>OX465525.1:10000000-11220591 GCA_950022985.1 Udea ferrugalis
TAGTTGTACTTATAATTCAAACCAGTAGAAACCAGTGATTGCTTGAATATTGTAAGTCAATTATTTGTATTGAACATGGACAATATGCTTTTCCTATACATCTTTAAAATCGTTTTAATGACATTTAACACGTTTGGCGTTAGTCGCTGATGTTAACGGAACCATAACAAGAGTGTAGCGTTTTGCATGAAGCGAACTCCGAATGCGTAGCACACAACAACAAGTGAATGTGTGAAAGTGTTGTTTTTAACATGTATGGTGAAACAGGTAACTGCATAAAATACCGTGTAAATTAACAGATGGAGTATGTTCATACCTCCTGAAAATTAAATATTGATAATAAAGAATTAAAGTTACACTTGAATTTATGATGTTTCAATCAAAGCTGCCTAATCAAGGCAACTCCTTTATGATAAATTAAATTATTATTCATAATAGATAATTATTGCATGAAAAAATAAAAACTAAATGGCCTCTAAGCCTTAAAAATAGAACAATACTTGGTATTGTTATCAGAACCTTTAATTAAGGACCAGACCCTTATACCAGACCATCAAATGTTACTTGTAACATTGTAACTGGTAGACCAGTAAGTCTAGGTATTCTAATCCATTAAGGATTAGGTTTTTAATACATTTTCCATTGAAATTCAAATCTCTGCACGTTTTATCTAGGGGCCCATTAAACCCCGCTTTAATAAGCCTTTACAGGCCTTCAACAAGGACCTCGATCTCCCACAGTTTAGAGACAAGATTGATTAGTTTATAATAATATATAATATACTTTGCACACGTTAGGTACAACTGCCGAGTAAGTTCGTACCATGAAATCATTTTCAAACTTCCATCTTCAACCTTAATTAACGTCAACCTTTGACAAAATTAGCTGTAAAGCTCTGGTCACAACAAACTGTTGTAATACTAATCTGTGATATGAGTCACAGTACTTATATTTCAGATTCTCATAGCTAATCTTAGTAGTTTATTTCATTAGAGTTATGTATTATATTTAGTCAAAATGAACCATCAGAATGTCATACTTTTTAAATAAAGGATTTGTCGTAAACTCCATAGGCAGCATGCCAATATGGCTGGGTAGGTATCTCGTTGTAAATAGGAGAACCTTAGCTTTGATCACATCACGACACATTGTAAAAGGGAACCATAATCACATAGTAGTTTCAAATGAATTGAATTATACTTTTGTAAATATGAACTGCAGTAAGCTTGTATAGGTAACCATTTAAGTTGTGGCTGAGGCTCCTCAGTCGTGCCTGTGTACTAGCAAAACAATATTTCAATGTGTGAAACAAAAATAACCGAGACTTATGTCTTTGGTTTTCATTAAAATTACAGTTTTGTCAATGTAATGTTGCGTGGGCGTTGTAGTGGCTCAGTGCTTAACGTTGCATCGGATCCTTGTAGGCGAGAGATCAGGCTGGCCTGAACACATCGGCAGGCTTTCCATCCATCACGCTGAGTCGAAATTTATTCGGCGAGATGTGGGCTTCAAAACGTTCGCTCTCCATAACGGCCCCAATCAGCGTGCCTCTGACCACCCCGTCATGGGTATAGTCTTGAGCGAGGTTATGTGATTTCTAAGCGAGGTTATGTAAGTAGGTACATAGAAAATAAAGGTTGTGTTATGAAAGAATAGCACAGAAAAACTTACAATTTGGTCTTCGGTTTGATTTTCATCAGGAAAAAGATGATAGATTCACACTCGCGTTGTGGGCCTGGCCGTAATCTGGTTACGGCACGTTCTCTTAGACAGGCATTATTAGGTATCCCAAATACAGCTTGGCTTATTTGTTGAAAACACACTCGCAGTGTGCGCCTGACCGTAATCTCGTCACGGTTCGTCCACTTGGGTAGGCATCAACAGCTTGCATAATGCAGCTTAGCACGAACGTACTTGGCACGCAAAAACATCTAAAGTGTGCGCCTGACCGTGATCTCGTCACGGTACATCCACTTGGGTAGGCATCAACCGCTTCTACGGTACGTTTCCTTGTACAGGCACGAACAGGACCCTCAAACAGTTGGATATGTTTGTTGAAAACACACTCACAGTGTGTATCTGACCGTAATCTCGTCACGGTTCGTTACTTGTATAGTCATGAACAGGAGCCTCAAAACAGTTTGGCACGTTTGTTGTAAACAAACTCACAGTGTGTATCTGACCGTAATCTCGTCACGGTACGTTCACTTGTACAGGCAAGAACAGGATCCTCAAAACAGTTTGGCACGTTTGTGGAGAACAAACTCACAGTGTGTATATGACCGTAATCTCGTCACGGTTCGTTACTTGTACAGGCAAGAACAGGATCGTCAAAACAGTTTGGCACGTTTGTTGAAAAACACACTCACAGTGTGTATCCGACCGTAATCTCATCACGGTACGTCCACTTGGACAGGCGGCGACAGGATCCACGATACTGTTTGGCATTTTTGTTCAATCACATCACACTTGCAGTATACACCTGGCCGCAATCTCTGTACGGTACGTCCTTCTGGACAAGAAAACATCAACAGGATCATATACACAGCTAAAAGCAACGCGCATTTTTGATCATGACCGCTTGGCGGGCTCGTCATATTATGTTATGATATTTGAACATATCACACTTGTCAAGCTATTGCTAAGCCAACAGAATACACAAGTCACATAAGACAATAATTCACTAAAGAATTGAGAATAGTAATTAACTGCTACTCGAAGAACTTAGCTTTCTTTAATATCACTTAACTATTTTATCTGATATTATTTTCATCACTAAATTATTTTACAAATGTGAATGTAGGTAGATTATCATCACTGTTGATCGTATACAATTTTTTTGCTTGAACGAAAAGGAAACGATCTGAACGTTGTAAATCATTTACAATCTTTCGGTCTGCACTGTTTCAACTGTTGCAAACACTTTAATACTTTAAAAAAACCGTTAAATGAAAAAATAAAGAAGACACGGTGTGTCGATGTCCGAACACAAGAAGCGAATGGCGAACTGTCACAGATGTGACGGTGGGGCGCACGCGGGCGCCACCTACCGTCAGGAAGGAACTTGTTTGTGGTTTTTTCTTTTTTTTTAGCGTTTTCAGCTCTAAAACGTGTTCGATGCCTAGTACATTCAGGAGTGGACTACATGGTTAATAAAATCTCGAGGATGCAGCGACGAAGTATAATCATGTATCACTCATGACGTAGCCAGATGTCAGTCTTTGAAACTATTGGGCAGTTCGATAACATTTGACAGTAACGTTTGCCATTAGCCTGACATATAACAAGTCTCCAATAATACGCCCTGTGGGCTCGACTAAGACTCTTACTCACCACCTTAGCTGTGAAGTCATTGAAGAGCTTCGAGCTTCTTAGCTGAGGAGAACCTTGTGGCCAGCAGTGAAGTGTTAATGTCGATGTTATTTTCTTAATGATGTTTTCAGTTTCTTGCTAGATTCTGCTTGCTAAAAAGAATGTTCGAACTAGTGGTAGTGTCACATTATATTGTTAACGTATTGAGCACTCGTTACTGGAACAGTTAATTTATTGTTTTTTTTAACAAATGACTTGTCGTAACTGCTAGTACAACCTGAATTTGATAAATAGGACTTCATTCATCAATTCATTTTAATTTACAAGTTTTTATTGACATATGCCTGTGAATAAAAATAATGTTGATTTTTTCTAACTTCATTTATCTTTGTTTCGGGCCCCCAAGTCCGACTGTTTCCAAATGTCACTTTTCTTTTCATCTGTATTCGTTCGGTGTTGAAAAAATGACTGATATTTAAACAGAATTACATTTTGATCAAGTCATAATGAAATTGGGCGATGTGACGTTTTCCAATATCGTTTAAGGAAAAACAGCCATATTACAAATTTGGGTACTGCGCCTGCTATTGTTCGTGATCACAATAGATCTGTCAATGTTACACTCGAGATGAATGAACTGTCGATGAGTAACAAAAACGGCTCCCTGCCTTCGTCTGACGGCTCCCTATAAAAAGACGGTCAAGAACGAGTCGGGAGGGTAATCGAGGGTTTAAAAGATAAACTCATAATGGTATCCGCCGGTGATGGCTAATTACAGATGACGTTTCTGCACTAAGTACCTGTGCTGTGTAATGGTATTCTAGCGGGGTCACCAGTTAAAGTTTTATATCAAATCAAATCAACTTTTCTTTATTATAATTTCAATGTATTTTTCGAATGTCATAAAATTGCTATTTCAACCATATATTAAATATACATTATAAATAAACTGAAAATAAATAAGGCAAATACCACCGGCAAAGGCAAATTGTTTATCTAAACACATGTGTTTGGTAACAGTTCATTTCATCCAATAGTAATATTTTCAGGATGCAAATTAATGTTCGATTTAATGCTAAAGCTTGCATTTTAGTGTTTCACATCATTTTGCATCACAAGAAAATGATTTGTAAAACGTAAACAATTCCGGCTCGGAATCGTAAAAATGAGACCGCTATCCGAATTTCATTTTTATTCATTGTCTTATTAAATGATAAGGTTTAAGTCCTACTTTTCATGACGTTCTCTAACGTCATGGCTTGTCCTTTAAAGTGTGGTTCTTTTGTCACGACAATATTGTGTAGATTCATATCAGTTTAGCTGCTCATAAAATTCAATATTTTTGCAACGTTGGTTTCTTCAGGTTTATTTTGTTTAGCCAAAGAGATTTTGAACGGAGCTAAGCCAATGTAAATTGTTGACTTACAGTATTTTACATGATATGTAATCGTTGACCGACGTAGCCCAGCGGGTAGGTGAGTTCTAGTGGCAGTGGGTGGTGCACATAGGGCAAGGAACTGATAGTCTTTGGGGTAGAACATTTCTGGAATGGAGTCACTCAAAACTTGACGGCAAACGAATCGCGGGATGTACATCCGCAAGGTAGATGGATGCCCTCATGAAGGTTGTAGGATTTCGCTCGATGCATGCTGCCTATTAACAGCCGATTTGTAAATCTGTGGTGAGGCCTAAGCTGTGTTCAGAAATGGAAGTTATTTGCTTGACTATAAAACACGATGTCAAATGTTGGCGTCAGTACAAGCTTAACTTTGAATTGAAAAATAAAACTTCATTTCAGTTGGTTTGGGAGCTTTTTCATCCTCTATTTCCCTCTGGAAAATTTAATCGTTCATTGGGCAGTAATTCAAGAGCTTTAATGGATTTAAATTGGTAGTTACTCGCAGGAATTGATTTTGGGAATACAATAATTGCTGTGTCGACAGCTTGACTGGACTGAACATATAATTATGCTTACTAAGGGGATTAAAAAATCAAAACAAATTAATAATTGACGGTAACCCCACTAATACGATTATACTATACTATTCAAAATATACTTGCCTTTAAAGAATATTGTCCACTCTGAAACAGTTTACAGTATTCACTCGTTCTTGCGATACGATACCTGTGAGATAAATACATTTCTGCTTTGGTTGAATTTATTAAATTTTACCTTTGTTTAAGAAGGTAATCGACTGAACACGTTAGTAGAAGTACTTAGTAATGGAAATAAATATTTTGTGCAAATAACTGTCCATATAATATAATGTCCAGGGATATTTATTTATTTATCTTTATTAAACGCCGAGTTTCAAATTCGTCAAATTTGTCCGTCTTTACCTGTCGCATTACGTACCTAATTATTGTCTTTACTAAACAGCACTTATCGCGACAATAAGACTTTTTTTTTCATGAGATTACTAACAAAATTTTGTGTTTTTCACGTTCATTACACAGGTCCCTCGGGTCCTCGTACAATGTCGCGCGACTTCGGCCGATGTCGCAAGTGACAAGTGTCGTGTTGCGGGATATTCTATAACTAGATACCTATTTCTAGTTCTACTCATATTTAAAAAAATACAGTAAGAACCAACGATTTTATAATAAAAATAGGTAGATAGGTTACTTGTGCTAAAAAAGTGGTACCCGAAATCAGAACGATTCGTACACCTGAGCAAAGCATTGACTGTGTTGATAGTCAAAGACGACACTTCGCAACATGTCTATGTCTAGTTTACGATCTAATAAATAATCGTACTGTCTTGTTCCGACGTTATAACACGGTCAAATAAACTACGTCGTACCTCGTCGTACGTCTCTTTTTTATTGTAATCATTGGTTAGAACTGGTTAGCTTTATTGGTTAATAAATAATTACAGCAAGTGTTTACAGTTGTACTGTTGATTTGTGTCTTCTTACGACGTTACAATAAATGTGGTGTTGTTTCATAGAAATAAATGTTAATGTAAATGAAAACACGACAAGGTTTGCATGCAACTGCACTGCACAAAATTAATGAATGAAATACTCATTAGAAATACGAGCTAAGGGTAGTTTCGTAACAGAAACACTCGTGAGAGACTGTTATGAAACTCGCTTTCGGTTCATATCACAAACCGTATTCGGCTTCCAATTCAATTATTTGAAGGTTTCATTAACTACGACATAAATAATTACTTTTCGAAATTATTTTTAATTTGTTATTATTTTCCGGCTATTGACACTTATACAAATGTAAAACAAAATTCGTTTGTTCAATACCTACTATATTTTATCAGCTAAATCATCTATTCCCTAAGCACTTTGATAAAAATATCACCTTTTAGCTAGTTATTAAATAAAACACTACTCAATGAGTCTATTCAAACTGATCTTGCTGTTTCTATTTAAAGTCATGCATTTTGTTATTTATTAAATATTCGTATTAGTTATTAATGAAAAATATACATATGTGTCTATGGGTTCAATATCGATTTTTCAAAATTAAATGTTCATTTGCGTCAACTATAAACATTATAAAGTCATTAGCAGGTTCAAAAAGAGCTGCGACCGCAAACGGGCGATAAGGACAACATCACGAATTTCTGCGTTCCGTACGATCGTGTGTTGTAGTGAGAGGGTTATGGCGCCACTATAAAAAGGTGGTTACTTCGCCATTTAGGCAGCAGTATACGAGTACCCCTTATGGGCGTGTTAGAGGCAATCGCGGAGTAGGGTAGCTTTACATGGCGCGATAAACTTATTTTACTGTAAATATTTCGTTGTACAAACTAATGCAATGATAAGCCCTAGTTGCACCATTTTATCTTTGAATAGAAAAACACAAACATCTGTTAGAATATGTAAGTAACTTCTACTAACGTATTATATTTTGTTACAAAATAAAAAAAACGGAAATTGTGTAGAAAGAGAAAAAATACAATTAGAATTAAACGAAGGTTTACTGAAGCGTCAGACAACAAGATACTATAGAATAACAATGGCACCTGGCGGTCGCAGACCTCTTGAGGCACAAGACACAAAAGAAAGAAAAGAGAGAAAATGGGAGGATTCCCTTGAGCGTAATTTAATTAATTGCTCCTCTCGTGAACAGATACTATAAACAGTAACATGTGAGAGTGCATCGCATCGGTATCGTGAAGTGTAGTGTAAATGGACAAAATAAATAGACAGTAAGCTGGCGCTATGGTAAACGAAAGCAAACAGGCGCACGCACATATACCGAGGTGCTTACAGACTCGGATTCAATTGGTCTAATTCGTAACGTCTTATTCATGAACGCGTCTATGTTGTGTACCCTGAGTTTATTAACTCTGTGGAGATGACGGTATGACCAGTCAGTGTGAATACTTAATAGAGTATACGCTGCGAGACACGGCAACGAAATGATATTAGGGCTGCGTCCACATCTGAGCTAAGCGTTGGGTAGCATGCGTTACGATCTTGAAACGGATTTTGAAAAGCAGCCTCAGTTGGATGTGGATTCCAACAAATCAGGTTTCTAAGCAAGATTTTAAAAGTGAACTAATGCTTGGCTACTAACTAAGGCTAATGCTTGGTGGCAATGTAGAGTTTTCCGCGTAGCTAAAGCAATACGGTGGGGCTATGGAATTGATTGGACAAAACATGAAACATAATAAATGAGTTGCACCGGCAGAATCAGAGATAGCGTTCACAATTCACGAAAAGCTGATGACGACGCGTAGTTGAGCGTTTTGTAAACACTGGTTTTGGCGTTATTACAAGAGGTCTATGCTCTGGCGTTCGAAGACCAAAGTTCGACGAAATCGTCGTGTCGTAACGTTGCCGTGGAGTCTAGGTGTAAAGGAGTCTGGGTCCAGCCGCGGTGAAGGGTTGTGGTGAAGCGCACAGATGCAAACACTGGTATCGCAGAGTGCGGTCGGGCGTCGGAAGCGTTTTGATAAAACGCTGCACAATTTCCGTGCTGCGCCGCCCGCCGCACGCTGATTGCGAAGGGCTGCCGATAATAAAGTAGGATTTCGAACTGGATACAGGGATTTGAATCGAAATTGTCCTTTTAGGCGACGTTATGCTTGCAATAACTTTGGTTTATTATTTCAATAGAATTCAGATTTGGAATCGGTGAATAAATTTGAACAGTAATCAAAGGTTACAGGGTTTTATTTGCACCAGAAGTAGGCATCTAGGCAACCACATGCTTGCTGGCTAGATACAATTTTGAATATTGATAGAAGATAGATGGTTTAATGACGCGACAACTTATGTAAAGTCTTTTGTATCAGGTATAGTATTCAACACGAGTATCTGTTGGACACTTGTATCACTGAGTGTCCATTGTTAGTTATCTAATAAAAACTATATTCAAAAAGGACATTGCTATGACACGTATTACATAGTTTACTATCTTTAACATAACATATGCTCACGACCAATTAGTCAGAGGCACACTGAATGTTATCGTCATTCATCGTGAACGGAACCTCCAGAAGCACACACTTCGCCGAGCGAACCCAAACGTAGTACCTAAGGGGTGAGGCGAGCCTAACGCGGTTATTCGGGTTTCTTGGGTTTTTAATCGGTGTTTTCCATCACTGGAGAGTTAGCCACAAATTGTATAATTAACACAAAGTAGGTGTTATGTAACACATGTAGAAAACATCGTCCAGCCCCGGTAAATGCTTAATGTGTGCTCAATACTCGTCAGTAATCAGAAAACATTCTTTTCATCTCAGGAGAGAGACTATGCAAATGTTGAGAAAGAACTCTTCTTCCTGAATCACGAAATCAGTTTCGCAAAATTTCCTTGAAGTCTCGCTCGCTCCGCATCAATTTGAATATCAAAGTTAGACATACGAGTATCAAGTAGAATTTGTTGCATGGGGAACATACATTGTCTTGCACCCTCGCCTTCGGTATTTTGCTGATAGTACATGCCAGATACATTAGGATAGCATCATTTTTCAACATGTCGAATAAGATTTGTTAAAGCGTAAACTCAGCGACTGAAATAAATCTCTGGAGTTGAAAATACTATCAGCATCTTTGTTGTAATTTTGGTTGAAAATACCAATAGTAACCATAGGAAGTTATTTCAACCCCTGAGTGACCTCTTGTTCATAACGTTGTCCGTCCACCTTGCGGATGCTTTCCCACGCTGCCTTTGCATAATAAGCAGCTATCGATCATAAAAATGATACAATCTATTCCCGTGGTCAATCGTGCGCAGTGCATGAAGACTGATCTTTGGAATAGTATGTATATTCTTATGGTTTTTTTGTACACTCTGTTCTTTATTTCGAATACACATTTTGTTGTCAACCAACATGTGTATACCTACGTGCTTTATCCATAATGGCATTTGGAAATTTGCATAGCATTGTGTTATTAGGATAAACAATATTACGAACTAACTAGTTTTAACTCTCTATCCCGTTAGTGTTGCGGGTGATATTGCCTGCAACGGCGAAGGTAATAAGTTTCATCATCTCCACCCTGGAAAAATATTGCTGATGCACATTGTTTCTGTACTTCTATTTATGTTCTATCTATGTTATGTTGTTATGTATGTTATGTTATGTTGTTCTATTTATGTTATGTATTTATGTTATATTTATATTCACTCATCTATTTATGTACTTGTTCAAAAAAATATTAATTATGTGGGTTTATCAGTACTTACAAGCTCTGCTTAGATTGGAGTCAGTTTCTCATTTCGGAAACAATATATCGTATAACCTGATGCTATGAAGACACCCTCAGAAAAATCATGATAAATTTGACAGACATAACAATTATGTACTAACAGAGCTTTACCTAAGCAGAATAATATGGTTATTTGAGGATGATCAGCAAATTTCCCGATGAAATTTCGATCTGCCATTGAGTTCGATGTCTTTATAACATCATCTCGAATCTGATTTCCAAATCAAAGGCTTAGTCAGAACACGATATTTTAATACGACTTTCTATTGCTTACGAATTCGCCAGATCCTGAGCGTCTTTAATAAATCAGATTACCATACAAAGATATCGAGTGTGGTGGGTGTTTATAATAAAAACTATGGTTTATAATGTTCAGATTTGGAGATATGTATTATTATAATTATGTCTAAAGTCAGCCCTTGGTTGTAAGCTCATATGACGAAGGCAGTCTCACAAGCGCAAGTTATTCCGTTAAATATACCCTGTCGTATTCACTCCCGGCATTCTCTAAGGAAATTAGTTTTGATTGTTTCCCGACATTTGGTATTAAAGCAGTTTATATCTTAAACATGAACTAGCATGAGACAAATTCTGGAGTAATAAATGCAAAGATACAAATAAAAAGGCAAGGGCATTTTTAGAACGAATACATTGAAAAGTAAAAAATAATTGTTTAAGTATGTAAATCGAAATTTCCTAAACTTAAGCTTCCTAAAGATAGTGTCTACTGAATCGATAGTTTCACATAAGACATCTCACCAGCACACACTTATAAATTCCAATGTATTTTTTTGCTTCAATTATCCTTTAGGGACTAGTTTAGAAAATGTGAATTCAGTATTCAACCTATTTTTGTTTCGGAAGTTACAACTCTTTTTTTAAAACCTTTTGAACATCCTGCGGTGGGGCACAGGCCTCAACTTAACTATGAAGTGAGGGGAGCCTCACTCCAACCCGAGAGCTCAGTCACAGTGCAGAGCTCCTAGTCGGAGGATAAAACTTGCTGTGAGATATTATCAAGCCGTTGAGCCAATAAGAGTACATCTCTCAAATCGGACGGTTGACGGGAAGGTTGTAGGTTGCGGCAATGGTTGCCGATTCACTTTCACAACTGAACCACGGCCACCAAGTTTAAATGCCATGGCACAAAATTTAAAACACAGCTAATAATTCTATGGAACCATTTAGAAAGCTCCAAAAATAAAAGGTTTTATCAGCAGGTGAACTGCAGGTAGACATAATTTTAACTCGGAGTCGCCGCGCGCCCTGGCATATTACATTTAGATAAGTGCGGCCTGATCTAAAAAGTATAAAAATATCCAGGACAAGAGGAAGAAAAGCTTTATTGTAGTACGAAAGGCGCGGTGTCCATTTTGCTTTGCAGCTACTTTCGATAATAAAATATAATAAAACGTTCGCAATAAAGGCAGAGTGTATTTCACTGCCGAATAAAACGCAGTTACAGGGGCTGAGAGTACAGTGTATAGTACATACAATTTCACTTAGCCTGTTTTTGACAGGAGTGAGTGAAACATACCCGAAGCCATGATAGTTTTAAATTGAACGTTGTTGAATTGTTAGTTTAAGGAGGTTTGGTTAATGGTCTTACTCATAGATCGAAGTTTCTGAAAACTAGGGCCAAGAATATCGGCGAAAGTGAGGCGGTAGTTCATACCTGGACAGTTGCTGTACTTGTACCATTTTTTTTTAACCCGGTGAAATACCTTTACGCTCTTTCCGCTGCTTGGGGGAGGGCAGCGGGGGAATGTGTAACTCGCCCACCCCTGGAAGGGGTGAGAATACCCACTAAAACATTGGGGCGGCCTTCTTCTGCGCGTGACCAGGGTTTACCGAGGACTCTCCCAGGGAGGCACTCTACCGGTAAAACCCTGGCGCGCTATGCCCGTGTCCCGGCTCACCTCGAGGGGAGTAGTATCTCCCCTCTTACACACCCGCCGGTGTTTGACAGTGCGAGGACACCCCACACTGCCGTCCTCCTCGTTGTCGCTTGTGCAATGAAGGCACACAGCCCCGTGCCGCCGTGCACCGTGTACACTCCTAGCGACCCCGTACCTCCTCTTTAGTCGCCTCTTACGACGGGCGGGGGTGACCATGGCTGTATTCTTACGCCCCAGACCACAGGGCGATGCTGTACTTGAACCAAGCTCAAGTCCGTTTATGTATGGTGTGGTACGGTTCCCATCTCTAGGAAAGTTGAGCCTAATTTCAGCTTGAGGCTTAATTTAATTAACACATAGGTTTTAGGGGCTCATTTGCAGAGACCAATAGTGACGTTCAGACTTCGAAGCTTAGAGCACCGATAGAAGGTTGCATATTCGTATTTTTTTTCACTTTGAAGAGTGTGTCTTTGCCTTCTACAATATAATTACCCCCTCTTCATAACTACTGGAAAATCAGCCGCACTGGTTTACGCTAAGCTGTGAATATTCGGTCCGTACGCGACGTGAAATAGAAAGAAGGAGAAGCCTTTTTTGTTATTAAAGTCAATAATGTCTACATAAAATTACTGTATTAATTATTTATTCACATTATTACGTCATCATACATAATATTTAGCTATTTTACCTAATCACTATTTCATTACATTGGTTGTAACGTATCGTGTATCCTATACACCCTATATTTGCTGAATAAACGAAACGAAATGGTGGGCAATCATTTAGTCGGCGCTGTAAAACAAATGCAATAAACGTATACTAAAGGTCCGACGCTAGCGTCCTAATACATAGTTCGAAACATATAAGGAAAAATATAAAACGGATATGTTTATAGGGAAGATTGTCGCGCCCAAAGATATTGGCGCGAAGTAGAGGCCGATCTGACTCTAGCTAAGTCGGGTGCGCTTCCAATATATTGGATGGAAAACAGCGAACAAGTCGTTTTCTTGTAGTTAGTAATGAAATAAATGTATGCAACAGACAGACAAACCGTTCATGCGACAAGTTTTTGTATTTTTTTGCGTCTTGGTACTAGCATCTAAATATGCAGGTAAACAATATAAACACTAAAAAACCGGGTTTTCTACAACATTTGAACTACGGTAAAAACTACTTAACTAAACTTTTAGTGTTTATATAGTGAAAAATGCAACAAGAAAGTTTAAAAATCCATTTAAAAACCTATGCAGGTAAACAAGTCTAAGTAAGAATAAGTACGAATATATCGTTGCTTCGAGCTGTCAATGTACCGACAGTACTTACGGCAGTGAGTCCACACATACAGTGTGTAACAGATTTCCAGAAATATTTTTAAATATAAAATCATCTCTATGAAATTCGAAACATGAAACCACTTAGTTTTAGTGCACGAAATGTGCGTTTCTTTTTTACTGTGCAATGTTCGCTGGCATAAAATAATGACTTTGTATGTACTCTTTTAACAGCCCGTGCTGGAAATTTCGGCTGTTTAAATAAGCAACCAAACAACAAAAAGAGTAAAATAATTTAAATGACCGTTTACTTCATTTGATCTTAACATTCTACGAATACCTAATAAACATTTATAAATAGATACACTGATATAAAACGGAGACGTTTTTTTACAACTTCTTAAAAACTTAGTCATTCTAATTTTCTCATCAAACTATCTACTGAAAAACTAATTTGAGAGTGATTACAAGATATTGTACAGATTGTATTGTACATTGATACAGCAAGTAAACACTTAACTGCTGTCAATACAATCTTAACATTCCAAGTATTCAACCTTCCAAAACAGTACAAGAGATTGTTATTGTAAGCATCGGGTATCCGAGGTTCTTAGCCGCCAGTAAACAGTTCGGTTTCAATCCCTTTGCCAAATTCCAGGAATTCCGTCTGTGCCCCACTCGAATCAACTCATTATTTCCGGACATAGTTTCCTTAGAAATATTTCTTACCCTACAATTATAGACGCTTTTGAACTGTTTATTAAATTAATAACAGTCTTGAAGTTAATTACACTTACCTAAATTGCTCATGGTTTTGACACTGTTGATATTACTAAACACAGCGATTTAAGTTTGTCCAAGCATGATATTCTTTTTGGTATTACATCTCTAGTTTACAGTATTTAATAGTTGTTTCTTTTAAATATTTAATGCACTACTAAGCCCTTCGCTGGCAAATACCTTTTAAGCAAAGTTTAAAGATTACTAAGCGTCCCCCCCGCACACGGGCCACGAAACGACGCCGGCCGGCATATTCCTATAGTTTGTAGTGTGTTGCGTGTGGCAGCCACCGGCGCGTTACCATGTGCGAAGAGTCCATAATTATTAAATGTATGAAAACTACAGGAAATATTTCAGTGGCGGCGTTTGGCGTGTGGCCCGTGTTCTGGGACGCTTATTTGTAATGCAAACCTCATATCCAACTCTTTAGATTGTTTAACAATTGTTATTCTGCATCATGCAGTTATGCAGATTCATAATGTTTTCATAATAATACTAGTCAAAATAAAATAAAACAATAATACTCGGCCTAAGATAACACAAAGAACATGATTATGTAAGCGTTTGTTATGCGTGTTATTATTCATACTCATGACAACTCATTCCAAGCGACGAATAGGGATGAGAGGCTAGGTAATTTGCTACGAAACCGACTGCTACATTTTGTAGAAGAATCGTAGCCGTATAATACTGTTACTGTAGCTGTCACGGCTACGGTCACGGTATAGCCCAGTAGTCCACAGTGCATAGCCCAGTAGATGAATAAGTTGGGGTAGAAGTTAAACTAACGGTGAGAAGACCTGAAGAACAGGGGAGTTTTGGTATATTATTATGTTTTAAAATAAAAACCCACCAAGATAATGTACGTTAGTATTACCTTAAACCCGAAACTGGGTCATGCCAAAAGCTATGGATTCGTATAAGCGTGAGGCGAACAGATTGGGGAATTAGAGAAAACATAACGTCCAATATCGACCGCGTTACTGCTGACTCAGCCACATTCGTGGGTACTAGAGCCATTAATAAAATGTTGGTAATTGTGATGAACAGTTTTATACTTTGGATGGCTTTTTGATGCTTAAATTTGAGTCCTCGAAAACCTTTTTGAAGCCACTTTTTTATAGCAGTTTTTCTCAAATACTGTTCGGCTATGGCCCGGTAGTTTTTTTGCTGCCTTTTCGTGACACATTCAATATTTTACACTTAGAGCTGATAAGATGCAGTAAAATAGTAAACATTGTTTTGCTTACAATTTGTATGCTATACAATTGAAATTTGAATGCAGCTCTTGTGGGTCGTTGGTTATTTTTTTCTTTGGGTTTCGTAAAGTCAGTAAAAGAAAGGATACTGAAACTAGATCGAGCTTGCATGGTCATCATCAGAATGGTGATAACTATTCAGACTCTTTGGAGTTTTTGGCTTTGCATCGTTTTTGGGCTGCATCTCAATATTGTCAAATGAAACCCGAGACATATTATAAAACCGCAAAATTAAAGAGGACATGTTGTAATGGTTCCAAAAATAGGACCACGACTAACGCGTACGTTACAAATCCCCTACTCGATAATGCTTGTGTATATTAACATAAATATTTTACTTTCGGACCCTTACAGGTTGTAGCAGGAAACTTTTGTGCGGCCTGTAAATATGGCGCGACAAGATAACAAAATGAGGGTTGCCTATTCGAGGTCAACGACTGGCGTCGGCTATGAAGCAAGCTCTTGGCACTTCGATTTAAAACTGTTAATTTAATGCTGAAAGAAAAACGTACGCAGAATTAATGTGAGAGTCGGTTGCGATTTATTAACGCAGGAATTGGACGAAGAGTAGTAGGGTTGAGTATTATTCATTATTTTTCGCACGTTCCTTGGGGTTATGAAAGCTGTTGGCAAGTGGAAAAAAAGGCAATCGAATTTCGTGATTCGACTAAAATAAAATAGAAAAAAATCGATGAAACGATCTTCAATGTAATTTTGTGCATCATATGATTTTGTACATCATATTTCGCACGGGCGCATGGGTCAACAAAACAAACAAAAATAAATGAATGAATAAACAGTATACAAACATAATGTCACTAAACCTCCGGTGTCGGAATGTTGTTTCTGTACTGAGAAGAGCCGGCAAGAAACTCAGCAGTTACGCGTTTCAATATTATAAATACAAACCATTCCCTTTCTCTATCTCTTTAAACAAATAGCGTAGGTTTGAAGATTCAAGCATAGAGATAGAAAAAGTGACTTTGTTTTATACTATGAGTATGTAGTGATTTTATTGCTGGTTTCTTCTTTTTTTTTGTAACAATTTTATATTCTTGAACTAAGTATAAATTAATAAGTGATTTGAATATTGCGATATTAAGTTATCAGCTGTCTATCAGAGTGGACAGTTGCCTGGGCCCGCATTCACTGAAATCCTTGACACAGCGTCTGTTGGGTCACTTGTCCACCGCAAGGTGGAGCGTCTCACATTGCGTTTTTATTCTACTACCTACCAAATCATGTGCTTGTAGCTTTTTGAAATGCACCTCGACCGCTCAGCCTGTAGCATGATATAACGTTAAATTATGGAAAAAACAATGATATTTAAAATAGGTAGATACGTTATGTCAGTACTAATGCGAAGTCGAAAATTGTTCCCTGGCGTACGTAGGTACCTATAATTTGACCGTTTGTACAAGCTAGTATGATTATTTAGTAGAGCTCGTCGTCTCAAAGTAACCTATCTAAGTCTCTGTCATTATAATACCATTGGGCAAAAACGCTCTTTCCTTTACAGTTTGACAATTGTTTCAATTTATTGTTCCTTTTCTTATGGAGCAACAAATACTGACTGAAATCTTTATAAATAAGTGTACTTACTTTCAGATACACCCAAGACATTTTCCTTAGATAAATTGCCTGCTCACTTATCTAAAAGGGGTTATTTAAGGAGTCTAGACAAATCTGTGTTCTTGAAAGAGTGACAAAAGTGTCTTCTGGTAATACCTGGATGTATTATGAAACATTTGCATGCAACAGTTACTTATTTTACAATTATATTTTTATTTTTCGTTTTAGTGATGTAGCATCACCGCTTCGACAATTTTTATAAGAAACTGTTCATAGTTGATTCAGTGACAAATTTAACAACATGAATAATAAAATGATAAATATTGTTGCCCTATGCTTCATTAAGTATTTATATATAAGTTGTTGTTGTAAAGGAAATGGCTTAACTAACTGAAATATGGACTCTGAACGTTAAAATTCACACGCAAAATCCAGTTCACCGAAATGCTCTATTTGCAGTCATGGGCCATGCAACGCCTCTCCAAACCGTGGAAACATACTCGTACAGTCGCAAATAAACAAGAATATTCTTTTTCGATTTCACAGTAATCATTCACGTGTGTCGCCAGCGAGTTTTATCAAAGCTGGATCACATTCACCGGATCAAGTGGCGATCCAATATTTGGGAAGCACTTGGCCGAGTGATGGACTAGACTTTCAAATAAATGAAATTTAGTAATCCATTTCGAGGTTCCGATACGTGCAGTGTGTTAGGAATTGAAGTCTCGTTGTGACCTATCCTTGCAATTCTTTCTAGTCTTTTATAACGACGAAAACTAGCACACAGAATAGATAACATTACATAAATAAACTTTATATCGCCTAAGCAAGTGGACACTAAACTTAAACATTAAAGCATGTACAATTTGGGTAATCTCTCTAAAAAACGAACCAACTATAAGTATTCATCCACGAAAATTGTTGTCTTTTAAAAAGACAATTTATCCGGTCCATCTGGCGCGATTATCGGTTCTAAACTACGCGTTATCTATTCATTTAAAATATGAATCATTAAATAACGAAGGTAAAAAACAAGCTTGTGTGACAAGTGAGTAGTATTGCTAGTTATAAGAACTTCATGCTATAGCTCATCCGGCAATCTTATTAGGTAATTTCTTCCACAATGTTAAATGCCCAAAAGCAGAACTACATGAGATAACGGTGACGTGTTCAGAATGTGTAGAAGAACCCCTTGACAATGGCGACAGTAAGAATCTCATGACAAAAAGAGCCGTAGCAAGTAAAAATTGTTCAGAACAAAACCGAGTGGGTAAAACACCTCATATAAAAAGAAAAGAAAATAGTCTCTCCTCATACTTAAAGGTTCCAAGCCACTGGCCGGCTTGGGATCGTCGGCAATCCTGGTCGCACGTTTCTGCACCGAGTCAGAAGGTATTTGGCAAGCTTTACTCCGGCAAATTGAGTTGCTCCAAGCCTCTGTTACCTATTTCACCTCCAAGCATTCCGAGACAAGTTAAGTTAAATACAAGTGTAAGAAAGAAAACATTACCCTAGAATTAGTGTTACCAGATTATCTAATATAATCTATTTGAAATCTCTAATATCATGACTACTTGCAAAATCAATATGGCTCGAGGTTTATTGCCCAAGAAGTGACCTAATGAAGTATTTCTATCCTATAGGAAAGATACTTTCCTTCCCAAGGATTCTGAGGCATTTTTTCATTAAATGCCTTTATTCCGTCTCTTTATTTTTTAAGGAGTGCCTTTGACAAGACAATAGTACTTTTTTAAAAGTTTGCTAAGGGATTTACTACTTAATTAAGTTTGAATGTAAGGAATTGTCGGTAACGATCCAAGTTTTTGGCGTAGTGATTGAAACTTTTTGACTTTGTGAAAGTATGATTCTTAAATTCTATTCATAGGAATAATTATTTAGACTCGGAGACTTATTTTTTACGTAATGACTAAAAAAATATTTGTACTACTAGCGCTTTAAAAATGTAACTCCTTTGAATATAAGTTTTTACACACATTCATCTCACGCTGTGGATTGTAATAATTTCGACCCAGAGTTAATATTTCAAAAGATAAGATTGGAAAAAGAGTCCCCAGCGCGCTGTAATGAACGATCCCAAGTTATCACATAAACTATTGCAAGTGAAGCATATTATCTGCGAGAAGTATTACCGCACATTCGCTTTACATAATTTATTAATCCCAGTTCTCATTCATTATATGCATTATTATACTTACTTTTAAAGTTGAAACTTTAACCAACAAACGCTAGAGTAAAAGCTCAGTGACAATCTAGTTTGAGGCCAATTTAAAGTTTAATGCTATGTTACCGACCACTAACTAAAGTCATCTCCAGGAATGGCCGACCAGAGCAAATTTAAATTTACGTTCTTTCGTATAGATCTGAAAGGGGTTTCTGTGAAAATGGATAGGTCAAATTAATGTTCTAGCGCAAATCCAGATTCTATGAAGCAGTGCCTATAAATGTAGCAATCACATGAAATACGTGACCCACTATGGCGGTTCTTCGCCGCCCAAGTCTATGCGAGTACCAAATAACGATTCGTTGGTGGAAAAAGCATATAAAAGGTGCGCTTCCTTACAATATTACCTGCGAAATATAAATTATAAAAAGAAAAGTAATTATAAAAGTAAATTATAAAGATAGGATAATCTGGTTTTCTTAAACGCGTAGTAACGTGATTCTTAAGGTAGCAATAAAACTGCTAGAACCTACTGCAAGTTCTATGTATTTTTACCGTATTTCATTATCAAAATTAAATAATACCAGGCATCGTACTGTTTTACTTTGTTTTCCGACCTTCTAAAGTTTCCTGAAATTGCGTAAATTTTGTGCCCAAGTAGGCACTCAGAAGCGAGATTAACACTAAGGGGTTTAACCTAAGACTTGAACCCTCTTCGGCCTCTTGCGTAGATAAGCTAATTACTTATTGCGATTCCTCGACTGGTTTTTAGCGAATTTTTCGTCAAATTTTCAGAGAGCAATTGTGAATAATGGGCAGACGTCCTCCACCCACAATGGCTGCAATTAACCGAACAATTTAACTTTTTAATTGCGAATTAAGAAACAGGGGAGTGCAAAGGTTGGCGGACTAAAATGTTCGAGCATTTTTCCTTCCTATTTTTTACATAGTAAGTTAAGTAAACCAAGAGGTACGTGTACGGGGCAAGACAGGCAACCTATTTCCGGTCAGTTTTTGCTCTTTTGCAAAGAAATATCATTTGGTAAGAGTTAGATAAAAACGGAAATTGGTAGCACGATGAGCCGTTGACTGTCCTGTACTCTATTTTTACAATTTCATATTTTAAACGCATGCCTATATATAAAGTTGTAAAAAAGTCACGTACTTGACTCACTTTCTGGCACTTTCACACAACCCTGAATTAGTTAAAATTATAATGACTGCTTATTTTCGCTCATCGGAGTAGGTGATGCTTAATTAAGTTCAACCAAGGTAAATTCAAACGGAGTAGTGCAGAGTTGAAACGTCACTCGCAGTGCGGTTAGTGTACCAGCTCAAAGTGGCTCAGCGTGCTATGCTATCTCTTCACAGGGATAAAATAAGAAATGAGATCCCCTGACGAAGAACCAAGGTTATTACCTCCTACATTATTAGCAAGCTGAAGTGACAGTGGACTGGCCACCTAGAACCTAGGGGGCTAAAAAGGCAACATTTTAGATGATCACGCTGAGATGAGTCGCTCACGCTCATACAATTTATCAATTCGGGACGCGTGTGAGCGCGCTATTATCACTTTTAACTCGAAACGGACCACGCTCTAGATGAAACGTCAGTTAGATGTTTTCATAATATGAATCATCTAAATGTTGCCTTTTTAGCCCCCCTAACCTTTGTGAAGAGCGCGTTCTTCATTGGAGACCTTGTCTCGACAAAAGCAGTTTGAGGCACCCTTCTGCTGCAATTCAAGACTGCTAGTAGGACGTGGATGCGTCAAACGGAGGATGTCTTCGGCACACATGAAGTTCCCCTTGTATGCTTCCGCTTTTGGCCAGTAGTGGATGGTGATGTTAAAAAACTAATTTTTATCACAATAAACTAGCTTTACCTCCATATTGGTTAACTAAATGTATTTCTAATATTACATGAATCCATCCTTGAATCAAAAAATCCAACACCCTCCGCACCCATACAGTAGTAATTACGAGTAGGTACCTACTCGTAGAATCCATTGAACTTAATCATATCAGTCGTAGCTCAGCCGAGCCGATTCGCCTTAACCCCGCCATTGTGGAACGGAGCCCATTTACGACATTCCGTTGCTTAATAATTTTACATCCGCTCACAAAGACCGCGCTTGCTGTTATCTCAGAGTGGCACGCTACGATATGAGCCCCACCAAGCCCTTACTTCAACTTCCATTGTCATATTTACATTGTCTATTGCTTCTTCCCGAATCTCGATTAATGTAAAGCAAGTCTTATAGTCGGTTTGCCGTGTTTACATGATGTAGGTAAATATATTCAAGTTCCACTTTAACTTTATGACTGAACTAAGATTTCGTGTTTTTGTTTGAGTTGGCATACAGTTTTGAGTTTTGTTTTCGAAGTTGCGAAGACTGTTTGCGAAACAGGTGACTCTGTGACAGATAGTGAAACATCGCCTCGATGTTAGGTAGATATTTTTTTTCGCAATCTAACGATTAAAAAAAGACATAAATACAAATATAGGTTATAATACCGTGTAAATACAGTGTTTGTTAAGAATAAAATGAAAGGAAACCAAATCTTCTTACCCTCGAGTCTTCGCTGAAGAACTCAGTGATTCTATGGATTTGTATCAAAATGCCAAGCACAACCTTATCCACGGCACGTTGGGTTCTTGACTGAAATTTACGGCCGCGCATGATTGTATTAAACCAAAAGCAAAAGATTATTGGATTAGGACTTCCGATGTTTAAGTAACGGCAGACTTATAATATTGGAAGATGGTATAGTAGAATAAAGTAACCGCAAAGTAAACACCATTCAATTTTATTACGGCGAACAGACTCCGTGGAAATCCCCGGGCGGCAATCCCGTAAATCTCTATTTGTCGCAACTAAAACAGGTCACGGCGGAAGGCTATTACGCTCCCTAAATGCTGCCGAAGTCCCTGTAGAGCGCTCTAATCCACTCCGAGCGGGCTGGTGTCAAACGCAGGCCAGGGTTGTTTGTATTGTTTATTGTCGCGACGGTCGTTCCTACGCCGAAGACGCCGCCGGCAGCCATGTTTCAATTGATAGAGCCGAACGGTCCCCCGAGTGAACTATTATACCGGCTCATCGATACTTATCCGCATTTAATGTCTGCTATCTAATATTGGACAGATTAGCTTAATTTGATTCGCATTTTCAGTTAGGACAAATAATTGCTTTATGCACGATGGTTTCGATGGGTGTCTTTTGTGACAGTTTTTGTTTATTTTGTTTTTGTGTGCCAGGTAGATTATCGATCTCTCTCACTACACAACTAACTAAATTTTGCTTGATGATTTACTCAATCAGTAGATGTTAAACGAGTTATATCTTTAATTCAAATTAAACCATTGTAAGTATGAAAATTAAGTTGACGGTGTTCTGAGTCATCCCTAAATCTCTATTCATCATCCTAACATCCCTAACAGCCGTCATGTGCTATCGTATCAATAATTCTAAGTAACAACTGTCCACTGCATAACTTGATATGACATGGACAATTGCCGAACCAACTCCAAGCTTAAGGAGTGGCTGCTGAAGTAAAATCTCTTTTACCCAGCCTGACAGATTCAAAGGGTTAGGGGTTGACACATTAAAAGTATTAATATATTAAGTCCTGTTATTAATATTATTTGCCAACCATGCAGAGTGCCATACTTAATAAGAGTTTGTAAATTAGAATAGTTTGTTGTTCACGAGCGACTCATAAGCGCCTCTGCAAAATAATGTAGTCCGTGCAACTACTGCACAAACTATGTCTCATTTCGCGAACTAAATATTTTGGTAATTTTCGGGTCAGTTGACGTGGCGTTGTTATACGAGCGTAGTATGCAGAAAACACAGGCCGGCAATAACAGGGTCTTCCTGTTCTGCACGTAGGAAGTGTGTTTCATTAGGTTTCATTGCTGTAAACTTCAAACTGCCATTCCTTTGTGGTGAAATGCCGTTAATATTTGCTTCTTTTCATAGGTGTTTTAAGAGAGTTAAGTTAACGATTTAAACATCGCCGTTTTACGATAATTACAGCTCTTTTATGACACGGTTCCATTTATTTGTGGGTATGACTCTCTTCTTCTTTCTGTAGCTATGAATATAAAACAGCGGCTTTTAAGCCCACTGCTGGAGCCACTACTGGCTGGCTGTTGGGCTGGCTCTGGTTACGAGATTAATTTCGGCTTGGAATTGGTGTGTGAGGTGTTTTTAAGTGATACCTAGACAGATTTAATTGAGATTATCTAAAATTTCCGACTATAGGCATAACTATACATAGTATACTATACATATACGACGTCAGCTGGGACAGGTCAAAGCCAATAGGGGCTAAAGCGTATGTGATGTCAGTAAAAAATACCAGGCCAGTCAAAAGTAATCTGATGGTGGTAATTGGTTTCTGAAGACAAGGAACTCATAGGGTAATTTTGACCCTTTTTATGCCTGCGCCATTTTTGTCTTCATAATCCTATTATGTGACCGAACTATCTGAGGTTTGACTTTAGAGAATGCCATACAGAATGGCATTAAGTTCGCCTTTTGTGCCATACCTGTGCAATAAAGTTTAAATAAATAAACTCCTGCGCAGTACAGTACTTATATTCATTCTCATTTTATCTTCGATGTGTCAAACATTTAACATAGCATCATCATTGCTTTCTATTTCAATATTCACCCAAGATTTCTTCGCCTTTTGTCATAAACTCGCTTATTGACGTGGTGCTCCACTTAGCTTACTCGAGTGTCGCGTTCAAAATGCATCTTCATCTTCGTATGTAAATTAGATTAGTATTCGATTACGCTGCATGAAAGAAGTGCTCGCTCAGCCGGTCGGTTTTGCGATGTTCGGTTCGGGTGTAGATGAACAAAAAGCGGCGAGGAGCGAGCAGAATGGAACAAAACACTTGAAACAATATCGCGACAGAGCGGCAATCATTCCTGTTTTATCACGGTTTGCGCACGCTGCGCCTCGGGAGCGAGTGCAATAAAAAGTGGCGTATGTACAACGCTACGTAGCCGCCGCGGCTATGAACACAGCGGCCATTTCAACACTTTTTTCTTATAAGTAGATTTTAATAGTCCCTATTTTTGGGCTTGGCGTGAATTCGTTTTACTAATATATTTTTTTAAATACCAAATTGCACACTCAGTAACTGTGTTAATATTAAAAATCCATCAACTACTTGCAATAGTCTACTTTTCTACTACCTGGGCTTACTATAGCTTCTTCATAAAATAATAAAAAATACGACCACTTCACTTAAACAAACATTGCTCCAGGTCTTAAAGTATTTTCATCTTGTGTTACGGTAACCAGAAACAAAGGAAGTACGACAAATACCTAGGCCCAGCACAAATATCACTATTATCAGTAAACATTAATGATGAGGGAATCGAACCCGAGACCGTTTTCGTCTCAAGCTACGTTCAGAATCTGCGATTAGCAGCCCCTGACCCCAACTATAGTTATCCTTCAAGCTCGACATACAATAAAAGTAGCAGTAGTAGGATTACAAACAGGCTAATCTAACAGCACTGAGCGACCAGATTACCCTGACGACATTAAAAAAGTTAATTTCATATTTTTCAGAGTACAATTTACATACAATTGTGAACTTTCGCTCCTCGTATTTTGATTTTTTAATTCGGAAGAAACTAGCCATCTCAATAATTTGAAATAGCTATTTTTTCTGTTCAATAATTCCCGAATTTACAAACGTCAATCAAAGCTTTTCTCCAAAAACTTACCGCATTTCAAAGTGTCTTCAGAACTGAATGTAACAGCTATTCTTGTAAGGGCTGCCAAACTTTAGGGAACGTTTGTGCATTCCTGAGTGACTTCACTCAGTAACACATTTAGATTTCATAACTACATTCGTAAACCTATGCGAAAGTAGTTAAGAAATCTGTATGTGTCCTCATACATAAAATAATACCACGGTTTTAGCACGCAGCTTTTTAACTTTATATTAGACCAAATTACATTTTTTGCCTTCAAACATCCGAGATGGGTCATTTAGATGTATGCTTTTCGTCCATTTCACTTTACATTTTATTTCATTAAAGTGAAACCTACATAAAATAGCGTCGTGAGCTCGTGGCCCAGTGGTTAGTATAAATCCGGCTTGAAGCCTGTGTGGACCTGACTTCCTATTTGGCCGGGATGTGTACTTTGTGTTAACTGTGTATTTCCTGTAACTCTCCTAAAAAACCCTAGCAAACCGAATAGCCACGTCTAATTTAAATTGTACGAGTACGAGTATGTTCCGTTCACCATGACAGCAACAGTCAGTATGTCTCTGACTATCCTGAGTGGAATAATATTCGTGAGCGTATGTAAGCCTTGGAAGCTATATCCATGCAGCTTTGTACCTGTATTTCCTTTTGAAGCTCAAAGGTTCTTCTTAATTTTTTAATTTATGAGCAGGTTGTAGATAATTCCCGGCCTTGAGAATGACGACTCTTTAGGAATTACTGCAGCAGGGAAATGGCTGCGTTACTTGTAATTTTACGTGCACGAACGAAACTAATGTAAGTACTGTAGAACCAGGAGTTTCAGTTGTTCCATTTTAAGCTATTCTTTGTGAAGCGTCGGACATAATATTCTTTTTTCGGAGTGAAGCTTGAACGTGGTTCGTGTAGTGTACACCAAAAAAATTACATTCGTGAGTTTATGTCATAGAATGTAAACATTTAAAGATTACAATATAGAATCTCGTAAAGAGCAGCTATTAGTTAGTTGCCTTTCCTCGGTGCACTTGTTTGTTACATTCATACCGAAACCCGGTTTGTATCCGACAAACTTGTGTTCGACAACATGTTAAATTAATTCAAAATAATAGTAATGAAATTACTGTGCAAAGTCTACAGGTTGATTGACAAATTAAACATGAGTTACTTAAGCCAGGCACTGCCAGTTATTTTCTTGGAGCAGCCTGTGTGTAGACAGTACAATACGATTGACGAATCAGAAACTGATTGGGCTGTCTTTATTGCTTTCTAAAAGCCATATTAACAACTTCTGAGTCAGCATAACGGGATAGTGTTATTGATAAACATTTGTGTGGTAACAACACAAATTTGACAATATTTCCGCCGGAAATGTAAGACAAAAAGACACTGAATAAACCCACATGGACCATATATCATACATTACATTTGAATCTAAGTTTATGTATCTATGTGTATGGTGACTAGGTTTTGTTTTTTGTCATTAAAAGCTGCATTTGATTGAAATAAATTGTAAACTGCAAAAGCTAGGTGTTAAACCCACGATAACCAAACGTGTGACTTTGTGTCTTTGTTCGTTATAACAGCTTATCTTAGAAATTACTATTGTAAATGATTCGTAGCAACGACTTGCAATTGAAATTTCGGTATTTTTATATGCCATCTAGTTTTTGAGTGATAAATATTTAAAAAAACGAAACGAAACGAACGAAAAAAAAGGTTCTGCTGGTGTCTTTTTTTACAGTATAACGGTATACGAACCATGATAAAACAAAAATACCTATCTCTGTCCATTCGTTACCATTGTGTTAGTCTCTATAAATCATTCAAATATTCTACGTACGCACGTGAAATAGCTAAATTGTGCGAATGAAATTTGGCCCAATAACAAAATTTCGGCGGTCCGGCCACGCGTGATCGGTGCAGTCAGTTTTTAGCTGATCGTATGAAATCTCCCGTTCGGTTTTATGTTGAACCGAGTTTTAAAACTACACAACTTTTTTGGCTCGCGGATGATTTACACTTGCTGACAATTCACAAGCTCGCGCTTTTCATTTTTGATAAAAAACGTAAATTACTTGCAACTGTAGCGGGAAAATATCTGTTTCAGTATTTTGGAGCTGAAAACAATTGAAAGCAATATAATTTTAATTATTCGTCTATTCTATTCTCTCGCTTTGGGTTTTTTAAGAATTGATTTTTGACATAAAATTCATTTTCATTTGAATACTACATCAAAAAGTATGAAATGTTTTGTAATAAACAATTTCGTGAAAATGAAACTACTCACACAGATCATTAATTCTATCATTCTTGTTTCAGATGCGGTAATGGATTGAAATATGACAATAAAGTTTTATATGATTATTTACAAAGAGCATATATATGCTGATTTTGGAGACTGACTCGATACACTCTACGACAATAAGGATATGTGAGAGGTTTGGCGGTGTATGCCAGATGTGATGATGACGGAATCTGCTCGGCGCTCAAGAACCACATCCATGGAGACGGGAGGACTGCCACTGGTTTCGACGTTTGCTCTGCTGACTATTGTTGCAGGTATGTTATGGTCTAGTATGAGCATTAGAAACATGTGACTTTTCAGAGTGGTCAAATATTTTCATATTTTCATAATTCATTAAGTCCCTACTAAAGTTTCAAAAAAAACCTTACACTTACTCAGGATTTAAGTGATGCTTTAAACACTACAGTGTTAAAGTCGCTTCTTTTATTCCAAAAGGTCACATGATTCGGATGCCGACTATACTTGGCCGTATGTAGTATGTATTGTTTTATAGTATTGCAGTTTACTGACCTCAGACTACATCCCTCAAAAGCAGCTACTTTAGAAGCAATGTTGAAATAATCTCATTCTGCCAACCGTTCCGCTTTATTTCAAAAGAAAAAGCTTTTCATAAAAAGATTAAACTCAAAAAAGTTAAAATATCAGTTAATTATACGAGTTGGTACGATGTACTCACCCCTTAATGTAATCGTGTTGTCTTTTGGAACATCGGTTCTCCTCACGCCTCGTCAAATACCGTTTCTCCTCTCAAAGGCTCAGAAGCGTTGACTTTTTGACACAAATCTACTGTCTTTATTATTTACGAACATCTTCAGGTTTCGCGACTTCTCCTTTAGAGGAAAATGGCTCAATTTACCATGTATTTTCAGCCGCACTTTATTTAAATTCATTTGAAAATTGAACAGATTTTATGTGAAATGAATTTTATTAAAAAAACATGATGGTTGCTCGACTGAGTGCACTGTGTTGCAGTTTTTGCATCATTAACGCTGTGAGCAAAGTCATTAGTACCTATTAATATCCTTTGCACGGCGTATTTTCTCTGCTGGTAAATTTGAAGTTTCGCTGACAAGAGTGAGTTTCAACGGCGGACTGACCGAACAATGTATTTTACGGTAGCCGACGAAAATATAACCTAAAACATTAATTAGAAGAGTGAAGTTAAAGCAAAGATGGAGACGACGAGTTATTTTTTTTTATTTCAATCTGTTTCAATGACATATATCGTGAAAAAACGCGGACAAGATTTTTTAAATATTTTATTGCGAAAAGATAAACTTCCCATAAGTCTGAAAGGCTGTTAAAAGTAACGTTCATTACTTGTACCTTCATATTTTTCACAAAAAGAAGTTCGTGACGCGAACGCTCCGCGTCACGAATAATACACTAATCATATTATGGAAGTTTCCTTGCCTAATTATGTTGTCTACAAAAAACAGCATGTCATTTAGTCGTTAGTAACTTTTGTGAGCATTTAGCTGCATTAGTTTATTTCGTCAAAATTAATAGCCACAAAGGAAGTTGACAGGATATTAAGCCTTTCATCAGAGCAGCCATTAGCGAGGTAATGCTCGGACGCAGCAGCACTCCACGCGGGCGCCATGTAAAGGCGCACACTCACTGGGACCAATCGCCTGTAATGTTACATATCGTTTAGTTTATCGATTTAATAGATGTCGACTGCACCTAATAAGCCTCTAGATCTTTTTTTAATGCTATACTGCATTAAAAAAAACACTGTACACTATTCTACACAGCGCCATCTAGCCCCAACTAAGCCACTAAATGCTTGTGCTATGGGGAACTAGACATCGGGTGAACATACTTAAATACTGTTTATTTCTCTTTAAGGCATAACAATAACATTGTGAAAAAATTACATGTAACACCTCTAATGTCTATGCGAACGGCTATGTCATTCAATAAAGCATTTCACTTTTGCATTTCGGACGATACCGGTTTAGAAAAAAATATTATAAATACTTAGTTCGAGTAGTAACCTCAGGGTGTTATGTTTCTGTCAAAATTTAATCTTACGATAGTACATTAGATGTACAGACAGTTAGTCAGCGAGGCTCTACTGTAACGTGATTTTCAAACTTGTATCTTAAACTAATACATTACAGGCCGTTGTTCTCAGTGAGAGAGCGCCTTAAGCCCCCGCCTAATTTGCCGGCTCCGTGAAAGCGCATCGTATGAGGGATATTGATATTAATGACTTTAATTACGACCTTAGTTGAGCAAAAACTACGATAACAGTTATAATAAAATGGAGGTAGAAAAGCCGTGCTTATGATGTTATACATTTTAACAGTTAATTTTCATTAGTTAACTCAAGAACGGGTTAACGAGTCAGCTCTTTATTTAAATTGACTTGTGGTTGGTAATAAGGACCGGGGAAATTAGTAAAGCAGATATTTAAACCCTCCTCTGGTGGATATAATACTCGTATATTATATTTGTGAATTGAAATTAATTTTATTATTTAAAAAAACTATATTTTTTTAATAGCAAAAATTAAAAAACAAACATTTACTGGAAGGTAACACAATAGTTAATTGTTAACCCCAGTTTGGGTATGGCAGAAACCTTTTATAAGTGGAGGTAGTTCATGGAAATATTCAGTTTCAAAAAATATTTCAGAATGTTTCCATGTTGTATTGCAAATGAAAATGATCGACCAGTTAATTGAAGTTACTTCAACTTTTTATGTTGGTAGAGAGTTATTTTATCTGTAACAGGCACATAGCTGTTTGCTTATGGTATTATAGTTAGCTGTAATAAGTATATTGCCTTTCACATGAAGGTTTATTTTATATCCAATTTACTTTGTAATACAACAGTAAAATCCATTTGAACAATTAAAGGATGCGGAGTTTAATGGAAGATTATCAAAGTTCCCAAAACGACTGAAGATTAAGTTAGACGCGTACAACTCAGCCAGTCTCTGGAATTCAGTCAATCTTCCCGAATCAGCATTTGCCTCCACCCCATCGTTTGCTTCACGCGTCTTCGTAGTTAAAACTAAACCGAGCTTAGTGGCAAATTGTTGCACTTTAACGACTGTCTGCGTCGCGTTGCAGTTTAGAAGCAATACCGCTCCAGATTCCCTCACGTTCCCTTGACGTAAGAACCCGCACACAGCCATGCCTCCGGGATTCCGACTTTAATTGAAAACACTCTATATACTTACCTTTCTTTTAATTGTTTAAAGCTCACCTCATCTTTCCTGCCTTCCCGCGCATTCCGACATTTCTAACCCTTCTCGTTTAACCTAACAAAATGTGGATACACGTCGGAATTTGCGCTCAATTGATATGCGCAAAACCCACTTTGGATTAAAGCTAATCATTGGATTAATTGTATGGAAATTAGTGATGGTACGTGCGGTGAATTTAACACAATTCTATCAGAATGTAATTATAGACGTCGATGAGCGTGAAATACTGAATAATTGGAACACGTAATCGAATAGGGATATATTACTGATGGGATACGTAGAAATGATACATTTTGTTTAAAACTCGTAATGCATTAACGGATTACATTATTTCTTCAAGATGGTACTGCACTGTGTACAAAGAATACAAATTCATAATTGTATGTAATGGTAGGAATGGTAGGAACCCGTCTTATTTTGAAGCGGCAAATAAATTTGTAACAGTGCTCTTTGCGGCGCTGAAAATATTCATAAACACCTCGTAATAACATTGAAATATTATTTCATTGTGTGAACATAAAAAAAACATACAAGGTAAAGTATTCAAAGAGATCACCTGGATGTCCGCAAATCGTGACAGTGACCAGACGTTGCGACTGCTAAACTTGCAAATTTGTAGAAGGTTCTGTGACGTTTGAATATAGTATGCCAAACGAGAACTTTGGTGATTCAGCTTTTCAGCAGATTCTGTAATCGAAGGAAGTTTATGAAGTCACTGGATTAGTCGCTACTCAGCTTCTATAGGCCACTTACTTTCGGCCGTTTAGAAATTGGTCAAATAATATCTCAAGAGGTACTTAAGCGACTTACCTTTAGAGGACTCCGATTCTCATCGAAATAAATAGGTCATAATGCATAATATAATTATTATCTGCTCTAAGTGGAAATGATATATATTTATTGCCGACTCTTAATATTTCATAGTCCTTTAGATTATAGATATGAAGATAAACGGTGCCGGCGTCGCTAAAGTTCGGAGTCTACTGGTCCCCGTTATTAATTTTCATTTGACGGGATAAACGCTTTATAGCTACCACTGCCTTTAATTCATTTTATATCCAGTCAATTGTTGTGCACAGGTTGTGGGTATAATAACATTAAAGTACGAGCTGCGATCAGGTTAGGTCTGATTAAAACATGACCACGGCGTCAAAAGTCTGAAATTTTATCATGGGTCTTCAGATCTAAAATGATTCTGTAGTGAGCTAATAAAATTCCTCGTATTCTTTTGAAACCAAGACTCAACTTAACAGTAGTTAACGATACTTTGCGCAGTCACCTCACAGGAATCATTTTCATTTTATTTCGACATATCTAAAAGCAGTCATGGGAGTAAAAATTCTCTACCTATATGCACTTGGAGTTAGGTAGGTAGATACTAAAATGCGTACTCGATACCGGCTGACCGAAGCGTGATTTAATTTGGCGCGAATAAAACTGAGTAACAAAGTTTTCAATAGAGATTTTTCAATTCGAAAACCTCAACCTAAAAAACTATTTTTTTAATCCGCCAGCTTCAGTTACAGCTTACATACAGTGGTATCGTTTTTCAGAAATGTTCGTAAATTAAATTTCAATATAAGGAAGCGAGTGGTTTTTTAGGGCCAATTTTCCTCACTTAAAAGCGGAATAAAAAATGGGGTCGCTCGCAGTCAATCACAGCGGATGTGCCAGTGTCGGGCCTGTTATTAATTTTCATTTGACACAGTCGGCTGCGGCGCCGCGTGACAAAGGAGACGGTTACTACAAGGGTACTGATAGATATACGAGTACATTATACATGTTGCATAAGTAAGTAATATGTACATGATGCAAAAGTTTATGCACTATTTGTCAGTCACTCACAAGGTATTAAAGAAGTGAAAAATAGAAAAAAAAATTCCTCCGGTAAAATGTTTGTACTCAAAATATTTTAAATATAGCTGATCTCATTTTATCTGCCATTAGCTGACCCAACAGGACAACTCCTGTTAAACTCCGAACGGTCTAACTGTTTAGGATCAAAATGTGATAAGGTTTCGAAAGTATCTAATTTTCAGTGTCATACCCTTAATTTTATATCTTCCTTCTACGGAGGATGAAAGAAATCGGTAGAGTCTTTCTCTAGTTACGGCGTGACCAAGTGAAATAAGGGATTCATGTAAGCTTATAATATATTTAGCCAGATGTTTTAAAAATGATCCCGCCTCAGACATGCTCAATTTTCGATTGATTTAAACTAAAGCATGTAAACCGAATGAAATATAAAGTACAATATTCAAGGGACCTACTAGGAAAGTGAATGAATGTGAATCCGAAGACAATGAAAGTGGCGCCAATCCGTATGATCGCGTTCCGGCTGTGAATCTTCATGACCTCCGCGCTCTGTATATTTTCCAATTTGTGTCGGACTTTTCATGCATTATTCTACTTTATATCACGTTAATAAAGTCTATATTTCAAATAGAGCATTTCAGCACAAAAGGACTATTATTCTATGTTAATTTTTAAAATTGTAATTAAATTATGTAGGAGATGACTACACATTTTAAAAACCTTCGCTTCTTCTTGCAACAGAGAATATCTATGTATAGTCGAAGGTAGACAGTCGCCTAAAAATACTAAGGCAATCAAATATTTCTTAGAAAATATTAATTGAAGTGCTTATATTTGACGCTGTTCTAAGAAACATAATTATTTACAGAAGCATCTTTTAATGATAACTTCGTAGAACATTTGTTTTCGTAATAAATAACGTTTTTTTAGTATACTTGTAAAAAACATGTTTATTTTTATAGAAAAGATGTCTCTTTTTCGATTTATGTTTCAACAATATTTGTAGATCTAAGTTTAAGTTTTTGCCTTACCCAAACCTTACGGAAGTAATTGCAATATGATTAAAATTGTTAAACTGATACGACGAAAGTTAGGCCAGGGTCCCCCGGCACCCCTCATGAGTTCTCGCCTTGGCGTGGCGGGGGGGGCTTAGTACCGCTGGTAGGGGAACAACCGCCGGGGAGTGAAGAGAACTCATGCGTGGCAGTGTGGTGGACTTACTACTCACCTAAAGGCGACACGTGCGGTTGTGGGGCCAGTGGGGCCTGCAAGCGCCCTGAGGCGCATGGAGGGGGCCGCGCGCACATTCGGTTGGTGTGGGGCCAGCCGTACCGCCAGTTGCGGCAGCGGAGCCGCCCTTTGGGTGGGTCGTGGTTGCGGGCCCAGTATGGTCAAATTGAAAACTTAAGTTGTGAGTGTTACAATATATTTCGCAATCATAATATTATGAGAAACGGTGAGCTAATGACGAACTGCCAGCACGCTCGCAACTTAAGGTTAGAATGGCAAGATAATTGCTGGGTTGGAGCCGTGCAGTGCCGTGCTGGCAAAGTGTGCTATGAGCTTCAGAGGTTATTAGGCCAGTTGGCTGCAGATAGGAATTAATAGATGCGGGCCCGAAATCCTCTGTGCCTTCCGATGGTATTTTACAGCACTGATTGGGCCACTCTATACGCTCAAATCAATTTGATCCTTATCATACACTAGTTCATATTCTTACTCAACACAGGATTTTTTTGTTTTGAAGTTGCCACGATTTCATTTTGCAGGAAATTCACTTGTTAATCTATGAACATGTTGGTGTTTTAGTCGGTTATCTTCTGAATATCCAAAACGAGCACGTTTGTGGTGATGGTTTTGAAGTGTTCGCGACGATTACCTTATGTATTAAGCATGTTGAGGAATTACTGTAATCGCTATTTATTAAGCAACATGATTATGTCACTGAGTTAAGCCCGTTTAATTGTGTTTAATAAATAAATAAATATGTATAATTTGAAAATCATGTGAAAAGATTGGAAGCTGTTTATTCTATAAAAAAATGTTTAACAGGCTTAGCCAAAAACTTTTTTTTTTACAAAATTTTCTGCTGACCACACATAACTTCCGTTCAAACTAACCCACGCTCAAAAAGATGATACAATTAAGTTAATAGCCCACGCTGTAATGAAATTAATTCATCACGGTTAGAATGTGTTTTGATTCGATTTGATTTCCGACGCATCGAACAACTCATTGAGGTTTAACAAGTGTGGCACGAACCAATGATCGTTAACGATTTGGATGTGGTCACGGTCTAAAATTAAACACGCCACGCATTAAATCAGAGATATTTCCGGTAAATGTTTTGACTTCGAATTCAATTACATTGGAACGATCCAAGTTCAAGCGCGTGCTTTTTATTTATACAACTTCGATGACTAACAAGCGCGCGAACCGCTTGATGATAAACTGTTACTGCACGCTTTTTTTTTTTTTTTTTTTATAGTAGGGGAAATGCCTTACGCATACCCGTCCACCGGGGGACGGACGGGTTATGTCGGACTCTCCACTGGAAAGGTGGTATACCAGTGGCCCTACCGACTAAAATGCGCGTTCCCCCGGACGGAGCCCGCCTGCATGGCGGGCCGGAAGCGACCCCCCCTCGTGAGGGGAGGCCAGAAGGGACGGCCGAGGATGTCAAGCCGTCCCTACCAGGCAGCGGTGACCCGTGCAATGCTGGCGACGGCACCCCCGTACCACGCGCCAGCTGGCCACCGTACGCAGGCCCTACTGGGCCCGCAACCACGAGCCACCCAAAGGGTGGCTCCGCTGCCGTAACCTTCGGTACGGCCCCGCCGGGCCGCGACGCACAGGGGGGATCAGCCTCGGACTACTGGCCCCCGCCAACCGGTTGTGGCGGTCCTAACCACGCGCCTCAAGGCGCCTGCAGGCCCCACTGGCCCCGCAGCTCAACGCCGCCCTTACGGGCCGAAGCGGGTGGGTGCTCAGTCCACCACGCTGCCACGCCTGGGTTCTCTTCGCTTCCCGGTGGTGCCCCTACCACCGGTACTAGGCCCCCTCGCCACGCCGAGGCGAGAACCCATGAGGGGGTGTTACTGCACCCTGCACACGACTAACACCGAGGGGTTATCAATTGCGCGTAGCCCACCCTTAAGGACTAATTTTAAGATTTTTGTTTGAGGGCTGTATTTCGATATCAGGCGTGAAGAGTATCAAAACGCCCTCAAAAGAAATGGATATTAAAAAAACTGCAACTACTTAGTCTGGACTTTGATACCTACATATGAATCTCAAAACCGCATGGGTTTTTTATTTGTTCAAATACAGCAATTTAAAGCCAACGAGAACTTCGGGATGTTTTTTAGCACAAAAATTGTGATATTTCTGATATTATTTAAAATTAGTCATAACAATAGAACGAGATGAATAATTAGAACAAATTAAAGGTCAGAAGCAACGTGAAAAATTTAATAAATCCAAGCTCCACATTAGATGAATCGGATGAAAATATTCAGCGCCCTGAAGCCCGCACCGTGCCATTAATCGTTTTGATGTCACAGTATGGGACGTTTAGTGTGACCCTTTTTATGCGGAACCTTTTCGATTTACGTCCCTAATCACCGAATACCGAATGCCGAAACCGAATCGGCGTGTTCATCGGTTGGCCGCATTCAAATGGCAGATACTAATCGCTGCCTGGTTCATTGTAGGACTGTACAAATGATGCTTTAGAACATCGATTATGTACGAGTGCCTGCTGTTGGCGTAGCGTTGGTAGTTACAGCGAGTCTGCTCTGCCGCATTTGTACATGTACGGGAATTGTAACTGAGCACTTTTAATGCTTTGTCATACTAGATAATCTGACATTGCCTTGATAATTTTTATGACTACTTCAATGAAGTAAATGTGACATGTTATAACAGTGCTTAGGTATTGTTGGCGTTTACTGTACCATAGTGCGTTTCCTTAAACGGTAAAGCAACAGCACAACACGTTCTTATTTTAAACAAGCAATAATTGCAAAGTATTATAGGGCAATTTGTGTCAGTGTCAACAGTTAGTCTGAGAATGTTAATTGAAAACAAAAGGCTTGTCTGTCGTTTAAAAGTCTGTTTGCTTAGATATAAAAATACCTATTAGTTTTCTAAAATAGGTAATACTCTACCTTTTAACAATTTAGGCGCTATGGCAATAACCGTAGCGATTGCCGTTTCAGGCAATCCACAGTCAGAGGAAAGGAAGGGGCAAAAAAATGTGCAAAAATTAAATAAAATGTAATATGAATGTTCATATTATACCTATGTCATTACTACACGTGACCATTGCCTTGGTCCTTAACTTGAATTGCGGATAAGAAAATTTTATTTTGATACTTGCGAAATTTCACGGATTTAATGAGGTCTATAGCTTCCCGTCAATGATATCAGAGCATAGATACAACGAGTAAGTATATCGACTCCGTGCTACACAAGACACATTAAGCTGTTGGTCCCAGTCATCTGCTGCTATCGCGAGGCGGCAGTCGTAAAAATAAGCTCTGAATAGGCGATTTGAACCAACCCTGGTAAATAGCAACTCACTATAAAAATAGTAGGTCCATTGAAGTTTTTTTCAAATTGAAAATAATGGGTACTTTTGAAGATTACTTTCGTAATCGTCATCGTTCATCAGTCATCACACACGTTGAATGCAGCCGAGAGGAAATATCCTTTTAATATTATCAATGCGAAAGTTTGTATGTGTGGATGTGCCGTATTGTTCTTTCACGTAAAAACTATTGAATGGATTTTAATGAAACTTAACAATAATGTAGCTTATATATCTAAATCGCACATAGGCAAATAACATTACCATTGAAGTACTATTTGGGAAGTGTTACTGATGCAGTTTGATTTTCGTTAAAATTCGTGGCAGCCTTATTATTAGGACTACGCTTAGCTTTAACAGGTTCACTGTCCACAAATATATAACAATTAAAAGGTAATTGTTCGCAGCCCACTGTGGACTGTGAACCCGTTAAGCCCTATTGTTCAAACATGATTTTATTTGTATGTGTGTTTGTCTTGTTGGTTGTCTGAATAAATAAAATAAATAATCAAATAAAGTTATTTATACGGGCACTAACTCGAAGTCGTCGATATCGCTCAGTATCCATTGCGTTCGCAGAAAAACGACTCAATAATTATTTGCTTCCTGCTCTCCTGTATTTCCAGAGCATTCTCTTATTTTAACTGATTAAGCTGAATCGGTTTCCGTGCTATTCCGATTCCAATGCAGTTACAAAGATTTATTTAATAGAAGAGAGACCGAGAGTCCGAAGCTGTCAGCGGTTCCACACTTTTGTTTGTGCAAGGCTGACCCAATTTAAACCAATTTGAAATGCCAATTTGACCTGTATTTCTTCTGATTCTATTTGCATACGGTCGGAAATAAAGCTGATTGGGATGCTGTAGGCATTGTCGGCATTCCCTTTATTGCGATTCTAGACTATTTACTTGATCCCAATGTATGTATTGTTTCATTTTGAAAATTTCTTCGACCTTGTTATCAAAGTCTTTTTTCTTCTACACTGCCTAGAGAAAATAAATATACCTAGAGCATTAAAGAGCGTTTAATTGTATCAAAACATCGAGCATAGGCCATTTTCTGAATTTACTCGAACTGGTCCTCGAACACGACGCGATGTTTTGTTCATAGCCGTTTGATGATTTTATGCTGTATTGTGCCATCCGTAAAATGTTACATTACATCGAAACGCTCAAGAAAATGCTTAAATTTATATTTTCCTTTAATGAAATACTTATTTTAGCTAAGCAATGTTATTTCTGAATATTACCTACCTGAGCCAAATTATCTTTCAACCATTTTGGTAACAGACAGTACTAAGATTTTGTGAATACTTTGATGTTTTTTTTTCTAAAAATATAATCATTCACAGGTCAACTCCAAGGATCGGGGTATAGTGAACAGGAGCCGGAGTTCCTGTCACCCCTGGAGAACCTGACAGTCGCCCAGGGCAGGGATATCCATTTCACGTGTACCGTCAATCATCTCGGCGCGTATAAGGTAATTAATTTAATAAGCTACCTCTATATTAAACAATCTGGTCTCATACATGAACATTCCTTCTGGGTTACTGGGAAATTGCGTAACTTGATACCTTCTGAGATTTTGGCTTTAATCGTGGTGGCGTTCAACATGCGGAAACAGAGTTTAAACTAACCACATCACATCTGGTATTTCAATTCTGAGCTCAAATTCAAGTTTAAAAATCATAATATGGCTAAAGATGAAAATACTTTAGTGATGACTTTTCACTAGAATTCTTGCATGTAGCCTTTTAACAGGTTCAAGTAACGTATACTGGAAGCAGTGCTCACCGAGTAGATTTCAAACACCTACCTATACTTATCAGTGCGCCACCACTAATGAAGAGGCTTTTTTTTGGGCCTAACAAGCACTTATCGACTAAAAAATTAGTCCGATGAGGTAAGACCTGTTCAGCCAAATCTGTGGTGCAATGCTTATAGGGCTGGTGAGACACGCATAGTTTTGGGTAAAATACAAAATTAAACATTTTCCATTCACGTCCTTTTCTGTCCTGGGTCCACTTCTCGCGTCGTAGCTCGAAGTTCAATGATGGTATTATACCATTACTAACTGAACCGTCTGGACCTATAAACAAAAACTACATAGTTATGTAGAGCTTGTACTACGATTGGTGCACTCTGCTTAAGCTATGAATGTCAAAGACTAATACCTATAAATAATACCCATGACAACACAAAATGTCACAATGTATGTGGGCATCGACCATACGTTGTCTTATAATTATTTACTTATTTATACTTTGCAGGTAGCGTGGATAAAATCAGACACGAAGACAATCCTGGCGATCCACACGCACATGGTGACGCTGAATCCTCGGCTGTCGGTGACGCACAACGGACACAACACCTGGATGCTGTACATCAGCAGCGTGGAGCCGAAGGACTCAGGCACGTACATGTGTCAGATCAATACGGACCCCATGATGAGTCAGGTAAGTGGAACTTGACAGTGGCATAGATAGCCAAACTTGTTAATACTCTTAGTCTTAAAATCTTCAATATCATTAGAACTTTAACAAAGCGAATGTGCTGACCATACTAGTGACAAACAGAAGGCCACCATTGAAATAAAAGGAATGTGACAAAAGCGAGATGTGGAACCACACTTTCCCTCACTCTTGGCAAGAGCTTCGTCTCCTCAACCTAAGATGATGAGATAGGTCGGTGAATACATCTTACACAATGTTCAACACAACGGTGATTGCGGAGCCTGATGGTAGATGTCTTTAATTCTGCGACCTTTAGACTAAGTAGAGCCAGGCTATTTAGGACTACAAAGATACATCCAAAAAGATATCCAGTGTTATTAATTTATTTCTACCATCCGTTTTACCTACCTGCTACCTACTATCAATCAACAGGCTCATCCATTTTCATTATTCGCTCTGGCCGTCATAAAAAGAAACAAAGGAGTTGAACATTTCCCGCATATGATGATAAAACTGCCTATAACTCGCACTACTATCGCCATCAATAGTTCAGTGGTATCCATTTAACAACTTGTTCCCCTGAATCACCATCTCATTGTGAACGGGCAATAAAACGGTAATAAGAGTCGGAATTTATTTGGCGGAACACCAGCGTTGTGACAGCTGCAGGCGGCTGCAGGCGATCTGCGCTGATTGCATAAATTTTAATATTAGCCGGTCCCAGCTTTCGAACTGATTGTAATTGCTGTTCATTATTGATAATACATAATGCAGTTAACACATAACATAATACACCCTCACGACCATATTCCTTATGGGTTAGTCAGAGGCACACAGATTGTTGCCGACATGGTGCTCGGAACATTCAGAAGCCCACATTTCACTGAGAGAATTTGAACCCAAGGTGGTAAGGGGCGAGCCCTCCGCCGTTATCCGGGTTGCTCGGGTTAGGACTACAAAGATAAGTACGTCCTAAAAGATATCCAGTGATATTAATTTATTTCTACCATCCGTTTCATCTACCTGCTCCCTACTATCAATCAACAGGCCCATCCATTTTCATTATTCGCTCTGGCCGTCATAAAAAGAAACAAAGGAGTTGAACATTTCCCGCATATGATGATAAAACTGCCTATAACTCGCACTACTATCGCCATCAATAGTTCAGTGGTATCCATTTAACAACTTGTTCCCCTGAATCACCATCTCATTGTGAACGGGCAATAAAACGGTAATAAGAGTCGGAATTTATTTGGCGGAACACCAGCGTTGTGACAGCTGCAGGCGGCTGCAGGCGATCTGCGCTGATTGCATAAATTTTAATATTAGCCGGTCCCAGCTTTCGAACTGATTGTAATTGCTGTTCATTATTGATAATACATAATGCAGTTAACACATAACATAATACACCCTCACGACCATATTCCTTATGGGTTAGTCAGAGGCACACAGATTGTTGCCGACATGGTGCTCGGAACATTCAGAAGCCCACATTTCACTGAGAGAATTTGAACCCAAGGTGGTAAGGGGCGAGCCCTCCGCCGTTATCCGGGTTGCTCGGGTTAGGACTACAAAGATAAGTACGTCCTAAAAGATATCCAGTGATATTAATTTATTTCTACCATCCGTTTCATCTACCTGCTCCCTACTATCAATCAACAGGCCCATCCATTTTCATTATTCGCTCTGGCCGTCATAAAAAGAAACAAAGGAGTTGAACATTTCCCGCATATGATGATAAAACTGCCTATAACTCGCACTACTATCGCCATCAATAGTTCAGTGGTATCCATTTAACAACTTGTTCCCCTGAATCACCATCTCATTGTGAACGGGCAATAAAACGGTAATAAGAGTCGGAATTTATTTGGCGGAACACCAGCATTGTGACAGCTGCAGGCGGCTGCAGGCGATCTGCACTGATTGCATAAATTTTAATATTAGCTGGTCCCAGCTTTCGAACTGATTGTAATTGCTGTTCATTATTGATAAAACATAATGCAGTTTACAAAACACAATACACTTTACGACTATATCCCTAATGGGTTGTGCCTCTGGCACACAGATTGTTGCCGTTATGATGCACGGAACATTCAGAAGCTTACATTTCGCTGAGAGAATTTGAGCCCAAGGTGGCGAGGAGCGAGCCTACCGCCGTTATTCGGGTTGCTTGGATTTTATATCGGTGTTTTCCATCCCCGGAGAGTTAGCCGCAAATTGTACACTGAAAACAAAGTAATGTGTTCGGACCAGATTTAATCTCAGCACCATCAGGTTCCGAGCCAGGGTGCTTCACCACTAAACTGGTATATACACATACGTCCTACTGCTGGGGACGAGCCCATCTCGCCTATGAGGTGGCGGGAGCCATAGTTCCAACACGCGGACTGAGTGTGGATTGTTAGAGTAGTGTATGGTTAGTCCTTAGTCCTTAACCTTGATGTCAGGTGTTATCAAGCAGCCCTAAGGCCTCCGACTAGGCTTAACGATTGACATCTAGCGACGTCAACCAGGACCAACTGCTTGACGTTCCTTCCGGAGCACGGAGATGCCCGAAAAACACATCACTAAATTTTGATTAGGTTCGGTCACTGTCACCAATCCCATTTCCCGGCGTCACAACTGCATCACGGGCACCTTAAATTTTAATATTAGCTGGTTCGAGCTCCGGAACCGATTGTAATTGCTGCTCATTATTGATAAGCACTTGATGCTCTAATTAAATGGCTGTACCGTGTAAATGGGCCAGTGACGTCATAATATCGCCTGAATTATGCACGGCAGTGCACTGTTGATATAAAGCTTATTGGTTACATATATTGTATTGACGTTAATTGTGGTGTGGAGATGTGCTGCTGGTTTGCGGTTTTGTGTACGCGAGTCGCATTAATTAGTTAAGTCAGATTAGTGTCCTGAAGCAATAAATTACTGGCAGTCATACCTACTTGAGCAAGTACCGAAATAATGCGCCAAATCAGTAATCTTGGACATTCACATTGCAGGTTAATGCTTGTCAGCCAATAAGGAAACTTAATAGTAAATACTGAAACCTAACCTCAAAAAAAAGAAAAAAAAAATAATTTTACAGCTTTCCATGGCCGTTGTGACAGTGGGTCGGCAATGTAAAGCACCGCAAGCTAGGTCGGGAATGGGTTTTTTGACCACCGCCGTCGGAAATGAAGGTTTAAAGACATATTTATTTCTCATAAAGATTACGATCCCTTACATGAGAAACAGTTAACTTAAACACATTTGAATCAAACAATCAAAACAATGCATCGGACCTTTAATGTATTTTGCGGGCGTCTGACGTGTCTGTGCTTTGGATGGCATAAGCAATCGGGTTTTGCTGAAGTCGCTAAGTTAGGTTTAGTTGGAGGTCTTAGGGCGACTTGATAACATCTGACAGTAAGGTTTATTAAGAACTTTACACCCCTCGAACGATGCGCACGGAGCTCGCGTGTTAGAGTAAGGTTTGCGCCACCTTATAAAGGCCGTTGTTTGTTTGTTTTGTCAGTCGATTTTCAAAGTTATACAAGAATTAGCAAAAGTTATCCTGAAAGAGTATTTACCTAGTCAAAATACTGCAAATCCGACAATGCAACTCAATGAACTATCGATAAGAAATCTCTATCCTAGATTAAACCGTCTCAATCGTTCCATTTAGCTAACGTAATTCCGCAGTCCAGCTTTAAGCAACAGTTGTACAACGATCCCAGCGAATTGTGTTTTAGATTCCACCGGAGAAGAGGCGCCGGACGTGACGTTTGCAAAACGCTCGAATGCAATGTACGGTGCAACGTAAACCAATGAAATCAGGCTGCACTGAAATCCATGAATATTCACCAATCGCATCGTCTATCTTATCTGCTTCAATGACTACGTCTCATTCAGTTATAGCAACACTGAAAGAACATTGTATATAAGAATGAGCAAAAGTTATCCTGAAAGAGTATTTCACCTAGTATTTATACGAGTATTTTACCTAGTCAAAATACTGCAAATTCGACATTGCAACTTAATAGAACTATCGATAAGAAATCTCCATCCCAGACTAAACCGTCTCAATCGTTCCATTTAGCTAACGTAATTCCGCACTCCAGCTTCAAGCAACAGTTGTACAACGATCCCAGCGAATTGTGTTTTAGATTTCACCGGAGAAGAGGCGCCGGACGTGACGTTTGCAAAACGCTCGAATGCAATGTACGGTGCAACGTAAACCAATGAAATCAGGCTGCACTGAAATCCATGAATATTCACCAATCGCATCGTTTATCTTATCTGCTTTAATGACTACTCATTCAGTTATAGCAACACTGAAAGAACATTGTTTCTTTCCGAAAACTAATAGGGTTGAAAAAGTTTTAGTTGGTTTAGTCCGCTTTCTTATTGTTCTGCCGCTCATATACGCTAGGCGTATCCCTTATACAAGTAGGTAAGTACAATACTCATTAAACAAATAGCCTTTATTTTTTTACATTTTGTCTTCTTACCATCCTCTTTCTGAAAGTTGTCTGTAAAAGATCGCTCCCTAGCAACAGTAAAGAATTTTCATCTTTCTACAAACCATATCGTTCATCTCGTGACCTTTAATGGCTTAATCTAAATATGGTTTAGGTATATACTTTTAGGCTCAACGAAGTACATATTTCAAAAAAACGTATCAAAGTGTGTAAAGTATTTTGCTAAAACATAAAGCCATTATAACATAAGGCTAATTACACAAATTGCCTTTTTTGTTACATTATCTCAGATATTCTCATAACAAAATTTCCCGAACAGCCTAATGGCTAGGGCTTACAAAGAAAGTTATATTGAGCACAAATTAAATCAATGTAACTTGAGTGTAAACCTATTTTACTTCGTCTTCGTCAATAAAGCTTAATATACTTAGAACAAGAACATTAATTTACGATGTTAGAAAGAAGTAATTTAAACGAAACGCTTAAAAATGTTACTACAAAACCTAAGTTAATTATATATTTACAGCTAAGTAATTACTTAGGGGTTGAATAAGCATCTTAATAAATTGGTATCTACTCAAATCGAGTTATGGCGTTGGAGAACATAGTACTTGGTGGTCCAACACGAGGTGAACACGACAACCCGTAAACTTAGTTAAGTTATATATTTCACCTACCACCTGTGAAATCTTGTAAAACGGATAAGATCCGATCATACGGTTTTTGTAATTGTTAGCAGTGAGATTCTTTGAATCAAATTGCCGGGGCTTAAAGTTGGACTGCTACTATATGCATCAACTGGCCAGCCCAAATGTATCGGCCTTTATCCTCAAAAGATATGAACTATGTCATTGTGCTGATATTTCAACATTTGAACTCGCCGATGCGACCTGCATTTGTTGAGTAGCTAGTAGCCGCTAGTGTTGCCAGGTGTGCCGTAATACGCGGAATTCCAATTTTCATGGATTTCCAGTCACTTCAGCTGAAGCGAAGTGAAGAGACGATGAGCTGTAAATTAGATAATTATATACACTAGAAAAGGAAGAGATTGGAGGACCAATCGTACTTATTTCTAGTTATTAGGCAGAATATTGGAACTTAAATCGAGGCGAATTACTAGCTTCATATCAATATATTATAGCGAATGTCCTCTCAAATTATTTGGTCAGTGAACTTGCTATCCTTTGAATTCACTAACGTCAATCAAACTCATGCCGTCACGTAAAGTGTCTATAGAAGTAAAAAGCGACAGCACGACTTTGAAGGCGTGCTCAACTTTGATGGACGGTTTGCATTTGGGGATAAATATGTTAACAAAGTGCCATTTTTTTATTAATGTCCTGTAATTTTGGGTACTAGATCTGGCAACACTTACCACAGCCCATAATTGGGACGATGAGTTCAATGATGTCGTTCGTTTGCTCGCCAGCTCGACATTAATAGCCTGTTACTATAGATGTCGCAGCCAAATAGTGTATTTGTGCTATTTGAAAGTGGTTAGGTGCAAATTTTAAAATTACCGTCGAAAATTATTTTATCACTTTTGCAGTTCAGTTTCAATAGGTGCCTAGTATGCTCATACATTATTAAAACCAAAGCGAATTTGTTTTAAATTTCCAGTGGATACCTACTTTGTAAGCGTTGTTTTGAATCTTCCTATAAAATATTAAAACAATAATTTCGGTGATTAGAAATTAATAATATCGTAGTATTTACTACATTATCTGATCCTGGAATTCCTTTATTTCTCTCTGATAAAATTGATTCGACAAAGTCATGTAGAAATGAAACCACAGTTGCTGCCATCACGTATGCAACTCATTAGAATAGCTTCAATATTGACATTCCTCTACGCTCACGAGCGATGTTAAACCACAGGACAATCTCATTAACAGCGTCTCATCTGGACGGAAAACGGAAAATAAAAAAGTCAGTAAGTTCACCCGAGCATTATTTACGAGGGACATCCGAATTTATGACTCAATTGAGCTTAATAGTTGGTCGAATTTACCAGCAGAATTCAGATGAATGTAATTGGACGCAAAGTAAGATGGCAGTCATTACTTTTGTTGGTGAGACTTCTTAGGTTAAAGTGATAAAACTTGTTAGTGACTTCCAAAGTTCTTCTAACTAAAGAAAGCTCCTATTCAGGAATGACCACTGTGAGCAGAGCGAGATAGTGATAATTTTGGTACTTTGTCGGCAAATCCGGGTCGACTAGTCTTATGAATAATCTTTGAGTGTTATAACCATGATAACATCTCTAAGAAACGGCCGCAGATATTGTATTTTTCCCTTTTAAACGCTCTGGTATATGAATATACGACGTCCATCTTAATGATACTGTCGTTCTTTAAATTACTTTTTGAAGCTGCACTATTTTGCCAATGTCAACTTCAATGTAATTTTCGCCTGTATATGATTCACATCCTTGCGGTACTGTGGTGTGCAGCTTGCTTTAAGTAATTTTTTTGTCCTTAGGCCAAAGTCAAATACGTCAAATTTCGCACCCCAATTTTTTTACACCAATGGGTTAGTACAAGTGCATTCAAAGGATAGTACCTATAACATCGGAAACAGGAAAAAATATGTGACAATTCATATATTTATTTCCCCAAAGTTTATTTAAAACGACTCCATATTGCTCAAAGCACAAACAAGGCCACTAACGAGTTTTAATGAGCATGTCATAAAAACAACACATTACGCGTAATAATAAAAGCAAGCACCTTTCTTTGCAAAGACAGTTATAATTGCGAGGGAGGTCGTGTCAGGCAGCGGGGTGTGCGTACGAGTGTGTAAACAGCACAACATCATTAACAATATCTGCAGAGAGTGCGGAAATGACAATGCGGCGTATGCCTGAAATGGCACAGTAACGGTAACGGTATATTTTTCAGACATTTAGTGCAAACTTCTAAGGTGAGGTTAGGTCGTGGCTGGATATTTTACAAACTTTCGTTAAGTGCGATTGAACCGTTATCAATATTGAACAACGATAATATTCGAAGACGATGGGTTATAAGTTAGAGGACATGATACCTTAAACTTAACGACCCTTCGTCGGGTGCAGTCAGCAACAGAAAACTTACTCATTTCGGAAGTTTGTCAGTTTAGCAAATATTTATGAAATAAGCTAAACTAACTCCATAATAATTTGAATTTCCATGGGCATCAAAGTAATTAGCTGCTTCGCGCGTTTTGCTTATTAATAATTAAGTCTGATTCCCATAGTTTGGTCAATCAAAGCAGGAGTAGATGATATAATAAGCAAATTTCAACTACGGCTTTAGTAATTAAAACCTGAAAAAAAAACACCATTTATTCGTAATAATTAATTGTAATGGCTATAATTAATGTATGTACTTAAGTATAGAACTGTGTTCTGCTCTCGACTGTACAAGCTCTGCTTATTAAGAGGTAAGGTAAAAATACGGCCCTAGAGATATAATATTAATTAATGTCACAGCGTAACTGCGACGAGTGTTAATGCAACGTTGTTTGTGGGTAATTCAGCGCGCTATGGTGCATCCACACTGCTGCGAACATTATAACGACGTGGCAAACCTTCATGTTATTATGTTGCAAACTGTTGTTGCAAAAAAATCTGCAGTGTAGAAGCACTATTACATAATGTAGCGGCTCTCAAGCGTTCAGCAGAGCGGAGTGGTGCTTCTAGAGCAGAATTGTGTCATCTTAAAGTTTACGTACAGCGATGCGATTGTATCTAATCGGAGCTGAGTATCTCAAGATGGCAGTCTGTTTATTTGTAAGGTTGGCTCGGCAGCCAATACAAGTTTGCTCATTTGCTAGAAATTCGATCTTAGTTGTTTTTAAGATTTTTATGTCTACGCTAAACTTACAAAAGTATTTTTCTAATATAATTTCTAAATCCTCAAAAATAATCCTATTTTACTGAGAGAATCTTTTTGCTGTTACTTAAATCAATAACCTAATGTTTCAGGCAATGAACTATAGTAATTGACGATTTATTTAGTGGGTAAGTTATATTTATATTAGGTAATCTCATGCAATAGGATTTGAAAAAAGTAAGATCCAATATAGACAAACAGACTACATGGTATTTCTTACAACATAAACCATATATTCTAAATACATTACTTAACAAAACTGCACAAAATCAGTTTTATAGTGAGAGTGGTAGATGTAGAAATCTTTTATGAACGTTTTATAACCATCCTAGCCACCGTAGAGTGAAATGCGTTTCTCTACATTTGAAATATAACCAGTTTAGGATTCTCCGTTTATTCCAGACGTTCGCGTTAGTAGTAAGAGCTTTAAAAATGATTTGGTGACATTCCATTCTATTCTCCCTAACTCGCTATAACATAAATGAACGCATTACGTTCTTTAATCGTATGATAGACTCGGAAATATTTCAGGTTGCTGATATACATTATCAAAAGTGTCTAGGGATATCTCAAGCATTTTCATACAAAGTATAGCTATTGGGGAGGCTGTAAAAATTAAAATATTGATACCAACGTAGAAATTTTTAGAACACAGAAACTGCTATATCTGCTCTTTCAGATTGTATGAAGAAATTCATTGTAGTAGCCTTATTGTACAATCGTAAAGAAGTTAAAAAAAGACAGATTTTTCTGTTAAAAGGTGTCAAAATTTTAGCAAAATCAAACGTTTTTTTTGTAATATTCTTAACCTTTATCTTATGCCTGTTTCCTCGAGTTATTCTAAGATAATGCTCAGCATTCATAATGCTAGCATTATATATATCAGCATTTATATCAGCATAAGATAATGCTAGCATTAATTTTGAAACCTTTTAAAAGAAAAATCTGTCTTTTTTTAACGTCCTTACGATTGTACAATAATGCTACCACAATGAATTTTTTTATACAATCTGAAAGGGCAGATATAGCAGTTTCTGTGTCCTAAAAATTTCTACGTTGGTATCAATATTTTAATTTTTACAGCCTCCCCAATAGCTATACTTTGTATGAAAATGCTTGAGATATCCCTAGACACTTTTGATGTGTGTACTTAATTCGTTATGAAAAGTGAGTGGTTCAAGTATATTTTAAACAGCCTCTGAGGCTTGATACGGACAACACACGGCCCGGCAACATGTAGAAAGCGCCAATGACATTGAATAATTGCCTTCTATTTCTTAAAGACATAATTTTAAAAAAAGTAAAAAAAAAGTGCTCTATCTCCAACGTCACTGCATAAATCGTCTGAAAAAGACGCAGAGTTGATGATTTCTTAAAGACATAAGATACTTTTTTGGCGCTCGAGTAGTACACTGTAAATGGCTAGCCCTTCAGGCTGTTGGTTGACATCACTGAAACTAAATCAGAAGGTGTATCATGTAAAAACTGATACTAGACTTTCAGAGTTAAAATCTTGTTTGCATTGTACAATTCTGCGGCATGGAGTTTCAAGCAGTTTAACCAATGTGTTTGTGTTAGCCATGCAAAATATCAAGAACATTACTGCTTTATCAATTTTCAAATAATGTTCTTACAGCTTGAGGATTGCAAACCACATTAATTAAAATTCTAAGATTCTTTATCCAGTTCCGGGAAAGTGTTAATATTATTTTATGTAAATAACGGCCACAATTTCAGTTATAATTCAAGAAATTCAACCTGACTCTGCGCTTAACATTCCCGTAAATACTGAGCAGTGACACTTATTAAGTTATTTACCTTTGTGGAGGGCAGGTCGACGTCGGAATTTTGTCGACTCCTCCGCGGAATGCACACGCTTGCCAAAGTGCGGGGGGGTGGAGGGAGGGGCGTGTGGAATGTCACCGCGACATCTTCATGCGGCAGACAACTTTCCAAATGCTGCTCCGTGACAACTGTTTACATTTTCTGCTCGCACCTGTGCCACGGCGTTGTTTTACCTGAAATTCTCTAAGACTCAGATTCTTGGCAACGCGTCGAAGCTTGCATTTTGCTTTTTGATAACGTTACGTAAGTAGATTCTTGTTCGGGAAGAAATAATGTTTTTAACGTGATCGTCCTTATTTGCTGGTATTTTAGATAGGTTTTAAATCAGTTTAGCTTATGATCCTAATATCATTCTACATAAATACATGTAGATTTTTGAATCTTTGCCTTTATTTTATTTCCTTTCGTTGGTTTCTGGATAGCGGGTAATTTACTTGAGAAGTTATTGAAATAAAAAGACCCACCCTGAAATTATAATCTCCTTAGCTAAATTTGCCTTTTTTAACGTTTAAAAATAAAACTAAAATAGCACAATAGCAGCTGTGAAGAAAAAGAAAGGTGTTTTTTGGCACAAAGTCCTACGATAAAGTTTGTATGGATGTGCCGTGTTGCTCTTTCACGTAAAAACTACGGAATGGATTCAAATGAAACTTTACAACAATATTGCTCTTGCATCTGAAAAAGAGATAAATATTTTTTTTAAATCAAAGTCGACGTTGAATCAGGGACGAACTCGTGGGCGACTACTAGTCCAAAATAACAGTCAAATATGCAGCTTCAAAATAGGCTTGTGACAGAAACTATCTGTATCTTAATAATTGTTCCAAGCGTTGTAAAACTAAATTTAAGAGCAGCTGTTTGCTGTCGTCTTTTTCTTTGTATATAAACATTTCTTAACAGCTCACTCAGCCCACTTCAGTATATTTATTTAGGTACTGCGCCACAGCGGTGGCTCTAGCAGCAAAAGACTAGCGTTTATTTGTTCTGTGAGGGTTGCTTAAACATTTGGCTAAGCCTCAAGTCATTTGAGCGCGGGAAGAGTATCATTTTCTTGTAATATTCTCGTTCTCTCGAAAAAGTCGTTGTATTCACTGAAATTGCAGGAATTTTTATTCGATTTTAAAAATCTAGAAGAGATGTGAAAAAAATTGCGGCATTTATGGTATATTGAATTAAAATTCTAAAGTCAAGTGCTTTTGTGTTGTAAAAAGAGCACAAAGAAAGTTTTTTGAGACTCCCAGAGCTGATTTCATTTTACCTACAGTAAGTTCAGTCAGTAAATATTTGATTTGTTTTTTTCCATTTTAAGACGTCTCAAGTATGCACTGAAATCATGCCCAGTAATCTCCCACTTTAGATAAGTATTTAAGATGAAATGTACAATGTCAATGGCATATTTTTACACCAAGGCCACTTGACGTCGCGAAAAGGCTAAAATATAAAATACCTACTCATTCAAAGAACAAAAAGACACGACGTCTGTCACGAAAATTGTGTTCCTATCCCTGAATTGAGGATGGAGCCCACGATGAGGCTATAGGCAGAAGAGACCATTCGCACTGACAGGCGCCATAAGAGTCATTGAAATAATTCCGACTTTTTTTAGTTTTTCAGTCCATTCTGTTACCAAGCTTCCATCAATAATGACACTAAAATGGTAATGTTTCTTTCCGTAATTCTACTCTACCTTTTATTAACTTAAAATATAAGTGTTTCATAACCCAGTTTAACTTTTCATTATCCGGGTCATTTAATTTAAATCGAAAAACAAAAATAAATACCATTCAGAGGGTCATCATTCACGTAGGTCGGTTTGGGTAATCAAATAAATATTGACCTATTAATTGTTTTTGCGGCATTGACGGCGGGCCCTGTTGACAGAGGCTGTGATGGACGACCGTATTTTTTGCCCCCAACCCTTTTTATCGTTTCAAGTTCACATTTAGACACATTCAGATTTTCGGGGCAAAAATAAGGGAACGATTTGTGACGATAAAGATAAATCGGTATTTTCCGACCAAAGTTAACTGACTCGAGAAAAGTCGCTTTGGTTTAGAAGTTATCTGCTTTTTATTCAAATTTGAAATAATGAAACAAAAAGATGAAAACAACAATTTTGTGTCGTCTAATAACGAAATTCTTTATCTCTTTAGTTGAACACAACTAAAGAGATAAAGAATTTCGTACACAACAGTGTAAAAGTACAATTTGCGATTACTAACCCGCGTTATTCAAGTGCACTGACTAAATGAATACTAAAAATAATAACTGACTTCAATGTCTTTTACAGGTTTAATGAGTCTAATTTACTTCCTTAGTATACACAGCTACATTATTATAACATTGGTTCTTGCGCTATAGTTATACTTATTTATATTCCGAATATGTGCTTCTAAGTCCTAATGCTAAGCCAATATTCTAATGTCCGTATTACAAACCAACGATCAAAACTCGATTCAAACTCAAACATAGATGCAAGCACAGGCTTGACAGTTTAATTTCAATGTAAAGACCAAACATTGAGCGAATCTATTCTGCAAAAAAGATTCTGTTGAGAGAAAAGTTGAGAGTTTCAGAATACCTACTTGCTTAAAAGTTGAAATATTCGGGTTAGGTGTGAGCAAATCCTACTGTACGGTACCTCGGTATGTATAGAATAACCTCTACAGTTATGTCTGTATAATATATGGGCACGTTTAAATAAGCCTTTAGCCCGCTGTTAGCGCCGAAGGGTATTTTCAATATGGGTAATTTCGCTTGGAACAAATACTTTAGCAGCTTTATTGCATACTCGAGGATTAACTCGATATGAGCGTTGAAAAACGAGTGAGAGGGAGCTCGAGTTACATACAAAAAACTCCCGGTATTTTATCTTAATTACTTGGAAATCTTTGTGAGAGTAAATCCTACCCTTATGTTGTCCATCGTCGCGTAACTTTATGAGAGGATTACTTTTATGGCGGGGATTAAAGTCCCGTTTGCGAAATGTTTACAGCTGAGAACTTTGGCCCATCTGGGCGATAGATCGCTAAGGCGGACAAGTTATTATCGTGGGTTTTTGAGGGTTCTCGCAGGAGAGATTTTTTAAATCATAATTTAAGTTTTTTTAATAATTAATGACCAATAACTGTCTTGTACTTCAGTTTTCGTAGTAAGCAGCATAGTTATTCCCTTCATTTTGTTTTATTGCATAATATGTGACTACTTACACTCAAGAAGGTTTTAACAGTACATTCCCAGGAGTCAATGTGACCGAAAATGTGTCACCTAAATTTATTTTTATGCCAGCCTATGCTATTTTATTAACATTACCGAGTCTCGTTACAACTTATGGTAACGAAGGCTAAAGATCGAGTTAGAATCAAATTATCCCTATAATCGGCGCATACTGGCTTATTGACCGCGATTGCGAAATGCAATTTATTGATCATGAAATCTAAAACACACTTTACCTGACTTTGAATAATATGAACCCGCTGCATAAAATCAATATTCAAAGCCGTTTTAACCAAAATACCGGTGCCAGAATTCTTCTTTTAAATACTACGAAGAGATTTATAGTAAAACACTGCTTCATGCTCTATATATCAGAGAATGAAATAAAATTTTCTTGTTTTGCAGCTCATTGTTAAATTCATAAATATGATGGTGTTTGTGATTCATGGATTTTCCAAAACTTGAAAAATATCTCACGCTACATCAAAAGTATTATGGAAGTAACTCCAGAATTGAAACTTAGATGGAATTCATACGTGATCTACCGTACAATCTTGTTCTCTGTTTTGTATATTACGTGGCTTTTGAAACTAGTTGCGTCGGTGTTCCCAGTTAGTTGTATGAAACTTGATATATCTTATTCTTCAACTTTGGCGACTGAAACTCGATGTTCCAGTTAGTGCAGTGAGATGAGATAATGCGCTGAAATGTGGTTGGACTGCTCTGTTTTCAGAATAAAATAAGAATAGAAAAACAATTACAAACTGAACTGTATCAAACTTTATTGAATATTAAAAATAAGCATAGTTAATTACCAACGAAAGTTTTTTACGACACATTGTGACTGACTCTCATACTAAGCAGGCATAGTCTAATTCGAAGAAAAAATACGATTTCAAACAAGTTGTTGTTTTCACTAATGATATCCATTTTAGTGTAGGTATTACAAATACACTCAAATAGTATAAGTGAAAACAAACCAAAAATATTAACTAATGTGCTTCTTTACTGTTAAAACAGCGGAGGTATGCCTAAATTAAAAGTTTTATACCTAATACTGGTATACGTAATTAACTTTGGAAATATATTTGATAAAACTAGTCTTGACTAAGATTATTTCAGACGTTTTTGATTCTAGAAATCAGGGCAGTATACTATTGATGTGAAAATATGAAACACCTACACGCTAACCTACACGTGTAATAAAAGCTGTTAATTATAGAGGCTTCATTAAAGATCTGTCAGTAAACATAAATGTTAATTCGTAGCTAGGAAAGATTTTTCAACCTAAGCCTGAACTTCATCAAAATAATGTATGTAGGATCAATGAATTGATCAGTAAAATACATAGGTAACAGAATTTATAAATTGAATGGCTTACACGGCTTTACCCGCGTAAAATGGTGTCCTTTCATTAAAAAATGTAAGTATCCGATTTATTTTTAGTTTTTGAAATTGAACGGGTAGTTCCACAGATTACATCTTTTACATCCCAAATTACAAACTTTACGAATATTTATAAGTATTGTTTAGACTAACGCTTACGCCTAGGTATTATTCCGGACCAGTGGCAAGCTGCCTGTGGCCGTCATAGTGAACAGAACGTAAAAAGTTCAGAACGAAATGAACATAATCCTTAAACAGAGGAATAATTCGTCGAATAAAATTTCATTCAAATGAAATATAATATTGTGAATTCCTCTTTCACAAGCGCCTTTTGGGTGGCTGCAACGACTGTTAGCGCGCCTAATTTATTTCGCAAACATGACTTTAAACAAGCTAAGCATCCATTTGCAAATACAAACGAAAGCGCGGCTTACCCACTGAGGTACGCGAAACATTAATGAAATCTGAGAACCGAAAGAATTCTTGCAATCCAAAAGTTTATAATAAATCGTTCCGCTATCTTATTTGATTAATTTAGGGAATTTTCATAACGGACTGTTTGAAATTTGCAGGTAGGGATCTTAACGATTCTATGAAAAGAACAATAGACATCTAATAGGTACCTACTTGATTGAAGACATCGCTGAAATTGTAATTAAAATATCTTAAGTGAAGCTAGACAAATAAACTCTGAAGATCACAGTTTCACGTTCAATAATATTACGCAACGTCTTATTGCTAGTGTGTTTTTTTAACTAAGGGCGAGGGGATTGAATTACTGTTTTTAGAATGAGCATAAACTTCTAAGAGCTATCTAAAACTGAAAATCGACCGTTTATCAGCACACGTACCGCTACTGAGCATTGTACAGAATTTCGTAGCAAAATCACGTCCTACCCATTGTATTACCCCATAAAGCAACATGAAACAACAAGAATCTGCTGCTAAGGAGCTCCATTCTTGGCACCATAAACACATTCTTCGACACATAGTTGCCGCGATGTCGCAACTTACCCGCCGTTACCCTAGCTCTGTCGTCCCAGGAATTTGTCACACGGCTCTTAGGAATCCACCTCCTGTAAAACAAGAACCGAGGTGCACGTCACATGATTATTCCCCCCTCATTTAATATTATAAAGCCAGACCCTGGCACTAAACCGGCCGGAATCCTGCAGCCCCTAAATATTGTGGCTTAGCTTCCTATACGGATTTACGATGCTCAAAGGATTATCTATAAAGCTCGTTGCAATGTTATCGTACAGTTTACGCTTTATATAAACAAGATGAAACTCGGAGATAGTTGAACGTTGAAACATGAATTTTGTTCACAATTTTATTTAGCGCTTAGCTTTGAACTGACGACTGTTGAGTGCTCGCTGAAAGCTATTTCACTTGAAAACATGTTATGAAACAAATGCTCATAAACATGGCTTCAGTAAAATGCCCGTTGAAACTCTGCAGGAATAGTTTTCCGACAAATAAGAGTAAATAATTTTATTTGGTCCCTAACATTCTAGTTGTTCTGGCCGCAGCTCGATTCTTTTATGAAGAAAACCAATGCTTACTGAAATCTTTGACCTGTTTTTGAAGCACCTAAATCAGACACTTCACCACGAAAAACTACAAGAATACGTTGTAAATAAATAAAATATTTTCTATTACGGCTCTACAGAAACGAATAATTACAACACGATAAGAAAGAATCCCAACGCACCATATTGAAAATCTATATTTTATATTTCAATACATCGATACCATCTGCTCCACCGGATAATCGCACTTCGTCGGCCAGAGCGCGTCGGAACTAAAATAAATAATACATAAAAAGGGCCGTAAGTAGAAAGCAGGGAGGAGAATCAACAAGTGAATTATTTCTTAGTCGAAAAATCGGCAGGCATTACTCAGCGTTCCTTTGTTGCGGGCTACAGGTGTGGGCTGACGAGTGTTTGCGTTTCCATAAGAGGCTACACTCCGCGTCTTAGCCTCCACTTTCGTAGCGACGGGAATTCTTGTCACGAAATATTCTTTGTTATTCTCGGATTGGACTCATTCGGATGACACTGTGAATCAGAGACGTTTCACGAAACCAATAGATGTAAGGAGTAACTATCTGTTAATAATCCAAGCTAAAACTGGATGATCAAACGGACTTACCCAAAGTGAAGTTCGAGCTTAGTTATCTTTCAGCTTCGTTTGGTGTTCGAATTGATTATAAGTAATAACGGATGCGCTAAATGTTCGGCAATTATACAAACGAAAGGTCTCAAATCCTGTCATTAAAGAATTCAATGGATAAGAAAACTTCTTCGACCAATTTGGCTGAAATTTAGTTATTGATCGTGTTAAGATGCAAAGTTGAACGATGGCCAGTTTTGGGTATACAAGATATAGCTTCTTAAACATATAAAGATAGATATCCTTTATTGTACAAAAGCATACCTACTTGAATCGCGAAATGTTCTATATTTTCATCACAAAAATTTAAAGGAATGATTCGGTTCGGTTCATTTTGTATCGAATAATCGGCCAAATCCATCTCCAGGAGTCTCTGATGATATTGCAGTAATAAACCGCTCATTATAAATTGAAGACAAGAGCTCTGATTCATAACCGCCAGCTGGGCCAACTGTGAAAAAAGGATAGAGGCTTCTAAACAAACAGTTTTCCCGACAGCTCGCCGTGGTAGCCAAAAATCCAACTTCATTTTATTCACATAGCTATCTATCCATTTGTCTGACGTGTGGTAGTCGGAGACTTACCAACTTTTCTCGTGTTATTTAAATCATCCAGATTCACCGTGATAGTCGTTTATTCACACTGTTGAAAAGTGCTCTTGTATATTTACTAATTGTTTTAACTTTTCATTGCATTGTAAGGTCGAGTATTGCATTTGCATTGTATGTTCACTCAAGAGTAATTGTAATTTCGTTGTTGGATTGAACATAAAAATAGTTGAATGAACAATATTAAAATAACATACGCTCGAGACTATATCCGGCCAAAAGTCAGAGGCACGCTGATTGTTGCCGTCATAGCGAGCGGTGCGAATTTTTTTAACCCAACGTGAAAAAGATCGGGCCTACCGCCATTGTTTGGGTTGTTAAACGGTGTTTCCCATCACCTGACGGCTAGCCGCTTGTACAATAAATACAAAGTAGGTGTTTAGGCTAGACATGAACTCCGTACCAGCTGGTTGTCGTTGAACAAAAAATTACCTAGGTAGTTTGATTTTCCCCAAGATAGTACGTTCTTATTATGAAAACCCTGCTATCCTATTTAGAAGACACACGAAAAATTATTGCCACCATTTGTAACCAACTGTCACAATATTAAAGACCGAACAAAGGCTGCCGTCTGACCCCTGCTGATGGGTAAAAATGAACTGGCGTTTTTGCTCGTCCAAGCAGCTACGTCGGCTCCCCTGCACTTCGCGTCGCAACCTCGCTCAAGAGAAATATTTCACGCGGAAAACAAATGACTCACTTACCTGTTGATGCCTACACGCACTGAAACGAAGGTTTAGTTCCGCGCCCGAGACGTGACTTGCTTCGCTCCCATGATTGCGTATTTTTATTATAATCCGCCACGCTCCCCGTGACACGAATAAAATTAACGCTTCGGTAAGAATAAAATCCAGCGGCCGACTGTTTTATATTCTCCATGTCTCGGCGTGTGTGCCGTTTGCTGGTAAAATCCTGGAATTAATCCGCCGTGACCCTGATGACGTGTCCCGTTGTTCTCTTCTTATTAAGTAGTTCGTTTTAAATTTTCATGAATGCTTAACTTTTTCTTGTACGCTTTTTGTAGAAGACCGGTTCAACACTTAAAATCTTTGGAATTAGACCTTTTCGACTTACACTTTATTTCTTTGAACACTAAAATTACATACGTCGTTCATAGTTCAAAAGGTGCTGCTTCAACTAGTGCTTGCGAACGTAGCAGTTATAGGTACTTTGGAGACTGCCTAATTATGTGAAAGGTAGGAATTATCCCAAATGCTAAAAAATAAAATAACCTATGTGAAAGGTGTTTTACTCAAGTATTGTGTCATCGAGTATAAGTATTCAAACGCATTCGCTGAACGAGCGGCTTACTAAAATTTATTGAAAATTACCGAATAGCACGATAACGTGGTTCTGAATCGCCCTTCTGGTCTAATTTTGACTTTAAAAACGAAAGATAATATTTTTAGTTAAAAGTAAGGACATGGGTCGACGCAGAGCGCTTTCTCGGTTAACATCTCCGATTCAGTAGCCTGCTAGCTTGCACCGGAAATCTGCATAATTCATGTGACATGAAACTGTCTGTATAAGAATTTACACTGCAGCGAAACGTAGAAATAGGAAGCGCTCTGGTTTATCATATCTCTTTGACGCGAATGGGAAACGGAACAAAAACAACACAGAGTTGCGAGTGTCGTCATTTTGCTCAAAGTTTAATATTGCACAGAGTTTTAAAATTATAACTCGTACATATTTGCATGAGGAATGCGACCCGTTTAGTGCCTGCTCGGGGCATGCTCGCTCGGAATTTTGTCAAAGTCCGCCCGTGACGTGTATCAGCGAGGGTTTCTTCGGCTACGACGGCGCACAATACTTCTGCTGGCTCCTTCGCATTCCACCATTCGCAACGTACAATGTACACGACACACAGTGCAAACGGAAGTATTTCCACGACTTATGTTTTAAATTCACTTCGATAAGCCGCACATGTTTTTAGACATACATTTTAGAGACACAGACACTGTAAAATAGGTTTCAGTGGTTTGTGATACCCAAGAAGGTTATTATTCAAAGAGCGGTGAAGGTTCAAAGGATTCCTATCTATTTACGTCCATACGCAAAGCCCAGTGGCGATTTTTGTACCTTAACTTAACAAATGTCTATGGGTACCCGGTCGGCTCGAGCGTCCCAGGAATTTTGTCAAAGTCGGACTTCGTTTGGGATGGGAACAATACGTCTTCATGCAACATTCACGGGCCCCTGCCTCCACATTATTAGATTGAGGGACAAACCGACTTATATAAACTATCAGATTCCGATCCCGATCCTCGATAAGGGGTTGCTTAATCGATGTGGGTTTATAAATAATTGTTGCATGTGTAATAGTGTTTTGTTTCATTGCGAGCAGGGACGGATAGTAAATTACTTGTTTATCCTGTTATTTACATACACACTATTCTTGGTTATCTGTAACACTGAAAACCTTGTCGTTTATTTGCCGTACTACGGTCTTTTACGAGACAGACAAATCTTGAAACGCGCTTTTGTTTTCTATGTTGGACTTGTTTTTTGTTATAAAATTTAATAAATATGTCGACTTCAACTTTTTAAGAATCAGAAGAGCTACAGTTAGTATCTCTTCTGATGTGAAATTACGGTGGCTGAAAAGGACTCTTTTGGAACCTCAAAAATCTAACGTCACGGTTTTTACACGGAAAAACCGAAGGATTATGAAAAATAGGGAGTGGGTCATGAAAAATACACTGTTTATGTAGAAGAGATAAACGCCAACAAGGAAAAAAGTTAACACAATAAAAGATGCTGGCCTGAGCAGCAGTGACAAAGAAGTCAAAGAAATAAAATACCATGAAAAAAAAAAATTGGTATAGTTTTTGGCGACGAAGTGTGGGCAAATGTTCCGTTCACCATGACGGCAGAGCAGTCGATGGGCCTTTTTCTATCCCGTCTAGGACATGGCCGTGGACGTATGTTATGTTTATTCATCATTCATATTAATGCTGAAATAGTGACAACTGACAGTGACCTGCTTCCACCATAATCAGATTCTTTATCAGGTCTACTAACAGCTCGTTTACCACGTAAGAGGTCATTTTTTCTTAACTGGAGGCAACTCCGTATACTTACAACTTAACAAGGTTTAGAGGTTCTTACATCAACCTTTACATGGGCCCCCATGGGCACCTTGTTTTGCTGACGTAAGACCTATTTTGCAATGGTTTTATAAAGATTGATGTGGACGCCTCTGTACCTACTAACAGTCAGTATCTATCCTTCATCTAGTGCAGAAGTTAAACCCATTAACTTTAGGTTATGTTTATATTTTGCATTTAATTTTTTCTCGTTTTAGACAAACAACTCTCAACTGTAAGTGCTTAATAGGTGCCATGCATTTTAAACTCCCTTAAGTCAGCGGAAACTTTTCACGCGAACAGTAAGTATGGATCTCTTGCTTTTCTCGCAGACATATTCTCAGAGGATTTAGAAGTTTAAAATGTGCTAGTTTTTAGTATTGCTGACAGCAGCATTTTATTTTGCGGCGGAAGATTCAGTGTTTTATAACTGATTTAATCGTGGTTACATTGTATTTTATAACACACAACGACAATGCCAAGATGGTAAATGGATGATAGGTTATCGATGGGTGCAAAGATGTAGGTAGTCGAATTTTGGTGGTACATGGCTTTTCTTCTTTGGTAAAAAATACACGACCGCTTGAAGTATACGTATTTACATAACTGCCTTAAAAAGACAAACTTCAGTTTGATACGTGTAAAACTTACTACGATATGCCCAAAAAAAACTTATTTTTAGTTACAAACGTTCATCTCGGGCCGGCGTCCGTTTGTTTTGCATTCAGTTTGAGAAAGTTTCATGCAATAAAACAGTTGAAGTTGCATCCGAGAGGCGACATTACGTTGTTTTCTCCCCGAGAGCTGTAATGACTGTGTTTTCCTTTGTGCGACGCCGGTAACCGCGCCGTAATGTCCCCGATTAATATCGAATGGGCGAGAGCTGCAGTGAGCCATTGTGATGCCCTTCCTCACCGATTAAAATAAAAGAAGCAATCGCTTTTTTATAGGCCAGCAATAAAACTGTTGTTTCTACTTAAGCTACCTGTGTGCCGCATCAATAGTCACATCTTTTAAACCACCGACTTTAATCAAGCGTTTATATTGCTTGTGGACGCGTAGTAGTAAACTATTGAATATTTATTTTACAACGTTAGTAAGTGCATCGTCGAATTAGTTAGATCAAAAGCAGTTTTTTCGGCGCCCTTTCTAGAAAAGTTTATATAACATTCAAAACACATCGCATAGCTAAATCTGCCAATGATAAGTCACATATTTTTACTACGCCTAAATACAACCATATTCCACTTGCGGCCACCCGCGACTTCATCCGCGTGGACGGAGGTTAAAAAAAAGTGACGTATCTTTATAAATTGTAGCCAATGTGCCATTCAGATGCGTAAGCCATATTATAATAAAGTTTCGTTAAAATCCATCCACTAGTTTTTACGTGAAAGAGCAACACGGCACATCCACACATACAAACTTTCGCATCCTACTAATATTATAAAGGTGAAAGTTTGTATGTCTGGATGTGCCGTGTTACTCTTTCACGTAAAAACTACTGAAGGGATTTTGATGAAACTTTACAATAATGTAGTTTATATATCTGAATCGCACATAGGCTACAAATTATAAAGAAAGTTTACTTTTTGTTTTTCAACTTAAGTCCACGCGGAAGAAGTCGCAGGCGGCCGCTAGTTTATAATATTAATAGGATAGGATTATACTTACTCTCTCTGATGATGATGAATATGCGTCGTTCCGAACCATGTGCACAAATCTTAGTGATTGGCAGAAAAGCGTTGTTGAAGTGGGCGTGTATGTGAAAAGATATCAGTAGGAATCGCAGGCAGGCATCCAGCCACGTCACCTTAAATTTAATTACGCCGATTTGTTAAGTGTCAGTTACTTGAGTTCCGTGAAGGTATTTTAATATATTTTCGATTAGATTTATTCAATTGGGCTCTCTTAATTACTTTACAATTTACCAAGAATCGAATATTAGTGAGCTAGAATTAAGGAGCACTAAATGAGTCTCGGTTTTATTTCTTAAAAATATTTTCATTGTTGAAGCTACGGGAAGCCGACTGTGTAAGACAACGTGAAGAAGTTAATTAAAACGTCTCTCAGATAGGGTAGTTTTTCTAACGCAGTATTTTCGTTTATTAAAGTTAACTCCTTTAAATTAGTTAGTTTTATTTTCCTTTGTTGGTAAGCTCTTTTTTGCTTTATTACAAATCTCGGGTATATGGTTTGTAAAATAAGAACACAATGATTAATTAAGATTTAGAAAATCGATCACCCTAAACTGTTCACGGTGCTTTCTCGCTCCCTCTGTAAGTTCGCATGGTTACATCAAAGAGTAGGTACTTTCAAATTGGGCGCTTTGTGCCAATCTGCTGCAGTTCGCAAACAGGGCGAGTGTCGTACTGTGCACGGAAGGTTGTTTTTTTCATACAAATTGGTTGCCGTTCTCCCATCGCACGCGTACAGCGTAGAATCAGCGCTATGATCGGATCAATTGTTTAAAAATGAACCACCTGTACACGGGCTAGTACCAGGCAGAAAACGCTTGGTAATTTATTTTTGAACCACTAGTGCGCTTTTAGCCCATAGAAATCGTTGATTTATCCAAATAGACCAAAAAATGATTTACCGTTTCTGATGGGTTGGTGAAAACGACAACATTTTAACAGAAGTTAGGTAGGTACTAGTTTACTATGATTATTACTCTCGCCAAAGTTAATGCAATGCTATTACTTATCTTAGTAGTGAAGTACCGAATCAGTACTCACGAATTCCTATCATCTCGTTACTTTTACTGCTCTACTTTGATGAACCTCAACATAACAAGTATCTTTGTCAACAGATGGGTCACCTCTCAGTGGTGATCCCGCCAGACATCAGGGACGAGGACGGCTCCGAAGCTAGCGCCAATGAAGGCGGCTCGGTGGACCTCAGGTGCACGGCTGCGGGAGTGCCTGTGCCGATCATATCCTGGAGGAGGACCGAGGGACGGAGCATAGTCTTCCGGGAAGACAATGGGAAGGAGATCAAGTGTGAGTAAAGTAAAACTGGCGACGCACCTTACAAATATTTGAGCTGGGCTGGGACTGAGTATTTGCAGTACCTATCTTAACTGTTTCTGGTTTTCATTACATGAGGGACAACCTTAACCTGGAACATGTAATACCATAGTAATTTAAAGAAATATTTTATAATTCACCGTTAAAGTTTGACATGATTCTTATATGAGTCAGTGTAGTTTAAAATAGTTGACTCAAACACTATGGTTGCAGACGGCTGTGTTATAAAATGCTCGAAACATTGGGTTAAAAAAGTAAAAAAGCAGCAATGTCAGCTACAGTGTAGTAAAGTTATGCCTACTCTAAATATCCCAAACAAAAGGCACGTGTACAAAACCGTTCTGTTTCTGTAATCAAATTTATTCCCTTCGCGAATTTATTACGTTCACTGCTGTTGTTCTAAATTAAAGAGAATAATCGACGTTCGTTCGCCCTGAAAGCACATAAAAAGCAGGACATAAAACGTCAATTTTCCTTTGAATTTCATTCGCATCGGTGGGATCCGACTAAGTGGTAAAAAAGAAACAAGACTTATTTCGCATTCAAAGCCCGCTGGGCGGGCGCAGGTGCCGGGCGGTTTAAACATTGGAGTTTTATGGGATTTAATAAGATATTGCTTTAAGATATTGAGAATAATACGAATGAATACGCGTTCACGTATGACAAGTGACACAGAGATTAGGTTTGTGTTTAGAGGCATCGATTAGCATAATATGCAACCTGCGATACTCTTTAGAATTCTTTTACAGCTTAGTAAGTTTTTTATCGAGAGGAGGATTTATTTAGAGGTTTTCAAGAAGGAATTCTTTTAAAGAGTGCTTCTCTCTAAAGCTTAACTGGCAGTGCTAAAGGTGGATACTGGTTTCAATTGAATAAGGACGGACGAGCGCAAAGGGATAGTCATTAATTCAGCATAAGTGTTTCTAAAACAGTGTTATCATTGTTTTAAAGAGGTAGCTTTAAATCTACACTTCCGTAACATGAATTTTTTTACTCTTGTTTGCGTGAGAATAACAGGAACTTCTTAAAAGTTACTCAAATTTTATGAAAAAACATGTTCTAAAATCATAAACCAATATCTTAATTAATTTTTAAAACAACAAAACAGACAAAATTCCTTTATTCCTTTATTTATGTATTAACCCGCTATCTTACTTAGTGCGTCCTTCAATGTGACATCCCTCTCCATTCATAACTTCCGCAAGAACGAAGAGCACTAGAAGACATTACATTTATTTGTCGAATCAGAAAGCCAGCCAGAGAGCGCGTCTGCACTAAATATACTCAAACAGAATACTGAAAAAACTTCATAAAATCAAGATCAAAAATATCTTCATTCAAATACTCCAGAATACTTTCAAATGAAATCAAATTTAACTAACTTCAAATAAGTTATAAACACTTTAAATATAAATAACGTTGTGCAAAGAGTGATGTTAGTGTTCTTAATAACTACAACAAGCTATCTAGTTGTCGAGAACCAGCAACACCGAGGCCATAAAGTTTACTTTAGGCTTGTTCCAGTTTGATACTTTTTCCAATGTAGGCACTTGGACCGAGTGAAAGAAGTGAGAACTTTTTCACCAACCGAATATGGGGAACAATCCAGTCCACTCCTTTTAGCTCTCGTTAGGAATAATCACAAACACTTCCTTTACATGTTTAATAAGAAACACAATGCAAAAGAACGCAAACAGTCTCAATTCGGGCCCCAATGAACAGGTGAACACCTACTTTGCCTTCATAATCCGGCGTTCCACCTGAATAGGGTGTCAACATTTTTAGATTACAAAATTAAGTGAGCCCGCCTGGAATTCATTTCCGTGGAAAAAACGTGTTCAAAGAACTCGATTACTATTTAAACAAAATATTGTTGCAATCCGGGTTCGTCCAGGAAATTAGGCGAACGGCTTAGTGAAAATTAACGTAACAAAAGGTCGTTACCTTCCATAGTTATAATGACGCACCCTTTGCAGGTCTAACCGAAAAGTGGATGAAAAGACATGAGTTTGAAGCAATTATAGGAGTACCCATTCTAACACATACGCATCGTGTTGTCCTTTTAATCGGTTGGTAATCCCCTGACTAGGTTTATGCCTTAAAATGAGCGTAGTAAGGTCGGGGTTGGTAGCCGCCCGGGGGCTATTTAAACCTTTTCAGGGCGGTGTTTTACGAATTTGACCCGTTTTATTTAAGCCATTAAGCGTAAACAAAAGACTGGCGAGCTTCTGTAAACGAAGGAAGGTTGTAATAGTTAACAGAGTGGCGGAGCGCCGCTGGCTTTGTATTAATTGGACATGTTATACACGCTCCACTTAATGGGAAAGATTTGCTGTGGGACTTGCCTTTTATTTCTTTTGGTAAGGTTTTTGTCTGATTCCGAAAATAAATTGGCAATAGTTTTCTGGCTAAAAGCAGTATCTAGTACCAGTAGTAGTAGGAATAGTGGTTTTCTACCTGAAGGTTGTCTGGAAGAGCTTTTGGCGATGAGGCCGCCTAAATTGTAGGTCCTGAAACAGAGCAGTCAGATGAATGCGGTCTTTACGTACCGAAAACCTTGAACAAGTCCTTCATCGGAAATGTGGGCTTTTCACGCTGCGTTTGCCATCATGTGGTTGACGTTCCAGTGGTTTTCAAACCCAACCGCCATCGACTTTTCGTGTTGTTTTGTGTCCTGCTCAATGCCACCTCAACTTGCCTACCCGCTGGGATAAGTCTGTGGTGCAGATACCAGATACAAACAATCATTAAGTGTCTTCAAATGTTAAGTAGTACTGCTGAAATTAGTGGGATAGATAAAAGCGAAAAGGACGCTTTAATCTATAACCCTTACGTTAAGAGCCCTTCATCTGATTCAAGATCACCACTTATCGTAACTTAATTAAGTTCTCAAAACAGATTTAATGATCCGTTCACTGTTTTATATGAGCAAGTGAGTTAATTAAGATCCAGTCGGTGACGCGCCGTCTCCCGAGATAAGTAATTAACTAATCATGTACCTTGTTTATTGGATGTATGAGAAAAACACCAACTGTTGTGCTCGTTGTTTCGCTGGAAGCTGGAACATTCTGGAATTCAGCCAAGAGCAACTGATTTTCTACAAATAGGCACCGATGTAGCGGTGATTTGATCTTAAAGAAGAAAAACTGGCAATTTTAAAGATATTAAATTCTATAAGTATACTGGGAAAAGTTGGGGTAGGCAATGAACTTAATTGAAAACCCCGTCAACATGACGGGTGTTTGGACTCTTTAAACCAACCAAGACCCAGAAATAGCTGAGTTTTTTTAACAATAACTTTCAAAAGTGTATTCAAAAGCATTGGGGAAACCATACTTTGGGTTCATTGTAATGAGTGATTGTGATGTCGTCTCATATTAATATTTTTATATACCTAATTAACAGATTATACAAATTAGTATATACCTACAGCATAATTAACTTTGTTGTTGTCAGTTCAATCGTAGCGTAGCAACACTGCAACATTATTCTTAAGTATAACTTACTTATTGTTTCTAAGTGTTTCTTAAAGTCGTTTGCGACTGTTTATGGCGGAAAATTGCTGAGTCGTAGCTAAATCGGAAAACAATTAGTCCGCGAGCAATAATAACGGAATTGCTGAGTTGCCGAGCTACCGACTCGCCCGTCTCGGTAACGACTTGCCAACGACATGTCGCACCCGACTTTATAACCCGTTAATAAAACACAATTTCATACAATTGCTGTGGCCAAACAATGAAGCGGAGCTAGGACTGTCCCGAAACAGCCGTAGCTGAACTCTAAAAATACACGGAGAACGCAAAAAAGCAACCGACGCCTGCCGGAACGATCGGATTGGTTTAAAAAAGACACGGCTTAGCCAAAAACGTAGATTTAGACGAAGTTCGAATATGGCTCCGAATAGTCTATTTGAGATTTAGTAGTTTAGTTTGTGTTAAGTGGTCATTTGTATATAACTACAGCTCAATTATTCAACTTCGTTGTTGTCAGTTCAATCGTAGCGTAGCAACACTGCAACATTATTCTTAAGTATTACTTACTTATTGTTTCTAAGTGTTTCTTAAAGTCGTTTGTGACGGTTTATGGCGGAAAATTGCTGAGTCGTAGCTAAATCGGAAAACAATTAGTCCGCGAGCAATAATAACGGAATTGCTGAGTTGCCGAGCTACCGAACCCGACTCGGTAACAACTTGCCAACGACATGTCGCACCCGACTTTATAACCCGTTAATAAAACACAATTTCATACAAGTTTGCTGTGACCAAACAATGAAGCGGAGCTAGGACTGTCCCAAAACAGCCGTAGCTGAACTCTAAAAGAAAAACACATGGAGAACGCAAAAAAGAAACCCACGCCTACCGGAACGATTGGATTGGTTGAAAAAAGATACGGCTTAGCCAAAAACGTAGATTTAGACGAAGTTCGAATGTGGCTGCGAATAGTCTATATAATAGTAAGTCTAGATTTAGTAGTTTAGTTTGTGAAAGTCAGCTGTGTTTATCACAAAAAATAAAATTATGCTTAAAAGGTTTCATTTTGAGTAAATAATTTCCATAAAACAGTATTGTAAGATTCCAATAGTTTGTTTATTCGTTTTCTTACGGACAACTGAATTATTTACGTTAGGTAAGTCTCCATTACGGACTTTTACCACAAACCCGCCTTGATATTACGCGCCACGTAGTGGAGCAGTATTTTATGTCTGCGCTTGAGATTTAGGGGTCGTATGCTATAATAAAGCGATAAATTATTTCCATTTAAATTTAATTTGACAGCGCCTGTTAAATGCCGGATTGTGCAATGTTTTCATTAAAGTGTTAGCTGAGATTAGCGATGGCGGTTCATATAATTAAGGTGAGACGTGTACAGTGAAGGAGTAATCGCTCCAGTGACGTACGAGTCTCGGTTTGGCTTTGTAATAGAATTTAAATGCCAAGTCAGATTTAGGTAGATTCTGTCGCGGCTTCAGGATACTGCCTGAACTAGTAAATGTTCATAGCTTAAAATCTGTAAGAACAATACTTGTAAAACTAGCGTTATTAAAACTTTATAACCCATAACTTTCTTCACTGAATAGTTACAAAACTTATAGACCAAATCAACAAGTAGGTAAGTAAGTAAGTATTGTAACAGATACGCACTGCAATTAATGATAATAATGATCAATACAATTAAAGCCAAAATTATTTATTAAGTATAAACTTAAACTGAACATGTTTTAAAGGATTATAGAAAATTTCATTGCTGATTCTGATCTATTTGTCAGCAGTGGACAGTTACGTGGGATCCACACTGTCGCTGAAGAACCTCCAGCGGTCCGACATGGGCACGTACCTGTGCATCGCTGCCAACGGGATACCGCCTACCAAGAGTCGCCGGTACGAGGTGTCTGTAGTTTGTGAGTATTGACAAAAATCTAATTTACTTCTCAACTCGTCATTCGTTATCATTTGCAGGGGTGCTATTCCGGCGGACATCACTTCACATCTCAGTGCTTCACGCTTACTTATATCATCAATACGCTTCACTCTCAATTAGTATTTTCTCTCATTTTGTACGTAAATAATTTTCAAAAGTTATGTGGCTTAGTTCTTTTCTCTCAAACGACCACAATCGCAAAGAAATTGAATTTTAAAGATAACTCACCACGAAGGAAGTGAGTTTTGGCGCCCGCCGGAATACCATAGCTGGAATCATCGAATATCTACTTACCTCTCTCGTCATTTATCACTGTTATTTGCAAGCATGATACTCTCAACTCAAGTGCTAAATCAAAAGGTAAACTCATTTCCAGAGTGGTCAGTTGTTAAGTTTAGTACTTGCAACTATAACTTTGTCAACCTGAAAGAGTCAGGTTAATTTTCCAGTTTACGTGTTTGCGTCTTATGCGGCATCTTCCATTATCACCATCTCCTAAATACCTACTATTTTAGTATTTTGTAATAGTTCTTTGCAGTATGAGTTTAACTGCTGCTACTTAAATTAGCTTAGTACCTACATACACACAGTTGTAGAGCCGTCATTTGCGATTTGAGCGAAGGAAGGATCAGGTTTTGATCCAAGAAAATAGATACGTTAGAAAAAACATATTTATCTAGTGGTATAGCAAACACTTTTTAACTCCATATAACCATTGTTGATATACGCAACTATTGCAATTAAACGAACGGGGCATACGATGAAATAAAACCTATCTGAGACCGTTAAGTAAACCTTTATCCTTGCACAAATCTTTTGTCTCTTTCGAGAAATCCCTGGTGCAGCTCAGTTCTAGGGCTCTTTGCAAGTAGATAGACATCTTTAATGGAAATTCGACGTTAATTAAAATAGTCCAGTATTTATGTACCTTTCGCCTAATTTTCGAAACCTAGCACAGATTCAAGAAGAATATTTTAGTAGAACCGATAGTGATCTCTATGTGATATCTATTTTCGAAAGTTTAAGTGACGTTAGAGACGTTAGTTTATTGCTAGTGAATTGAATATGCAAAATAGGCATACTTACAAAACAACTGCGTAATGGAAAACTAACAACATGTCTGATATGTTTGCTATAGCACACAAATTAATTATAGTAGCAGCGAACGCGGCATAAAATTCACACACTCAGCAGCGACCTCAAATAAACTTGCGAGGCTGAACACTTAGGCTAGAGGCGAATTTATTTCGAGCAAAATTTTGTGAGGCTTTGGAAAACAAAGTACCTATCTAACTTCGATCCTTAACCAAACTTTTGGACAAGCCTTGTGTTAAGTTAATTGGGTTGACTTAATTTATAGTTAACCTTTTTGCTTAGAATGTCTCTTGCAAACTTTATCTGAAGGTAATCAAGTGACGTTATAAATTGTCTAAGTAATGTATATGACTTTAATTACTTTGTTTTTGTTTGGAGCCCATATTGGGTAGTCACATTTAGATAATTTTATTGAATAAGGGAGCGATGACGATTTGTTATAGCAAGCACTGCAAGCTTATATTAGTTAACGAAACTAACGTTATCTATCTTCTGTGAGAAGAGATATGAAATGGCACCTAATTTATTTCTCGACGAAGGTGTAACATCAGATTGGAGCGATCATCGATGTCCGAGACTGAATCGGAGAGTCTGCGGAAAGATTGCACGAACTGGAACTGCTGACTGCGTTTAAATAGACGTAGAGACTGTGTAAACTCATTCATACTTTGAAGTTAGAGACCTCGGCGTTCAGTTCATTTTAGACACTGTTACTAACATGACGTTTCTTTTCGAAATCATATCGTCGCAGGAAAGGCAAAATTACTGAAGCGCCAAAATAGGCATATTGAGTTATATATATATTCGGAATCAGCGTTTTTTTCTGCGTCGATCAGTCTGGGTCTCATAGCGATACGAGCATTTTTTTGGCGTGGTAAATGAAAAAAAGAGTGATTTTTCATCAGCCCGAGTTCTTAAGCGACACTTTTTTGGCATTTTATTTGTGCCTGTCTTATGAGCATTCTTGGACTACTCCAAAAAAACTTAAAAGTTGGAATAAGTAATTTTGTATTGCTGTATTTTTACTAAGTAAGGCTTGTAGGAATATTAGTCTTTCCATTTTTATGCAGGAAGTGGCGTATAAGTAATTTTGCCTTACTGTTATTGAGCAAGTTTTTGACTTTCAGTACCTTTACTGTGAAGTAATATTTTAGCAAAAGTTATAGAAGTAAAAATAGAAAGCTGGCCAAAACCCCATTTACGTCGCTAAAGTAAAAAATATGGAGCTACAATACTTAAAAATCTGATTATTATCGGCGCGTACGCGAGGTATCAGTCAGTCTGCTCGACAGAGCCACTGAGAACACACGTTTGTCGGTCGTCTGTTTCTTGCCGCTCAAATAGATCGAGAAGATAAGAGAATATTGGTGATAATAGATAGATAGATATTCTTTATTGCACACCAAAACAACAGAAATCAACAACAAAGAAACACAGATTAACGATAATGTACAATTTGGGCGGCTTTATCGCTAAAAAGCGATCTCTTCCAAACAACCCACAGGTAGAGGAAAACTGACGAGAAGGGTAGGTAAGTGCACAAGAAATAATAATAGCAACTGAAACTGACGGCAATTTACATTAAAAACATACTAACATACATTTATTCAATAATAATATATATTAATATGATAAATTCAATATAAAAATATAATTAAAATAAAATACTTAAACATACATTATAAAATTTAATACAACAGATCACTAATGTATAGAAAAAATAATAATAATGATACACAAACTGACCAGCTAACTAGTAACCAAAGACAGTAAAAGGAAGAGATGACACAATGACATGTCAAAGGGAAAGAAAATGAGCTTTGACCCTAGTCTTGAAAATGGCTAAGGATTGAGACTCTCTTATGGATAGGGGTAAGGAGTTCCACAGACGAATGGAAGTTACAGTGAAAGACTGTGTGTAGGAGTGTGAGGAATGAGAAGGGAAAATAAGGCTAAGTTTCTTGGATGAACGCATGCCTTTTTTTTTTTTTTTTTTTTTTGTTTAAGTAGGGGAAATGCCTTACGCATACCCGTCCACCGGGGGACGGACGGGTTATGTCGGACTCACCACTGGAAAGGTGGTATACCAGTGGCCCTACCGACTAAAACCCCTACTACTCCCTCTAATCGTCCGTAGTGGGGGAACACGGTGAATAGCGCGAGGCCCGTTACGCGCACCCCCGGACGGAGCCCGCCTGCACGGCGGGCCGGAAGCGACCCCCCCTTCGTGAGGGGAGGCCAGAAGGGACAGCCGAGGATGTCAAGCCGTCCCTACCAGGCAGCGGCGAAACCCGTGCAATGCTGGCGGCGGCACCCCCATACCACGCGCCAGCCGGCCACCGTAGGCAGGCCCTACTGGGCCCGCAACCACGAGCCACCCAAAGGGCGGCTCCGCTGCCGTAACCCTCGGTACGGCCCCGCCGGGCCGCGACGCACAGGGGGGATCAGCCTCGAATCACTGGCCCCCACCAACCGGTTGTGCGCCGCGGCCCCAACCACGCGCCTCAAGGCGCCTGCAGGCCCCACTGGCCCCGCATCCCCGCGTCGCCCTTACGGGCCGCAGCGACCCTACCGGGCCCGCAACCACGAGTCACCCAAAGGGGCGGCTCCGCTGCCGTAACCGACGGTACGGCCCCGCCGGGCCGCGACGCACAGGGGGGATCAGCCTCGGATCACTGGCCCCCACCAACCGGTTGTGCGCCGCGGCCCCAACCACGCGCCTCAAGGCGCCTGCAGGCCCCACTGGCCCCGCAGCCCCACGCCGCCCTTACGGGCCGCAGCGGGTGGGTGTCCAGTCCACCACGCTGCCACGCCTGGGTTCTCTTCGCTTCCCGGTGGTGCCCCTACCACCGGTACTAGGCCCCCTCGCCACGCCGAGGCGAGAACCCATGAGGGGGATGAACGCATGCCCTGACCCCGGGTAGGTTGCATAAAATAATAATGCGATAACGAGCGCCTTAATCGGTTAGTTAGCTATTTATTAGTAAAAAAATTTAGTAATTCACATCATCATCATCATGTCAGCCGAACGACGCCCACTGCTGGGCATAGGCCTTTCCTTTAGGGTAATTCACATAAGTATTAGTAAAGTCACCTTGGGTAAGTACCTAAATGTCTAATAATTTATGTAATTTGCCTAATTGTCATTTGACACTGGGATGTTAGGGGGCGAACCTCCATCTATCACCCCAAGCTAACCTCACCACAACTGACTGACCCTGGCAACGCACGCTGCGGCTGACTCGCATCTGACGCAACTCGAAGAGAAACTTGGGAATATCAGGAGGCACATACTAGCGTAATGTGAAGTCCGAAGAGAGAGAGAGAGGACACCATAACGCTCAATTCAGGCCACCTAATGTACTTCCGAGAGGGAGACCAAAAAACCCAAGGTGGCGATGGATTTGTGGTTAATAAGTCTCTAGCTAACAACGTTGTGGTAATGTCCAGTGTGTCGAACAGGGTGGCATTCATCATCATCAAGCCCACCGAGAGGTATAGCCTCAAGGTGGCGCAAGTGTACGCACCGTCCTCGTCACACTCGGACGATGAGGTGGAGGATATGTTCGATGACATATCGAGGGCCCTCCACTCTACTACCAAGACCCATTTCACCGTTGTTATGGGGGACTTAACGCTGCAGTGGGAGCACAAAATTGCAGTGAATCGGTAGTACAATCCCATGAATATGGAAGTAGAAATCATAGTAGGCAAATGCTCGTCAATTTCCTCGAGCAGGAGGGGCTCTTCTTGAGGAACTCATTCTTCAAGAAGCAACCCGTAAGGAAGTGGACGTAGCAAAGCCCTGACACTATGACAAAAAATGAGATTGACTTTATCATGGCGGACAAAAAGCACAAATTCAGCGACGTCTTCGTGATCAAAAGGTTTAATACCGGTAGCGAACACCGACTCGTCTGAGGCTCTCTGAATATCAACCCGTACTCAGGGAGTTCCAAAAGTACATCTCTCATTTGCGATTTGCTGTCGACATCGTAATCGTGGCAGAAACGCTGCACGACCAACAACTGATGCTGAATGACCTAGCTGACTCTTCTGTGGGCATCGGTTTACGGATAAACTTGGACAAAACCAAGGTTCAATGAACATGTCCTAACGGAACCGGATTACGGTAGACGGGGCCGTACTCGAAGTTGTTCAAAAATATGTATACCTCGGGCAGACACTGCAGTTAGGTAGAAAAAACTTCGAGGACGAGGTAAATAGAAGAATTCAACTGAGTTGGGGAGCTTTTGGAAAGCTGCGTCGAGTCTTCACATCGTCGATCCCGCAGTCCCAAAACGCTAACACTAACACTAACGGCACGGCTGGTCCACAAATCTAAAGTCACTCAGCGGGCTATTATGGAGAGGACTTTGTTTGGCGTTTCTCTGCGGGATCAAATTAGAAATGAGGTGATACGGCAGAGAAGCAAGATTATAGACATAGCCTACCGGATTAGCAAGCTGAAGTGGCAGTGGTCTGGCCATGTTAACCGTAGAACCAACCACCATTGTAGTAATCGTGTTCTTGAGTGGAGACCGCGTCTCGGCAAGCGTAGTGTAGGACGTTCTCAGGCAAGGTGAAGTGATGATTTACGCAGGATGGCTGGCAGGAGCTGGATGCAAGCAGCCAAAGATCGAGTTCCGTTGCGTGTAATAGGAGAGGCCTATGTCCAGCAGTGGACTGCAACAGGCTGATGATGATGATGTTATTTGACGCTGGTTCTATCCGTTGTAAAATTATGTTACTGAGAGGTGTAAAGGTTCACTTAAGATTACCCAGCTAATGTTAAGATTATTTCTGAAGAGTGTGTAATGTTGGTTTCATTGTTGAAAATGGCTTGTTACCATGTGGTGTCGGTCGAGATATAGTACCACACTATTTACGAAACTGGCCGAGTCGTTATTGCCAACCACGGTTGATTCCTTTGGGCAAAATTGCGGGCCAGACTTATTTTTTAACCTATTATGTGCCACTGCCAAAAGTCTCACCAAAATTCATCCACTCTTTACGATCTAGGGATTTATTCGGCTAGTACTCAAGGAAAGTGTCTAAGATTCAACTCATCATACAAAACTAGATGGTTCATTAAGCCTTTTTTTTAATTTATATCAGCCTTACTATTCCTTTCTATTTTTTCAGCTCTTAGTAGAAAGTAAGAAACAGAGTTTTTACAAAACGTACGCAGTAAGACTGAAGGATGAACAGTAGGGCTAGCACGAACCGCTAACGTTTCGGCAATCGAAAAGTAAACGTCTTTAAGTATCGTTTACTTTTCGATTACCAAATGGTAGCGGTTCGTGCTAGGCCTACAGGAACCTGTAACTGGAATATCGAAGACACCACAAATGGCAACAGTCTCAAAGCCAGCAGTAGTTAAAAGTTTGATATTTAAAACACCTAAAAAAAATAGATCAACGTTACTTTCAGTCTATGAAAATTAAATTAAAAACTAAATGTCTTTATTTTAATTGCCAAAGACTGAAAAGAACAAACCAAACAATTAATAAAAAAAAAAAATATACGAAATAACAGCTGTAATTTCATTATTTCTTGAAACTATTTGCCTCTTATAGGAGGCCTTTGCCCGGCTATCAATTCAATTAAAGACCTGAGCTCTTATCAGAGAAGGCAGCCCAGCTCAAACCCATCTCATTGCCCTACTAGTAAACGTAATATTTTAAAAAAGATATTATTTTCATAATCTTAAGCAAATAAGACTTTACTCTTACATATTGGCAATGGAGTATACGTCATTATTTATGGTTCAAGTAACTTTAATTTTGGCACTTCAGTATCTAAGTAGCTTTTATTGTGTATAAACTGGAGTTACAAGTAGTTTCAAAGGTATGATAAGACAAAAGTGGTTATCACTTACGTCGTTTTATTCGAAATAACTAAAACAATAACCTACTGTTGAGGATTTTTAGTGATTCAACATAATGAGCCGATCTCTTTATAAGTCGTTTTGACACGATGACACCAGACTTTTAAAAGTCCTTTGAGTAATTTAGGATAGCAAACATTAGATTATGGCTATAGTTCCAGAAAATTTGCCGTCTTCCATTTTATATACGTAGGAGTTTTAAGTGATTTTGGTCGCTATAAATATTTGACTCAAATGGCGGTTGAGAAATTTTGCTTTACTATAAATTGGAGTCATTTTTACTTAAGCGCCACTATCTCGCAAACCAGCTGTCTCATTATTATGGTTTGTACTTCTGGACATAGAAAATGACATATTATTAAAAGTTTACCTTGACGTCATCGAAATTTCGAATGCTGGGAAAAAAGTTAGGAATTAAAAACGAAAAAAAAACTTTAAACGGCTTTTTCTCGAAATGGCCATTTGGCGCTTCAGTAAAGTTGCCTTTCCTGCGACGATATTACATAATCATTACGTTGAGAATCGATTTTTAAGAAATTTTGCGCTGGGCTTTGAAGGAATCAACAACTTTGAATGGAATTTCCACTTCATAAAGAAATATTAAATATTCGTGCTGACACAGCTACTCAGTTAGGAAAAAAAAACTGTCAAAACGTACTATCCTGAATTGGGGCCAAAAGTCTCCACTGCTAATAAATAGCCACTATCAAAATTGACAAACATGCCTTTCCTTCCCTGCTCTAAGAGATAATCAGAGTAAGTAGAGTTTGAGTTTCTTGCCGGGTCTTCTCAGTAGAAACAACCTTCCGAAGCCGGTGGTAGAGTAACATTATGTACATGTATTTAAGTATTGTTAATATAATTTATTATTATGTGTATGTTTATAAAGTGGTTAAAATTAAGATTCTTGACGATTTGAAAGTACTGTGTAATTGTCTACTTGAATAAAGAAATATTGAATTTGAATTTGAATAAACAGTCGAGCCGATCATCCGCGTGGACAGCCCAGTGGTGCTGCGATCCGTGGACATGCAAGTGACCCTGCAGTGCTATGTGGAAGCGTCGCCCAAGTCGCTGAACACCTGGCACCGCGGCAAGTCGCAAGCTGGTGAGTGATATTTTTTAATCGTGTTACATATGGCTTGTCCCGGCTACAACCGGCAAAATGCCATTGCCGTTAAGCCGTGTGGATTTGTTATTTTGTTTTTGTAGGGCAGAAATGCATGTAACGATAGACATTCCTTTTTTAAATTTTGTAATTACTTACCCAAAAAACCAAATAAACTCACAACTATTTCAAACTTCAATAAAATCAATAGAATTTAGTTTCATTTATATGTATATAGCATTTTCGTCTTCGGCCTGGTCATTTAGCTTTTGTCTGAATATCATTTTTCCACACAGTTTTTAAGTCAGTATCGTTTCTAAAACAAGCTCAATATCTGAATATTGATTTTCTTGCTCTAGGTGGGAAGCTCCTAAACAGTTCCAAGTACATCATATCCGAGCAGATTCTCAACGAGTACTCGCTTCGCATGAACCTGACAATAAATCGGCTCAAGAAGAGTGATTTCGGCGAGTACACTTGCACAGCCCTGAACGCGTATGGCACTGCGGAAGGCGTGGTCATATTAAAAGGTACGTTTGAACAACTTTTATTATTGTGAATTGTATAAAAGTCAAATCATACATTAGAGAATATATTTACACATTGGTGTTCATGTACAGTCGAGGAATGAAAGGGTTGACGACCCTGAGAACAGTTTTTGCTTGCTCAATGATGACATTGACAAGATCAATCCAATAAAAAGTATTGGTTCAACTGTCAATCGTGAAGGAACATACGTCAAATCGAATTTTAATTATATTGTCAAATGATAAAGCAAATTTTTGACATACTCTAGCATTTTACACAGTTTAAAAAGGTAACATGTGCTTGCAACGCGTAAATGAATTTATTTTAAAACTGGTCAACCTTTTCTTTCCGCGACTTTACTAACACTTAGCTATTTTTTTCTTAACCATCTTTTTAGTCTATCTTCGATGTTTGTCTAATAGTAAAATAATAATAATGAAACACGATCAGATTACGTACTGAAGAAAACATCGTAATATTCTTTTTTTAGAGTGAAACGCCGTATTGAAATTCGAAACCAAGTAAAGAAAATTTCTGTTGAAATAAATAATTACCATACGTAGGTAATCATTATCTTTGAGAATTACTTGGAATTTTGCTGTTACTCGACAAAATTAATTAGCGCACCTGCGTAATTAATTTTTTCAGCGCATTATTACCTTGTCTTACTATCATAAAACTTTACTAATTCAACATTTATCTAAAATAAGGTAGTCATTTATTGAAATACGCAGTAATTTGACTGTTTTTCATTGTTTGCTGTGATTTGATAAATGAAATTTAAAGTTATAAAACATCTTTTTTCCTAAAAGCATTGTAGAGTAGTCTCGGAAATTTCTTTGTTTGCATAAATTTATGTTGTGTAGCTAAACAAGTTTTAGTGCACTTGCGTGTCAGAACCTAATTTCGCTCTTAAATTATCAACAGAGACACCACAAAGGACGACCACCACTACAACCACTACCACAACAACGACCACGACCACGCCGCGGCCGACGACCACACTCGCGACCACCACGCGACCACCAAAGCGACATCTGAAGAAACAGTTCGAACGAGGGAACCAGAATGCACTAGACGGCGACCTACGGCAAGCGGAGCTCAACAACGCGCTAAACTTCTACAACGCGTTCGGGCTACCGAACAACACGCATAACGAATACGCGCAGCGAACCGAAAAGCAAAAAGTTCGCCCCTCGGGCCCGCCCCGCCATTTCGTGTACAGTGATGCGCGCTTCAACGCCGCCACTATCACTGCGGTCATACTAAACTTGCTACTAAATGCACTTGTATAAAACTAAAGTTCAGTCTTTTAAAACGTTACTACTTAGTAGTAAAACGTTGCTGTTGAATTTTATAAGAATGCATTTTGCGAAAGCACTTATGTGTAAGACAATATTATTTATACATACTAATAGGACAATAACGGTTGGTAGCTTAACTATTTTGTATACATTAATAATGTATTAATTAATGCAACAACTTCATCATACTATACCCCTTTATCAACAATCACTTTGTTTGCCGTGGTTAAGGCAAAAGCAGAAGTTTCAACCTAATATGTTGGATGTTTTTACTGTTGAAATTAGTAAGAGCACGTATTTTACAGTTATCATTTTGCCTTAATCTAAACTGAATGTGCAGTTGTACGTCGAGAGTTAACGAGTGCGTGGCGAACCGAAACACATGCGATTCACTCGACGGGAGTTCTATGCTTTTTGTTGTCACCAACTACGCTCTTTTAAATACAACTATCACTTCCTATTCTCATTTTAAAATCATTTGTATCATATTTTTAATAAAAGTCGAGTTAATTTATATATTTTTGGAAGTTAGCTACTAGGTAGTGATAAAAACATGGCTGTTGAATTTTTAAGAGTACGTATTTTGCGGTTGTTATAAGTACTTTAGTATGTCCCAATGTTTGATGTTGTTGGCGATTGGCGAATAACATTTCCAGCCTTAAATTTGTAAAATGTGACAATAACACAGATACTTTTTATCATAAGATAAGTTCTTAAATATCTTACTCTGTATTAAAACTTATAAATTGGTAAAATATCATTGATGTCATATCAACGGGCATACTCGTATTATCTAATTAAAATCACTTGAAATAATATACTCGTAATCGTTTAAACTGTAGTTTACAAAATTTTGTTGGTTTAGTTTATAAACTACCATGTTAAAAATTATACTGTGTAATACGTTTTGAAACTTAAAGTTTTGACATTATATTAAAACTGTATAAATATATTGATACTGTTAAGAATAGTGTATTAAGTAATAGGTATATTAGTTATAATAACTAAGACAATACGATTGTAAAGTAAAGACAATAGCCCGTAGTTATAAGATATCTAGACCAAAATGTAATTATCATTAGTATGGCTAATGCATTTTGCATGTATAGAAGCATTTAGATATTTTAGTTGAGAAATATCGAATGTACCCATAAGTTATATCATATGTGGCTCAATACAACGAAGATTGATGAGCATGCCTAAAATACTCTTTAGTAAATGAGGATTATTCTGGTTTTACAAAAATCTTGACGATAAATATAATATCTGTTACAATATATCTATTACTCGTATAACTTGTGTGACTAAACTCTGTAACTAAAGTGATTATTCTACATCAAAAGTCAAGATAGGTGAATCAAAAAATCAAGTCAAAAAGGAATCTTAATATTCTTATTAAATAATTATTTTCCAAACTGCTGCATAAGTAGTAGTAGCGTTATTATTTACATACACTAAAGAGAAAATTCGTAAATATTTAAAAATTGTCATCAAAGTATCAATAAAATAAAATTATATTATCCTTACGTTTAATACTGAAAGAAAATGCTAGAATGTAAATTTTAATACTTGTAATAACAAATTTGTCTTCCGAATAGTATATTAATATAATGTATTCGGCTCATTCAAGTTTATATACTTACCTATGAGTTAAAAAGTGTAGTTAATGGAGTTCCTATTGGGCTTCGTATAAAATTGTAGTGTATGTAAGTAAAAGAATGAATTTACAGTAGAAATAGAATTATTGAAATAAACAAATGAATTTTGATAAGAATCGATACTGTAAGAATATTCGATATTTATGTATTCTACACTATCGACAGCTGTTTATATCGTGCATGCTATATTTTTATAGTATCCAGTTATGTCTATTTACTTTCTTTACTTCACATCACATCATCACCCACCCATCACATTCACGTTTAATGATTGATGATGTGATTGAAGTATATTTCTGTACTATTTTAACGAACATTCATACAGTATTTTAAATTGTTGTTTGTTTGAATACCTAAAACATTATACAAAACATTAGTATATATTTGTTGTGTTGTATATTTCATGTTCTGCTTTTTACTGTAATACATCTTAAAGATATGTACATATTTTTCAATAAATCTTTTGTAAAAGTAAATGGCCACGATCTGTTGTGGTAAAAACAGCATTGTGTATTGTTAGGTTGTGTTGTTGGTTTTTTATTTTGTAATGAGACAATAAAATGTAGTAATCGTATTTGTACATAATTAAAATGAAGTTAAACCCATGCAATAGTGCATGATGGCAATTCTATTTATCAATGTTAACCTTAAGATGTTGATATCATTTTATGACATTTGAAAATAAAAATGTAATCAAAAGAGATGGTTTTTTATTTTCCTTTGATAGAGTTAGTAAAAAGGTGGTCAGTTTGCTAGCATGTACGGTGAACTGCACCTTACGCTACCCATTTTCGGTCAGTCCCCCTTGCTCTACTGCAAAGAAATGACATTTGGCAAGAGGACGATATAAAACGGAAATGGTAGCCTGATGTGCTGTCGACTGTACTGTAATGTTCGGGGATTAGTTGCAAAAGCAGATGGGCAACGATGAGTGATGTAAAACCACGTAATATTTTGCAGGCATCTCTACGTTTCAATAGGTTCATAAGGTAGTTCGTTCCGGTTGACGTCACTAGATGTCAGTGTTAAAGCCTAGTTAAGAGAATTTAGGTGGGTTTGTTACTCCCTGAGCAAGGTATATTTACTAATCTTAGTTATTCTGACTCGGTCAGCACTGAACACGCGTGTGGCTGTGTGGCTTGCACTAGTTTCTTGTTGACGTGAGGAATGCAGCATGCAATTCAATGTATAAATGTTGGTATTTTTACTTCACCCTCCATGTTCATCTATTGGGAGGTCATTTTCGTGAGTAGACCGCTGATGAAGAGTGAATATCTGTTTAAGAATACTAAAACGAGGTTTGGTACAAAAACACTAAACAGTTCATGACCACAAAGTTTGTGATGCTGATACTCTCCAGTCGATAAAAAGATGCTCGTATGTGAATCATGTCTTTTTTAGTTCTCTAAAAATGAAAGTTCTGCCGCTGCCTCATGGCATTGCTTCTTAAACCAACCCTTCAGCTTCAATACGTTTGATAGACTGCATGTGCAACTGATAGAGCAACAAACTCCAAGAAACGACGGAACAGCCTCAAGTGGGCTCGTTGCTTTTTTAATTCTACCACCTGGCACCACCTGTATATATTGCCATTTGTCCGCAGTGTGTTTAGTATTTCCCAGTTAACATTAAACCATACCACTAAGTTCTTGAAAAGTTTGGCCAGGCTTTGGAAACCTTTCGGAAACAACTATTCGATCCGGTGTAGCGTCACATTTATTTAAGTACAGATATACATATTGTATACAATTCATATTAAGCTATCCATGTCTATTATTAAGTTTGTTTTGTTGATAAGTTTAGACGATACGAGAGTAGTTTGTAACAAGTCTAATGAAGTTATTTTTGATTGTTTGTTTTGTTTTTTGTTCAAAATTAGAAAGCTTATAGAAGAATAAGCTTCTATATAAAAAGGTAGTGCACCGTAAATAGGGTTTTAACGATAAGCTTTCAACATAAATTTTATCTGTAATGGCAGTGGCGATAACTAAACGTCAATGAGTAAGACTAGGAGGAAGTCACTTCAAATGCAACTGGGGAGTGCGCAGCCGGCGTGCAAGTACACCGTCTCAATTAACCAGTTCATCATGATTGACTTGTACTAATAGAGTAGTGAGCTGAACGGCGCCGTAATGCTGGGATTAGTGATGGCTTATCCTGTAGAGTAGTAGCTTACAGTTGCGCTGTTTGATACGAACTAAAGACGTAGTCTGCAATTAGTCGCACGACTTGGTAAATCTGCAAAGAGGTGGATTGCACTGTGATTAATTTGTATTTTATTTAGGGCTGATTTATTGAAAATCAAACCAATAAATAAAAACTCTGCAAATCTGAAGATGTTTTTTAAATAATTTTAAGAATGTCTTTGTCCAAAAATAATTTCATGAATTCGTGAAATTATACTATACACTATATACTATATAAAAAATATCGATATGCAACAATACTACACATCTACATAATGTGACCCTTCCACTGGCGACGAGAGGTTGTTTCTACGGAGAAGACCCGGCAAGAAACTCAGCAGCTACTCTTTTCAAATCGTCCAATGTATTACAGTACAAAGTGAATGCATGAATATACCAACAGTTTTGACATGCGTTTTAAAGGAGTGAAGGTTGTAAAGGATTCAGGAATAATTTGCTCGTTTTTTAAAAAGAAAATATACTGGTATTCCTTATAGGAATGCGCATTACTAGTTAAACAAAAACCGCAGTACCAGCAAATTAACTATTTGAACCCACTTTTAAAACTCATACGAAATTTTCTATTTAAATAAACCCATGGCTAATTAGAACTTCCATAGTAATTCCCCCGTCTCCGCAATACGCAGTAACAAGTCGAGTAGATTTATTTGAAAGTAATTTTCAGTGAGCATCTGGCAATGCGGTATGAGAGATTCAGCTGATCAATATTCTGGAAGTCGCCCGAAGAACTCTGAAATATGTCAGTCTCTCACTCAATTCGACGGTGAGCTATTTGTAAGCGGGGCGTGTTATGAAACGCTCAGCTTACTGTAACCGCTCGTGTCACTTTATTTCGTTTTTATGGGTGAGTTTAACTGGAGTTAAAAGGCTAACCCCCTTATTAATAAAAACATAAACAGGAGCGTTAACTTTTGTATCGCTTTGTCTGCGCTGCGGTCTTTTTTATGAATAAGGGGGTTAAACAGTATGTGACGTTTCAAAACCGTCTGTGGCTATTTTATTTTTTTATTTTAGTAAATTTACTGTCCATAAAACAATCATTAAAATAGAAGAAAAACAACTATCATTTTGAACAACGAAATTGGAACATAAAGGGTCAAGAAGCTATTAAAATAAACTTGATAGAAGTGCAGTAAAGAATAAATAAATGAAACAAACATGCACATTTAGCATTTAATATTTAACTCTAAATACATATTTTTTAATATTTTTCAAAAAGGTATAAAATAAGTAGTTTGTAGTCATTGATTGTTGCTTAAACTTTAACGTTCTTATTGAATCTCTGAAAATAAATATTGATTGAATGGGATACCCTGTATTCCAAACTTTCATAGGCATTCTCCTTTAGAAAAAGTTTAAAGTAAGTAGCCGCCTGGCTTTTAATCAATAAAGTTAAGTTTCATCTGCTTCATGTCAGCCGAAACGCCGCAAAAACTCCAGCCGTGTATTTGATAAAATTCCAAGAAAAAATTACTCTAATATATCAATCAGGAGTTGTCAATGTTCTTTCTTTTTAGAAAAATTGCTGCCCGTTTTTTGTTTATCAGCCGAGGCAAATTTTGGGGATAATATATTACGAGCATTAAGCGGGCATGCAACAAGATAGAAAATATTGTCTGGTGGAGTGGGCGGCATTAGGGATTACTAACAAAGCTAGGTATCCTGAGTTATCTAGCCAATTAAGGTGACTAATTTTGCTTAAGTGGGTATTTAGTTTAATTTATTGTATGTTATTAAATTTGCTTTGCTTTTATTTTTCTTCGGTTATTCGCTATGTTGTTCTGTTTATTGCTTTATAAGAATAGTCCAGTCATTTAAGCTTAATTTAGGTAAGAATCTCGGAATTCGAGATACCCAGCTGTAAGTCTGTAAATACTTGTATATTGACACCCTAAAAGTTGTCTCAAAACCTACATATGGTAGGGTGTACGCAACTATTAAATTTCAAGGTCAAAAGTCACAAAAATCGTTTTTTTGCGCTTTTTTTGTAAATATCTCATTTCCTATGGGTTTTTTGCTATTTATATGTTTTTCAATATTGTAGAATACAAAATTCTCTACAAATTATGTTCGAAAAAAAATTTCATACGGTGAACCGTTTTCGAGATAGAGGGCGGAGAGCGCGCGGTCACAGCATCACTTCAGGTCAACCGGTGCCTCCGGTCAAAAACGCGCCGTATAACCTTATTGGCAGTCTATAATGCTTCAAAATCTGTGAAAAGTCTCGATCATCTTCGACTTGCATTACGTCAAGTCTACAAAACTTAATAAACCTGTGCAGCTTTCAAATATTCCACCAACAAGTGCAGTTGCTCATTAACATTTCGAACGTGTATATTATCAAGTTCAAACTTGGTTAGGGCATGATTTGGAACCCCAGGTAAGGGGTTGGGCAATGCGAAACGATTTTCTGGAGCCTATCATGACAATTTCACCACCTGCTCAAAAACATTTGCATTTGCAGGAAAGCGGGCTTGCAATGCTCTTTTTAATGGGCAAGCTTGTCTCAATGCTCTACCATATCAGAGCGAGGTTAACGAAGATGGAAGCATGGAAGAACTTGAGACAATTAATGTCGTTTAAGACGATAATGAAGACCAGTTTGAAATTTAACTGCAGCCAGAAGACGACGATGAAGAGCAAGAAGTGAGTAACACAACAGTGGCATGAGAGAGAGAGAGATGAGAGCAAGAAAACAGTGGCATGCGCATATGAAAATTTATAACCGTCCGTATTAATTAAAGGTCGTAACTTGAGCTGGAAGTTTCTTAAACGATTAATGGAGGCCTCCACAAATATTGTGTTAACTTGGTAACCTGCGCCCAAACTTGGGATTGAATTTGGTCTGACTTTATCCACGTGATGATCTGCAGCGGACCCACCTAAAGCTTTTTATTTTTAATAAACAAAGAGATTTACTATATTTTATGTATGTAGTTGTAGGCTTAATTCACTTTTTTTCGGCTGATCCTTCTAGCCTAAAATATGTTATGGTTCAAACGAAATTACAAATTGACTGCTATGGACCGATATACAATTAATTTCCTAGCTTTGGCGTCATAAATGTATTTAAAAAGTCGTTAGTATCAAAGTGGGCCCACCACCAGAGGTCCCATATTAATTTGAATTTTACATTGGAACTACAGATACACAAAATTTAAAATTTTGCCCACAAATACGTACAAAAAGTTTAGTTCTTGTTAATTAAACATAATAAGCTTTGGTGGGTCTGCTGTAGAGCATCACGTCTTTATCCATCGTTACGTGCACAGTAACAGTTTGCCTAATCTATTCGGAAAGTCCAGTGAAATACAAACCTAACCATTGTGCATGTTTCAAAATATTTTTGTTTCATCAAATAAATTAAAAAATAGCAAATTGCTGGCCAGTTTGCTATATTTTCGCTATATGGTTTTGAGTGTGATTATTAGATTAGAAAAAAATACCTATTAGGTACCTAGCTCATCTATTACACCGGCAATTCTTCTTTGAGTGACAAACACTTGTTACTGGTCGTATATTACATGATCTGAATTGACCATATTTAGACTAACAAATATTGTGAATAACTAATTAACTGCTTACACAAAGCGACAGTTTTCAGTAAATACCTAGATGCAATCAATTCCGATTCACAACACATACCTATTCAACTGTAATTTTTATCTAAGTTTTGCGCAGTCTAGGCCCATCACCTGGATCCGCCTCTCCCCAGGGCTTGCAGCTTTATCAGCAGTAAAGTTAATAAAGCAGTCTCAAATGATCAACTTTCCCTATAAAGACAATATCTCAGTAGATACGCGGAATAACTGTATTATCAAGTAGGCAGCGCGCGTGCCCGCAGACATGAAATATAAGGCACTTACCGTACCTCGTAATATTGCGTTCTCTTGCAATATGAAAATTTATTGCACTGTATGTGTACGTAGGAATAGGCGAATAACTTAGAAAAATGTTTATCGCTCTAATATTTTACACGGCTTTGACGTTTCTCGTATAGGTACGGTTTTAATAGCGGGTAAGTAAGCTGACACTTGACCGATTTCAGTAACCTTTTCTTAACTGTTGTTGAGTTGCTTCGATCGATCGACTGACACCTAGTTTGCGATGACATTTGGGTAAAGGTTATATTGGTCGCTTATTTACCACCTCTTACCTGGAAAACAGATATACCAATTAAGGTGGCAGTTTTTAAAAGTTTTTTTTAACTATAACATTTTATGAAGTGAAGAACTTGAGAGAGACAAAATGTGATAAATTAAAATAAATGGTTAATAATAAATAATAATTATTTGCAATAAAGATGTTATATAATTATGTTATTGCACAAAAACAGTATAGTGCACCATCAGATTGTAATTTAACGTTGAAACAAATTCAAAGCTTACGTTAAATACCTACTAAAGAAAATGTATTAAAAAAGGTTTAAGCTAATGTGCACAAAACATTACGGTTAAGGATTGAAGCAAATTATTACGTGACACACGTAAGCGCGGTTTTACTGTCGGGGAGATAAAAGGAAAAATTAACCGCGCCACCTCTGTTTGCTCCAATGTTCTACTTTTCTCAGTTGTATTGTGATCCACCTGGCTCTTTTATGTACCTGTTTACTTCAACTATTTATATAAGCCTAAGGACTTTTAAAGCCATGATTTGATATAATAGTTCTTTGCCAGCACACGGTCGTACTAGGCACTGAGACGCTACACCGAGTCCGTCCAGTAGTCGCTGTGGCGGAAAACGGCTTTGACAGAATTTGAATTATTGAATTTACTTATACATACTCGTATATTTCTAAAATATCAGTAAAACTTTTTTAGAGGAATTAATTTAAAAACAACGTTGTTTGTATTTCTTTTCCTATATATCTTATTCCTTATAGTTGAATTAGTAAGTTTTGAAAGGACACATTTAAAGACGTCCGAGATACTTCATGGACTCCCAATTTTTTTGTCAATATAATGCCTAAAAACCTATAAAGGTTATTTTTATCTTAGTGATTTTTTTCTTCTTTTTGTCTTGCAATGCGTGTGACGTGTGAAGGTACCTTTCCGCGTTCCTACCTAAAACAATGCTTTACAGTAAAATAAAGAAGCTTCAATCTGATTCATTGCTTGCTGTTGCAGTTGAAACTACGAATAATAGGTACTCGTGACAGGGGCGTTTCTGTTAGAAAAGATGGATTGTGAAACCGATTCAATGAATACGAAACATAGCGCGTATTTTAACGTACATACGTTCGAATGCAGGACACGTTTTCCGAAAGCTTTAACATGCAGGAAAACTTGGCACCTAGACTATACAACTTGATGGTAGTAAAGATTTGGATTTATATTCTTCTGCGAAGTGTAGTAAACTTTGCTTAATGTTCTTCAGTCAACATTGTTTAACGCATTTTACACGCTAATCAAGTACCTAATCAATGGCTTAAGATTTACTTGACAAGGGATTTTTTTTGAGAAGGCCTTATTGAAAGAGGGTGACTAAAAACCTCATCTTGGCTTTAGGGGACTCTAGGGTAGGTCTCAGGTTTTTTGTCTTACCTCATATTCTTACTTTGTGCCATCAGGCGGCGGTGTTGTTAACGCCTTTGCTTCCTGACCGTTCAGGTACAAAATAATACCTACAGTCTGTACTAATAATCTTGGTTAATGGAGTGATGTATTTGTAATGGCGGAGTTAATGCCAAGAGGCATTCTCTTCCCGTCAGCCGGACGGTCAAATGGAGAAATTAGGTTTGACAGCTTTACATACCTTCCCAATAACATGAATAAATAGTCTGTGGTGTAGACAAATTCTTATTTTAACATGTCTGTCATCAAGTCAATATTCATTTAATATTTTAGGACCAAATACTAAGTTTATCGACTAAACCTCATGTAAAGGTTTTCACCATCTTTTACAACGAACGATCTGGTAGGATAGCCTATTGGCATGAAGTCTGCCGTGTTTAATTTCATTTGGCAAAATGTAGGAATAAATTAAATAAGGGTTTCTATTTTAGTTTTGCCTTAAGCAATGGAACTCTATCGTAATTTACGTTTTTGGTAAGAAAACTTTTACAAGATACTTTTAGCTGAAGCATGACTACTCAAAGTAAGTTAACTCTTTCTGCAAAAGATAAGATTATGATTTTGTTATTAGGTAAATCAGGCTACCAGCGAAATAACTTTACATGACCAAGTAAGTACAAACGTAACTTTCGCGAATGAACTTATCTCTCTTTGCAAACTTTCTCCCTCAAAGTAATTCAGTTCTGAATCTCTCGAGTGTGAAACCCGGCTTTATGGAGTTAATTAAGTGTCTCATAACAAATGTCAATTAGTGTGTGGCTTAGGACTGCAATACGTTTCGTTTTAGGAGAGTTGTAAAGTTTGCTTTAGTGCCAAAAAGTACTCGCATCTGTTGTCATTGTGAATTTAATGAAAATATCGTAATAAATATTTTACTTCAAATATTTAAATTTTACTTTTTTTAAATAATTTTTATTGTCTTCATCAAGAGTGGTTATGTTACAAACGCGAAGATCTTGTCAAAATACTTACAGACAAAAACCTTGTCGGCAAACATGCCGGTCGAACGCAGCGATCGCTCTTTCGAAAGATCGACGAACATCAATTGAAATTCAGGCTTGAATGTTGGAATTTCCAAAAAACCTTCCTTAGTAGACGTTAGTGTTATTGAATATTGCTCTTCGTCGTCACACTCTTGGCAAAGTGGTCGTAGTCGTCACACCAGGGGTGGGAACAAGCTTCACAATCCGTCGCCATTCCTCCCGCCCTGTAGCCTCTAACGTTCATAAAGAGGACCATTGAGTGCAGTTTTAACTTGGTCAGTCTGACGCACTGGTCTCCTGCCGTACGCTTCTGTGTCTTACACCTTATTCTTAAAAACCAACGCAAGGTCATAGCATAGCATAAGCTATTGACGTGTTATGTCACTATGTCACTCACTCGCTAATAGCGACCGGCAACAAGAATGAAAGGGACAAAGCGTTACAAAAGTTAACGTGATGATAAAACGCTGTTTATTTTTTTATGTTTTTTTATTATATGGGTTTATCTATACCCAACACTTTAAGTTGTTTCATTAAGGTGTCGTCACGATGTCTGATAGGCATGTCTGTCACCGTATCTTTGTGATCAAAGTGATGTACGATTTATCTCGCGAATAATAAACTATCGATGAGTTGTGATTCAGCAAAATGAATTATGAATAAAAAATAGGGGATTATTTATTGAACTAAACAATGCATAAATTAACATATTGATCTCCAGAACATTATGCGCTGAAACAATGTTAGTGCTCAAAATATGGACAACAGGCATTTCATTTGCATACTAAACTAATGAAAACAATGTAACTTAAATTGGGGAAAAGTATGGTATCATAAAATTCCTCATCTACGCGTTTCTATAAAATATTAATTTAGTAGGTATTTGTTAGAATTTATTTCCGAATGAAACATTCCTTGCACTTTAAACAAAATAATCTGCAGTTAAGCACTTCAAACATTTCGAAGATAATGAACAATCTCGGCGGTCTTATTGTTAAATAAAAATGACGTCCCAATCAAAATAGAGATTATTTAGGTAAAAACGGCTTAGTTTCATTATTTTGTTCCCTTATGGAACCAGTGGTAATTTTTTCGTAAAAAATATGAAAGATAATAATGTCAGTGTGTCAATTAACTCGTAAAACAATACTGAAGCGAGGGTTCAAGTTTAAGCGTCCCCACACACAGGCCACACGCCACTGCCACAAAACGCCTTCGACAGAATACCTACAGTTTGTAGCGAGTGGCGGCCACAGGCGTCAACCGTGTGCGGCGAGTCTATATAAAAAGTATGAAAACTACAGGAAATAATGCCGGTGGCGGCGATTTGTGGCTGCGGACAGTAAGCGCTACATAGTGACGTGGAACCTGGTGGCATCACTGCTAAACATGGTGTCTTGGAGGAGGATTCAGGTTTTCAATGTCTTTGGTTACTTTCATCATTTCAGATTGGATCTCATAAGCAAACCTGTCCGTAGCATCATTATCATCATCAGTAGCCACATGATGTCTCTGCTGAACATGGGCCTCCCCCATAGATTTCCAGAGCGGCCGGTTTTGAGCGGCCTGCATCCACCATTGCGGGCGGGCACGCTGCGCTTGGCCTCGAATGGCCTAATGGTCCGTAGCATGTTGGAAGCAAAAGATCTTTTTGGTTTCTTCAGGAAACAGGCCATTTGAAAAAAACTTCATCTATATGATAGTAATCAAGTTTTTTTTATCGGATTTAAATTGACCTACCAAAGTATTGTTAAAGCTTAAGTCTAAGTTTAGCGTTTGAATCACCATCGACGCCATTGCACCACGAACGTGGAACTAGACCCACAAATTGGCAAGTTTACTTGAAAAGTTCACAGGACAAGTTGGCAATGATTTTAAAACTGCTACCAGCTTTTAAAACAAAGAACTTTTATTTAAAATATCAGTCTCCAGCAATGAGGGTTCCGCAATTATATTTAAAAATGTTCATAAAGTGAACGTGTACAGGAATGAATTCCTGTATCAAAAACCTGGTTTTCATACACCAGCAATATTTTTTGAAGACGTGTCCAAGGACATTACAAGGGGTGCGGACCGTTTTGAGTCAAAAGTGATAATAGCGCGCTCACACGCGTCCCGAATTGATAAATTGTATGAGCGTGAGCGACGTGAGCGCGCTATTATCACTTTTGACTCAAAATGGACCGCGCCCAAGGTAGCCGTAGCAGTAGCGTGTCGGCGGTGGAGGTCAAAATATTTGCAACAGAGCGGAGACGTGTATGCCTACTTATAACTTTTTTTAAGGTTTTTTCAACAACATTTTTAGAACGATATTAATATTCTGTACTTTGTTACTGATGTCAAATTGCAGCGTTCTGGTACTATGTACAGACGGATATGATGAAACTATCGTAGTTCATTGTTGACTACGCAACCCTAGAAGTAACCTATAGTTTTCAAACTTAGTGTTGCGGCATACAAACTCCGTGGCTTGCGAAGAAAGTTCAAATTGTCAGTGCAAAGTTGTTAAAGCCAAATATAAAAAAACACTTTTTTTAAAAAAAACTGACGCTTTTATTATTTTTGCGCCGAGACGCTATTTCGCTAGAGCTCTACATAACAATACATACATATATGGATAGTACGGGCAGGAGCTTGCTCTCAGGGTGGCCGGGGTGTAAGCCGGAATAGTCAGGACAGCAGCTAGGGTTGTAGGAACCGCTGCCAGTAGAGCAGGCTCACTCTACTGATCATGATACTGACGACTGAAGGCGTCTTGGCCGCAGCAGTGGGGAGATGAGACTCAACACCGTCGGTTGAGTACAATGGATATACACTGAGAGGGTATAATTACCAAAATTACTATCTTTAAAATTCACCTAGAGTTGGAATTATTTAACACTTAAGTTTCCTCATGCACGGTTAGTTCCTAAATCACAGAATCACTATATAATATATTACAAAGTCGCTTTCTCTGTCCCTTTGTATTGACATTTACATTAACATTACAGGTTTAATTCTTTCTCAAATTAAGCAAGTAGGTAATTAATAATTGATAAAAAAAAAGTTTGCTGAAAGTTTGTAATTGTAATAACTACCAGATAGTCTAAACGTAGGTATCATAATTCAATTCTTGCCTTCATTCTCCCCGTAATATCACATAAACATTCGTTGATCTGGGTGAAGCAGGAAACACGGAGAATGTTTATGATTCTTGTAGACACCTGTCAAGTGCTGATTTATGTGTCATGAACAAAACAAAGGGAAAAGACACTGGTTGATACATTGCCCCGATAGAATGAATTTTTAGTTTACTCTGTGAACTGTTTTCTTTTTCACATCGACAAGAATAGTTATTTCAAGACAGTTCAAAAAAAAGGATTTTAATAAAGAATTCATTTTTCGGAGCTATTCCTTGAACACTAGCTTCTTTACAATTACAATAATACAAATAATACTGAGAAATAAAAAGGATAAGTTCCACTTCAAGAAAAAACATCTTTTGCTAAATATCAGTAGGTATAACCGTATATTGTTCAATTTTCCATGAATACTGATATTAAATAAGGAGTATTTTCATTGAGAACATGAAAGAGACCTTAGAAGTGTGTAATAGTACACTTTTGAATAACTACTCGGTATATTCAACCCTGAATTACATTTAACTTCTCAGGAGTTGGGATAAATTATGGTAACAGACTGAATTTAAGAATAACTTCCAACTGTAGATTCAAAACGTTAAAACAAGAATTTGCACTGAATGTCTAAAGTCCGTTCCTCAGTTTCTGGCTTTCCTTTGAAATCTCGCGATGAGATCCAAACGTTCTTACCTGGTGAGAAGACTTAGTTAGCTCGCGGTTGTTAAGATACGCTTCAGACGCGACAAGAAACAGAAGGATTACCTAACGTGTCTCATACGGAACGGTATGTCTTGGAATGAATGTAAGGTGGTCATGGTGGAGGAATTGGCTTTATACGGATATGACGTTGAGTTTTAAAAATCTGTGGTTTAGAACTCTTTATTCACATTTTTATTTATTGTCACCTATCTCTACCTGAGAGTCTTTAAATAGGTAGGTATATTTGATCTTTTGTCATCAAGTTGGGCACGTTTGCTAAGCGCGCTTCAGCCGCGCTACAAAAAGTCGTCGTGGGTAAGGGCCCTTGATATTAAGAAAAGGATTTGTCCGCTGTCTATTGCCTTTAGTACGAGTTCTTCAATAACTGTTTATAGCAAACTCTTATTCATTGTCTAGTTCCATAAGTACAAGTTTTGCTTAAAAAAGTATCGACCGTTCTCTAAATCTCTTAGTACAGTCGGCTTCAAAATGATGTGTGCTAACAGAGTGGTCAAAAAGGCGATCTGACAGAAGCAATTTTAATACAATAATGACAAGGTCCTTTGAAGCGTGACCAAACTATAACAAGTCAAATACTATTTGAATTCTGTAGATATAAAGTTGCTTTTCATTAAAATTTAGACATATTTGACGACTCTGTTCGTCATTTTGATGCTGACTGTACAAGCTTTGTTAGTCTGTGTCTAGGAGGTACTGTGTGGAAAATGTTTAATGAATTAATAACGAAATCAATGATACGGTGCCCTTGCCTCAATACATGTTTTTTTTTCTATATTTCTATACAAAATCAACTATCACCATGAACAAATGAGTTGAACTAAAAAAGTTACTGAAAGTGCTGATGTACTAATATTAATCAAAAAGTTGTTTGTGATAAACAAATGCGGCCCTCGTAGCAGATGGTATCCCGGCCGGAAGGGTTGGCAGTGTCGACAGTGTCCGCAGCAACGCTCAGTGTCAGATAATACCTCTGGAGAGCTCGAGATAAGGCGTGCTGCCACCTTGCATTTGGCCTTCGTCGAATCTTACGCCATAATCAAATACCTGATTTCTGACTTAAAAGTTGAGTCATTCATGCGTGTTCTATCAAAATGTCAGCATACAACATCTTCACAATATTTAACACTGTTTTGTATCATTTACTAAAGCAACTGCCTCTTAGTAGTGAAACTGTGAACCTTAGCTGTCATGGTTTCAACTCCCAAAATGTGTCTGATAATAATTTTAAAGCTTGTCCCAAAATGTGTCTGATAATAATTTTCAAAGCTAACTTAGTGATACCCAGACCCTATTGGACTATTTTCTTACCTACGAATTTAAGTGAAGGCTATGCATGTCACTAACATAATTCGGATGTAGTGCTGGAATTCTGTAGTCAGAATATTGAATACAGTGATTCTGATAGACATGAGAGCAGTTACTGGTTTCGTATCAAAAAAAAAACTGAATTTTTAGTATAATTTGGATACAAATGAAAGCAAAAGTCCGTATGTTACACAATTTCAGGCACAGTATCAGATAACGTTCCCTCGGGAGTCCCGCGTCTAGATAAGGCGAGCCCGCGACCTCGAGTTTGTCTCACTGGTTACGCACTGTTGTGTTCTACATATGCTATTGTTTACACAACACATTTATCTACCTCTTTCAAATACAGTAGCAGTAATTATTCTCATACAAAAACTTTTCGCAAAGGTAACTCACTCAGAAGAGCGCCCAAGAAATATTGGTGTTCACAGTTGGAAAAATAACTGGCTCAAGTATTTAAACGGTCTGTCTGTCTATCTGTTTAATGTGAAAGTGCTTTTTACAGTAAACGAGCTGTCTACATCGATATACCACGCTATATCTTCAAAACCTCTAGAAATTGCTCTGCCTAAAAATAACCGATTTTCTATTTAAAGTTGGCATTAAGAGTTATTTTGATTGTGCACACACACAAAAAAAATTAGCAGCATAAAATAGTGACTTCAGGAAATCCCGCAGTACAAATTGGCCGTTTCAGGAGAAGTTTAAGTAAGTGTAGGTATTTGTGAAAGCGCCAGCAAAAATAAGCTACAGACTCCACTCTTTTCCAGCACTCTGTAAGTCGCGATACAAGAATTCTTCACGTTATTTCTATTCCTAATGATAACTTCATTGCATTTATGTTATTGACTAGATCAAATGTCAAGTTAGTGTCAGAAGCTTGCAGGCTCCCGTTGCCAATATAGAGGCCGTCGCATTTCTCCCAATATAAAATTGTGGCGCGATAATAGAGCGAGTCGGTCACATGAATCACAGGGCTCTTCCCATGTCCCAGGCGAGTCTTTGTATTCAGTTTGGCGGATGACGATAACCTTAATGTAAGCGGCGTCACGGCTGGTGGTCCGAAGAAGGATCGCTATTGTCGTGGTCCCTTCCGCGCGCTCCATTCTTTTCTCTTTATACATTTTCTCACTCGAGTAATTCGAGGACAATAAACATTTATTGTGCTCGTTTATTTGACAGACGATGAAGAAATATCGAATGAGTGAGTTCGTTATGTTAGGCCTGGGGCGCTCTTGTTTATAACGAGCGCACACACAAAGGAGGATGACGTTTTAGCGGTCCTCTGCAGGAACGTAAGGGCAAGACAATTATTTGGTGACCATACTTGATTGTGAATTTGGAAAATTGACGTTTAATTGTAAGTTTCAAAATATTTTTGTAATTATTCTTCAATGTTTGCTCTACAGAATAAAATAAAAGTTAATGAACTTGAAATGATATTTTTATCTTTGCGGAGATTTTAGTTAATTAATATCTGTCCCGACAGACGTATTTCTGTTGTCTAACATTTAGTCTTTGACAGGTAGAAATGGTAGCTAACAGAAAACTAAATTGTGGTTTTTACTCTATTCCTAGCATTTTTCATGTTTAATCACCTTTCCAACCTCTCTAGAATTTCTATTTATTTATTTTATTTATTGTATTACAAAACCCACAGCTCTTATATTCATTCTTTAAAAACATTCAAAATCCAAAATCACCCGAATCAGTCCAGCCGTTCTCGACTTTTATCCAGACTAACGAACAGCAATCCATTTTTATTAAAACTTTACCTCTGGGTGTTTTCAAAACAACATTCTCAATAACGCAATCGTAGGGAAGATACCTTAATAAGTATGAGATCTGAAAAGATAGGTAAGTGCGTCTTTTAAACACTAATAAACACTCGTGAACAGCTAAAGTGGAGCACCGCTACGTTAAACTTTCAACTAGAGGTTTTTTCCCCCAAGGCTTACAATACCATTTCAATTTCCCAATTTGGATACTTACAGTTATTAAATTTGTCATTGCAAAGGATATTTTGTAAACAAAATCCCAAGAGCATATTCACGGTAAGAATCAGGTGCTCGCTTTGTGTTCTTGCTAATCATTGTAACGAGACACACAAGGGTTCGGCGCAAGCCCTGAGCTCTGCATTTGTATTCAGTTTGCCAGACTACGATAACTTTAATCCGGGTAAAGTGTCACCTTGAGTGGCTTACACTCAAGGAACCTTTGTCTGGATCCGTACTTTGACCTTATTTTTTTCCATCAGGTTACCCCTATTGTCAAAGAGTAATATACAATCCAGCCACTTAAAAGGCATGCTTACTATTGAGCTGGAGGACCTAGGCGGACGCGGCCAATAGCGACTCAACTTGATGGATTGTGATCGAATGCCTCGTTGATCATGTGTTCTTACGTATGGTCATTCAATGTTACGATGTATCTTGGCCGCGCCAAGATAGTAATAACTCTCAGTAAAAGCTCAACCGAATTGATAAAGAAAAATCTTTCCTTTAAGTATTTCAAATCGAAAAATATGCTCCGCAGTAACCTTTTTTACCTAATGAATATTCAGGTCCTAGACGTAATTTTACAGCAAAAAGTTTTAACAAAAGGTGACGAAATGATACGGTCCCTTTGTAAAAGTTGCAATGTACGTGACAAATCTTCTAGTTTCGAGTTGGGATTGAAAACTGCGATAGAGTCGGCCCCGACGTGCCTCGAATCTGTTATTAGTTTCCCATTTAGAAATAGGTACACAGACTTTATAGGTATTATATTAGGAATGTTGCTAAAGTAAAGTAACTTTGGTCTATGTTGGATTGTAGTCACGTTCGGTACACTTCATCTTGCGTAGTCGTGTTACAATGCAATTAGATTGGCTTCTGCTTATCTGAGTTAACGCGATTACACCAGCAAGTCAGCTGGACTCTAATCTAACGGTAGCCAAATGAACACAAGCTGAATCATAATCGATTCCTCCGTCTTAGTCTTGATAACTGGGCCACAGTTACGGGCGAAGCAATTCGCGAAACTATAGGTAAGATAAACCTATTGAAGGCAAATTGAATTGTTTGCACTTATTTAACTGTGAAGATACGTCGTTACGTGCTTTGCATTGGCGAGCAAGTTAGGGTACGAATAAAAAGGTTTTTACGCTACTGATGCGAGGTACGCCAAACACAGAGAACCTTTGAAAAAATGTAAGCTGATTTACCGTGGCTGGCCAGGGGCCTTCCGTGCCCGCTCGACCGGCAAATAAAGGCGACCAGACAAATGCTTGCAAATTGACTCGACGTTTTTCACTGTATTCCATATTTTTTAGGCAGAAGTAGGCCTATTTGCTGAGATGTAGTCATTTAGGAGCCAACTAACTGTTTTATTAGCTGAAATTTAATTTAGCACGTAGATAAGTACGTTACTGTGTCGAGCTTATTTTATGGAGTTAATTATTATTATATCATAGTACTCAAACTTGCTATTCACCGTGTTCCCCCACTAACGGACGATTAGAGGGAGTAGTAGGGGTTTTAGTCGGTAGGGCCACTGGTATACCATCTGTCCAGTGGTGAGTCCGACATAACCCGTCCGTCCCCCGGTGGACGGGTATGCCTAAGGCATTTCCCCTACTTAAAAAAAAAAAAAAAAAAAAAAAATAGTACTCAAACTTTACGTTTTTGGACATTTGTATATTACGAGTTAATCTACAGTGTATAAGGATAAATTAGTTTTCAAAGTAACACATCATAATTTATATCTTAAGGTGGTGAATGGTTTGGTAACATCAGACAGTTTTTTTATGTTGAAATTGACAGTGTTTAATACAAAAGGTTGGTAATCATAGTTATACAGATATTGGGCAAATTATTATTATTTCTCTTGCCAACATGTTGTTCTGTAATTCTTTACTGTCCCCTAATGAACTTTTGGTGTGCAATTATACCGGACAATGCAAAACTTGTCATTGTTCTTGGGCCCAAAAAAAAAAAAGCTGATGTACCTACTGAGATGATAGTTATGATGTGTTGTGTGTTTATGTGATCTTTCACTTACAATAGTAAGTGAAAGATCACATAAACACCATCAACTTTTATAACATTATGATGACACCAAAATTGAAAAAGTGACATAATTTAAGTACAAAGTCCCTGGTTGACTACTAGTAAATAATGTCTCTAAATATCACGTTAAAAACACAGTATTCTGTACTTAAAGACCCCTTCAAAGTTTATATCAATCCCGATATTGAATAGGTCCAACATAAAAGGAGTCTAAGGGCCATCGAATAACGTCCACAATAATAGAAATCGAACAAGAAAAGGTCTTCATAAAAACGCTTCATTACTGAGCTTGGAGGTATTAAGTCGGTACAGCGTCCAAATAAAGCTAAGATTACAAGTTAACCTCATGTTAGTCGGGAAACCCAATGATAAAGCATCTCAGGAAAATCGAGCCCGAGAAGGGTACACTAATCCCTCTTTAGCAAAAACGCTTCGTTCCAAAAAGTGATGGGCGGCTCAGGAGGGATGGATCTTCATTACCCAGCCGTGTTGTCAGTTAAGCCAAAGGGTCTACGGATTAGTTACTGCTTAATAAAACTTAAAAAAGTGGACGTGATGCGTCATGTATGTGGCTTAATGCCGACTCCCAACCCTTAAGGAAAACCGCGCACCCACTTAACTTTACAAGAAATGGGGTCTCTATTTATATCTTTTTACTTGATTTACCTTATGTTAAGATGTTTGTATATTTCTGCACGTTGATTATTTGCGTGAGAGTTGATGCTGGGCATTTCCACAATAGCTTTTTCTTTCCAATTCATGAATTAGTATGTGTTCTAAGTTACAAAAGGTAAGGTAAAGTAAGTTAGGTTATATTCTTATCTTTATTTTTGTTACATAGTTTAAGAACAAAATATTTAATCGCCTACCGAATTGAGAAAAAAAAGCTCTGTTGTAGAAATGCCCATACTGCTTTAAAGGAAACGTTTAAACAAAGTTGATTAGAAAAGTTGAGTTGAGTATTGTAAAAATGCATATTTCTCTTAACCCCCTTCGGATACTTGAGCTTTTTTGGGCGATGCAGAAAAAAAAGATGTTCAAGGTAAACCTTGCCTGTGTTGCGAAAACTCAAACAGCACTAATGACCATAAAACTCTTCCATTCCTATTTGTGTTGACATTTGCGAGTAAGGCACAAGACAATTCAACCGCTCATCCAATCCTTCCTGAACTAACTTTTATGAATAAGAGGGTGAGGTTTAGCGCTTTGGATAACATATTAACCTGTTGGCCAAACTAAATGAGCCAAGTTTGGGACTGCAATAGGCGGCTTGGCGATGACTCGTCTCAGACATCCACATAGACGTCACTCAAACAAAAGGCAACTCTCGTAATGATTCTTCGATGCTCTGCCGTAAAGTAGGAGGTATGTATGGAGGTAAATGTATGGTCACCATCATTGAAATTGTAATTAGTTAGCGTCATTGGCTACTGAACCTTGCTCAAAACTATGCTCACAAATCGCAGTTACAATTGCAGGCTTCATTTTTAAAATCTGCATGATATTATACGCGTTCGCTGAAAACAGAGATTAAAACTAATTCAGAGTAGTCATTTACGTGATAAATACAGTGTTCAGATTTATCATTTCAATTCCAATAATGCCGTAATCCGATTTATGCACAACGGGGATGTACAGAGAAATAACGCGATTTCTAATTAGTGATGCGTTTTGGTTAAAACATCCACTCATTAGTGGGACTTAGTAAACCCTAATATCTGCATTCGCAATGAACTATTCCGTTATTTGCAGTTACAAAATGAATAACAAGGCGAATATTAAATGACTTAGATTGAAAAAATAATATTTACTGACTATGTAGCTTGGGAGATGAAATAAACAACGGAAAGAAAATGATGGCGTTTCAATAAACAAATACAATGTAAAAACAAGTAGACCTCTTGCTGGGATCACAATTTAACATAGATGTAAGATTTTTCAGGCTATTAGTACTAGTATTTTGTTTTATCAAAATTGATCATAAAATAATCTGGTAAAAGCAATCATCGCCAAATTCAAATTCATCAAAAGATTCAAACCCAACAATTTCTATCTGTGTCAGGTTATTTTATTTAAATTCTAGTATTATTTTTCCATACAATAGCGTCATAAAGTGATTCACGACTGCCTTTTACGTATTTACCTTTGAAAATTTATGTTCCCCGTGGGTTGAAGAGCGAGACCGGCCTCATATTATACACAATGGGCAATCGAATTATCATATCATTATTGTAAGGTTGAGGAAACTTTCAATATTCGCAGACTATTTTTAGTAAGAATAGTAGTAGTTTCAGTACATAAATAGTTTTCTCTCATGTCACCTTTTTCATTTAATTTTATCAGTAAGATTACAACATTTTTTCCTGTAGGTACAATGTTGATAATAATAATATCTGTCTAAGGTGGACGGATGATTTGATGAAAATTGAGGGTTACGGTGGATGCAGGTTGCCTGCAACTGGGCGCTCTCAAGAAATTAGTAAGGAAGGCCTATGTTCAGCAGGGAATGTCATTCGGCTTTTGATGATGATGAATACGGCTTATGACGCCAGGAGTTAAAATAATCAAAATGTATGATGTGAAATGTAGCTTAATCTACCAACATAATATGTTACCAACATATTATGTATGTTTTTAGTAGACAATCTTTATACTTTAGCTATTGTACAAATCCTAACTATTTTCTACTTTTAGCACGACTATAAGTTAATCAACTGATTTTGCTAAGTTTATCAAGTGAATACGAGTAGAACTAAAATTGTATCTTTTAATATTAAAATAAATTTTTTGTTTGAAAAGAAAATAAATGTAATTATAAAAATAGTTTAAAAATAGAGGCTCTGAAGATAGAAAAATCAACTTGAACCCAATTAATGCAGAAACATTATACCTTACGCTTTGTGTTTGAGAAAAAATAAGGTTGTCCGGGGCACCTCTGCATGTCCCCTAAGCTTTCTTTGAAAAAACTCAAAGACCAATTTAATTTTCCAACACAAAGTCGAATGTTTGCGAAAGGAACATAAACGCGTTCAGTTGAGATTCTGGTAGGTAAATAATAGAAAAAACATAGTTAAGTACAGCAACGATATGTTACGAGTTTCCAAGAAAGTAAATAAAATGTGTTGGGGTGAAACAAGATCCTTTACACACAACGGTGTTCGTCTCAGCTTTTATATCTGTTTAAACAATACTTCAATCTGAATATACGATATCAATAACAGTCAATTATTTTTACAAGCACAGATGATAGGCATACAACATGTGCGTTATTTTGTAGATATTATACCTAGATAATATATTCCATAAAACTCTAAACTGGAAGTTTCTGAACAATCAGGCGCGATCTAAGAGCATGAAGTGCGTGTTTCTAAAGAGATAAAAGATAAGGGTTTTAGATAAAAGTTTGTCAACGTACTAATAATTATTAAACGGCACCAAATAAATTTATCCAATAATAATGGATACTATTCCAACTCATAGTTTTGTCTAAGGCATCCTTATTTTATTGAACTTATTGGACAATATGCGAACACTCAGTCTTGGAGTGAGATAAACTAGACCCAGGAAGTTATGCGTTCGAAAGTTTCAAATAAACATAAAGTTTGAATTCATAGCCTATACATATACCTAGGCCAGTAGTGAGCTTTTACAAGACTAAAACAGATTTTTTTTCTTGTAGCGAATTTTCCGGAATCTAACGTTGGACCCGAGTTTTGTCATTAGTTTTTAAGAAAGAAAAAGTGTTACCGTCTGGTGCATTTTTAAGGACACCTAAGTTTTGAAGTTTGAAGATGGTGGGATTCCACGAATAGGCTTGGAAAAAAATCTAGGTATTTTGTTGATTTTGTAACGAGATTGCCATGAACAGTCGTCATGTGTGAAGGCTATGAAAGGCCTTGGTGAGCCGCAAAGAGCTGGGCCCAGCTCGCTCGACTGGTCAAAACTGCGCGCTCTGTCAAACGCAGATTGCTTTTGAAAAGGAGTTAGACAAGCGAGCAATATCCGCTAGTAACCGCAAAATATCATATTATATGCCCAGCAGTTTTCCAAACACAAAATTGCGATTTGATCTTCTTTCCTTGTAAAAATTGGTTTGCTTTAATTATTTACACATGGAAATCTCTCTCAAAATGAACATAGATGTATTCATATTGTGTTCAGTAACTCCAACCCAGTGACGCAAGTTAGTTTTGATTCAATCAGATCTATGACACTAATCTATAACTTTTCTTTGAAACAACAGGTATATTAAAACTAAACGATTATTAATAGCTTACGAGTAATTTTACTGAATACATCAATGTTTGTACTGGACAGGAATAGCTTCTCATAGCCATTAGATTCACTATATACTAAGCCTGTAAAACAGTAATATTAATAGTAAAAAGCAAAAGCATTACGCTTTTACACGATTTTTGTCCTTTTAAGCAATTTCTTAAACAAACTTACTTTGAAAAATTGCTCATCAAGACAAGCTCGCTAATAGCTTTCTTACACAGAAATAACTAACAGCATTTAAACAGCAGTAGCAAGTCAGTTTGTAAAAATCCTCAGCTTTCAAGGTGTTAATTGAAGACCCTTTTAAAGCTTGTGCCACTTTGCAGTGGTTGCGAAGTCATATTTGCCGGCACATTAAACACGGTGTCTGGCGCAGTAAAAAGCTCCGATTTACCCAAGTTTATTTAAAACAGCTCCTTAATTTCTTTGGACCTTCATCACGCATCAAAATGCCCCGCTTGTCACATCACAGCAGAATTAAATAAAATAAGCTTCGAATTTTCAATAGCGACTTTTCCTCCCTAGTCATTGTCAGAGTTTCGCGTGCCTCTTTGGCATGTAATTGAATAAGACGATTGCTATCTGCGAGCAAAAGAATTTAATAACATGGCATATAACAGTGCCGAATACATCCACGCTTGCTTCAAACGACACATGCGAGCGTTTTAGCCGCGTTTTAGTATATCCCAATAGTTTTTATTTAAATAAAAATCCAATAATTCTGGCGCTTGCTGTTAAACCCAGAAGGTTCGCAGCAGCTTGTGAGCTCACCCTTGTAAATAACAAAAAAGAATGCGCTGCAATAGGCAATAGGTTGTATTTCACAAAAATATAAAATACTGGAAAAATTGACCCGATGCAGTTTGCAATGTTCGGAACAAGGAAACTAAATAAATGAAATCAAATATTCGACAATACCCTTGCCATAGCTCCACTTATAGAATTTAGTTTACTTGTACTAGTTATGTCCTAAATATTAGCCATTGTTTACTTCTATTAAACAATAAAGGGTATATGCGTTTTGTAATAAAAAATCAACGACTTCTAAAATTATTTCGTTGAAGAACAACAACGTTGCTGAATGTGAAAGAATTTTTAAAAGTAATGATATCTTAAATTCTCAATGAAAATACATTATTACTAAATAACCGATATACCTACGTATAAACGGATTTAGTTTCTAGTCAACCTCCTTTCCTACTTTCCGTTTTAAGCCGAACAGTGTAACCCATCCCTCATGAATGCTGAGAACTCATTACCTATTCAAAACAGTGTACAACAACTTTCTGTGCAGTTTAGTTACCGTCATATTTGTGTTGCACGTGGCAGTAAGAGAAGAGAACTTCTGAGAAAGAAAGTTGAGTCTGATAAGGTGCCGTGGCGCAGTTGTGACAGTGATCGACGACGATCGCTGTTGTAAAGCAACACACGCCGGGTCAGAAATGGGATGGGTGACCACCCCGACCGAAATTTTGTGATGTGCATTTCGGAAGGCAGTTGGTGCCGGTTAACATCGCTTGATGTCAGTCGTTAAGCCAAGTTGGAGGCCTTAGGGCGGCTTGATTACATCTGACATTAAGGTTGCTCACTAACCTTAAACCCCTCCAACAATCCGCACTGAGCCCGCGTATTGAAGTATACTTTCTGCCACCTCATAGTTAAGGTGAGGCCTGTGCCCAGCAGTGGGACGTATATAGGCCGTTTACGTATGTATCAAGGTTTTTAACAAAACGAACTAGCTCTTGAATTCATTGAGATTTATTGAGACAAGATGGGTGATTATTACCGCTACCTAAAACATGCGCCGGATAGTATAGCAGTATAATTATATGTATAGATATAAACACTTAGTTTGTTCAGTAAGGCGAAACAAGGTGTTACATATTGTATCAAACTGTGTGTTCTCAACATTCGAAGTTCAGAGTGATACATTGCAATATAAAAATACGTACAATTTATGGTCGTGAAAAGTTAACGTTCAATCTTTTTTTAAATAATACAAAAATGTGATTCGTATTTGTTGTGGTTAAAACTGAAAAGGCCGAGGTACAGTTTCGAACAACATTGAAAACATACATATTATTAACCTATTTTAGGCTGAACAATTTAAAAAAAAGATTTAAATATTAATAACTAAAATGGGGCCAACCCAGGTGACACCAGCCCATTATCACATAAACTAATAATGTAGGTACAATTTTCCCTCATTTACCTTAGCCTATAGTTTTCCTAAGCTTAAGAGTAACACACTTATTAGATACTAGCGGCCGCTCGCGACATCGTCATCGTGGACTTAGGTTAAAAAAAAAGTTGTAATATTATCTTTTTATCAATTTTAGACTATGTCCTATTCAGATGCAAAAGCTGTATATCGTAAAGTTTTATTAAAATCCATCTAGAAGTTTTTCATGAAAGAGCCACACAGCACATCCATCCACACGTACAATATTACCATGTAATGTAATTACTAGGTGCTAAATGTTGGTGTTATAACGCTGACCGAATTGCTGTTTTTATTGCTACCTCCCTGTCATACACCACTAGAAGAGGCCATTCCCAAAACGGCAACATCGTAACGGCCATAACAAGAAAATCCAAAAGCACTTTTCGACAGGACTGTTTCGCCGGGTCAAATGGAACGGGCAATAAATCTGACCAAATGACAGCGGGCGATAACAGGCGACAGTCACTGCGCGTGATAGTACACAGCCGACTCCCACCGACACCTGTGCTTGTCGCCACAATATTGGACGAGTGGATTATTTGCTTTGTTGTGGAATTTTCTTTTCGCTACAAGTGGCGACATCTGACGGTGGGGTGGGGAAATGAAGCACTGTGAACATTAATATTACGATTGAGAGGAAAATACCACTTCTGATGATTTCTGATTTATCAATTGGTTCAATTATTTTGAGATGATTATTTTGTCCACTATCTTATGTGCTGATCTTCAATCAAATTGATTCATCATATCAGCCGAACGCCGCCCACTGCTGGGCATAGGCCTCCCCCAAAGATCTCCACAACGATCGGTCCTGCGCTGTCCGCATCCAGCGGCTTCCCGCGACCTTGACCAGATCGTCGGTCCACCTTGTGGAGGGCCTGCCCACGGAAGTCGTCCGGTACAATTGTTCAATTGTTGGTTCAATTGTTGTTTTTTAATCAAATTGATTAAAAAACAACAAAAGCGTGTCCAGCGTGATCCAGCAAAAGCCTATCTGAATCTCTATATCGCTATATTATCGAAACGCGACGATTTTTCACGAGCCCGCCACCATCGTATAAAACAGTCACGTAGTTTTGAGTGTCAGTGGCTTTCTGAAGGCCCAGCACTTTAACAATATCATAACCAGCGTGGAAAGAGCTTGGGGGAAAGGTCGACACACTTGCTTATTGAATTTCTTCGTGAAAAGGGTTCGCTGACTGTAAATTCCCAGTTTCCGGCAGTTTCGTCTCGAGGATTTGGCTTGTAATGGTTTATGTTTTGTTGCATTTAGTAAACAGAAGCCATTTGTGTGATGCTTTTCTATGTACAAAACTTAAAATTTGAGATGAAAATGTTTACAGCTTTCATTTAGCTACTTGACTGAGTAGCTTCATTACTTTAGAGAACATGGCATCATCTTGTGTCCGATGCAGTGGAAGTTGATTCCATTAATTCAAACTTCTTTTAATTAAGACTGGCTTGCCTGCAAAAATTCCTGCCACTGCGCCGCTTATGTCAAAATAAAGTTTATGTAAGAGCGCAGAATAAGTTCGAGATTACAAATGGCTTCCTCCTAATAGTCCCTCCTGATAGGTTGTTTGAATTCCGTGCGCGCTCCCAGCGCCCAACTAAGCCTCGACACTAACGGATTCAGCGAGTCTTTCTACAAGTTTGTTCTGTTCTAACGGAAGTAATTGATTTTAATTCCGCTGGCAGTACGTTGAAATGCAGCGGAGCGTTAATGAAAAATAATTTTCCCATCTGAAGTTGTAAGTTAAAGAGCTGTGCGAATGCGGCCCGAGCGCCGAGAGTAACGGCTACAAGAAATATTGTCCATTAAAAATTCCGCTTTTAAAGAATATCAGACTCCGCTGGACTCGTATTTTCGATTGTTGAAACTATAAAATGTGGATAAATGACGTCGTAATATTTTCTTTTACATGAAGATTTATAAGGTCGTACAAAACCAGAACGCTTTTAAGTTCCACTTATGGTTTGGACACAAAAGTAGAGTAAAGTATGTAGTTTTAGTACTTACTGGCTAATAGACTGTCTCACTGCTGGAAAGAGCCTTCTATAATTAAAACAAAGGTATAACTAAATAGAATTGATGAATATTTCTATTCCTTGTTCTCTCTTTCTTGTTGTCATTGTGCTTGTCCCACAAATTTTGTAGCCTTACCTAAGTAGGCTTCTTATATTAAATAAAGTTTGTAGAGAAAAATATGAGATTTTATTATTAATATTTTATGCGAATATTGGGTTCATCATCAGCCATCACGCTAGTCAAATGACTAGAAATACTTGCCAAGTAATTTTGGGTCCGTCAGACGTGATTTCGATGTTTCCACTGGAAGCGACGTGAGTCTGACTGACCAGGACTGACTGGGCCCACATCGCTCTACGCACTGCTAATTTTTACATTTCCATCAAGTAGCGCAAGACTCCAACAACCGGCCACTCTGGAAAATCTGTGCCTCCGTAGGTTTCCAGCATCAGCATATCCTGGAGAATGCCTCTAGGCATTAGGTCCGCTATTTGTACTTTACTTTTGTGCAATAAAGAATAAATGAATGAATGAATCCTTCTGTGTGGCTATCGATGGTGTTAAGTGCCACCCTGAGAAAAAATATTTTAGCTGAGATAATTCTCAATTGAATCCATTGACCTTTGACATTGGACGGTGGCGGGATCGGACTGGATGCGGAAGGCCGGGAGTGTGGTGTACTTTGGTAAATGTCTTTGTCCAGTAGTGAACTACAATAGGCTAACGATGATGAATTCCTAATTATCTAGGATTCAATAAAACTTACGACAGAGATATATGAATTACTGTGTTGGACACAGTAATTCAAAGAAGTACTACAGAACAGCCAATAAAATCTAGGCAATACTCTTAACTCAAACGCCTTTTAATTAGATCGGCGTCCACTTAGTTTGATAGGCTCATCGAAGTCCACTCGCCGGAGTTTTTTCCATGCGGTCTCCGGATAATTGTGCCGAATGTTTCGTCCGCGTTGTAATGACCGCGTCTTTGTTGCCGGGACAGCCTTCAGTGAGCCGTTTGCGTTCAGCCCCGCACTATTGGTTACATAAATGTTTTTAAACTTTCTTATTTCGGCTTCAAAACTTGGATTTTCTCGGAGTTTCAATGGCTTTGCATTTCTCAAACATACCTCTGTTATGAAGCAAAACGGTAACACCAACAGATTTAAAGATCTGCTTATCTTTAAATCTGTTGGTGTTACCGTTACTTTGCCATTTAGGGTGTGTTATTGCTACGAAACAGCTTCTTCTAGAGATTTTTCAGGCAGAGGAAATGAACGAAATATTACTAAGTCTTGATTAGGATTTGAAAAAAAGAACATTAAAACGAAAGACTTATTTTTATGATCACTAGTGAATGGGCGATGAGCGTCACCAAAGTTGAAATCGACCGCATTTGATTGTCTCATCAGTTGGCCCAGAGGTTTTTTAACGTATCATTGTGTGCCGAATGTTTCGTCCGCGTTGTAATGACCGCGTCTCTGCTGCCGGGACAGCCTTTAGTGAGCCGTTTGCGTTCAGCCCCGCACGATTGGTTACGTAAATGTTTTTAAACTTTCCTATTTCGGCTGGAAAACTTGGACTTACTCGGAGTTTCAATGGCTTTGCATTTCTTAAACGTAATTGTGAATAATATAAGTACAACAAGTATAGCATGTGCTATTTAGGAGGTCCTATTGCTAGGAAGCCACTTCTTCTAGAGAACCTACAGGCAAAGGAAATTCACGAAACATTCTTGTTATTATTAGGACTTGAACAAAAAATAATTTTAAAAAAAGGAAAGGACTCATTATGTGGCCGCGAGATTCTTCACTCACTGTATCATTTTGTGCCGTATCGTTTTGTCCGCGCTGTAATGATCTTGTTCTCGTTTCCGGTACATCCCCAGTAGTGAGAGTGAGTAGACAGCTTTATTTTATAATCTATTAACATTTTTAATTTTCTTGGTCTAAAGACTAAAATAGAAAATACTTAAAATATTATTGGATGTTTTGCCCACCTACCGGAAATTCTTGACTGAAGCCTTGGAATATTTTACTTAAAATTAGTATCTTATAAATCTCCTAGACGAAGCCAGGATAGTTAAAATCTAACTAGACTTCAGGAAAATTCGTTTGATCATTCAATAATGACTAAAAAGTGACAAATTTAAAGTACATTTATTTATAAAAAGGCTTTCTTCAAAAGTTGTTCTCGATCCCAAAAATCACTTTCTCTTTTAAATAAACTTCTTATGACAATGAAAACTTTGTAAGTTCTTCTGTCATATTGTTTCAAGCCGTTAAAAAAACCGATCCAGATGAATTGAAGTACTGTGAAGAAAGGATGTAATCAGTGGGTGAATCAGAACTTTTTTAATGACTGTAGTACAAATTAATACATCTGAAGTTATGATATTTTCCACTTGGTTTAAAAAATAAACACTCCATCAAATTTGGGGAAAGAACCCTTTCTTTTCCCATATTTGCAAAACTATTCTCTCTGCTCAAAACTGGAGTGCTAAACTGTGCAACACTCGTCCGTCTATTCAATCGAATCCCGAACGGAAAATTAAACAGACGAGTCACGGTAGTGAAACGATAGACTATTGAATATTTTTGAGATACTCGGTCTCAAATTGGATGTGTTGCAAACATGAGTTTTGTCATGAGAATAAGTTGCAGTATTGAGTAGGTTACAGGGTTTTTATTGTGATAAAGCTGCGCTATTTGAACGCAGGCGCAGGGTCAGAGGCTAAAATGCAGGGTGGTAATGGTAGTCACAAGATTTACTTGTAGGCCTTCTACAACTACTCTAAAATTCTATGGGAAAAATATATACCCGTAAGACCCGTTTAGTGCAGTGTTACGAGCGCCGGTTAAGAGGGTCTCAAAGGGTCACACCCTGATTCCCAAACCAGCGAATGTTTGATGAGGTACCAGATATTTTTGCTGGGTCAATGTGTCTGTGGTAACTTCGTTTTTTCTGGTTTCCATAATACAAGAGAAAACCCTATCCTAATCATTGCCTAAGTTCTCGTACTACCGACGAAATAGGCTACTGTTTCTATCAATTATAAGCATGTAATACTACACAAGATCCAAGCTCAAATGTAATAACAGAAATACACCGCCATGAACTCGGTACGGAGGTCAAAGCTTGAGCTATTACGACTAACCAACGATTCTAAAAATAACTCAACAAATATGAAAAAACTTCGTAATTATTTCTGGACTTTCGTATAACACTTTTCAGAATAGGTAGAACAGACAACATTTAATCACTTTCATTTTCTTTTTTTTGAAACATTGTTCAAATTACAAAATTAACTAATAAAAAGTTGAAATATGTTCAAAAAAGACACATAATTGTAAACTGACCAAAAAGACATTTGTTATCCTCTAAAACCCCTTGTATATTAATAGAAATCAATCAATGGACCATGGTTTTTTTATTCTAATGAAATATTCCTTCAACATTGAAAATAAGTTAATTCTGCTTCAGTTACTTCTGTGGAAGGCATTACCTGGGCATTATCCGTAGGAGAACGAAGGTCGCGGACGTAGCTCGAAGGACTGATGGCCGTTGGGGCCGGAAAGTCCTCGAGTGGAGACCATTCGAGGCCAAGCGCAGCGTGGGACGCCCGCCCGCAAGGTGGACGGATGATCTCATAAAGGTCGCAGGGTCTCGGTGGATGCAGGCCGCCTCCAACCAGCAGCTCTGGAAATCTATGGGGGAGGCCTATGTTCAGCAGTGGACATCATGTGGCTGCTGATGATGATTACCTGGGCAGGACGTTTTGTTGGCTGCTTTGATTTTTCTATTGTCAAACAAGGTAAGAATTCAGCGAAAATAAAAAAGGTATACGAGTACAACCTCTGTACATAAACAATAAATAGGCTTACTTTGAATACTACCAAGTTTTTTTAATGAAACAAATTGCATTTATCTATAAAGCTGATATATTATTCCACAGTTTAGAGTTCTATCTCTAAACTGTGGAATAATATAGAATAGTTAATTGTTTACCTGGAAGCCTGGAACCAACAGAAGCTTTGTATCAATTAACCTACCCGTTTATGCATTGATTACCAATGTTTGGTTTGACTACAGAAATAGGATACTCTAATATTATTATATTACCAAATCTAACTAGTAGGTTTATGTATAAATGATAATTATATAAATTTTTGCTACCACCAACCACATTTGGTATTTCTGCCCTGCCTGTTTCTTGCCTGCAAGCTATACCTATTAAACGTTTTTTTAAAATAAATTAAGAGTGTTTAACCTGATTTCAGCCACGGTAAGACCACGGTTCCTTTTAAAATTATATCTCCACTTCTTACAAGTCACTATCAAAAATATATTTCATGTGTTTATCAACGAATAACAGGTTTTTTAGAGAGCCCTCATAATGCGTTACGTACGTTATAAAGAAAAATAGGTATAATTAAAAATTTTCCAAAAAAAAATATAGGCGCTTCATTTTTTATGCTGTAGCACGTAACTTCCAGAAGAGGTTTTCATTTCAGATAGGTTAGGAAGAAATATTTCAATCTATTACAGCGTTTTTTATGGTATAAGAGAGCAGGCTAAGCTGTTTTAAAAACCACTATAAGACAGTGATGGTTATCATAACAGAGTCTCATTCTGTCGATAAAACTTGCTATCGAAAAGAGAAGGAAGGATAGGGTTTAACAAATTTCAGGCGCCTTCCTTCAGAACGATTCTCTCATTATGTTTTTTTGAAAATCAAATAACAATATTTACTACTGGTTTCATAATAAAAATATAGTTTCAAAATTGATTTTGTGTGTTTTGAAAATTACTGTACAGGACTGGTGTGTGTTGGCTTGGTAGTCTTGTAGATGGAATAAAGAACAACTCTTTCCACTCAAGACAAACATAAGTGTGGCATATTTCTGATTGGTGTGTCTGTGCTGTAATTATATGAATATACATTTGAATTATTGAATTGTGTTTGTATCAGCTTCAGCTTCCGACATTCATATGGCTTTAGTACTAGATCTGCTTAGAGCACAGAGATGTATAAAGATGTCCCAGTTTACAAGTTTATCTACAATCTTACAGTTAGTGTTGCATGCACGTGATAGCTGTGTTTAGTGAGGTGAATTTCCGTTGACATCTGAAAGGAACGTGTACAGCAATTTACTCAAGCAAATCATTTATAATAAATTACATTTCCACTGAGATATTTTTTGCCGGGCCCGTCGACCGCGCGGCGGCGGGCTATCGATATTTTCTGTCCATCGATGCGTCACTTCGGCCAGAGCGATAGATTGATCACCGTAGTGAATGACGTCCTCATTCCGACCCACTGTGCCCCTCGGATATAGGGACGCTTTATTTTATATGTGAATATTGAAGCCGTAAGTAATCACGCACAGATTTTTTCCGTATGTAACGATTGGGGAGAAGAGGCTTCGCTGATGTTGTTTTCGTTTAATTTTAATATTTGTACTTTCTACTCAGAGTACCTCTGTTAAACTAAAATAAGTTAATTTAATAATTACATTTCGGCTAGTAAAATAAGAACTAAAAGCAAAACAAAGAATCAAAAAGGTAGCTATTTTATCCAAACAGCCAACATGTAAGTAGCAAAATTGAACTACTTGTTTTTGATAAAAAGTATTGCACTGCGTGATTTTTCTTCCACAAAAAAGCAGTCTGACGATATACAAACACCCTCTTCATACCGACTAAGTACTGATGTTTAGCACAAGAACACTTCTCAGACCGTGTTGTGTTCACACTGGCAAGTGAACACAACACTATACCACGCCAGCTTGAAAAACTCAGCCTGGATATAATGTTATTGGCATAACTATGCTTATCGCAGTCTGTATTACTTATTTGCAGTTTTTTTGCACTTAATCACTCTTCTCGTCATGGTTCTCTACTGAGTTATTTGAAAGAAATCGCTTTTTGGTTAAAACCGCCCCAATTGTACACTTTTACATGTTGTTCTGAAATTATTGACTGTACAAATTGACTTTCATAACGGATACCGTGTCGGTACCGATCGTCATCCAAAAATAAACTGGATCAGTTTTTTTAAGGATAAGATAAATTTCGCTACGAGTTCGCTTTGTTTTTATCCGGCGTGACGCCTGTCGCCATCCATTCGGATTTGCAGATTATTTTTAATGTTTATTGTTAGGTTTACAAATTGCGGTTGACAATGAGCTTTTCCTTGTTTCGAAAAGAGATGTAAGGTTTGATGAAAAATGAAAACTTGGGTTTACCTATTCATTTTCAGATCGTAGACTTATCGTGGATAATATTTTACTCGTTTTATGTTAATGTCAATATTTAAAAACATTTACTTCGTAAATTTTTGTAAGGTAATATTCGTTTTTACTACTTTACCCATAATAACCACTAACAATAAAAATAATTTCTGTTTTCAGTATTGTAATTTATTATTAAAGTAAAGGTACAATATGAAAATTAGTAAAATTTTGTTTATATGGCTGTTAGATCCTGACTATTTTCAGTGTATTTGTAAATAATGTCAACTGTAAAAATAGTAATGTTTTAAAGAACACTGAACCAAAATTACTAATCAAACTTATTTACCTACCCATTTCTGTTTCCGTAGTTACACGTCTAACTATAAAACGAGGCAGCAATAGCTAATTTCATAGTGGAGCAAAGCGTTGTCGGTCAGCGCCGCCTGTTCTCAAAAGGCTTTTGTGAAAAATTCCTGCCGACTGACATGTCCTATGACACAGTAAATCCCATTCTAGTGCACAGGCGTCGCCTGTGGGAGCTGTCGGCGGCGATTCGAAAAGAATTTACCGCCAGCTAGGGCTGGCATCGATTACTAGCAAAACAAGAGACAATGAAATTCCCAAAAACATGTCAATACACGAATGACCAACGTTTTCATATCAGATCATAGCGATAGATAGGCGATCCTCTATTTCCCTTTGTTCTAACCGGACACTAGCGTTTCGATGTAAGTCCACCCGATCCGAAAAAATACGAGTGTGCATATACACAACGGACAATCACAGCAGGCATTTGTTTCCACTATGCACTTTATTGGTTTGTGTGCAAGCGGTCATGACACTCGGGAGTCGTGACTGTGAGCAGTTTCGTCGATGTTTATTCATTCTTTGCTCATAATGCATAGATAATACTAGGTGAAGCAGGCCGGCGTCGAGCGGACGTATTAGAATAAAATGCTCGCTCAACATGATTCAGGAAACAATGTGTTTGAAATTATGAAGCACGCCGCGCAAATGTTTCGCTTATCTTTCTCGGCCACTCCAGCCTTTCTTGGTGTGAATTATTTTTACCGATCGACCTTCCATAGTTTTATATTTTTAGGACCAAACCTGCCGTTTATTGTTAGGGCACTGTTAGCGAGTTTATTTTTATCATTGCCTGAAAGGGGGGGGTCGCAGGGGGTGCGAAGAATCCCCGGGTAGGATCCGGCTGCCAACATCGACGACTCGACCTGGCAACTTATAACGCGCGCACACTGAGGCTCGACGCGAAGCTGATTGAGTTGGAAGAGGCAATTGGTAAGTTACATTGGGATATTATTGGGTTATCAGAAGTCCGAAGAGAGGGCGAGGACTCGATAACCCTGCAATCCGGTAACTTACTATACCACCGGGAGGGCGACCAACAGTCCCTAGGTGGTGTCGGGTTCATCGTCCACAAGTCCCTTGTCAACAACGTGATAACTATCGGAAGTGTTTCGAGCAGGGTAGCGTACCTGATACTCAGAATATCGAAACGATATTTGCTGAATGTCATTCAGGTCTACGCTCCGACCTCGAAACACGACGATGTCGAAGTGGAGGCTATGTATGAGGAGATCTCTAAAGCCATGCATAGCCATAAAACCCACTACACAGTTGTGATGGGGGATTTCAATGCGAAGTTGGGGAAACGTTGCGGTGATGAGCTGAGAGTGGGGCAATTTGGATTTGGGCAACGGAACAACAGGGGCCAGATGCTGGCAGACTTTATGGAGAAGGAGAACCTCTTCATGATGAACTCCTTCTTCAAGAAGCCCGTATGCCGCAAATGGACCTGGTTCAGTCCGGACGGTAAGGTGAGAAACGAGATCGATTTTATCATGTCGACGAAGAAGCACATATTCAATGATGTCACTGTGATCAACGCTGTTAAGACAGGAAGCGATCACCGCATGGTCAGAGGCACATTGAATATCGACATAAAGCTTGAGAGAGCGCGACTGATAAAATCCACGCTCCGACCAATACCGGCTCAGATTCAAAACCCCGAGTGCTTTCAGCTCGAGCTTCAAAACCGCTTCGAAGCCCTTGAGAACAGCATTGATGTGGACGATCAATACAACATGGTGGTGGATACTGTCCGTACGGTAGGGTCCAAGCACTTTAAAACCCGCCGTCCAAAATTAAAGAAACTCTCCAGCCATACTCTCCTACTCATGGATCAGAGAAACGAAATGAGGCTACAGGACTCAGTGGATGCCCATCGTTATCGGCAACTCAATAGACAGATATCTAAGTCTTTGACGAGCGACCTTCGCCAATTTAATACCCAGCGTATTAAAGAGGCCATTGAGCGGAACAAAGGCTCCAAAGTGTTCGCCAGAGATCTGTCTATTGGGCAAAGCCAACTCACGAAGCTGAAAACTGAGGCAGGTAGCATCATTACGTCCACACCTGAAATCCTGAGGGAGATTGAGAGTTTCTATGGACAGCTGTATTCCACGCAAACACCTGTTGAAAGCAAGGCTAAAGACCCTAGAGCCAAGCTTACCCGACACTATACCGAAGATATCCCGGACGTCAGCCTGTACGAGATTAGGATGGCTCTCAAGCAGCTTAAAAACAACAAGGCGGCGGGTGATGACGGAATCACAACAGAGCTTCTGAGAGCGGGCGGTCGGCCGATACTCAAGGTCCTCCAGACGCTCTTCAGTTCTGTCATCCTCGAGGGCAGAACGCCTAAGGCATGGGGCAGAAGCGATGTGATGCTGTTTTTCAAGAAGGGTGACAAAACTCTCTTGAAGAACTACAGACCCATATCGCTTCTGAGCCATATCTATAAGTTGTTTTCGAGAGTCATTGCGAATCGTCTCGCTCGCAGGTTTGACGACTTCCAACCTCCCGAACAAGCCGGGTTCCGAAAAGGCTATAGTACCATAGACCACATTCATACGCTGCGGCAAGTTATACAGAAGACCGAAGAGTATAACTTGCCACTTTGCCTGGCGTTTGTGGACTATGAGAAGGCCTTTGATTCGATTGAGACCTGGGCAGTGTTGCAGTCTCTCCAAAGGTGCCAAATAGACTACAGGTACATCGAGGTTCTTAGGTACCTATACCAAAACGCCACCATGTCGGTCCGATTACAGAACCAGAGCTCTAATCCGATCCAACTACAGCGAGGCGTGAGACAAGGAGACGTCATATCTCCGAAATTGTTCACAGCTGCGTTGGAGGATATTTTCAAGCTTCTGGACTGGAAAGGACGCGGCATCAACATCAATGGCGAGTACCTAACACACCTACGTTTCGCCGATGATGTAGTTCTTATGGCTGAGACCTTGGAAGACCTGAACATAATGCTCGAAGATCTCGGTAATGCTTCTCAAAGAGTGGGTCTTAGGATGAACATGGACAAGACGAAAATCATGTTCAATGCCCATGTTGCACCCGCTCCAGTTAACGTTGGGAACATTACACTCGAAGTTGTTGACCACTATGTTTACCTGGGACAGGCAGTCCAGTTAGGTAAGTCCAACTTCGAGAAAGAGATCTCTCGTCGAATCCAGCTCGGATGGGCAGCGTTCGGGAAGCTCCGGCATATATTCGCGTCCGAAATTCCTCAGTGTCTCAAGACGAAAGTCTTTGACCAGTGTGTGTTGCCAGTAATGACATATGGGAGTGAGACGTGGTCGTTCACTATGGGTCTCATAAGAAGGCTCAAAGTCACCCAGCGAGCAATGGAGAGAGCGATGCTTGGTGTTTCCCTGCTTGATCGAATCAGATATGATGAGATCCGCAGGAGAACTAAGGCAACCGACATCGCTCGAAGGATTGCATCGCTGAAGTGGCAGTGGGCGGGACACATAGCGCGGAGAACCGATGGCCGTTGGGGCGGAAAGGTTCTCGAATGGCGACCGCGTACCGGACGACGTTCCGTGGGCAGGCCCTCCACAAGGTGGACCGACGATCTTGTCAAGGTCGCGGGAAGCCGCTGGATGCGGACAGCGCAGGACCGATCGTTGTGGAGATCTTTGGGGGAGGCCTATGCCCAGCAGTGGGCGTCGTTCGGCTGAAATGATGATTGCCTGAAATGCTTTGACTTTGACATTATCACTATAAATGGAAAAAAATGGTGAAAAAAGCTTTTATGAAGACGAGACAGATAATCAACAACATAATCATCTACATACAAAAATAGCAAGCGTGCACTCGTCGCCGCCTCAAAATAACTTGCACAGAGAGTGCTTTCAGTTCTTAACACCGAAACTCAAAATACCTGGGAATATTTCGGTACACTACGTGGCATCCTCAAATATTGCCCACTCGGTTGCGCTCGGTCAAGTGACAATTGACGGTCAGCTACCCGTCCGTTATCGTTGGAATTGACGCAATTTCTGAGGTAGCTACCAATTTTTAATGCACCTGCAAAAAAACTTGATAACATGAGTATTTTATTTCAAAATAGAAAACCTATAGTAATCTTAAACTTACCTTAATTTAACTAAGAATTTTGCTAATATCCCGCTAACAGTCAGTTAGTATTCCCAGCGGCAAGCTCGCCGTCTATCAAGCCACGTGGATGCTATCGCCAGCGTCCATACGTAAGCCGCGGCCGCCTATGACATTATTAAAACTCCGGCGCATCTTTGCTCCAGTGACGCTAAAAAACTACGTGACCGCGTTGCACAATTGAAGTTTCCCCTCTGAAAAATCGCCAGGCCCCAAAATTTGGAGCGGATCCTGAACGAATAAAGGAAAAAATAACGGTCGCCTTCGCATGGGCGCCGCGACGAGTGTCCCGAATAAATTATGTTGATGGAACTTTTAGTTGCGAGTGCTATGCGCTCCTTTACTTCTTGAGCTCTTGAATTCTTGATTTAACTATTTAGTGACTGTAAAAATAAAAATGAAGGGATTGCCTAAGCCACTGCGGGGCTAAGGCCTCCTTCATTGAAATCCAGCCGCCGGTACAATTGATGAGTTTTTATTATGCACCACAGTTCTATTGCACTAAATAAATGAATGTCATCATGTCTATCTGGGACATTATTTTAAAAATCCTTTAATACATTTTGCCTGTTACACGCTTTTGAAATGGACCTTCGGATTTCATGCCCTACGATTTTCAGTATTTTTTAGTATTTTGAGTAGAACGATATTTTAAACATACATCGAATCTAAACAAATTCCGATACTTACGAACACTTACATAATGTTTTAATCAATTAAAAAAGATACGATGCCTAAGGCAGGCAAAAAAAAGTTTTGAGAATCAGATAAGCCATGGTATTCTCGTAAGAACAGCTACCTACCTACGTGGTGATATCTAATCAGTGAGTTATATGGTTTTGCCTTAAGATTTTCTTGAAACTACTTAGGTATCCATTATTTGCATTATTTGTCAAATACTAATCTGTACCATTCTGATACATTATCAATTATTTTGAATAGTCTAAATAATGTGGTCACTTCTTAATGCAAATACCAGTGAACAATAAAAAAAGCTATTTTTTACTGCTAAACTATACCCAGCAGAATCTTAAAATTGTTAGTTTACACACAAAATATTAAACTCAGAAACGCTCATATCGACATCTGTTGCAGAATATAAAATGAAACAGAAAATGTCTGGTGCGCGAACTTGCTCTTATTAAAGTTTACGGGATCATGCACTGTCAATGCGAGCCGTAAACTAGCGCCAACTAGCTAACTTGGAGTTATCGGACCGAGAAAGAGGAATGGATCATAAAGCTCGCACAATAAAATGATTAACTTTAGCACGAGGGCGTTATTAGAAGAGATTTATTCAAGCAAAATTAATTCTTGTTTGTTTATTTTGAGAGTTTGTTAGTTTATGAATTGTTGCTTGGTTTTATTATTAGTAAGGTAACTTTTAGATTTAGGGCAGCATCCACCTAAATCAAGCGATCTTTTTCAAGTTCAATCACCGTCCACCTTGTACTGTAGGTGAGCTTCCTACGCAGTGTGTTACCATGATGTGGTTTTTATTTCAGAATGCTTTACTTGCTCCCTGTGACTTCAACAAAAATAAAAAAATTAAAAATAACAGCATTACTATACTGCAAAACTAAAAGTATTTATTGAGAATTAGAAATTAATTAATCATACTATTTTAGGTTTTAATGTTGCAAACCGCCGTCTTTTGAACGATGTATTATGACAGGCCAATAAAAGGGGCGAAAATCTCCAAATAGATGTCTACAACTTAACCTTTTCACGGTTATTAAGGGCAGGGCCGGATTGCGGACCCCTAGAATGGGACTGAGACGCATTAATTCAAGTGCAACACGAAAAATGCATTAACCCCGAGTTCGGCCATTCGTCATTGTCCTGCATTCTCCAGAGCCTAGACTTTTACTGGAACCACCGTTGGCTTAATCTAGCTTTTTATGTATCTCTAGCTCTGGCTGGCTTTCATTGCTTTTTTACGAGTAACTTCAAATTGCAAATATTGCGCTTTCCCGTTTAAATATAATGAAAGCCAGTAGTGAGCGGTTGTTACCGCCATGGGTTAATAGAAGTTATAACTTTGTGAACGGAAAATACCAGAAGAAAAGACTAAGTTAATTTGAGAAAATGTAAGTATATTTTCATTTGTACTGTAAGTTTCGAGCTTAAGGTAAAGGTTTGATCACAGAAGTAGCATTAGAAAAGGTACTTCCGGTTAAATCACTGGTAAATACTTACGCTCATCTAGCTCCTCCAGGTAGATAACTTTGAAGCTTTAGAAGATAGTTGAGAATGTGACGTGTCGAAAAATCATAGCTTTTGCCAAAACCTAATTCTCTTCTAATTCATATCATTTCTATATCTTGTCTCATCTAAAGTGCCTAATGTTCTTCTAGGTATTTTATAGGAGTGAATCACTATAGTATGATTTCAAATGTAATTTGTTCGATGTTCAATTCCTCGGAGCAGTTTTCTCAAGTACGAGTATACATTCACCCGAAATGCCATAATATTGACGTATTATAGATTGAGAGTCCATTCTACCGAAATGGCTAAAAGACTGGCTTAGAGAAATAACGTCGAACAAATGACATTAATAAATTATTATTTAAAAAAAAAATAGCTACATGATTTTTTTATTTTTATGTTATCAGTCAGTATGTACTGGACCTAATAAAGTACTAAAATACTATTGACGCTGACTGTACTTTATTTGCTTTCAAGTGTCCATTTTTTTATGTCAGTATTATCATTTGGCAATCGCAAGCCGTCTATCCTCTAGAAAAGCATGAACCCCACTTCCAAATGTCCTCCCTAATGTTGAACTTAAAGGAAATAATGTGACTTGTTTTTAAGTTGACTGCCTATAGGTCAATAGGTATGAATGGGATGTATTTTAACGTCATACTTACTAAACATATTTTGATTTTGCTGTGAAGAAGTTGGAATTTATATGAACGTTTATTCTTAATAGGTAAATAAAGAACGACTTTCATAAGGACATTTATTCAATATTATATTTCAGTATTCGTAAATTACACATTTATTGTCAAAGTCAACGTAACATATACGAACAAGATTTTGAGATGAATACATTTGCGTGCGAATAGTCAGTTTTTAGTCTATTTTTTTTACGTGTTTTGTTCCACTATGTCAGTAGAATAACAATGTTGATTTACACCCGAATTCACAAACGATATAATCAACGCTAATCACGCGCTCACGCTCATGCTGTCCCTTTCAGTTCTATTGACATTTTACGGGACAGCATGAACGTGAGCGCGCGCTTAGCGTTGATTGACGTTTGTGAATTCGGGGGTTGGACTTATATTTTGATTAATCAGCTTATTTGCACGCATAAGTAGTATGAAATTATAATGAGTAGTTAAGTATGTTGTGAGAGATGCTCAATCTATTAAATTCTACTTATTACTACTAACTGAATGTAGTCAGTATAGGTTAACGTGTTATTCTATGTGTTTTTTTGTAAATTATCAACCTTTTGAAGTGGAATTAAATTGTATTTCAATATGACTTAGATAATAGGTTGTCTGAATATAGGTACAACATTATTAGCTTAATTTATTACAATTCAAAAATATTACAATTAATATAGATTAACTTTAAATATACAAAAAATATCACATTTCACATGGAAATTTCTTTGCCAAAATTAATTTATAACTAACTAATTGCAAAAAAAAAAATGGTTGTCTGGTATTGCATCTTATGTAGCAGAAGTAATAATATTACTAACTGATGACCCATTTTTTTGCAAATCTAAGATGTTACTGTCAGCAAATATGACTAATTTAGTAAATGAATACAAAAAATAAAAGCATTATTTAGGTACGCAATTTTAATAACATTTCATAATTTATTTATTTATGTAATAAATAAATGAAATAATGCACAAAATTAAAAAATAGTACTATAACCGTACTTAATGCACTTAGTTATTCATTCATGTAAAATAAAAATAGTTTAATTAGCTAGGCCAACATTCTGGAACGAACAAATAACACTATCTGTTAAGATTATTTTAAGTATGTATTTACAGTTTTAGATGTTTTCTCTTAATAACAATGACTAAGTCAAATTAATTATCTTAGCTGAAAGTAAAAACTGCTACAAAATATTAACATCCTCAAAAATATAAAAGGTTTTTGAAGTATTATACAACCATTATATTATTATATTATTGAACTAGGTATACCTCATGCAAACTAAAAGTAATAATTTATTCATTTCATAGGCCAGATTAGGTCTCAACTTAAAGACAAAAGATGAGCTTTGATAAGCTCCGTTATTATACATAACTAAACCATTGGCGAAGTAGGTTTAACGAAATAGGAAGTTCTTATGAGATCAGTGTAATATTTGTAAATGAAACAAACGACATTACTTACTGAGTTCATTTTCTTTGGCTGAAATGGGTTGATTTTTCGCTATTAAAATGCAAGAGCAGGAGTGGTTTAACAATCTTCTTATAGCTAACAGAAAATATTCATTTGTTTAAAAAATAGCCATTAAACAAGGTAAATAAGTGTCAGCAAACGAAGAAAATCTCTAGAATTAAATTCAACACCATTGAGGGCAAAAAAACATGACTTTTAAATATGCAGCATGAAGAGTTAGGTCAGCTTAGAAACTGTGAGGATGTAAAAGATTGTAATGGTCGCACTGCTTACGGCTTCAAATGAACATTTAAATAAGGTTAATTTCGAGTTTAAGTTTTCAACTATTACACTTGTCTCAACAATAGACCGTTTTTCTTTATTTGTTATTCGTAAACAATCTTGGCATGTTTTTTATGAAATATCATTAAAATGAATGAATAAGGGAGCGTCCCAATCAGGCAGACAGTCAGTTGCAGCAGTATTTTGTGGATTGGCTGATTGTAATGTACGGTACAGTTTGCGACGTTACGCGCAGGAAGGCAAACTGTAAGCAATCAGTCAGCCGCTCACTGTTCGCCTAATCAGGACGCGCCCTTTGTGTTTAAACATATTTTTATATAACTTGCAAAGAACTAATTTCGTAACTTGTCAATACTGTTTTCTGAATGAGACAAGTGAATAAAAGGGACTTCACATTCCATTTCTTGACCCTGCAACTTAAAAGGTATTCAAGTATCTAAGCACAGTCAGCAGTAAAGCGTACAGTTGCGGAGGCAGGTGGTGGGCGAGGAAGTACTGGTGCGCGTGCGAGGCGGCCGGGCGCGCGCGTGCAGGGAGGTTGCGCGCGCGTTGCCACGCCGCGCCGGAGACCATCGGCTCTTCCGCGCCGAACCCGTTCATGCTTAGCTCTAGGCCTGGTTGGAAAATAGAGACGTTGGATACAAAATGAAAGAAGTATGGGCGGAGTGGACAATAATGTTTATATTGTTTCAGGAAAGCAATTATTATTAATCTAATACCACAATGATAGAGTTCTATGTTGATACTCATAAAAAAAGATTTAACTACTACTCTGGAAGGTCAATGTGGTTAACTATAATATAATGATAGGAAAACCAAAAAAACACATTTTTACCAAACCAGCTCAGCTCTACTGCTCTAGCTTTTTGGCGCAGTGGTTAGAGCAGCCGCCCTGTTAGCGAAAGACGCGGGTTTGAGTCCCGCCCAGGCCAAATGTATTTTTCTGGTTATACTTCAAGTTTTTTTCTGTCTTTAGTAAAGATTAGTTGCATGAATTAACGCCAAAAATATCTTAAAAAATATTAAGTGATGATTCTTAAGTATGTACTATACTTAATACGAGTATAATGCATACTAACACTTAAGAATTATCAAAGTGATCCAAACAGACATTCAAAATGTCATGTAACTATCTAATTTTAATAAAGTTGAATTGTTGAGTGCATTTTATTGTGGCAGGTAGAGGTTTAGTAATTAAGATTCTATGCAAACTAATCGCAGGTAAAAGTTAGTGCAATATAAGAATTCCTCGAAGAGCAATGAAAATTAATGAATAACTACTTGTTGAGTCTAATGATGATGATAATATGGAAGATAAAAAGTTTAAATAAAATGTCCTTAAAGGATGTCCTAGATACAAGCGCGGCGTACTAAACAGTGATAGAGGTATTTAAACAAGAGTGCTAGAATTGGTGGTCAAATTCTGAGAATTGAACCTGACCCTGAGATTGAGCCAAAAGTGTTGGATGAAATTGGACAACAATGGGACACTTGAAATGTCGACTTAGAATTATCTCAATCACTGTAACCTTTGTTTGACAACAGGGGGACCTACTCGTATTTGAATGATTACTTACGATGTAGACTGACTTGACTCTCCATCTTGCCCAGAGCGTTGACCGAGGCGCACACATAAGTGCCGTAGTCACCCAGCGCCAATGACTTCAGCGTCAGGTTCATCCACCGCGAATACTCATTCAGTATGTGCTCTTTTATTCGTAGCTTCGGGTTTTCTAGTATCTTGTCACTTACTAGTGCTAGAAGAAATAGGTATTTTGTTATTAAGCAATACATCATTATGTGCAAGAATATTATATGTAAGTATATTTGCGATAATACTTTATGTAACCTGTAAGAAGAATTCGTAGTTATATTAAATGGGAAAAGATTATTTTCATATTGTCACTCCCTTTTACTTCACCTCAAAAGTATTTCTTTAAAGTAAAGCTTCTCTTTTGTTATTTCTTTATTTTTAGTAATACAAACTACGCGAATCGTTTCTAGTTCACTTATTCAACTTGGAGAATGCCTTCATCAGATCCTGAAAACTAAGAGACCAAGTCAAATGTTCTCTTGCCACCTTGGTGGTGACTGTTTGATAACGTCTACAGTTGATCAAGTTTTTATAAAATGTCCAGTAACTTTTTCCGTCTGTAATCACCAAAAAAAACTTGATATGACTCAAGTATGATCATGACTATGAACATGACTACTACTTACATTTACCGTCCTCACGATACCAGGAGTTCATGGCTTTAGGGGAGGCCTCAATGTAACACTGCAGTTCCACGTCACTGCCGAGAGGCGCTCCCACTAGCTGGTTGGTCACCTTCACTTGTGGGATAACTGGTCAACAAATTAATTAGTGGGTATAGGTTTTGCACAACAGGCTGTGATTGTCTTACTACCTTATTTCTAAATCTCATAGCGGTTTCCTTGGATTGAGTTAATGAATGAGTTTCTTTAAGACAACAAAACAGACAAGACAGGTAAATGCGAAATGACTTTGAAGGTATAGCATAGCTTTAAGTTGATTTCACTACAAAACATTAAGCTTGTAAATCACTGTCGTTTCATGCCTGGGGGACACAACTTCCATAATCAGAAACACCCCCACGGCTCTCAAGTTTTAATGTCTAAGAATAGAGATCAAATCACCTTGCTCCTAGACACAACAGTTACAGTAGATCAAACGACATAAGCCGGATATTACTAAATTACATAAATATTATAATGGACAGGTAGTCTCATCTTAAACGTGAGTTGTTTGTTAAAAGGTTTCTCATGACTTGTTGCATCTAAAATATGATTTGGTATTGAGATCATTATAAAATAAATATATCTCGGAATAAATAAGTACTTATTCATGGTATAAATTGCTGGTTGGATTGATCTATAGTACCTACACACACGGTCATAAGATTGACATCAGCAATACCTAGAGTATTATAAAAGTAGCAGGTTCATAGTACCACAATATCTTTTTTAAACTTTAATTGGCAACCCTAGTTTCAAGGACCGTTCAAAAAAATCTGTTTACTTACAGTGCACCTCCACGTGGTACCGGCGGCTGATGGTGGGTGGGACGCCATTACTCGCTATACAGTAGTATGCGCCCATGTCGGTACGCTGCACATGCTGCAGCTCCAACGTTTCCCCTCTATGGATGTCCACCACTGAAACAAAGAAAACGATGATAATGATGGGCCCGATGTATCATTTACGATAGAAAATAAAATTAACGCCTGGAATATCCGAAACGACGAAAAAAATCGAATCTAAAAATTATACAAAGAAAATATTTGCAGTAGCGACCTAGATATTAGTTTTTCGGCTTCTGAGTCCTTATCTTTTAAAGCTACCACTTTCAGATCGTTGTACAGCCTTTTATTTAGATTCCAACCTAAAGCTTAATCAAGTTGGTTTTTCCACCAACATTTTCGATTTAAAAAAAAACAAAAAAAAAGTTTCTGGGCAAAATTCAACTCAAAGTTTAAACCAAAACATAACTACGAAAAATAGTAGGGTACGAGTAAAAGAGCCAGCTTTGAAAGGCAAAGCTAGATAAACATGTTTATTATTAACGTAGCATTCCAAGCGTGACAAGCCCCACTGCGTGCAGTTGCAGTGTACGGGCTTTTATTAATTGGTAACAGCAGTCATGAATTAAAAATACCACAGCGTAGGTGAATTTAATGTGTCAATAAATGGAAAATGTTACCTACGCAATAAGAGCACTCACTGTGAATAAATTACTTGGGGAAACAACTCATCCGCTCACAGTTAAACTAGTCGAACGTTGTTTGTATGTGGTGTTTTCGTAACTTCACTAACGGAAGAATCCGCAGTCGACGAAGCGAAAAAAAATCAGACGCGAGGATACGATGAGGCATCGGCTGAGTTTCTCGTTCCGCGGAAATATCGCCCGTTCTGAAATCGCTTTTGAGTATAAAATCTTTTATTACGAAAGTACGGTTCATTTAACGCGGCATTAAGTGAATTTGTCGAACAACGTATTTTAAAAAGGAACGGGTAAAGAGCGGTAAAATATGGTGGGAGATGGAAACGGACTATATTGCGGAAGTACATTTTAATGGCGATAATTATAATAACTTTGCAATGGTCTGTTAAGAAGTTCTGTGATTTCGTTCGCTGTGAATGACAAATTCCGTTTAAAAAGCATTCAACTTAATATCTATATCGGGACTTCTCAATGCATTTATATAAAATGGTAGTCTTGAGACTTTACGATCACTTGAGCCGGGCGACAAACTCATTCATGAGTATTGCATCGATGCAAATACGAGAAGGGTGGTCAGTGTTGACAGCAGAAAAACTGCTAGAGTTGTAAATCGCTCGTACATTCACAGAAAAGGACTATGCATGACGCGTTTTTAGCCGTTATTAGAAAATAAGGTTGTTTTAAATTACAGTTAAAAATTAGCAGCGGTTAAACCGTTGATTTTAATGCTAATGTAGACATGTGTGGTAAATTTCTACATATACAGATATTATAACAAATATGTAGAAATTTACCACAAAATAAGTAGGTATTTTTGAAAAATCAGGAAACACTCGTGGCAAAATTATTATGGTTGATTATGATCACTTGAATTGGACAGCATAATGTGGACACATTAATGTCTCTGATGCTGCCTGTACTGAGTTAAACAGTTGTTCCACTATTCTGTTTAACGGTTCGTCAGTTGCTAATTAACTGGTGATACCTAAATGTGCGTTAATCGCTCTTCAAATGTCTTAATTGGGCTAATGCAGCCGTTTGACGACCACGCGTGCTTAATTAGCTGCTTCTGTTTGCACATGTGCTTTCAAATGGCACGTTTTGGTGGATGTATCTGATTGTGGTCCCCATGGCGTACAGGCGTAGTGGATAGTGGTCAACTATCAATAAAGTTTAGCTATGCACCTCGGGTCGGATAGTGATAGTGTTTTTTTTGTGGCTTAGTGGGAGCGTTATAACCTCTGACCTTTCAATCACTTGTCCTATTTTAATTACTAAAACTACCCAAGGAGGTGACGCGAGGTAACGCAAATGCATGGTTTGGGATACTAACATCTAAACTATGCATTTGCTTTACACCTAAACTGGTGTAGCAAATTAAATATGGAAAAGTATATAGGGGGTCGGGGTTTTATGGTAGTACCCCATGCTTGGTTTTTTTGTCTTCAATTTGCTTATGTTACCTTTTTTCGTTTTTAGGTTCGATTATTTTTTTAACTCCCGTTAATTATTCGTTGATGTAGGTTATGGTACCAAAAGTCGAAACTGTTTTAGTGCAAAACGACTTCTAGCTTTTCTCGCTCTGTCTGAGAACTATTCCGATTGGCGACTGCGGCCGCATAGCGCGCTCCTCGCCTGACTCGTTCCCGACTTGCAGTAAATGTTCTTGAATGTTATGCAATTTTCCTTTAATAGTTTACAACTTATAAACTTTGTAAAATATTACGAACGTTAAAATTACTTTTCGAACTAACTTTATGTCGGCAATGCCGTATTAAGTACTTTTAAATTATTTCGCTTTTCGGATAAAGATTACAATTACTACTTAGTTGAAATTGGTTTTTGTGATTTGTGGCTATAATTAAACGGTTATAGGAAGCAACGTATATATTAACCTCCTAAATCTGTTTTCCTTCAGACAATAATATCACTTTTAGAAAGTTTGAAAGCACTTTCAAACTTGAAACATAAATATGTATTGCTATACATTTGCTTAATTTATTCGGGTCATAACTTGTTTTCTTCTTAACATCTTCATTTCGTCTTTGTTCAAATTCATCTGTAGCCGACGTTTTAATCAGAAGTCTGCGTCTACCGACTATAACTTCGTACGTGACCAAAATAAAAATATAACATTAAACAATTCCCCTAATTTTTTTCGGGAATCTAACGTCAAAACAATCTTAAGTGACTGAGTTCGTCATGACTTCCTCTTTTTCAAAGATATAAATGTTGGCATTTAGTCGTTTTATACTATTATAATGTCTGCTTACCACTGTATCTTTTATGCAATATACATTCAGACTCTTAATAATAAGAAACTGTATTGTAGTTCTTTAAACATTCGTGGTCACTAATATTTAAATCATTAAAAACGGGATTGCTACCATGTACCTTTTTTGTTTTGAGTTTCCGATATTTCGGCACTGTTACAAGCGTTACATGGTCACGGAGTAACTCAAACTATCGGAAACTCAAAACAAAAAAGGTACATGGTAGCAATCCCGTTTTTAATGATTTCAATGTATTGTAGTGTTTCGTAGTCTTTTGATGTGCCTTGAACTGTCACTAAATGAAGAAATGAAACGCCCAGCTACTTGTCACTCAATGGGTGGATCCATCTTCAGCTCTTCCGGAAAGGCAGCGGAGATTAAAGCGAAAGGTTTAGATTCAACATCCTTAGTCTTAAAACAAAACTAATTACCACAAACGGGGTGTATGATAATAAGTCCACCCACTAACTGTTTCTATTTGCCAAACCGGGGGCACTCTTTCAATTTCCTCCTTCAGCCGCGTCTTAATAAGGCTCTCACTTTTCCGCTAAAGTTCAAACAAAAAAGTAATTAACCGAGATCCTCTGCGACATTAAATAAATCGAAACGGGTGAACAATGAAACCTACCTATAGGTAGTTAAGTTGTCTAGTCTACCCGGAATTGCTTAATCGCCTAGAAATGGAAGAAGGGAAAACGCAAACGATTGTGTACTTTTAACTTAACATCGATAATTTAGTAGCTTCGCTTTTGTTTTGGTTGAACATAATTCTCAAGCAGTTTCATTTGCAGTTCATAATTGCACAACCCTGATACTTTAGTGTTGGATTTTCTTTGTTTTGAAAACAAAGTGTACAATACGGAGAACGTAAACGTATTACGTATATTATCAACATTATTGGCGTCAGTCAACCTTTTTCATACTTTGTTTATTTACTTTTTATTGTATTTTTAGAAATTTCCGTTTTCCAATTTTCAAATTGTTTTGTTATTTTTGTCAGATGTGTGGTGAAAAGTCGTGTATTAGCTGTGTTTAGTTTATTAATGTTATTTTTCTATGTCTAAAAGTGTATTCGAGTTTGTATAAATGTATTATTGTTGTTTGTAAGTAAAGATTTATTTCATATTTAGAAACCTTGTTTCATATTCGGCCAACCAGCTCTTTTACTCTTTCTATCTATTTTCTTTTCCTTTCGTCTTCTTCAGACAAGAAAAAAGCCTCGAAATTATATTAAATTATTTAACAAAATAAATTACTTGAAAATCAGACAGAGTCAGACGGCTCATCAGGTGGGAAGCCTTTACTTACTTTTTATATCTTACTCTTGCACAATGACTATTCTTTATAATCGACGGTAGAGGACAGAAAATGGGTAGCGTTGACCATATCACGCCGTTGACCATATTTGTGCTAAATGCCATATCGTGCATTTTCCAAATCCCATGAAATATTTTTGCTGGTAAGTCCGACACTCGTACGATGATGAGTTTAGGTTTTTTCTCTTATTTAGTGGTTAAGGTACCAGTTTACCTAAGGTAAAGTACCTTACCAGTTTTATTAACACAGTACACCTCGTTAAATCAATTCATCAGAATCCAAGCCAAATATCCGTTTTCTAGCAAATGTGCGCTTTAGAACTTTTGTTCAAAGTGCTAACCGAAGATTGGAACGTCAATCACTGCGCATCATGTTTTAATTGGCTTTAAACCTTCAAATTCAGTAACTACTTTTATCAGAAAGAGCTTTATTATCTCTTTGTTACGAATGTAATCAAAGGTCTAACTAATAAATGCGCATCTGGTATGATGTCACATTTAATGAATATTACACGACAATAATGAAAACATAATTTCGACTAACTCAACTGGTTTCAAAAACTGTCAAAAGTTGTAAGTAAAGTATTTAACATAGAGTTGACAGTTCGAAAAAGGTGTTTTTTGTAAACAACCTGCATTAGAGGGTGATTATTAGGTTATTTTTATTAGATATTTCTTGCTCACTATTATATCTACATACTAACATGTCAACATTTAACAGCAGAAGTGAAGGATAATTTGATTTGTCAAAACTCCTGATTTTAAGGAATTTTGAGAGTTGTAAATCAGTAAAATTTAAAATAAAACAAAATGTTGGAATAACTACAAATGGACGCCAATATATTTTTGGCTACGCTGGTCCCAAAACCGGTATAAACACCAAGTTTTTAGAGATGTAAGAAGTGATTAACTACTTAATTTTTAGTCCTGCCAACTCCAGCGTGCCGCAATAAATAAGATTTTTGGCATCCCTGAATAGAGCATATTCAGGGATGCCAAAAATCTTATCTAAGGGATGATTTCAGTTGAAGTTGATTGCTTCACTTGATGCAAACGACACGTCTCTCAGATAGTTGAATTTTGTTTAAAGGACAAAAACTGTAGAAGCAGTGCCTTAATTTATTAAAAAAATAGCGGAAATAACACGCGTAAAATAAAGTTTTATAGACCTTCTCCATAACCTACCTAATAACGGCACTTGGCATGCACCCCTTAAATGATAAGTTGAGACGTAAAAAGGTTTTCTTGAAAATTAAATTACGTACCTACCCGGGGTACACTATCACCCCACTCTTCGACGATCGGCCCGTCTCGGCATATATATAGCTTTTCGATCCCTCGGGGGCCAATAACGGCTGCTCAAATGTATGCTTTTGAGTACTTTAAATAAATTGGGTTTAGCTTCGTAATGGCAGTCTGACTGTGTTTCGTGTCTTGTTAGCCTTGTTACTATATTCATAACTATCTTTTAAGTGAATGTAAACTTTTCTTATTTACACTTAATCAAGCTATTTCAAGGGCACACTACAGTACGATTTCAAGTTAAGGTTAATGCAATTTATTGGAATGAATTTTTGTTCTTTCAGCTAAATAAGTTATATAAAGGAATAAAGATAAGCTTTACTACGTATATTAGAAACCGCCAAACATCATTCAATCCATATTCTTAACCAGGTCCTATGGATTTGACCTGATTCGCTATTATTAGATCAAATTGTATTAAAATGAACTCGCGAACTAACTTATTAGAAAAACTATGTAGCACATTACCTAAAAATAAAGTTAAGAAAGCAAATACTCCGTGTAAGCACGAAACGGTTCAAATATGAAATAACACAGCTACCACTTTTATTGAATTAGCATATTTTAAAATGTTCAACTACTTAAATAGATTATGCAAATTAAAGACGCCGAGTGCGCTAAGACTTTTTCGTTAAATATGTTAATAAATATAACTTTTAAGTAAGTTATTACTGGAATTCTGTTTCGTAGACGAGTTTAATCGATTTTATCTTTGCGCTAAGTTTTGACCCGACTCAGGGCTGAACTCAGGGCCACTGAACTTTTTAGCAATTTTAAATTGGGTAAACAAGAGAACTCAAAATCACTTTGTATAGAAAGTTTGGATAACTCATTGTGTTTTTCATTTATCTAAGATATCTATGTATGTTTTGGGGAGACTGAAAAGTGTTTCGAATATAAATTAGATGATCGCGTAAAAATGTTTAATACTTTCTTTTATTTATTACCACAACTAAATGCAAGGGGTTTTCGTAGGCTATTCGCCTAAGCGCATCCCTGGGCCTTGTTATAAATACATTCCTTGGAAAAATACTACTGGAAATAATTGTATTGTAATTGTAATAGGTTATGTAAACTTGAATTTCACAAGGATGCTGACGTTAGTTTTCTATTGTTATTTTCAGTGAGATTCCTTAAGATAAAATGATAATAGCCAGCAAAAATGATAATATTTGGGACCATAACTTTAAAGACAGTTTGCGCCACCAGGGAGTCACGTTTACTAAATTAATAAATAATTGCAACTAGCTAAGCTAAGATATTTTGACTGACGTGACCTCAATTTTTATGATTGCGATACGAAACTTCGAAATATTCGTGCTCGGTCGCTGGTCTAGCCTTTACCATGGTACAACATAGCTGCAGCAGTAGGTATAGCAACTTTCAGCTAGCTAGGCTGTTTAATTAGATATAACGTAGGTAGGTTTTCGTTATGGTTGACGCGATTGAACCTTTTAGCTTAAAGCTAAAACAATGAAGCAAATAGGTATTAACTACATATGCGTAAAAGCGAAATGAGTGCTGAAGCATTGGTTTAGCGTTTGAAGTGATCTGGCTCATAAAGATTACAGTTATAATGAAATCAGAATCATGAAAATGTTACGTATGTACGTGTATGTGTGTTTGAATGCAATGTCTAGTTTCTGATGATGTGGTCACCTATCCCACTACATGACATGGAGTAGGTATACATAGCTTAACACCGATGATCGTCACTAATCTGTTGTTTGTCACCTTATCCAAAGGCACCTACTGTATCAGCACTAGAGCCAAGTGCTGATACAGTAGGTCTGTTATGATACATTTTTAATTAAACATCTTATTCGTTGGCTTACGTTGATTCAAGCCTGCGAGTACTTACATTCACTCGTAGTAGTAGAATTCTCGTGTCACAGTATTTGTAGCCAAACTCTTCTGAAACGCCTTGACCGATTTCGATATTTTTTTTATAAATGTATGCTAGGTCAGAAAATAGGTCGTTATCTAGTTTTAATTGATATCTTGTATTTAAAAAAAACACGGAAGTACACGCGTACGAAGTCGCGGGCGGCCAGTAGTATTTCTATGGATATCTGTGTGATTGGTTGCTTGTTTTCTGCCATAATGCTATAAATAAACCCACACATATTTTACACTGTATTTTAACTACAAATAATTTATTAAATGGAAAGATTTAAGAGAGGTAGAGCGGAGTGTTTCCTTCGTCTGTAATTGAGCTGGCTGTCTTGATGCAAATACGGAAAACCGCAACTAAATTACACTGCTCAGTCAGTATTATTACTTGGTAAGGAAGGCACACAAACTTCATAGGGACATTATTGTGTTAAGACATCATAGGACACAATATGTAAGCACATATTGACCCCATTTACTACAGTTACTGCCATGTTTCATAATATATTCATGCCTTTACATTCGCTGGACGAAATGTGAAATTCTGAATGTTGCGTTGACCAGGACGGTCAACTTTATCTGTCTGTGTCTGGCTACATCTTTGATGGGATAGCCATAGGGCTATCCCATAATATACTAGTATGCATGTATAGTGTTGACGTTATTTTGTTAATAGAAATGGTCTGAAGTCAATTTGCTACATGATTTCATTTCCTGCAAATTACAATTTTAAATTGACTCCACCAGACTTAAATGTTTACAGCACAGCACCCCAGTTTAAACTTTTAAGCCTTCGCACATTTGCAAATTTACTGTTAAATCATTTAAATAGAATTTTCGTATTCATTCCGCGGTAGGTACTGCATAAAACATCCCTCCGAAACCGAGACCTCACGCATAAAATAAATTATCGTTGGAAATCGGAGCGGGCGATGTATCTGCGATGTTATCGTGCTGCTTATGACATTATTAAACTAGACCGTGGATCCACTGACGCTGAAAAATACGTGACCAGCTTACACAGTTTTTCCCTTTGAAAAACAGCCCCACAAATTTAAAAGCGGCACTGACAGCGCGAATAAATTATGATAATGAACACTTTGGAAGCGCATCGGTTGATTCACCGATTGGGCCGGACGGGTTGCTTTCGCTTACATACTCAATAAACCGTTTCGTCGTTTCAACATTAACGTTTTCTTGGAAAAGTAATTTTGTTCAATAAAACTTTCATTTATAAAAAAGGAATTGACCGTTGTGATTCCATTTATTTAGTACTAGCGGCCGCCCGCGACTGCGAACCCATGTCCATGCAGACGAAGTCGTTATGTTGAAAAAAAGTGATATATCTTTATAAATTGTAGCCTATGTGCTATTCAGATGCTTAAGCTATATAATTGTGAAGTTTCATTTAAATCCATCCAGTAGTTTTTTAAGTGAGAGAGCAACACGGCACATCCACACATACAAACTTAGGCATTTATGATGTTATTAGGATTGGGATATCTCCGTTATAAGTTAACTCTCTAAGTTGCCATATTAAAATTGAATAAAATGTTGTACTTCAAAAATTTGCTTCATACAATGCAAAAAGTATTTTCCAAGACTTAATAAAAATAATATTATTATTCCAAAATGAAAAACGTCAGACAAAAAACTCGGCAGGACTACTATGAGTGGGGAGAGTCAGAATTAGGCCAGTTCGGATATTATTTTTCTATAGGAAACAAAATTTTTAACGAAAACCATTTATTTACTTTAAGGTTTCATACTTCTGTGTCCATCTTTCTACAATCTTAGTTGAAATAAAATGGTTTGGGATTAGTGAAAAAGAACACACAACACTCTTTATAGCCTCATATTTAATTTTGACACTTTTTATGTCAAAAAGAATGACATTTATACCGTGCAGAATATATTTTACGCTGTAAGTATATGAATCATAAAATATATTTTGTTATGTTGAAATGTCCGCTCAAGTGCGTTAATTCTGCATGAACTTATTCCCCCAAATGCAACTTACACGTTAAATCCATTAGGCTTATGTTTCACGTAAACAGAGGGAGCACTGTAAAAATACAACTTTATTTACTAAGTGAACGTACATTATGAAAATAAATCAGGCCTAAAGTGGCAATGATGGCGACGCGCACAGCTACTCGTAGACTCCGTGGAAAGTAGTTCATAGAAACATGTTGTTACGAATCTGTGATTTTAATACTTTTATTAGTTTTACAGTCATTATACATACGTCCCACAACTGTGCACAGGTCGCACCTCCACTTTAGAGTAGCGCGAGGCAAACTCCAACACGCGATCACAATCCGGGTTGGAAGAGGAGTATAAGGGCAGATGTTATGAAGCCTCCCTAAGGCCTCTGACTAGGCTTAGCGACTGACATTTGGTGACGTCAGCCGAGACGAACTGTGACGGGTATAGTCAAAAAATACATACGTACAATCATAAAAGGTATACTTACAAACTGATATGGTCATGCACAGAAATATTTATACTATGAGGGGATCAAACCCGGGACCTCTGGTGTAATAGCCAACTTGTTAACCACTACACCAAAAGTTTATTTGTGTCAATGTATTTGTTAATTGGAGCGTATACTCAGATCAAGGGGATACTTAGCGTTAATTGGAATAGTTGAGGCGTGTAATGATCGGAATAGTGACTTGCATAATCAGTCTTGGTAAAAGGGGTTAAGCTATTAGTAATTATGTAACTTCCGGTTTGATGAATGACGACATCAACGACCCGTCTTGGTTTTATTCATAAGATCGTGATTTTCATCCTCTCCCTCCAAAACGCATTTAGCCAAGTAACTCGAAAGGGTGTTGAGATATTGTTTTGTCTGAGAGGACTTGGAGCCAAGTAAGCTGGTGGTCAAATGCCAGCTTACTTATTTGGTATAGACTGTATGTCAGCATTTGCAGCTATGCAGCATTATTTTTGAAATTAACCGTCTTCATTGGATGCTGCAAAATAAGAATATAATAGTTATTATTTGCAGCCACATTTATATGTTTATTCTGGAAGAGAATGCCTTTTTGGTATTAAATCCGCGTTTTGTACCATTCAATCTTGTGCAATGAAGAATAAATAAATATTAAGCCGCCCTCCGAGCAAGGACATCCCCTGTTTAGATTTACAGAGCGGGCAGTTGCAGGCAACCTACATTCACTAGACCACCTTACAGTAGTCGTCTCACTCAACAGCATGATCGCATATGCTTTTTTCACTGCTATTCCACTTTACCTACCCGCTGTGATAATAGTTTGAAATTAACAAAAGCCTCAAACACTAGAGTCAACATTGTCATTATAATAACGTGGCCCGATGCGACTCAAATGACAGACAGTCAGACACGTATGTACCAAATATTAAACGCCCGTGATTGACGCATATTATACATTATTACATTTCTGTCCCGTCCCGTGGGCTTTATCAAATAATATGTGCGGGATACATTCGTAAATGTCACTTCATTCGTCCAATTTAGCTCCGACAAGAACTTATTTTGCTTGTTTCTACCGCTCATAACTTCAATGATTACTTGCAATTTGATGAATTCTCATATTATAACATTCCAGAGTCCTTTTTAACTAGTTATTCTTTACGGCTCTATCTGAGAGCCATTTCAAAACCTAAAATTAGGAACTTGATGTGAAGATGGACGGTGTTTTTTAATCCTATTGAATTGGCTATCAGAATGTCTTTCATTCAACTCAAATTGTTTTTAAATCACATTGGACTGGTTATAAGAATGTTTAATATTTAACTTAGGTATTAGGTATCTCTGACATGAGATTACACAAGTGGTTAAAATTTGACTCCTTGTCTGAATTTTGTTTCGAATGATTCTAAGTTATGCGATAAAGAAAACATTAAACATTTCCAGCACCTATTTAAAAACTAAGAGAGTAATCCAGCTGCAAAGTAAGTAAACACAATTATACATTTGACAGCAACTGCGCTGCATTTAAAAATCTACAGAGCATTTAAAGTCAACAGCTTAGGGCTCGAAACGGATATTTCAGTTAATTCGTAAACTTCATACTACCCAACGCCGGCTCCGAGTTAAGACGTTAATTAAAACACTTTGCCCAACTTTTAGTACTGAATTTCTAAAGTACAGCAATCAAGTTAATGGCTCAATCAAAGATCAAAACAACCCTATCACAATAAATATATAATTGTGCTGGTTTATCGACGCCAGATTGTTTGAATTGGAACGCAGTTATAAGTATTCGATTGCTTTTTTAATCAGTTCTTGGGGGCGGTAAGTAATTATTCTAATAGGCATTTATTTGAAAATAAGTCATTCCTAAAAGGCTCTATAAAATACATAGGTGGAACAAATATAAATAAATGGGAATATCATATTTGGACATTTTGCATATTTTCAGCTCTACATAATTTACACATCCATAACCTTTACTTTTAGTAGCAAGAATGTCATGTTTCATTTTTGCATAATGTTTTATTAAATAAATCTAATAGCACACCCTCTAATTAGTAACCAATATTCAAAGTCAAACAGACTCTATAATTTTGATTCCAGCCTGGCTAGTGAAAATACTAAATAATATATATACGATATAAAAAAAACACGTAACAAATACCTCTACTACATTTTCGATGTTTTATGATGAATAAACATAATTTTCATTGTTGAGAGCTCCGTAGCCCAGTGGTTAAACACTCTGGCTCGAAATCCGGTGATCTCGACATCAAACCTGGCTGGAACACACATTCTTTGTGTTCATTGTAAAATTACTCTCCGGTTATAGAAAACTCCGATACTCAACCCAAGCAACCTTGGCTCCAAGGCTCGCACCTTATCACGTTGGGTTCCATTCACCATGGCGGCAACAATCAGTGTGACTCTGACTAACCCATTAGGAATATGGTCATGAGAGTATGTTATGTCATGTAAAACATCATTGTCATCATTTAGCAAGATGATGCTAAACTTAAAATTTATTAACATCCAAAACACTGATCTCACAATTTGTATTCCCCATGGTTATCACAAAACGTCACAGAATCACCCGTGTTGCAAGCACGTAATGAAAAGAATGGCAAGCGTTAGATAAATTGCAGCGGCGACTGCATCATGAAAGATGAATGAAAGAGATAAGCGAGGTGATAATCGAGTACATAATAACAGTATGTACACGTGCAGCCATTTTTAATATAAATTTAACGCTCACCAGCGGCAGTTACGGCCGTTATTAGTACTGCAACCACTGTTCTCTATTTGTGCTCGGTGAGGCTTACGCTGGTCAACTGAAAGATGTGCCTGCCAATGTCGATAAAATGACATTTATTTTGTTTTAAAAAGCTAGAAAATACTTGATGTTATCAATCAGTTACAGATTTAACAAGAGCTCTCGATAATGTTTGTAGTTTTTTTTTAATTCGATTAAATAATTAAAAAAACGGATAGTGAAGGATTTAATTAAATCGGTATTTTTATTTAAATTCTAAATATTTTCTTCATTTTAAGGCTTGCTATCACCAAAAACAAGTAATAATTTGTTCGAATAGCTAAGGTACCTAGGTACTATAAAACCACCACTTTACCGATGATACGTACTTGATTTTGTCATCAAATATTTATCATAAACGATGAAATTGAGGTTTTTAATCTAATTTCTAAAATGATTTTGTGTCATTAAGTTTTATCACTCAATCTGGTTTACCAGCCTTCAATTACCGATAAAATAAAATATTATTCAATCGACACGTTTCCCGCTCTTCGTTCACTTTAAGCGCTTGAGCTGTCTTTATATAGTGATATTTTTCTGTTGGACGCAATAGGAACCGCGGTCGGATAACTTCCAACTTCTCCTATAATTATTACAGAGACTTTGTTTGCTTTTTTAATCACGTCCAACAGATAAAATGTAAAAGCTATTATAGTTTTATAGCGCAGCTTTTTCATTTATAAATGTGGAATTGAAAGTTTTTATAAGCGAACTGAAACTTGGATATAATTAACTATGTTTACGTTTCTCTTTTTTATACAAATACTTAACACCCAGCTGCAAAGTAGCATGTGAACGCCTGTTGTTGAAAGCAGTTACCAGTACCAGGTCGTGGTTGCCAATGCTGTATACACCTTTTTGAACCATAAGTATTTGACGACCTCCATGCAATGCAGGGAGCTCATAGAGTGCCGGAAAGACCACACCAATATTATTGACTGAAAAAACCCTGACCAGACCTGAAAAAAAAAAACAGTGCAAGTTGCAAAGAGTCTCATACTCTAACGTATGGGCCCAATGCGGATTGCTACATAGTGATGAACTCTACTGTCAGATGTTATCATGCCACTGACTGTTGATCCAGCGACGTAAGCAAACCTTTCCAAAGGACAAAGTATGCCAAATTATAGCTATGCGGTCGTGCGTATCCTAAAATGGGTTGTCATTGCCAAATGAGCCGATATAATCTCCAAAATACCGTACAGACTACTTAAAACGAGGTTTATTTACAAAATTTCCAAGACAAGTTTTTCCTTTAGTACCTTCTGCATCACAAAGACTCTAGTCCTGGCCCTGCCAAAATATGAATATCTATTAAATACTTGAAAAAAAACACCTGAAGAAGAACTTAACGCTTCTTCCCCCCCTTGGCTTGGAACAAGCGAGTCTTTACTTGAGTTACGGAGTCGTTATCTCTGATTTGCATTTATTAGGTAAATGAAGCTCGAAGATTTTAACAAGACTGCGATGTTTCGACTTTGTTGAGTCGAACAAAGCATAGTTGAAGAAACATTTCAATTTGCTATGTCTTGTTTTATGTGACTAAATGACTCCTATTCTCAGTAGGTTACCTTTTATTTGCTATCAAAAATATAAATGAGTACAACAAAGGACAAAGTATGCCAAATAATAGCTATATTGCAAAATTTTAGTCAGGCAGCCTACAAGGCGTGTGGCCGTGCGTATCCTCAAATGGGTTGAATGAGCCAATATAATCTCCAAAATACCGCACAGAACTACTTGAAATGAGGTTTATTTACAAAATTTCCAAGACAAGTTTTTCTTTTAGTAACTTCTGCATTGCCAAAACTCTCTAGTCTTGGCCCTGCCATGTAAAATGTGAATATTTATTAAAACTTGAAAAAAAATAAACATATGGAGAAAAACTTGACGCTTCTTTCCCTTGGCTTGAAACAAGCGAGTCCTTACTTGAGTTACGGAGTCGTTATCTCTGATTTGCATTTATTAGGTAAATGAAGCTCGAAGATTTTAACAAGACTGCGATGTTTCGACTTTGTTGAGTCGAACAAAGCATAGTTGAAGAAAGATTTCAATTTGCTATGTCTTGTTTTATTTGACTAGATGACTCCTATTCTCAGTACCTTTTATTTGATATCAGAAATACAAATGAATATAACAAATATTGAATGTACCTATGAATAGATAAAATTTAAAATAGATGATTCCTAATATATTGTTTGCGAAGATCTTTTTATTAATATGATATTAATCCTCACCCAAATAAATACGTTTTTCATCATCGATGATTTAAATTACTATCTTCGGGAATATAAATGTTATTAAACGCGTTGTGGGGTGTAATATTGTGTTTCAAACTATCTTATTTTCAACTAGCAGCCGCCCGCGACTTCGTCCGCGTGGACTAACGTTATCGTAATTTTAGTCAGGATGCCTATTTTTTTTGAAAATGAAATATAGCCTATGTCACTCAGGAATGATGTAGCTTTCCAACAGTGAAAGAATTTTTCAAATCTGCCAAGTAGTTTCGGAGCCTATTCAATTCATACAAACAAACAAAAAATCAAACCTTTCCTCTTTATAATATTTGTATAGATGTATAGATACACAAAGCTTAAAGTAGCTTCGTGTAAAACTGCAGTTCATGAAAGTGTTTTAATTTTTATGCAGCGGTCTCCTAAAAAGCTTCGCAATAATAACCAGACAACAATCAACTGGCGTTCAAAGCCTATCATTAGTCACAAAAAGAGTACCGTTCTAGTGAAAGGCACTGTATCAACATTAGAATGGAGAATGAAGACAGTCTGTAGTTTCCTCGGCAAATTGCTATTACCATCATTGCTGTAATTTGCGCGCTCGGAGCCCACGAAGCCTGTAGGGATGTTTGTCGATATGTTTTTCCACCGGTCTTTTAGTAAAAGATCCCCTCTATAAAATACTGAAGTAATTCATAGTATTGGTAGTGCAGTCGCCCGGTTTGCGAAAGAAAATAAAATATTTCATGACTCGTTGAGGTCAGGGGGGCTAAAACGGTAACATTTTAGCATTTCATATTATGAAACATCTAACTGACGTTTCATCTAGGCCGCGGTCCGTTTCGAGTCAAAAGTGAGTAATAGCGCGCTGACGTCGCTCACGTTCATACAATTTATCAATTCGGGATGCGTGTCAGCGCGCTGTTACTCACTTTTGACTCGAAACGGACCGCGGTCTAGATGAAACGTCAAATAGATGATTCATAATATGAAATGCTAAAATGTTGTTGTTTTAGCCCCCCAGGTCTATGTTTGGCATTGCTGATTTTATTTAGTACTAAGTACAGAAGTAAATTCCTGCACAAAAGAGCTTTTTTCGTCTGTTTTATGGAGTTGAGACTTGTGAGTCTTCTGACTGAAAAACCCGCAGCAAACAAGAAATATCTCTCGGCAAAAAGTTAAACTGTAGGATCGTTACGCGGTGGTTACCTGTACGAACTAAAAACACTTTCAATTATTTCTAGTATCGGCAATTAATAGTACATTGTTATCCTAGGGGTGAAAGTAACTTATTTAGTCCCGAGACGGGGTTTGGCGCCCGGAACGAAGTGAGGGCGCCAATAGTTCGAGGGACTAAATAGGTCTTTCACCCGAGGTAAACACTGTGCTTTTCATTACGAATACAAGGAAAGTAAAAATGAAACATGAATTAGCCAAAGAAAAAGATTTAAAAATAAATGAAGATCGAATTGGCGCTATCCCGCCTATTTTGTTTGTTTTTTTTTTCTGTGGCGGGCCCACTATTCAGCCATTATTTTTTATTTTTTTCATTGGAAAAATGGTAAATATTTTGCTCTAAGCTTAGTTATTTTGAAGAAATTGTTGAAACTGAATTGTAATAAAGTTATTTATAAAATATACATTCTCTAATCAATACTTAACTTTAAGTTATTTCAATTTTACATCGTGGCTGTATAGAAAGTTGGAACATGGTTCAATAGATATGTGAAAAATAACTAAGTTTTTTTTAAATAATTTGGCAGATGTCAGTTGAAAGTGATTCTCCCTAGGGATGAAAAGTATTACTTTCAGCCCGCTTCTCAGGTCAGTAATGACCTACTTTCAGAGTATGAGTAATGAAAAAGAAATTAAAGCTTTGCTCTTGAAGCAGCGCAAAACGTTCATTCTTTAGTTTAATAACCATAAAAACGACAGTGATTCTGTAGTGAGCTTCGTTGTTATTCTCAAGCTTATTAAAAGAAGGTGAAAAGAATAAGCATCTTGCATTCTATATTTCCTGCTTGCATTTACATTTGAAAAGCTTTCCATTCGTAGTAGCAGTTAAATAGTCTTTTGTTCCGCCCATGGAACCAACTAATTGGTAGTATAGTGAATTCAAGCAGTCCCTATTACATTATTCAAACATCGACATTGATTTTCTGGCATCACTAGACAGAGAGATCGTGTAATGCTTACCATTTACAATTTAAATTTACACCTAATGCACCGCGCTGTACACTTTGAGGCGCAAATAATGTTCGCTAGATTACATACACATACACACAAACTTCCTCTGATTATACAAAGGAAGACGTGCCTATACCAATCATAATAACTGTTGGGTAGCTTAAGAATTGAAGGGTACATGATTTGAAGCATTATAACTGTTTATTATTTTTAATCAATAAAAAAGGGAAGTATTTTTGCCCAGCCACTACTGCTGGATCCCACTGGATGATGTAAGTTAGAAAAATAAAAAAGACAACGGATAATGGGAAATCATAGTGACTTAGTAGACATAGACGACTAGCATGAAAGTGTGTTGCAGATTTTACCAGAAGTATTTTACAAATTTTCAATTTCATTCAAATATGTTTATCTCCTTCTAGTTTCTAATAGAACGAGCTCGGCTGGGTTTGGGGCTAGGTGGCGCTGTGTGAAAAAATCTTCATTTAATTTTGGTCAAAAGGTAGATGTGCGCCTCTGTACCTATTGAATCGTAATTTATGAAGTTACACAGTTAACTTATAACGGTTTATTACAATTCTTCCTTGTGAGTTTAGTACTCTACCTTCAGTTGATAGAGCAAAAAATCTAGACTAAGTACCTACATCGGTTATGTGCAACTGTACATGGAAGAAGATGGCGGCGCTTGTATATTGTAACCAAGGGTCAGTGTTCGAAAACAATAATCAAGTAAAAATCTTACCTCAAGAGATTTGGTGTAGGTTCTTGGTTTGGTTTAAATACTGAAAAAATTAATGAGCCTTGTTTTATTCTAACTGGCAGAGTTGTAGTTACTTGAAGCACATTAAAGAGTTTTTACATCGCTCATTCGACACTGCAGTCTTAGTAAGGTCAGCGTAAAGGAAAGGAAACACTTTTGAACTATGTCAAATTGACTTTGATTTGACGTTGACATAGAAATGATGAAGATGCTGTCCAATTAGCCAGTTTGACTAAGTACTGAACTTTTTCCATAATTTTGACGCTGACTGTTCATAATACTACAATTATTATGTCTAATTATTTTAACTTAAAGCGAGATAGAGAGCATCCATCGTGACCCAGTAGTTGAACACTCTGGTCCGAAATCTCTCGAATGCAGGACTGGCCGGAACACTACTTTGTGTTCATTGTAAAATTGGTATAATATATCACTAGTGTATACCTACTCAGGGTAGCTCAACTCTGACTCCTTCTGTCGTCATTAATCTTCAGTCATTGTAGTATTTAGGTGTAAAATACATAATATATTACTTAGTTACAGTATTTACATTTGAACACACAAAACAGTAAACTTTTAGATTCAGAGTTTTAAGTGTTATGTCTTAATGGATATAAAACAAGTATTTTGTAATAATTAAAGACACCGAACTCATGGAATTACGTGTTTTATGCCAGAAGAGTAATGGCTGAAGTTTCATTGCGAGCTTTATCTTATTTATTTTTATTGTTACATGAGGCAGTTTATGTCCCATTTTATAACCTCGGCAGTAGTTACAATCAAGAGCTGGAACGTGTTATGTTTCATAACACAACACATCGCTTATAGAACAAAATATGAACACACTTAACTAAGTTACAATTTATAACAGCTTATTATTCTAAAGCTCATTTATTATCCGTCAAAAAGGAATTGGTCTTTTTAATAATAAACGCTATGGGTCAAAATATCTCAGTAGCATTTACTTTTATGAGTGTCAAACTCAAACTATTTTAAAGAACAGGGGGGCTAAAATGGCGACATTAGACGTTTCATATCTGAAACATAATATGAAACACTTTTTGAAATCCTAAAATGGCAACTTATTAGGTGAATCATATTATGAACATAATATGTTTCATATTTGTTTTCCATACAATTTGACAGTTTTGTATGGGAATTCGTAAAATGGTGCACTTTTAAACGTCAAATTGGAGGAATGTTAGATGTTTAGGGTCAGTTCGCCTGTTCGCGTCCACCACCCCGTTCGCGTCCATTTTACGGAAAATCTTCGAAATTAAGTAAACTAATACAACAATTAAAAATACGTCACTAATGCTAATACTTCAAAGTTGAGTTCAAAGACACACGCACATAAGGACAAATAGCTGCACACTATTTGTCCTTATGTGCGTGTGTCTTCGGCGCATTCGGATGTTTTTTATTGATCTATGTGAATTTTAAGATACATTTTAACGAATAAAATGAGGTAGACGCGAATTAAATACATCTTATTTAGAACTTAGCGTTTGCGTCCGCTATGGCCGCAAAATATACCGACAGGAGATAATCATAAACCAAATTGCGTCCACTATTTTCTTGAATGCAATAAAATTAACTTGCTTGTAAAAATAATTTCAAATGTATTGTTCATAATTATGATACATTTTTAACTAAGACTACGGCTAATAATTATATTTTTAAATAAAAGAAGTAATTTCTTTCATTATTTTTATTAGTCAAGACATTAATTAGGTCTTCGGTGACAAGAAATAATGATGAAGAGAGAACATAAACTGAAGACCGATTAAAGAAAGCGTAAAATGAAATGCGAAAACAAGAGACCTGATTACTGTTTATTCATTCATAGACAGACCACTGGAGAACAGACACAGGCGGACTTATATGCTACACAGACGGATTCAGGAAATAATCAATCAAACTCTTGATTGCTGGCGTGCACAGACGCACTATGTGATGATGGCTCGGCGATAAAGAGATCAGTACGCTTGGGCAGGCTGGCCAGCATTCTTGAAACCAAAATTTATGCATTCTGGTTTGCGCTTACATAGCAGGCAAGTGTCACAACGATGTCACAAAAGTGACGGTCAACAGCGACAGCAAGGTAAGAGTAGCACTGCAAGCATTCAACAACCAGCGACAACATCAGCGATTGTCAAGGAATGCAAATCAGCTCTAGGGAGACTAGCTGGCAAAGCGGAAGTTGGATGTGCAAGGGTCCCCTGCCAAGAGTTAATGCTGGCAGTAAAGCAGCTGATAAATTATTCCCGTGAAATGGTCTACAGTGGACGCTAATTGTCACTTTTGGAAAAACACCTAATTCTGTAATTTATCTATTAAAAAATGCAATGTTTCGAAAAAAACTTTAAGTTGATCCTAAAATAAACTAGAATATAATGGATACATTATATATATTTTTTATGTAAATCAGTGCTGGAGCATTCTTTGATTCACTGTCAAATTTAGCAACTGCACTAAAAGGACGCGAACAGACGAAATTACCCTACTAGGTGACAGCGCTGAGCTGTCAAATTCACATAGCAGTAAACATTATTTAATCGTTTTTAGGATTAATTTAATTATTCCTAGTAAAATGTGTTACTGTGAATTATTATAATGACACCAAGAATACATAATAGTGACAATAAATTGAACCAATTTCCAAGACCGTGGCGGAAACGACACTGAAGGTTTATCACATTTTGAATGAAATTCCTGAGAACTTAGTTCATCACATTTACGTTAACTAGCTGTCTTCTGGTGAATATTCCAATATTATCGAGTAAATAAAAAACGTTTTTGTTATTGTAATGTGTATTATTTAAAAAATGTGCGGCATTAAAACCTAAAAATCTGCTCCCAAATAAAGTCGTCTTGTACGCCATTGCCGAGGCAGAAGTTTGGCAAATCACTCGGGCTTTGTTGTTACAGAGTCATGTCTCCCTGCAAATATCTTCAATCTCAAGAACATGCCTAGCTAGCACCAATTTCTTGTCTTCATTCATCGTTTCCGGTCGGAAAATGATTTTTATCACAAGTTTTCACGAACATTATTTACAATCTCGATTGACAGCTGTGACATTATTGTTCTTAGGCCACCTGTCACGGTCCTCATTGCCAGACATAAAAATTGTAAATTAAAAACATTTTACAATTATTAGTGATAGGAAATCACACAAATTCAATAATAAGCTACTTTTTAAGCCTTAAATTATTAGTTGTAATGATGAAAATATTTGTTTAATGAAAACCGTTAAGTTTACAATTATTAGGCGCAACACAATTTTTTTGGTGTAGCAATGTCGTCATCAAACTATGTCTAAGAGTCCAAGCCATGAAATAAATTTAAAAAAGAAAAATATGTCTAAGATATGAAACGTCAAATAGGTGTTTCACTTTTCATGTCGCCGTTTTACCGTTTTTAGCAATTCACCAGATGAAACGTCAGTTAGATGATTCATAAATGAAACACCTAAAATGTTGCCGTTTTAGACCCCCAGGTTGGTATGGCAATTTTCTATTGATGTGCCATCACAAATTAAAATAGAGATCTACCTTTTCAGTCGATATCGATAAATTTTCAGGTAGTCGAGCTTCAAAATGAGAGTAAACCTCTCACTTATTTGCTCACGCAATCACGGAATTCACTTCCGGAACTGCAATTCCAAATTATTTGACCGGAAAAAAACTTATCGATATTTGCACGCATGGCATAAAAACACAATTTTAGTTTTTTTTAAGGCAACATTGATTCTATTTGCAACCTTTGTTTCTAAATCGGTTAATTTACAGCTCTTTTAGCTACTGTTTATTTGAAAAAAGCATTCTCTTTTCAAAATAAGAAATTCCTGCGTCGGACAAGAGCTAGTTCTACGAAAGCTAGTAGCTACGAAAAACTATATTGCGTTTTTTTATTAAAAATACTGGTGTTCCAACGACGGGCGAACGGGCACTAAAAGGTTATGGTTACTGCGGTGACATTCGCAAGGATACCTAACTTATAAAACTGGTAATCCCCCGATAGCCCCCTCTAACCCCTCTCGGGTAAACGATAAAGTATTGCTTGAGAACGAATTAAGGATTATTTCGACCCTCGACGATATTGTTTAACGTTGTTCTATTTCGCTTGCACGACTTCTTTTTGTATTCTTCGTGTTTGTGTTTAGTTGACAGTGGGGTAAGTATGCTGTTATGACCGTTTTTGTTTAAGTCTATGTTTTTCTTATTGTTTGAATACAAGATTTGATTCATGTTTTTATGCTGTAAATCCTATCCTACTAATATTATGAATGTGAAAGTTTGCATATGTGGATGTGCCGTGTTGCTCCTATACGTAAAAACTACTTAATGGATTTGAATGAAATTTTACAACAATGTAGCTTCTACATTTGAATAGGACATAAGCTACAATTTATAAAAAAAAAACTTTTTTTCTTACTCAAGTCCACGTGGACGAAGTCGCGGGCGGCCGCTAGTGCTAAATATTTAGGTACTAGTAAGGAAACTGTATCTGTTGTTAATAATAATTTTGTTAAAAAAGTTCAAATTAGAATGGCTGGCTGGTAAAATGTATATAAAAGAAAACACGCTTCAGTAGAAAATTGGTGATAAATTGGCAGTACCTAAATAACGATTCTCGGCATTGATTAATCCATAAATCCGAGAATAAGGTCGTCATCTGTAATTGAAAATCACCAGCCAACTCCATTATATTCCATACACAAACTGGAGATTTGTGACGACATACGATTTCAAAGTGACTGGCTGTTAACGTAGTGAAACTAGAATTGCTTCAGTTGAACCCAGAACAATGGAACCCCGACAGGCACGTTGAGAAACCTCTTCTAGCGTATCGCTTTGATGAATTCATCTGCATTCTGCGAATATTGTAATCTCCACCGAAGTCAAAAGGATATTAGCCTTGTTGGAACAAAATAAGTTTTTTTTTAAGTTGTAGATTCATATTTCAATATTTTTTAGGGTTTCATACCTAAAAGGCAGAAACAGGACCCTAATACTAAGCCTCCGCTATATCTACGTCTGTCTGTCAACAGGCTGCACCTCATAAACTACATAAAAAATAATAAGACTGAGAATGATCTACTAATTTACCCTTGAATTTCAAGAAAAAATCGTAAAATATTATGTCGAAAATATATGCTAATAATCTGAGTAATAAATAAATTAATGGCGTTTGCAATTAAAGCTGTACGGAATCTCACACATCGGAAGTGTTCCCAAAATGTTTAAACTCTTAGCACATAAAAACTGGGAATTTCACACGAACGCTGCGAATCCAACTTTTGTTTTAACGATAAACTTCTGCCCATACAAATTTTGGTCACGGCAAAATTTACTCGCACGGAAAGCCAGCTCTCTTTAGAAGTTTTCGCATTGTGCCTACACTTAACCACTAACTTTGTAAGTAATATGTGTCTGTTGTTCGAGATTTCTGTATTAGCTTTTGTGGCACAGATTGATAAGGAAGATAGACGTAAGAAAGGTATAAGTGAGCACAGCAGAAATCGTTATAATGCCGTAAAACTAATTTGATATTCCGTTTTGTTTTTAAGTATGCAATTGGTTTGGTTTCACTAGTGCGTGATAATAAATGTACATTTTGAAGCTTTTATTAATAAACTGGAATGTTTTATTATTATGTGAACACAAATTGCCATTTTGTAAGAACATTAAACAAAGATAAACAGCAAGTTAAATTACAAGCAGCTTTATAGTCACAAAGGCTGTTTTTTTTTCAAAAACACAGTTTTTCACTATCATTTTTTTATTTTTCATCTAGATAAATGGTTAAACGAAGAACAATATGATGGACTCATGAAAGAATATGTGCCAGGTGTGTGTCAGGATAGTAGCAAGTTGAAAAAAGTGGTCTCTATCTACCCCGTTGGGAAAGAGGCGTGATGGTATGTATGTACAGAAATTCAACGTTCAAAGCCAGCTCAACATAATAGACAGGCAACCTATTTATCGAAATACGTTTCTAGCTCTATTAAGAACCTTTCTTATATGCCTTTTGAAAGAAATAAACAAACAAATTATATATATAATACAATAATCTTAGCAGTATAGTACAATTAAGCCAGTAGACAACAATATACCAATTGTTAAAATGCTGCGCAAGTACCTACAAGCCTTGAAAAGCCGTCACTGTGTTTCGGCAACGCGAGACGCGAGTGAATCTGAAGTCATGTTTAAATTTTTAACCATTGCACTCTATTCGCTCTTCCGAAATAAATCGGTAATTCGGTCCGCCTCCCTCACTCATTCACTTCGGCCTCAAGTTGCCTCCTTCAAGTCAGTCACCTGTTCGTTTACTTTGCCTTGCATAATTTGTTACCCGATACTTGTGAAGATATATCTATACTGCTATGATTACGGTCGGTCCTATTTAAAATCTGTGATTAAGAACACTAATGAATGTAACCCATAATTGCACTAAGCCTAGAAATCATGGTTTTGATCAACTGGTTTTTTTAATGACATTTATCATTTGTTTGCTACATCATCATCATCATTCGGTAATTTTATTTCAGTTTTAAATCACATCTTACTAATATTATAAATGCGAAAGTTTATATGTGTGGATGTGCCGTGTTGCTTTTTCTCAATTTTACAATAATATAGCTTATGAATCTGAATAGAACAAAGGCTGCAATTTAAAAAGATATGTCACATTTTTATAGCCTAAGTCCACGCGGACGAAGTCGCGGTCGGCCGCTAGTAAGTTTTATAAAGAGCACACGGGCTACAAAACGCCGCCATAATTCCTACATATTGTAGTTTTCATTTATTTTATAATATGGACTCGCCGCACCCTGTACCAGCACCGGTAGCCGCCACATGCCACATGTTTCAAACTATACGAATATGCCGGTGGCGACTTTTTTGTGACCCGTGTGCGGGACTCCTAGTCTTGAAGTCATTAAGCGAAATTCGTCTAAATTAGAATAGTTCACTTGGAAACATAATGTTAAATATTTTATTTTACAAATGATCTTTCTATAATTCTGTATTTTTTAGTGGAAATAATCTAAGGAAAGAAAAGAAATAAGAGATAGAGCCGTTTTAAAAACTCGAATACGAGGGTCAGTATCGAGTACCAACGAACCAAATTAGCAAAAAAGACATTCTACAAACACTGGTATATTTGGTTTCAAAAAAGTAATCTGAAATGTTGCACATAGCAACTTACACGCACACACAATTCCCGTTTTGTGAGCTAGTAAAAGGTGGAAGCACTATAAACAAAAAAAGACAAGAACATAAAAATTGGCTGCTAGTATTCCATTCCTGTAAACGAGAAACTATTAATCTGAGGGGTCCGAGTGCTTTTAATTTGAAAGAGGAAATTCCATCTTGGCCTTAGCCATTAAGGAAGAGCGTCGTGGCCTAAAAAAACTTTGGCCTGCAACATGTTTGGTCTTTAGTTCAAGTCTTGATTACAAAGTGCTACCGTATAATATTAAATTAATTATTATGAACAACAATCCAAAAGGCCAACTTTAATTACTAACAATCAATAGTACATTGTTATCCTAGGGGTGAAAGTCACTTATTTAGTCCCGAGGCGGGGTTTGGCGAGCCGAACGAAGTGAGGGCGCCAATAGTTCGAGGGACTAAATAAGTCTTTCACCCGAGGGAAACACTGTGCTTTTCATTACAAATACGAGGAAAGTAAAAATAAAAACATGAATTAGCTTAGGAAAAAATGAGGAAAATAAATGAAGATCGAATTGCCGCTTTCCCGCCTATTTTGTTTGTTTTTTTTCTGTGGCCGGCCCGCTATTCAGCCATTATTTTTTATTTTCATCATTAGAAAAATGGTAAATATTTTACTCAAAGCTAAGTTATTTTAAAGAAATTGTTAAAACTAAATTATAATAAAGTTATTTAAAACATATATATTCTCTGATCAATACTTAACTTTAAGTTATTTCAAATTTTACATCGTGGCTGTATAGAAAGTTGGAACATGGTTCAATAGATATGTGAAAAAGAACTAGTTTTTTTTAAAATAATTTGACACCTGTCAGTTGAAAGTGATTCTCCCTAGGGATGAAAAGTGCTACTTTCAGCCCGCTTCTCAGGTCAGTAATGACCTACTTTCAGAGTATGAGTAATGAAAAAACTTAAAATGAAAACGGTCCGTCGCAATTGCTGCTAAACGCTTATAAAAATTCAACTCAATAGCACATTTGTCATAATCGGGCACTTAGTATGTGTTACAGTTAGATAGCGGAATCCGTTATTATTGACAAACCAATCTCCAGACTACCCAATATGATTCATAAAGTTTATTCGCTCTTTTAGGCCTTCTCACAGATTCTTTATAATCGAATTGGTTCTGAAATTTCAAATTTAAGTAAACCTCAATTTTAGGCAAACAAAAAAATTCTCGTGAAAACCTAATATTCAGGCGATAACGTCTTAGCACAGTTTTTTACGAACAGTTGTTTCTTCACTTCCCCAGGTGCTTTGTTTAGGCCAATGGCCAAGATTGTGTGATTGATTATTATCAGATGATTTTAAACACGTCCCTAAAAGATCAGTTATACCACAGGATGTTCAATTTTATTCCGGTTACTTGAAATTACTTTTAGTACAAGCCTTCTATGCCTATTTGTCGCACATTGCCGGTAACATGCACGGTATTTAAACGTTAATCGATATCAAACAAACGCAGCACAAACAAACGATGGAATTTGCGTATTGGACGCAGTACGCCATCATCGTACAACACATTTACATTAGAGAACCAATAGCGACGTAACGCGAGATTTCCATTTGGTAGAGCAGTTTGCGGAGCGAAATTATTAGTCGATTGTTTACATTGCGCGCATTATATCAACAATGCTGTTAGCGTGCAGTGACAAGATAACCACTTTTGTGGAAGGCGACTGTAATAACAGATCTGTATTATTTGCAAATAAAACGGTTTTCGCAAATTGTATCTGAAACCGAACTGTTGTGGACTTGGTTTGTTTTGAGAATTCTTGCCAATATTAATTGAAATTTAATCTCAATAGATTTGGTGAGCACAATTGATTCAAAGTATCAGTTAGTGCAAATATTCGGGAGTTATTCTCTTCATCGTTATCATTGTTTTGTATTAGGCAATTTTATTTAATCTGTACTGTAAGTAATAAGATACAAATAACTTCGATATTGAATAACATTTGCCCTCAATAGAGAAGTTTTGATTCACTGAGAAGATTAAAAAATGATATTGCGTTTACATTTTTATTTAATTACGAAATGAAAAACAGTCGCCTGACGCCATGGCTTCGCTTAAAAGAAAATTCAAAATATGCACTCTCAAAAGGAATTTCATTCGCAGTTTTCTTAAAGTTGCAACGCCCTTTCAGGACCCAGCGCCTGCGGAGCAGTAACTTTATATTTTGCTTTAAAAAGGCAAACAAAAAAGTTCATAAAAATTCAGTCAGCCGCTTGTCCTTTTTGGTCGTCGCTCCACAGACTCGTATAAGAGTCGGGCACAAACTTGTTCGGGCAAGTCGATTTAAGTTACGAAAAGGATCACGCCGAAAATTACATTCAAGGACTGTTCGTAAACAATTTAAATGTTGGGATCTTAAAGATATATATTTTATTATGCAAATCTAAGCGTAATAAGTTGACCAACAATAAAGCCGGAAAATTTAGAGGTTGTTTTTTTGCGAAAGTCAAACGCTTATCTTGGATTTGATGTTAACATTAATATTTATATTGCAATGTTACTTGTTCTTTTCAAAGGTAAATGGAAAATTACTTTGAATCACAAGTATCTTATCAAGTAAAAAGTGTACTTATAAAAAAAAGGAATTCTTCAAAAATAAATATAAGTATAAGTTGCAGATATTATGATTTTACACGAAGAAGTAGTTTAAGGTTAACTTAAATGTGGTAATTATTTAGCTATTAAACCCTAATTTTGGGTAAACAGTTAGACAAAATGAAACTCTCACAAGTTTCACATATTTAAGAGAACAAAAAGTAAAAGCAAGCCTCCCGTCATAACTTAAATTATTCTAATGAATTTTAAAATTACAAATAGCAGTAGACTTTATACAGATTTTTGTTTCACCACACAGCAAACTAAGACCCTTCGAAAACCGTCCAACTATGCATTTCGTATAACCCGTTAAATGCTCGTGTTTCAAATTGGTTCTACAGGATCGAAAATAAATGAAAGTTAACAGACGGGACATACTGAATTTTCCGGTGAGCTGAAGGAATATCTGTTTCATTCACGTTATAGACCATAACAGGCAACGCAAAGAAATTTGGAGCACGTTACCATACACAATACAAGCAAATCCGTCGTAACTTGAGACCTCGTTATCGGAACAACAAACGCTCGCTGTCCGGGAGCGCTGATCATTATTTACATACCCGTAACAAAGCATTCGCATATAAAAACCCGTTTATAGGCATAAACTCTGCGAATTATTCGATTCATTTCAAAGGAATCCTACTAAAAGGAACGCGAGACTAACTCAAAGCTTTTATATCTCGCTGTGAGTACTTGTGAGGCGCCTTATTGTCTTCAGCGGTATATGCATTAGAGCTTGCTTTCTCTTGCGTAAATAAAATCCATTGGAAAGAGAAGTGTTTGGAAGCAAGTGCAAGGAGAGAGGGGGGTCTAGGTGTAATGCCTCGTGCGAGTGTCGAGGACAATGCAAAGTAGATTGAATTGGAAAAAAGACTCGAGTAGAATAGCGGCTTTCGGCACCCGCGGGAAAAGGGTACATACTAAAGGGTTAACAATGAGAAGAGTGTCCATGGGCGGCTGCTGCGTCGCATTGTAAAACTCGGCTTTCGTTTTGATGGTGGCACTTTTATTTCGCCTTTTTTGGCGAGCTATTTTATAGCGATCCCTTTCTTAACTGCTGTGCGGCCATCTAGTCGGACTTTCCATAAAACACAGTAACTAAGTAGGCACTTAGTAACGTACGGTTATTTTATACCTAAATCACCAACCAACTGGCAGTGAGAGTAGTTTTTACATTTTGAATTATTAGGCTATAAAACCGAACTTAAATGGTGGAAAAAATTACATTCTGTTAAATTTTAAAACTAAAGGTTATTTGTGCACTCACTCATCTCAGATTTAAGATGCATAGTTTATTTTTAAATTGGATTCCTCATGTTCATAGCATATTAAATTTGAACAGGAGCTGCTGAAGTACCTACTAGCTCATATTTTATTACGCTATCAATATTTTATTCATTTCGATACGATCTTCACAAAGAAAAAAACGTTATTGCCGAAAGTTCAAAAAATATCAAGTTGGTGATGTCACACAGTGGATCTCAATAATATTTAAATACCTGGCGTTTATGGTTATGGATCCATAGGTATGTTGTTATCATTTATTTTGTATAAAAATATTTTTATTCAAGTTATGAAAGTAGAGTATTGATAACCTAAAATTCATCGCTATTCCTGAAAAGGTGATATGGTGCATTGGTTTGACTGTAATACTCAGCTATATTTTTATTGAATTTTGAAAGAACATTCCATCTTACAACCCAGCTCAAACTTTCTAACTTTCGACATAAAGTCGTCAATGTAGTAATTTTATGCAAAACTAGTTTTGTATGTGGATAGTCTCAGAAAATACTGACATTGTATACACAGTACAATAATGAAATCCGTGTGAGCGAGTATCCATAGAGCGAAGCTTAGCCAGATGCGCCGCTCGGTTTTATGCCTCGCGTCCCGGGATACTACGAATGTTTATTCGAGAACTTTCACAGATTTAAAATCATTCCCCGAGCAGTTTTGTTTCCGTTTGTGTTGTTACGCTAGACTAACTGTTGCCCGCAATTTCGTCCGCTTGCGTCTGTATTAGATGCTTACATTGTGTAGTAATACTCGTTTTATAGCAACATTTTTGGTAATTTTAGGTATTGTTAAGTTTTAACTTAGAATATCACTGTTACAATGAATCTACTCTTCTTATTAGGTTCATTTGAGTTGATTTAACATAGACTACACATTTATAGCAGTGCCTAGTTCGATATCTGCTTAAGCGGAAATGTCTGTCAATGACACAGTTATTTCAACTGTATCTGGGTGTTCATTTTAGCAGTTACTTATATTCATTCTGAATTCCGTGATAAAATAAAAAACTTACTTTGGGCCAAGTGCAATGAAATATGACGTTGATTTATTTCAAGTGTAAGTCCTAGAATTTGCTTAAAATAAATGACAAATTGAGAAAGTTATTAAAAATATTTGTTTAGTATCAATTTTACTCAGTTCACTTTTTACAGCAAACGTACAAAAATCTTCTTTCAAAAAATCAGCTCTTCAATTCATAAGTGCCCTTTGTTCATAGATCATGAAAGCTAATCGGTACTCGTAGGTCTCTTCGGTACAAGGGTGTCTAAAAACAACCAATTTATATCAAGAGGAAGGTTTGACACAATCACTTGAAGTAGATGGGGGTCTTAAAGCGTATAAGTGAAGAAGAACAAGTTGCAAGACGCTCAATATTTTCCACCCCATCGCTCCGGTTAACTGGATAAACTGCGCCGACGAATCATATCTTCGTTGGAAAATCAATTTGCGTTGCACGCAATTCTGTTTTTATTATATTAAACAACTTTCCTTGCTCATTTATAACGGTATTATTAACACTATGAGCCTTTGTTGAAGAAATGGAAAATGACACAACTATTTTGATCAAATTATATTTTAGTCGATTATGATTTGATGACCGTAATGCTTGTCAAGAGAGTTATGTGTATTGCTACTAGATAACTTAGCCATGAATTTACAAACGCAAATCAACGTTGATCAGCCCTTAGAAGTATAGATTTTTCATTCAGTTCTATTGATATTTTACGGGACAGCATGAGCGTGAGCGCGTGCTTGGCGTTGATTGACGTATCTGAATTCAGGGGTTGGTTTCATCTTCGTAACTGTCGAAGCTAAGATATAAGCAATGCAAAGTTACCCCTGACTTGTTTTTTTTTTTTTTTAATTGCAGACCAAAAGGGGCGCACTAGAATAACACTTCTTTTAACTTTGACGTCAAAAGACTATCTTGTCTAGTGAACAATAACAATTCTATCGTCAGGTTTGGAACTCTTTTTTATGGCTTATGTATATTTTTCAAATACCTACTTATGATGTTTTTGCCTGAAAAGACTGACACTGTAGTCGTTATAATTCAAAATGTTAAAGTAATTGACAGATATTTGTAAAATGGGTGCTTAAAGGGCTATTCAAAAAAAGAACTCTGTAAAAATCAAGACAAAATAAAATATAAAAAGTAGGTATCGCTTACGACATCAGCACATCTGAAGCATTTGGTGCACAGTTACGAAAGAAACCTAACAGTGTTAAAGAAAATTGAAATTGTCTTTTTTAAATGACGTTAACTTAACGCACACTAGAGCATCCTCATTTGAAGTAGAAGCGATCGGTGCTTAATGGAGTGAATTAAACTGCGCCTATAAGGGGATGTATCGTGAGTAACCAAGGCGTCTTCTTCCTTTAGAAAGGAAGTGGGAAGTGTGCAAAGAAACTAAATAGTGTAAAGAAACACAATCTCCTCTTAATTAAGTGACGTTAACTTAATACGAGTCTGTATTATCTCAAGAGTGTTCCAGTTACACTAGAGCATCCTCATTTGAAGTAGAAGCCATCGGTGCAGAATTAATGGACCGAATTAAACTGCGCCTATAGGTGTCTAAAAGGGGATGTATCGTGAGTAACCTAGGCGTCTTCTTCCTCGAGAAAGGAAGTGTGCAAAGAAACTAAATAGTGTAAAGTAAGATAGTCCTCTCAATTAAGTAACGTTAACTTAATACGAGTCTGTATAATCTAAGCGTCCCTGCACACGGGCCAAAATAACTCAATTCGAGTCTGTAGTATCTTTTTTTTTGGATAGAAAATCAGCTTTCTTCCCTGTTATTTATTTTTCAGGGAGACTCATCATGTGAATGTTCTTTTTGGTAATTGTAATTCCGAATTATGATTATTAGATTATGGTATCTTAGCATTCCTTCACACGGGCCACAAAAGCTCGCCACCAGCATGTCTTAAAGTTTGAAGCATGTTTCGTGTGGCGGCTGCCGGCGCAGCGACTCCATATAAATTGGAACTATGCCGGTGGCGGCGATTTGTGGCATGTAGCCCTCTTTAGAAGTAAAAGCGATCACTGCAGACTTAAGCGTGCACACACGACCGATTTTTTGTAAGATCAATAATCGACCGATTATGAAGAGGCCGTATTTCTTTCTTGTTTTATCGGACGTATGCGTGTTAGTATGGCAATAAGTACGTTCTATTTTTGTGCTACAAAATATCAGGCACCGATTATTAGTGTGCGGGCAGCCTAATGGAAACTGTGCCTATAGGTCTCTATAGAGGATGTATCGCTAGTAACCAGCGCGCCTTCTTCCTTGAAAGAGGAAGTGTTCAATTCACGATATTTTCCAACCTATTACCGCTGAGCGAGAGCTGGATGCCTCTATAAATATTTAAGAAGGAAGCTTTTAAGTTTTGCTAAACAGTAGCTTCTTGAAATAAATGTTACGAGTATGATGAATTAAATGAATGAAAACAATACAAGGATTAACCACTCACTACTTAATTTAAACGTTGTGTAACACAGACCAAAACATAATAATGTTATTTTTTTTCAAAATGATAAGATAAGAAACACTCTATGCACACAAACACAACAGAGAAATTAACAAAGAAGGAAAACATTTAAGAGCCAATGTACAATTGAATTGAATGGTGTATTCGCTCTGACTACTTCGAAATCAAAAACAATACAACCTATTTCATAAACTAAAAATCATGAAATTCATTTTCCTCCAGTTCAAAATGTTTACATAACAAACGCATTGCCTTACCTATTAAAAAACTACTTGCAATCACAACTTCCCCATGTAAGTAATTTAAAAACAACAAAAAGAAAATGTTAAGTCCGAAACCAAATAGTCCTATCGCAAAACGCGAGTAAACAATTCCCTTTTGCAAACTAACTTCAAATAAAGTGCATTTGAAACAGAATTTTTAAACTAGGACATGGGAATCGCTCCACTAGGTATCCTAACTATTTCTACAGAAGAATTTTTCATTTCATTCGGTTCTAACGTTTTTTTAAACATTGGTACTTAACGAGCAAAGCGAGCACCTTCCTCGCTCATAAAGAGTATTTAATACGAACAATAAAACAGTGAAATGGAACAGATTGGATTTTGTACCACGTTGTTCTACTTGCATTACTTGTTTTGAGAATAGTCGAGTTGTTTAACGTATTACGAATACAATTAGTTCATACTTATCTTGGTATTAATACAAATGAAATGATAAATTGTCTTTGAGTTATATATTTGGACTCAACACGTTTTACTGGACATAAACAAAAGGGGCACCTAATCAGAGGTGAACATACTTTACTCAACTTAAATCCAACGTAGCAAGCGGTGACTCTACCGCCGTTATCCGAGTTGCTCGGGTTTAAACGGTGTTTTCCATCACCGGAGAGTTAAACGAAATACCTGTTTTATAAAGAACAGATAGTAGGTGTTCCGATTACATTTTATCTCTAAAGCATTATAAGAGCTAGCGAGATTGCCATCTGGGCCACAACGCTAAGATTAAATTAACGTGTATTAGGTATAATTATTATTATTTTTTGTGATTGTAAATCTTAATTACCTACCTAAATGTTATTTTGTTTTTGTCGAACCGCCTACTGTACTGCTTAGCCTTATTGTTGGCTGGTGGAGAAACTCTTTTTGGCATCAAGTCCGCCTTTCGTACTATGCAGTGTTGTGAAATAAAGAATAAATAAATAAATAAACGCTCAGCAATCAAGCGAGGATGTGCAGAATTGGCTAAGACAGGTCTGCCTATTTCTATCATCATCATTAACAGCCCCAAGAAGGCCACTGCTGTACCTACATAAGCCCCCTTTGATTTCTAGAGTGGCCGGTTGTAGGTGGCTTGCAACGTATACCAAGTTGTCCACCTACGAGGGTAGGGGTCCTCACCGACCTTACCTTCAAATCCATTCTATGCAATCTGCCTATCTTATTTTCCTTTGCGCCGTAGCCCAGTGGTTAAACACTCTGGCTCGGAACCTGGTTGTCCCGCAATTGGTGTGCCTCTGACTAACCCATAAGGGACATGGGTCTTGAAGGTATGTTATATTATTTTCCTTCAATGGAAGTTCAAGCCTATTGTTTGGTTAGAGACAACGACCTATTATATCATACTTATGTACTTTCATCGATAAACAACCATGCCTTCTTATATAAACAGGAGTCAGATAAACCTGGGAATTCTATGTCACTTTTTCATACCCACGTGCTGGAATTTAGCACATTGATCCGTATCCACGGATACGGATCAATGTGTTACATTACGGATCAATGTGTATTTTTTTAGTAGAAGCATCTGCTTCTACAGAAATGTAACCAAACTTAAAAAAACTGTTGTATTTCTAGCTGACATGCTTCTGATACCACTAGTTTTTAACTAACTTTAAAAGGAGGAGTTAAATCAAAATCAGTTTTTGTTTAGAATTTTCTTAAAAGCACGTTGATTTGTAAGTATTGAATATTGAACAAAGAAATTAGGTAATTCCGTCAGGTCGGCTTACAAACCGGGAGTCGCAGATTCCATTCCCATAGCATAAATAATCATGTGACATATTACCTTATGCCAGTTTTAAAGAGCCAATGGAGAGTTTTTGTTCTGACACACAACACAAACATAGACTACGTTACCTTTTGATTAGAACGTTGCTAAACTTAAAACAAAATTTCAAGCTACCTCTACGGAACCTTCAGTTTTATTTTCTTCTGAATCGAATTCGTTTAACAGCAAGTTCAGCTGAAAACACTTTTGGAACCTAACAAGGCATAAAGAAAAAGTCAAAGGTAATATGGCAGAAAAAATAATCTCAAACAGTGTTTGCCGGCAAACGCGGCTAACGTTCCGTCTGTGTTTAAGTCTGGCTAAATCCTGTTAAAATAGACCGAAGCCCGAATGGAGGTAGACCCAAAGTAAGGTAAGTAATCAACTTAACTCGCCGAGCTAAATCTTTGTGCCTGTTATTAACCGTGCTTTGAGAGTATCCTGGGCTCGAGTCGTATCCACGGGTGGTGAAACTTTCATAAGCAACATTTACGAGTTCCCATCCTTTAATATTTACCGACCCCGTTACCGCACGCCTCACTAAGTAGATTACACGGCTTCAAACAATAAATAAATAACGACCAGTCTTCGTTCACCGATCAAGTTTTCTTCAAGTTTTGCCATTTACTTCGTTTTTAAAACTAGCAGGAACTAGATAAAAGCTGTTGCATTTTGTTTGTACCAGTAAAAAAGCCGAAATAAATATTGGAGTACATTATTCGCTTTGGCATAGCGAGGATTAGCACAGGCTGGAACAGGGCAGATAATTGTGTAGGCAATCGGGAGTGAGCTGAGGAAAGGCTCAATCATCATCATTATCATGTCAGCAGAACGACGCCGGCGGAACAACATGTTTTTCATTATCCAGTACAAATAAGAGAGAGTCTAAACCGAAAACTATGCTGCGTCGTCATCTTATGAAAATACGGAAAAGTACAGCTGTTTCACAGAGATATACATGACATAATTATTACTACCACCTCTTTACAAAATGATTTTACCAGTAAATATAACAGTGGTGAGATAGAATACCAAGCAAAGCTTCAAAAGCACACCTATTTTCTGAATTATCTGTGGAAGTATCCGAATGCCATTACAAATAATCTGTAATGGCATTAATTATTAATTAAGCTTTCTGTATTAATGTTACTATGAAAACAGAGTAGTTGGCGAGTTCTAAGCTAAGCGAATGTTTAAACTTTCAAATTTTGGCTTTAAATAATGTTTATGTTCAATACTAGTACAGGAAGTAAGAGCCATTTTGCTTTCACCGACTGCATGCTCCCTTGCAATTTAAGAAACCTAGGGTCGGCGGGGTTCCGTGCTTGATGGAAAGTGAAACCTCACCTTTGGACAACTCCAACCACCCGCGTCACAGTTGCGTGGCTTGTCTCTCAACGCTTCATTACAGTATCTGCTACATAATAACACACAATAAGTAAAAATATCAAACATCACTTACCTTTTCTCTCCCTGCCGCCATCGTGCCTAAACACGATGGGTTTGTTGAGCTCCCGCCGCCATTGCACCGTCGGCGGCGGTTCACCTGTGGCGGTGCACGTTAGCCGGACACTACCACCTTCTTGCGCTGTGCTGCCCTCTGCCACTGAGTCCACGATGTCAGGGGGTATTACCACTGACAGGTAACCCATCTGTGGATAATTAAAAGCATCATTTTTGTGACCATGTCTGTATTGGTTTCCAGGTAACCAATATTTCATTGCTACCACCGGACCACAAGACGCCGTGAGGTCTTTCACCCCCATGTGGTCGACTTTCCAGCGGTCCGAACTCAGCGGTTCGGTGCTTCCTTTCTGGTCCGCACCGCTAAGGAGTGGAACGCCCTCCCTGCGTCTGTGTTTCCGCATACATACAACCTTGGTGTCTTCAAGGCAAGAGTGAATAGGCATTTTCTGGGTAAGCGTGTACACCTTTGACCTCGTCATCGCTTACCATCAGGCGAGACTGAGGTCAAACGCAAACCCATTTTAAATAAATAAATAAAAAATATACCTTATCAGTTATTATAGTGTGTGTTTTCCCCCAGAAAAAATCCCCTAAGAAAACGATAGCATGAAAAGGGGTTAATATCTGTCTTAAGTTTTCTCTTGCCTTGGCAACTCTCTGTATATTTATCTATGTAGTTTCTATTGGAATGAAACATGTACATCTTATTAAACATGAGATACAGTTGCAAGAGCGTTTAGCAGGAAACATTCTCAGAGTTAATAAGCCTACAAAAGCTAACTCGACCTTTTAAGTAGTTGTCTATTCTTGTGACCAGTTAAACGCATACTTTCGAATGTAAAGGTTGGGGATCTAAGTATTTTTATGTGCAACAGAATTAAATTTAAAAATCACTGCATTTTTTACGTGAACGGACTATAGTCCCGTGTTGGAATATGGCGCGTACCATCTCACAGTTGAGATGTGGCCTATACTTAGCAATGGAACGTAAAAAGGTTGTTGCTACTTCCAAGTTACGCCAACAAGTATCTTCTGTTAATCATCAACATTACCTGCCTCGAATAAACAACTGAAGTTGTTTTATATCGATGTATAGCGTTGGAAAACATTATTACCTGGCTCTTCATAGGGTCTGTATTGACTTGGCACATGTAAGTGCCGGAGTCGTTGGCCTGCACGTTGCTGACGTGGAGCTTCCACGTGTTGTGGTTGTTGTAGGTGACGGAGAGGCGCGGGTTCAACGCCACCATGTTTGTGTGGATGGCCAGGATTGCCTTCGAATCCGATTTTATCCAGGCCACCTGGAATAAAATGAACAATTAGTGCAAATGATCTCTAAATAAATAATTTGACATTATTTTTATTTGATTATAGGCACGTTAAAGTACCTAAGTTTAAAATTTATAATTTGAATTACATAAAGTTTTGACTTGAGTATTTTAAGCATAGCATAGATATTATATCATAATCTAATACAAGAAACTGGAAATCTGGAGTTTCACGAAGAGTTACGGCCCTCGCGGAAAATGCCTCTAACCTCTGTCACTAGGGAAAAAATCTCACTCAATTCAAACAATTTCCATTTCACACATTTATGGCTTCTTCTTCATAAGTCAAAACATCGAGCTAAAAAATATCGTTGTTTTCGCGTAAATCTAGCAATAATGGTCTAAGCATTTTATTCAAAACATAATACTTAAAGAATTGCTGTTTAGTTGTTATTGTAAATATAAAAAAGTAGCGTTCATGTATTATTATCAAATACCTAAATGCAATGATATTATACTAAAAAAGAGGTAGACAGTTTGAGTCAGTACTCAAATGCGAAGTCGACAATTGACCCATGGAATATTTGACCGTGTAAACAAGATAGTATGATTGTTTACTAGAGGGTTAGACGTGAGAGATACATGTTGCGCAGTGTCGTCTCAAACTGTCGACGGTTTGCTCAGGTGTTCGAAAGTTACGATTACGTGAGCCACTTTTTTAGTACAAGTTACCTATCTACATCTTTTTATTATAATATCATTGCATACATGAGTACCATGAGCGGTACCATGAGTGCTCTATATTTTACTATTCAGCATAAGTTCAACGTTTAACTTGAAGGTTAAACTTGAATTCCAACTCACAGTTATTGCAGTAATTACTGCGAGTAATTGTGTTTTGTTTATTTTGTTTACTTCTCTGTATTGGTGTCACGAAATAAAATATTTTAGATTTCATTATTGCAACTTGAGACGCATACTGGCTTGTCACCCTATGTAGTGTATATTCCATCAAATCACACTTACCGCAATAATATTGAACAAAATATTCACTAGTCAGGTACTTAATTAAATGATGAATTTTGTTAACGCAGTAGAAATGACAATGTCTAAATCTTGCCATGAATGCAAGAAATTCAAATCAACTAGTGGACACTTTAAAATCATAAACGTTGGCAAACTAAATGTTCAGCGTATTTTAAACAGACAATACAATTAGAATGCATACCCAATTTGCAATAACTGAAATTGCTGTTGAACACCAAACAATGGCGTTATTATTCTTAATAGTTGCTAGCGGCGCCGTGGCTAGGGTTGTGAAGACCTCAAATACATACGACGCTATATTCACACGGCAACGTGGGGGCTTCTGGATGTTCCGAATTTACAAACGTCAATCAACGCTAAGCACGCGCTCACGCTCGTGCTGTCCGTAATATGTCTTTAAAATGCAATAGAACTGAAAGAGACAGCTATACTTTTGAGGGATGTTCAATGTTGATTAGCGTTTGTTAATTCGGAGGTCAGCATGCCATTGACTACCCCGTTTAGGAGGGGTGGTGGGTCGTTTCATACCTCCAGCAGTGCGGACCCCAGTGTGAATCGCTGAAAATGGGTTTTGGATTTGAATTTTATTTAATTTTTAGATTTGAATGGGTCCTTACAAACGGCAGTGGTGCAGTTGTGTGAATGGCCCAAGTTAAAGTTATCATACAATTTCAAGTTGTCTCTGAATGTGTCGATTGTACCACGTCTCAAAAACAACCAAATACGCATTCTCCTTTGTTTTGTTTTTGTTGACCCCTTCAAAAGATCATTTTATGCGCAACAACAGGTCGTACCGAACGATTTTAAAAAGTAGATAGGCAATATTCATATTACGGTCCGAACAGCTCGTTTTATGAAACGACCCAAGATCTTCACCTTTTTTTGAACGGGTGAACAAAAACAAAAAGCGCGAAGCGTATTGAAGCGTGGCCTGAAGGACTTATTCAAAAAGAGCTTTTGGGCGATTCACACTGGGGTCCGAACGGGTTGTAGTGTGGTATCAAAAGACCGAAGACCCTGCGTCGGCGCTGTTACTTCACCATATCAGTTTCCTCTTTCTACAGGCGCTGCGTGCGTGAGACTTGGGTTTACAGATCAAAAAACGGGCACGTGAATATTTGCCCGGAAATGTCTAGCAAAAGCCTGGCAACCCTGGCTGTGGCTAAATTTCAACATTTGGCAGACAAAACGTGGGGTTAAATTTAACAATGCAATTAAAGCGAGTGTCTTCACAACAAAGCGTCCTGGCGCCTGCATACGAGGGTAAAATTTCATTTTACGTCTAAGATTAATGTCGTAAATCGCTCGCATTTCGTCGACATACCGGCAAGTTTTAAATCGTCTGTATTGTTTACGCGGGCGAAACTTAATGTGACTTAAAGTTAAAGTTGAAACGTACAGTTGGACGCGGAAATTGTACAGTTATACCTGAGGAATGCACCAGTCCCATCCGCGCAGCTTTCGAGCATTTTTCATGTGACATTCCGCTTTGTTGCGGTCGGGAAATAAATTAGTAACAATTTCATTGTTTGTGAGAATTATTTCCGCCACTGTGCTCCAGCGAGCGAGCACCCAGCACTCGTCATGGCCTTTTTTATCACAATGCTTATTACTTTTCGAACGCTCAAAAATTTCAGGCTTGATTGTGTTTTAAACTACTTTTTAATCCTGGAGGTTAAAAATAAACATGTGTCTATGATGTTATTGCTCCTAATACGTTATGTTACTACTACTGATATGTTATTTATTTTAGGAGCGAAATTGAAAAAGAGGTTGAGAGTCACCTGATAGAAAGTGGTCAACTCTGTTCATCATTATCATCATCAGCCTATGTTGGTCCACTGCTGGACGTAAGCCTCCCCTAATGCGCGCCATTGTGCCCTATCTTCGGCTAGACGCATCCGTCACCTGCCAGCAGCCTTTCGTAAATCGACGCTCCACCTAGCCGGAGGGCACTACGCTTGCCGAGACGTGGTCTCTACTCTAGAACGCGCTTACCCCAACGGTTATCCGTTCTACGGCAAATGTGACCAGCCCACTGCCACTTTAGCTTACTTATTCTGAGAGCTATGTCGTTCTCTGTCGAATAACCTCATTTCGGATTTTATCTTCCAGAGACAACTGAAAAACTACGATTTGATGTCACTACTTTGAGATCTGACTTTATTGAGACTGTGATTCAAAATAATCTGGTCAGCCATTTGAAGATTATCAGATTTATCCTGGTTCATGAAGAGATGTACTTGTCTCAAACAAACTCGATCGGATTAAAATGTCTGTCTTGGAAGTTACATTTTACTACTAAGAAATAAGTAAGGCAGAAAGAGTTTCTTGAGAATTAATAGCTATTATGGTGAAAATTTACATAATTACTATGTTTAATAATTGTATTGTCATTACAAAATGTCTTAATAAAGATACCATTGCTACTTTGTAACCATAGTTTAAAGTTCAAATAACTTTTTATACATTGAATTCATCCTACAAAATAACTGTGGTTAAAGAACTCTATGAATGACTTCATATAATTATTTCTCTACTAAATAACTGCGCAATATCAACACTCTTATTACTATTTGATTCATACACATAGTCATGCAACATTTGAACCAATCACGGAGAAATCAGTAAAATTTAAGAACTTGCTACCAGGTGTGGCATTCCGGCTGACATCACTTCACATCTCGGTGCTTCACGCTTACTTTAATCATCAATAAGCTTTATTCTGAATTAGTATTTTCCCTAATTTTGTATGTGATTTGATTGATTAAAAAATGATATTTGGCTTAGTTCTTTTCTCTTACACGACCACAGTTACAAGGAAATTGAATTTGAAAGATAAACTCACCACGAGAGAAGTGAGTTTTGGCCGACCGGAATACCATAGCAGAACGGTCCCGCCCAACCGAACACAAGGTGAACCAATCGGCCCTTTGATCCGCCTAATTGTCAATGTATTTACTGCTCCCGTTCCTGGCTAATTTGGGCCCATTCAGAACATTCAACGGCTTTTGTTAAGTGCGATTGCATGTAAGGGAACCTGATCACGTTTCTTAGTGAAAGAACTGATTTTTCTACCCGATTTTGCCTATAGAAATCTTTTTCTAAAAACCGGTAGAGATGGGACTGGAATTTGTTATAATGCAGTTTTATATCAAATGCCAGAATGAAGGAGGTTTTCAATTCGACGTGAATATTCTTTTAAAGTTTTTTTAACGCCTTTTAAATATTTCAAACGCCGACTATAGCTGGGTTGCGACCTGTGCCCAACAGTAGGATGTATGAGGCTGTTTTTGTATTATGTATGAAAATGTCAAGTCCATCGTTAAAGACGGGCTATTCAATTGCTAACGAATACTATTATTTTCGTAATTTAACGGAATAAAATGTAACTACTGGTAATAAAAAAACAAATACGACGACCGATTGGGTATTGGGTGATAAGTTAATCACTACACTAAAGGTCGCTTGTTCGATACCCGCACGGTACAAACATTCATGTTGATGCACAATGCACATGTCTGTTGTCTGTTTGCATTTGTCTGGGTGTTTTCTATGTAAAATAAGTATGTATTGACAAAGAAACAATATTTAGGTGTGCTCATCAATAATTATGTCTTTAATAGTGCCGCCGAAACTTACTTCTTATATTTTAGTTTTATTGCAGCGAGTTTTGAAGAAAAGTTTATTATGAATAATGCAAAAGCTAGGTGGCCAGGCACTAAGTATGTAAGTTCACTAAAACATTCGGGGAATCCCCAATGGAATTTAAAAAGACGAATTTCCCTGCTAGTTATTTTTGGACAGTAAATAAAGTTCGCTTAAACCACTTCAAAGTGAAAACTGTTCAAAGTTGGCGTGATAATAAGTATTTTACGTTTCTTGTCGTCATAGTTTCTTTTCTTACACTCCAGACAATAACTTAATTCAGCATCAAAAGAGACGTTGTTCTTTCAGTTCAAAGAAGGTTATTAAAACAAATTACATTTTCAAAACAAAACTTCCACGAAAGCATAAAATACAAAAATAACTAAATATTTTCATAGAGCTTTGTCCCTTAGACTACTAAATGTGAAGTTGAGTGATTAATTATTATTGTACACTTATTTAACGTCGAATTTGTTACTCTTTTGAAAGCAGACTTTCTATTTTTAATTTTCCTATCTTTGGACAAACCTTTTTGTCTTATTCTTCTAATACTTCCTTACTTCTTCCATACATGCAGTGAGCCTTATGTAATGAGAAGCATTCATAAGTCCTACTAATATTATAAATATGACAGTTTGAATAAATGTGAAACTACTGGATGGATTTTAATGAAACTTTACAAAAATAGGTATAGCTTATGCATCTGAATAGCACATGGGCTACAATTTTTAAAGAGTTTTTTTTTAACTGAAGGCATGGAAGAAGTCTCGGGTGGCTGCTAGCATTGTATAATTAAGCATGATGCTTCTCATTAATACAAGAAGTAATTCAATACTAATTTGATGTTTCCTCTGTTGTAGTTTGTAATTAACAATATAAATACTAATTGCAGTTATACTGAGTCCTATCCTTTATGTTTGTGAACGTATATCTTGATATGTAGATAATATGAGTTTTGATACTGATCAATTCCAATCAATTATCAATGTAGACTGTATCTGGACTGCACAAAATAAAGGTTACACTCGTATATGTATAAAAGTCAGACCTGACTGAGTTATGTTTAAACCAACAGCCGAAACTACTGTTCTTCAAACTTTATAACGAATTTATTCATTGACATCACGTGAATTAATGCTATGACAATTATAATTTGAAAAATGGTATGCTACACTGCTCAAAAGTGTCTAGGGATATCTCAAGCATTTTCATACAAAGTATAGCTATTTGGGAGGCTGTAAAAATTAAAATATTGATACCAACGTAGACATTTTTAGAACACAGAAACTGCTATATCTGCCCTTTCAGATTGTATAAAGAAATTCATTGTAGTAGCATTATTATACAATCGTAAGGATGTTAAAAAAAGACAGATTTTTCTTTTAAAAGGTGTCAAAATTTTAGCAAAATCAAACGTTTTTTTTGTAATATTCTTAACCTTTATCTTATGCCTCTGTCCTCGCGTTATTCTAAGATAATGTGAGCATTATCTTAGAAATACTATGAGGGTACTATTAGTGTACTATTAGTTTACAAGGTAAGCCTTTTAAACAAACTTAACTTTATGAAATATTTGAAAAATGATATCCCTATGATATCCCTAGACAGTTTTGATGTGTGTATTTTGAAAACGAATACCTGGGTTAAGTTCAGCCTGGAAACTTAATTCACCAAGTGACTAGGTGATCCAAAACTACTAAATTGTAGTTCTAATTAAAACATGGGCAACATTGAGTAATCCTTCTAATTCGGCAGTAATCATTTAGTTATCTTCCCCAGAAGAAAAATAAAATTTAGACTTGACCATAAAGTACTCGTAAATAATATTAAGAACCGGATTTTCCTTCGGTTTGATAAAAAAAAACTATACAAACGAACAAACAAACAAAATGAACAAAAATAAACTGAATGGGTTAACAAATTATCTTCTCAGGGGTAGGTTTATAAGGAGGCATGCGGTTTTCTTACCCTGTAGTTAGAGAGATGGTTCACCACGCAGGTGAAGTGAACATCCCGACCCTGTGTCACGGTGTGGTTTTCTAGCGCTTGCAGAAATTCAGGCTCGATTTCAGCTTGAATCGGCATTTCACCTGTCAACAAACCGTCTCTTGAATAAAGCTGTAAACGTAAGATAAATTGTTACTAACAGTCAATCTGTGGTTGAAAAAAAACTGAAATAAATGTTATTATATTGACTAATCTCCTTATTCGTAATGTCAAAGATACCGCCAGCAAATTTTCTGCCTCGACCGATGGTTGACTGGTAGAGAATGTCGTTATTCATTAAGTCCGCCATTGTACTTTTCTTCCTTGTGCAATAAAAAATAAATACAAGTTATTTAAGAATCTTAAAATATAAATGTTTGAATTAAATAATTAAAAATTGAATGTTTGGCGGCTGTTGATCTTGACGGGGGGACCCAGTCATCCTGTAACTGTAGCATAATCTCCAGAACCAACTCCCTGAGATATCTGGGTATTATAATCGATGAGAATCTTTCGTTTAAGGCACATATAGCGACCACATCACTCAGGCTACGTAAATTAATACACGTGATGAAAACGCTGAGAGAAGTGTCAAACGGAAGTTTTTTGAAGCTAGTGTATCTTGCTCTATGCCAACCCATTCTAGATTATTGTATTTTGGCGTGGGGTGGTATACCCTCGTCGGTGTTGATAGCTTTGGAAAGAGCACAGAGAGCAGTTTTAAAGACTGCTTTAGGAAAACCGAAACGTTATGCTACGACTGATGTATACAAAGAGGCCCAGGTACTGAGTGTTCGAAGATTATGGATGATGCGTGCTTCTTTATATATGCATTCCGTTGCCGTCAAACTCCCAAATTATGAAAGACTTCAGAGTAAAAGAATTTTTAAGCTTACCATTCCAGACGTAAAAACCACATTTGCACAACGTTTCAAAAATTTTCTCTTTCCCAGAATCTACAACAAAATAGTGACCACTGGTGATATCCGTAACTGTCGGCTTCCCCAGGCAAAAAGAAAAATCGTGAACGTCATGTTGACTTGGGATTACGTGCAAACAGAAAAAGCTTTAGAAATACTGAAATGAGAGAACAGCTATCATACCACGCAGCGAACGATAGGAATCTCCTGTTTTTGCTCCCCTCTGATACAAATTCCAACACACACACACACACACACACACACACACACACACACACACACACACACACATACACACACGCACACATACACACACATATACACGGCGCACGTTCATATTTTTGTCCATTGATATTTTAATCTAGTTTTTGTAATTTTGTTAATTCGTTAAGAAACAGCCACCATCTTTAATGTTTTACTTTATGGAACTTGACCCCCACGGGACAGGCTTTGCCTAGTGTGGGAGTCATAGAATATTGTATCTTTATGTTTCTGTTTTGGTTAATAAATACATTTTTATTTATTTTTATTTATTTAAATATAAAATATAAATAACTTAATAAGCGCCTCATCATCTCATCACTTCAACTTTAATAACGCTTTGTCCCTTTCATTCTTGTTGCTGTTGCCATTTGCGAGTATCTGCCAAAACACATCAATAGGTATATGCCTATGCTGCTCGTATGTGCTGTTAGTTTTTATTAATAAGGGGTTGAACGTGTAGCCTTATGTCGTGTAGCGCTGTGCAGCTTACAACGAATAATGAAGCCGTATTTTGGCATACGGATTATGATTTATAGGCAGTCACATGATTACGAGTAGTACACTGTGTATTTGAACATAGGTTCAAATTTAATTATTTTGAAAATGCAACTTTGTATTTGTTTTCTATCGACTGAAATTCGTCAGATACTCGTAGTGTAAGTGGTATTATTATGCATTTGTTAAATCCTCGAGTAAAACATTTTCTTTTAGAGCTTTTAATGTTTATGAGAACTGACCAGTGTGTTTACAACACTTTAGATAATTAATTTTTTTACCCAGGTTTGATCACCAACCTGCATTCGGCAAGCGTTTCATTAAGCCAATAACCCGTTATTTATAGCAATCACTAAATTTACGGAACAGTGGGAAGCTAACGTAATAGTCTAATTCTTTTTTAACCCACTTAAAAAAAGGGAGTGTAGTAATTTTATGAAGTTAGGTGCTCGATGAATGATTATTGACAGTAAAAACTTTACTCGGTGTGTTAAAGTACGCCTTTTTTTTTTTTTTTTTTTTTCGGGGGGAATCCTTTTACGGACGTCCCGCCCTTTGGGGGAAGGGCGGGGATGTGTCAGACTCGTCGACCGTGAAGCGGCAGACACTACTGACTAAACCCCCCGGTGACCTTCTTCAGCGCGTACCCAGAGGATCCCCGTGATCTCAGGTCGTGAACTCCGCCGGCGGGCCTCTGGCGCACTATGCCGGTATAACCGGCCCAACTCGAGGGGAGTGATACCTCCCCTCTACACTCGCCGGTGTGTACGACGATGTGAGGTCACTCCCACACCGCCGTCCTTCCTCGGGGCCACTTGAGATGGAGGCACACAGCCCCCGCCGTGTGCACTTCCAGTGACCCCGAAGGCCCCCCTTTAGTCGCCTCTTACGACAGGCGGGGGGGAACCGTGGCAGTATTCTAACGCCCCTGCCACAGGGCGAAGGGGACAGCCTAGGGCGTAACGCCCGTGCCCCGGCGTCTCCTCCTCTGTCGAGCAGGATTTTCCCGCTCTCTCAATCTTTCGGCAGCCTCCTTCTGCGCCATTACAGTCTCGCAGAAATCGGTCATTGCCTGCCATATTCTCACATCAAAGGTCATGGCCTGCACCAAGTTCGGCAATGACACGACTCCTGCTCTAGCGCTAAGAGCGCTGCGCTCTTGGGCCCATGCTGGGCACTGCTCCAAGGTGTGTTGGGCACTGTCATCTAAGGAGTCACAATGGTGACAATTTGCATAGGGCTCTCTCCCTATGCGGTTCAGGAACCTCCCGAAGCAGCCATGCCCGGAGAGGACCTGTGTGACGCGATATGAGAGAGAGCCATGCCGCCTCTCAAGCCACTCCATGAAAATTGGACGGATCGCCTCCAGCGTCCGTCCTCCAGCTCCAGGATTTTCGAGTCTCTCCTTCCACATTTGCACAGCCTCGTCCGTGAAATTGGCCCGTTGGCCGTCAATTTCCTGGGGTGCCAGTCGCCGGCCCTGGGAGCGCGCCTCCTCTCTCCAGAAAAACGTGGCAGCGAGGGCCGTGGCGTCGAGGTCCCAGGGCAAAGAGCGAGCTAGCACGCACGCCGCCTCGTATGAGATCGTGCGGTATCCCCGAATCGCCCGCACCGCCATCAGCCTCTGCGGGCGGCGCAGAATGGCTGTGGATTGGCGTCTCAGGGCGCCGGCCCATATGGGGGCCCCGTAAAGGGCTATTGACCGCACGATCCCGCTGTACAATTTTCTGCAGCTATCTTTTGGCCCTGTCAGGTTTGGCAAAATCCGACACAACGCATTAGCTGTTTTTGCCAGTTTTGGTGCCAGTTGCTCAAAGTGAGGGCGGAAGCTCAATCGGCTGTCGAGGACAATACCGAGGTATTTCATGGTCGACTCGACGGCCAAGCTAACTCCACCCACCACTATTTGGGCTCCAGCTGGAGGGGCTTGCCGAGGTTTGTGAAAACACAAGACCTCGGACTTATGCAGAGCCACCTCCAGGCCCAAGCGCCGAATCCGCCCGACCACACTCGCTGTGCCCGCTGTCGCCAAGATGGCAGCCTCCCTGTACGATTTTCCTCTGGCAGTGACTAAGGTGTCGTCTGCATAGCACGTGACACTCACGCCATGCAGGTTGGCGCCACGCAACACCCAGTCGTAGCCAATGTTCCACAAGAGCGGTCCGAGGACCGACCCCTGCGGAACACCACACGACATGGGCCGACGAATCCACCCGTCACGCCCAGGGTACTCAATGTACCGCTCACTTAAGTATGAGCCGATGACCCTTCTAATGTATTCAGGGACCCTATGGTACTTAAGGGCCTCCCTGATACAAGGCCAGGGGAGGGTGTTAAAGGCATTGGAGATATCCAGGGATACCGCCAAAACAACCTCGCCCCTGGCAACAGCCTCTTCGGCTTCGGTCTTTACCCGTAATATGGCGTGCACTGTTGATCGCCGCCTCCGGAAGCCAAACTGGCAGTCCGCCAAGTCTGGGCCGGCCTCCTCAAGATGTTCCACGAGTCGGGCAAAGATGAGACGCTCAAAGAGCTTGCCCAACTCATCGAGAAGGACGATTGGGCGGTAGGCTGACGGTGAATCTGCCGGGCGCCCCTCCTTCCTGAGCAGGACCAATTTTCCGGTCTTCCATTGCCGCGGAAAGAGACCCTGCTTGAGACACTCTGAGTAAAGGCTATGGAGTCTAGGCCCGAGCCATTTTAACGATAGCGCGAGGGCGCGCCCCGGTATTCCATCCAGCCCTGGCGCGGTGTTCTTGGCCCGCAGCCTCAGTACGGCTGCGCTGAATTCTTCAGAGGTTACTGGAGGCACCTCTCTCGCGATTTCATCCATTTCACTGTCCGGGATCATCGGCGGGGGAGAGAATTCGCCCCTCGCCGGAAACAATGTCAAAACAATGGTGTCGAGCAGCGGGGGTTCCAAGCACTCCGTTAACGGAGGGGCCCAAGGTCGCAATTTTGCCATTGCCATGCGGTACGGCCGCCCCCACGGATCCTTGTCGAGAGTGGCGAGGAACTCGTCCCGCGCATCAGACTTCGCTTTATATATGGCTGCCTTTAGTGTCCTCTTAGCTTCTCTATACACATCGTATAGGAGAGACTCCCGTTCCTCATCTCGGCGCGCTCTGCGCCGGGATCGGGTATATTGTCGTCTCGCCCTGACACAGGCCTGCCTGAGCTGCGTCAGGTTTGCGGACCACCAATACACCTGGCGTCTGGGGGAGAGAGGCCTGGTCCGAGGCATTGCCGCGTCGCATACTTGCGACAGCGCCTCCCGAAACCAGTCCGCCTCAACATCCACCCCAAACGAACCGACCGGCGCTGGCACCCACGCTTGGATAATGGAGGCACACTCCAACGCATCTCTGTCTAAGCGCTTTATTGCCCAACGGGGGCAGTCTCTGCCCTGGGGATTCTGCCTCGGACCGGTGTGGAGCGGCATACTTATACGTTAACACACCAATCGCAATCCAGTTTACGCCATCGACAAGTTAATACCTCGGCCGCGGTAGAAAATTGAATATAAATTTATTAGGAAACTCTAGCAAGTGGATTTGAGTGGCTATTCGCAAGGTTCGTTAATTTATTACAAGATTGGGTAAAGAGTCGACTTGAGACGAAATATTACAAGAAATTTTACAATAAAAAGAGGGGAACAGAATTAATGTCTATTTACGAGTTTATCTAATAGGTATAACAATTTAAACTACCAGTGGGTAATTCTTTACTACACACATCAAAACTGTCTAGGGATATCATAGGGATATCATTTTTCAAATATTTCATAAAGTTAAGTTTGTTTACAAGTTGAGCATTATCTTAGAATAACGCGAGGACAGAGGCATAAGATAAAGGTTAAGAATATTACAAAAAAAAAGGTTGATTTTGCTAAAATTGAATTTCTTTATACAATCTGAAAAAGCAGATATAGCAGTTTCTGTGTTCTAAAAATTGCTACGCAAATAGCTATACTTTGTATGAAAATGCTTGAGATATCCCTAGACACTTTTGAGCAGTGTAGTTTGGTATATGTAAGCTTACAAGAAAGTTTTGTCATACTGGTAATAATACCAGGCATTGGATAAGACCAAATGCTTCCTACTTGTACGAAACTTGACGTTAAAAGTTAGGTAAAAGTGGTTTAAAAATGTCATGAAGAATCTCACCTGTGACAAAAACACTGAAAAACGTCGCCAGCCACCAGGCTGACTTGGTTGGTGACGAAAACATGTGTTTCTGGATGATCAGCCTGCAACAAATATTTTTATATTATTTACTGTTACGAAATCATTTGACCAGTTTGACACCGTGGCCGCTTACTAATACCAATGGGAGATTTTTTGGCCTACTTAAACAAAAATCTCCCATCGGCTTATTTACACAGAAATAATTTATTCTGTTAACATCTTAAAATACAGAGAACATCTTATTTTGGGATTTTTATTGGACAGTTTTTGTTTAAATACCTTAAAGAAACCACAATTCATAAAAAAAGAATTGGTGGCGCTAGAGCAATCTGAAAATGCTGACGATGTTAGAATGTAGGTATAAATGTTTTATTACTTCAATACCCCTCAATTAACAATCTTTCTGATTTTCACACAACAATCACTGGGAGAAGTTTTAAAAGCCAATTGACTGGACTTATATGCATCTAGGCACGTGTGTTGCTACTTGCTATATTTTTTATAATATGAAAAATATAGCAATTAGCAACATTATACAGTGGCCTGTTTCGATGTAAGGCACTTCAGTAATTGATGTACAAAACGAAACTGCTTAGTGTGGAAATAACAAAAAACATTTTTTCTTCAATGTCAAACATTATTTTGATTAAATATCTCTACAAAACGCATAGAAACACACCTTGAAAATGACCCAATGCGGTTTAACAACTTGTAAAAATAAATCATTGTCACAAAACCAAAAATGGCTGTCCTTTGAGATTCAGAAAATGTTACTACGTAAACGTCTTAACGAATCTGCCTAAAGCTTTCCAACATTCATTTTCAATAGAACTGTGGATATGCAAAAAGGAAAGAAAGCACAAAGTTAAAGAAACGGAGGCTCATTATAAATAAGTCGACAAAGCTTCTAAACCGTCAGCCGCAATAATATCTGCTTCGGGATAACAAGAAACAGATCAACAAAGAAGCTTCCTTGAGGAAATGAGCGCTGATCGCGACGTTGATAATTCGAATTTTCTAGAAAAGCTCGCGGGAACAAACAAACTTCTTGACAATCATTTGAGCTTCAGGGCAGGACAAGGGGGGCTAAAACGGCAACATTTTAGGTGTTTCATTTATGAATCATCAAAGTGACGTTTCATCTGGTGAATTGCTAAAAACGGTAAAACGGCGACATGAAAAGTGAAACACCTACTTGACGTTTCATATCTTAGACATATTTTTCTTTTTTAAATTTATTTCATGGCTTGGACTCTTAGACATAGTTTGACGACTTTGCTACACCAAAAAAAATAGTGTCGCGCCTATTAATTGTAAACTTAACGGTTTTCATTAAACAAATATTTTCATCATTACAACTAATAATTTAAGGCTTAAAAAGTAGCTTATTATTGAATTTGTGTGATTTCTTATCACTAATAATTGTAGAATGTTTTTAATTTACAATTTTTATGTCTGGCAATGAGGACCGTGACTCGCTAAGAACAATAATGTCACAGCTGTCAATCGAGATTGTAAATAATGTTCGTGAAAACTTGTGATAAAAATCATTTTCCGACCGGAAACGATGAATGAAGACAAGAAATTGGTGCTAGCTAGGCATGTTCTTGAGATTGAAGATATTTGCAAGGAGACATGACTCTGTAACAACAAAGCCCGAGTGATTTGCCAAACTTCTGCCTCGGCAATGGCGTACAAGACGACTTTATTTGGGAGCAGATTTTTAGGTTTTAATGCCGCACATTTTTAAAATAATACACATTATAATAACAAAAACGTTTTTTATTTACTCGATAATATTGGAATATTCACCAGAAGACAGCTAGTTAACGTAAATGTGATGAACTAAGTTCTCAGGAATTTCATTCAAAATGTGATCTTCAGTGTCCTTTCCACCACGGTCTTGGAAATTGATTCAATTTATTGTCACTATTATGTATTCTTGGTGTCATTATAATAATTCACAGTAACACATTTTACTAGGAATAATTAAATTTATCCTAAAAACGATTAAATAATGTTTACTGCTATGTGAATTTGACAGCTCAGCGCTGTCACCTAGTAGGGTAATTTCGTCTGTTCGCGTCCATTTAGTGCAGTTGCCAAACTTGACAATGAATCAAAAACTGCTCCAGCACTGATTTAATTGAAAAAAATATATAATGTATCCATTATATTCTAGTTTATTTTAGGATCAATTTAAAGTTTTTTTCGAAACATTGCATTTTTTTGTGAAAAAATGTCAATTAGCGTCCACTGTAGACCATTTCGCGGGAATAATTTATGAGCTGCTTTACTGCCAGCATTAACTCTTGGCAGGGGACCCTTGCACATCCAACTTCCGCTTTGCCAGCTAGTCTCCCTAGCGCTGATTTGCATTCCTTGACAATCGCTGATGTTGTCGCTGGTTGTTGAATGCTTGCAGTGCTACTCTTACCTTGCTGTCGCTGTAGACCGTCACTTTTGTGACATCGTTGTGACGCTTGCCTGCTATGTAAGCGCGAACCAGAATGCATAAATTTTGGTTTCAAGAACGCTGGCCAGCCTGCCCAAGCGTACTGATCTCTTTATCGCCGAGCCATCATCACATAGTGCGTCTGTGCACGCCAGCAACCAAGAGTTTGATTGATTATTTCCTGAATCCGTCTGTGTAGCATATAAGTCCACCTGTGTCTGTTCTCCAGTGGTCTGTCTATGAATGAATAAACAGTAATCAGGTCTCTTCATTTCGCATTTCATTTTACTCTTTCTTTAAATGGTCTTCAGTTTATGTTCTCTCTTCATCATTATTTCTTGTCACCGAAGACCTAATTAATGTCTTGACTAATAAAAATAATGAAAGGAATTACTTATTTCATTTAAAAATATAATTATTAGCCGTACTCTTAGTTAAAAATGTATCATAATTATGAACAATACATTGGAAATTATTTTTACAAGCAAGTTAATTTTATTGCATTCAAGAAAGTAGTGGACGCAATTTGGTTTATGATTATCTGCTGTAGGTGTAGTTTGCGGCCATAGCGGACGCAAACGCTAAGTTCTAAATAAGATGTATTTAATTCGCGTCTACCTCATTTTATTCGTTAAAAATGTATCTTAAAATTCACATAAATCAATAAAAAACATCCGAATGCGCCGCTGCACACTATTTGTCCTTATGTGCGTTTGTCTTTGAACTTAACTTTGAAGTATTAGCATTAGTGACGTATTTTTAATTGGTGTATTAGTTTACTTAATTTCGAGGATTTTCCGTAAAATGGAGGCGAACGGGGTGGTGGACGCGAACAGGCGAACTGACCCTCAACATCTAACATTCCTCCAATTTGACGTTTAAAAGTGCACCATTTTACGAATTCCCATACAAAACTGTCAAATTGTATGAAAAACAAATATGAATCATATTATGTTCATAATATGATTCACCTAATAAGTTGCCATTTTAGGATTTCAAAAAGTGTTTCATATTATGTTTCAGATATGAAACGTCTAATGTCGCCATTTTAGCCCCCAAGTTCGCAACATGATTATAAGACGACGTTCGAAAAAGGATGTCAATATAACTTTAAAGATACCAAAAGTTTTGTATGGGAACGATTATCTCCATTTGTTGATCATTATTTTGTCACATTTGAATTAAAATTGTTTGAACGAAAAACCTATGTATGGATAACGGGGTAAAAACCATAAAACTTTTTGCTAAAGTACCAGTGACAAACTAGCAAATTTTGAGAGATTAGAATTTTTGAGCCTACATTTTTGGAGTTGTCACGTCAGTTCACGGTCTACGAAACTACGAGTTTACAGTTTGTCTGCGACATTATAAATTATTTTTATAATCTTACGGTGACATTATGAACACTCGATGGCAGACCATTATTAGAGAATTTAGAGCTCAGACTTAATATTTAAAGACCTTATTCATAAAAACTTAAATAGAAAGCTCTACAAAATTTATTGTGATGTTGAAGAGCTGTTTAAGTTTTTACGAATGAGAGGCATTTTCACCTTTTATTCGTAAGCTGCATTTCTTGTACAAATTTTAGGGCATTATGAAAAGGAAAAAAAATACAAATGAAATCAATGTCAATCAACGTATTTGGCGGAATCAATACCAATAAATCGGAAAAGTAAGCCAAATAATAACAAAAAAGCTTTATTATCAACACGAATTTTCCTTTCAAGAACTTGCACGGACTAAAACTAACCCAAAGAGAACTTCACAGGAACAATCTTGTCGAACTCGTAGTTCCACTTAGTTACACGAAATTAGAGAATAGATCAACACACTGATCACGTTCGCCACAAAGTTTGTTACCGCAACCAATAAGGATGTTCTGTAACTAAACGTTGATACAATCAAGCTTGTTCGACAATTAATTCTAAACATATTTTGTGCTTTTGAAGTTCAGTCGTTCTGTTCAGTAACTTAGAGAGCTGAGGTTGCAGCTCAAGCACTCTTCATCCTCTTTGTTGACTACTTAGTATTTTACATAACATAACACAAACTATATACGTCCCATTGCTGGGCACAGGCCCTCAACTATGAGGTGGATTGAGCCATATTCCAACACGCGGGCTCAGTGCGGATTGTTGGAGGGGTATAAGGTTGGGAGCCACCTTAATGCCAGATGTTATCTAGCTGCCTTAAGGCCTCTGACTAGGCTTAACGACTGACATCACATAGAACATATGAGTAAAGAATATAGAAATTAAAAAAAAAGATTGACCATAAGTACTTGCCGTTTGAGTAGCCGCAAAAAGTCTCAACCCTTCTTTGAACCCGCAAGATTCAATTACAGACTGGGCAGCTGACGCGGCGTCGTCTCTACTTTACCGACGGGATGTCCGCTGCGGATCCACACAAATATCATGCATATTGGCCATAAGAGGGCAACCTCTTTCACTAACAGAATTAAAATTACAAAAGTATTATTTTTGTCCCGTTAGATGAATGACTTTTACCCGTCCGGATGGGCGTAATGAAAATAATTGGTGATCCCTGAATCCAATCGATAGTCTCAAAATTGTAAATACTTATATGACGCTAAAATGAATTACACTAGTATCTATAATATTTGAACATAATTATCAATACCTACTCACGCAGCCACAGAGACGAGCATAGCATGAAACAGTGTTTTACTTATATCCACATAATAAAGAACCAAGACAAGAGAGATGTCGCTTTCTTCCCCTCGACTGTTTTCATATTTCATACCCATTGCCATTCTTGACATTATAGTCACTCCATTATTACAATAGTAAATCTTCATTCAGATCTTAAGAAATAGAATAGAATAGACCGTCGTGGCCCAGTGGTTTAAAACTCTGGCTCGTAACACGGTGGTCCCTTCAAATCCTGAACACACCTACTTTGTGTTAATTGTGCGATTTGCAGCTAACTCTACGGTGATTGAAAACAAAGATATAAAATCAAGCAACCCGGATAACGGCAGTTGGCTCGCCCCATTACCACGTTGGCGTCAAATTCCTCGGTGCAATGTGGGCTTCTGAATGTTCCGTTCACCATGTTGGCAACATGCAGAGTGCATCTGACTAACCCATTAGGTATATGGTCGTGAGGGTATGTATGTATGTTTAAGAAATAGAATAAGTATTGGTAGAGCCATAATACTGTTATGTAGACACAAACAGGTAAAGCTGAAGCATAAAATAACCATCAAGTTAACGATCTGATAAGGTTAATCTTTATTGTGTGGGTACTAACCTACACACGTTATATCTTTCAATTTGTAACTTATCTGATTAAGGGTCAGAAACTTGACAAATTACATTGTGTCTCGGCTAAAAATACTCGTAGATCGTATACTCGTGTAGAAAGCATCAAGATAATTAAAACGTATCGTTTCTAATTCTTTCTATTTCTGTTTACGGAACATGATTTGTAGCCATTTAATAAAGGTACTTTGGATTTGACTTCGAATTGATTTTTAGGTAATTAAACATTACACATGCTCAGTGCGGATTGTTGGCGGGCTGTAAGGTCAGGGAGAAACCTTAATGTTAAATAATCGAGCTGCCCTAACTTAGGCACAGTATACCATGACTTAAGCACAGTATACCCAGTATGTCATCTTCCATACAAAAGCAAGCGCGAGCGCTTGTTTGTGAGCGCGGCCACACGCACACACTGACGATTTTCGTGATTCTAACGGATGCTTCAGTCGCGGCAAATTATTCTGATGATTTTTCGAAGTGTTGTTGTTCCTGAGAGGGTGGATTTTATTACGTGAAGCCTGTTTCCATTTACTTACTTTTTATTAATCTATTTCGAATATATCGATTTTACTGAGCTAATTATCTGATTAGTTCATATCACGTTACACTTTCAAAAGCTTTCATGTCATCATACACACCTCTGAAATATTTCCTATACATGCTTAGTTTGTAATTAATAAATATCACGTGGAGCTAATTAAGTCTTCTCCTGTTTTTGTGAAACAATGGGAATACGAACGTAACGTTAAGAGTGCGTATAAACCCAGCAAATTATTAAAATTCACCCGCGCCCCCCTCTCTGCGAACACTATCGCCCGCCGAACCCGTGGCCGAACCACAATACATCTCTCTCGCTCGCTCAACGTGTAGCTTCCGTAGTATACGTAAAACAATCAGATAACACAGTGGGCATTATTTTTGTGAATACATTACCTACATTTTAATGTGTGTAATTTTACTTTCTATATAAGTTGAATGTTATGTTGTAGATAGTAGTCTCATCTTTTAAATTATTTTTAAAGATCTTTAATTCGTCTTCAGTTGGTGCAGGAGAGTCAAACCACCCCCTCATGAGTTCTCACCTTGGCGTTGCGAGGGGGCTTAGTACCGGTGCTAGGGTCCAACCGCCGGGAAGCGAATAGAACTCAGGAGTGGCAGTGTGGTGGACTAGCCACCCACTCGCTGAGGCCCGTAAGGGCGACACGTGGGGTTGCGGGGCCAGTGCGGCCAGCAAGCGCCTTGTGGCGCGTGGTAGCGGCCGCGGGGTTTTAGTCGGTAGGAGTCCAACATAACTTCGTCGTCTCCCCGGGCGGCGAGGTATGCATGAAGATTTCCCCACGAAAAAAAAAGGCGGGTCAAATCATGACACCGGGGAGCTTTTATTTATAAATATACAAATGCGTCTACCTATTACCGTCACTAATATAGAACAAAGAACGCAAAAAAACCCGCTTGTGTATTTACTTTAAAATATTTTATTTATATCTATCTACTATATAAAAATAAGTCGGGTTTTCCTTCCTGACGCTATAACTCCAGAACGCAATAACCGATTTCCACGGTTTTGCATTCGTTGGAAAGGTTTCGGGCTCCGTGGGGTTTATAGCAAAAAAAAAAACAGGAAAATTTCAACAGAAAAGCGAGAAAATCTTTTTTCACATACAGCTAAGTCCACGCGGACGAAGTCGCGGGGGGCTGCTAGTAATTTATAAAAATAAGTCGTGTTTTCCTTCCTGACGCTATAACTCCAGAACGCACTAACCGATTTCCACGGTTTTGCATTCGTTGGAATGGTCTCGGGCTCCGTGAGGTTTATAGCAAAGAAAAATCAGGAAATTTTCTGCAGAAAAGACAGCTAAGTCCACGCGGACGAAGTCGCGGGCGGCTGCTAGTATTTAGTATTTATTGTGAAAAAATCAACTGGTGACAGATAGACAGTGTAGTCTATGTAATAGGGTCCTGTTTTTACCTTTTGCATACCGAGGCGCGACTGTCAGCGATTATAATAATAGATTTTCAATTGTATCTGGTTTATAGGACGTTGAAAGGTGAATGAAAAATGAAAATGAATGCCAAAAACATCATCTTTATTTCAAGTATGTACATATTATACGAGGGTCATTCAATAAATACTTACTTAGCCTACAAAAAGTAAAGGAAAATTTTGGAAAATAGCAATTTATTTTTCAACATAGTCTCCATTCAGTTCGATACACTTAGCACAGCGATGCTCAAACTTTTTTAACCCGTCCGAAAAATAGTTTTTGTCAAACTCTGCAAAATAGGCCTCCGTGGCGGCAATGACCTCCTCATTTGATCCATATCTATTCCCGGGGAGTGTTTTTTTCAGATTAGGAAACAGAAAGAAGTCTCAAGGGGCCAACTCTGGAGAATACGGTGGATGGGGCAGCAATTTGTAGCGCAATTCGACCAATTTGACCATGGCAACGGCAGACGTGTGAACCGGTGCGTTGTCGTGGTGAAACAGCACGTTTTTCTTCGCCAGGTGGGGTCGATTTTTCTTTAATTCGGCGTCGAATCAGCCCAATAAATCGGCATAGTAAAGCCCTGTTATAGTTTTACCCTTCTCGAGGTAATCGATGTAGATCAAACCTTGTGAATCCCAGAAAACGGTGGCCATAACTTTTCCGGCCGATTTTACAGTTTTCGCCTTCTTTCCAGCATGTTCCCCGGTCTGAATCTTTTGTTTTGATTGCTTCTCGGTCTCTGGTGTGTACCAGTGGATCCAGGTTTCATCGACGGTCACAAAACGACGCAAAAACTCCGCGGGATTCAGCTTAAACAGCGCCAAACACGTCTCCGATGTGGTCCCATGGTTGCGCTTGTTGTTGGTTGCTCGTTTTTTCTACATTTGGTGCGTCATTGTGGGAAGATTCATGGCTACACTCAATTCTTGAAATTGTTCTAAGCCAATGCTTACACTAGTAATCCCAGTGACAGCGGCTGTGTTTATGTCTAGGTTCTGGGTTGGTTGCGGATCTGACGTGTTCAGTATGAATTCACCTCTGCACATATTACACGAAAGTTTCAGTTTAGAATAAAAACCCACTTTACCCACGTTTCTCCTGTGATGTTTAAGTTAGATAGAGTGCAACCGAATTGAGGAGCATGATTCGATACCATTTTTATTTTTTCATAAAAGTACAACTTGTCTATTATCACTCTCTCTGCTGCATCGTACAAATTTTCAGCCTGATCTTCATTCTGAGCTTGTGGCCGACTACTTAGAGTGCGTCGTCGCTTCAATGAACTGTAATAAAAAAGTTCAGCTATTTCCAAAAAAAAAACATGCAGAAATGACACAGTAGAAAAATAATAATGCGGAAGCCATATTTTACGGAATTTATGTTAAAAAAAGGCACAAATTACCCACTATTAGGAAAGTCATTTGCAATTAAGCATTAAAGTACTCGTAGCAAGGCGTTCTGAGTCAAAATATCGCTCGGCTCTTGCGTTTTGTGGTTGCAGTTCTAACCACCCCACCCAAATTCACCCTTTTCCGTTCAACTGATCGGATTTATTATATATTTACAGGAGAGTGCAAAGCAGCGGCCAGGCAAAAAAGTAGGCGGGAAATGGTTAATTTCGGCGTCTGTTTGCGCTTAGTTACTTTCATTAAAGAAAGGATGGTTTGGAAAGTGATAACTTTATCAGAAATTATCTAACGTTATTTCTCAAATGACTATTTCCCATTCGTTATTTTTCTAATGACAGGTCTCCACTAGTTTAAATGTTATCGATTGTACTGTAAGAATTTAGGCGGATACTTTTCTGGAGTATTCTCTTCATTCCTCGAGTAATCATTACGGTAAGTATTTTTTTCTGGCTGACAATAGTCTGTAGATATAGGCTGTCTATTAGGGTCTACATTTTCCAAATTCAATGGTGTTCTGTAAAATAAACACAGTTCTTTGTATATTTATTCATGTGGTAGTAACTAGTTATTGTTTCAGCCAGCTTCAACTTTACTAAAAAAAAAAACCCCAAGATGGAAAAGCAAGTATGTATACTATTTTTAAAGAAACCTACATAGTCGACGACGCGCATGCCTCCACAACCTTATTTTGATCACATCTGTCAGATTGTGAAATATTTTGAGATACAGCAATTCTGAAAATTAAATATTATTTGAAAACAATTTACTTACAATAAATACCTGGTGGATTGAAACAAATTCCTTCGAAATCAACCTATTATTTGAAGAGACCAAAGTCATGTGATTTCTTAGCATATACTTTACACCATCTGTTTACGTCATCTTACTAGATCGACTCAAATGAATTTATTTCTCTTAAAATACAATACAACATACCTTCGACAATTAGCCATCCTTTCAGTTTGTAACTTTTTTAGCTCTCGTTTACTAAGTCTTTTTAAAGTCCTTTTCTTTTTCCCCATTTCACTATTTATTTTGAAACTCGGAGCAGCTAAGAATTTGAGCGTAGTCCTCTCGTCTCAACGGAGCGATCGGTACTGATGTGTGAAATAGAAATATGTGTCAAGCTTCACAAACGTGCGACGGGAGATGGCTTTTTCCGCGGAATCAAAACGTATTAAGTGCCAAAAGTGTTTAATCGTTATAAATCCAAAACTAAAAGGAATTTTAAAAAATGACTAGACATAGCCCTTACTTATTTTTTAATATAATTATTTATAAAAAAATTGTCATCATAGTAATTGCCATGTCCAGTATAAAACGAAAAAAAGGGAAAATCAGACGTAACTTCGTGATTTTTTTTTATCGAGATAATTTAATTATTTTATGTTTTTGATCAAACACAACCCTTGAAAATATCATGTAGCGTAACATTTAATAAATTCATAAAATTTCATCTAGTATTTATCACGTACAATCAAGAAAAAGATTGGTAGTTTTGCTTTATGCGCACTCTTAAACAATATTTTAATAGAAACCACGCAATATTATGTTCCCTTTCAAGATGTATGTATGACTCAATAATAAGTATAATACAGTTTCGTGCTTACGTGAAATTAATAAGATTCTGGTAACTGCAACATTTTGATGTAGTTGTATGATATGGCTGTGTTCCTATTAATATTATGGATAACCGCTACTATGTTTAATTCGTACAAAGCGTTGGTAAGTTTTGAATCATCTGGGCAGTCACAAAATTATTAATAACTTGCCTTTCACAGCTATCAAAATTTCTACTCGAAATCATTCCGATTGCTAAATGAAGTTTTGTGATCCCAAACTTGGTATATCTACGAATATATCTTAAAGATGTTGTCTAACCAGACAAGAAAGAAAGACACGAAAACATTTATTTCATTCAAATCGAAACTAAAACACTACTTTATTAACCACTATTCGGAATTTAGTTAAGTAAGCTTTCTAGCGGGTCTGTGATTGTGACCAAAAAAAAAAAGTTGCGGACTTAGATTGTGGGTATGGAAATTAGTGTGGCTTGTATTGCTTTTGTTTATTATATAAGTCTCACCATGTTTTGTTTGTATGTAAGTACTTAAGATTTCAGTGTATTTCTCTTATAATTGAATTATTGTATTCTTTTAGAGAAATAAATGTCTTAAACCTAAACCTAACCACTGGATCACCCAGGCGCAATGATAAACCTTTGCCGTCGTATGCTATGCAGGCACCTAATTGCTTTGCGATCGTATTACACTACCTATAAGTAGGTTAGGTCGGGCAAGACGCCGAAGCCGCAGATTAATTCAGTCGCCGCAAACGCGAGAATAGTTTCATTTGATCTGAACAGCAATCAGTAAACATGGGCCAAGAAATAAATATCCCAGCCGGGGTTCCTCTTGGAACTAATTGCTGACCTATCTGTATTGATGGCACACTACCGACACCAGGATCAATGTAAATTATCTACCCACCGTCCGCACGGAACGATTATCGTATATCACTCTTGCGTTTTATTCGACGCGACTCGTCGACTTTATGAACGTTCTTGTTTCAAATGTGGAAAACTATTTTCGTTAAAAAGCTCAATGGTATCAATTAACTTCGAATAAAATGACTGTTGAGAAGATATCGTTTACTTTTTTGACGCAATGAGTAGAGCTGGAGGCCGTGAGGACAGTTCGATATCACGCCGAAGACGTTTGTCTCGAACTTTTATTTTTTAAGGTTATTTCATGTGCTTTAGCGATGTTAGAGTTGTTTGCAACCGTTTTGCTCATAAAACATGTGGTCGCTAGCGCTTTAGACGTACTAAAAAAGCGACAAAGTAAAAAACGTATCATAAAATATAAGAACTGTTATGTTGATTGATTGATTTACAACAGAATTGTAGTTAATGATCTGCCCACTAACCGCTAAAAACGGTAATCGTACATTACAATTTCGTTTCATTCGACACAGGTCATTAACATAACGAATTTAATGGATGAAGTCGAGTTTACAGTTAATAATGGTTTCCCGCTTTTATTTATTGCAGTGCTCACAAATAATTTATCTACATTCCTACATGTAGGATTGCAGGGACGTATTAATGGCCCAGTGGGTCTTCAATCTGAAAAAATAAAAATTTATGAAATTTTTGGCCCTAAGGCCCTAGTGGCCAATGAGACAAGCATTCTCAAGACGTGCGTACTATTTCGACGAATAATTTTCAACGCGCATACTAACGCAGCGTTCAAGCGCAGTGACTGCTTCTGCACATCTGCAGTCAAGCAACAATCACACAACAATCTAACGAGGAATCGTTAACATTGAGTTTTTATCTGACCAAACACATATACAAACTGACTTGGAAGTAATTGACCTAGTGCTATCCTTCTACTTCAATCTGAAACTGTGTCCAGTTGAATTACTACCAGGAAAGCCTAGATTCAGGATCAGGAAATTAGATCGGTCAAACAAGAAATTTAGTAATATCTTGAACATTACCAAAGTAATCGGATCATATTGTCTTACTTCTACAGAAGCAGAAGCTAGATCCAAAATAAAACATAACAGCGCACAATATATTACCTACTATGTTACGTGTTATAGAATCTGATTCATTTATTTCATCTTCAAGCTTGATTACATAAATTCCCATGATGCATACAAGTCAGAAAATTCATTTGAATCTAGAGTATAATTAGTTCGTTCGTTAGTATTTCAAAAGATACTATCGAAAGATCAACGATTAAAAAGGGAAACTGGATAATTTCATAAAGAAAATTACAAAATGAGGAATCCTTTTCAATCGCAGATTTCAAAATAACGGACTTAAACGATAACAGAAGTTTAATTCGTCAATAAAAGCAAGAAATAATGTCCGAAAATTTTAAATTTCCCCAACATCGTCAAAATGTCTTTCAGAAAATTATTATGAAACAATTTGCAAGGCGCAGCGAAGCGTGCTAACAAGTCCATTAAATTTATTGTTCGGTTTCTTTCACTCGATGTTTAGAGTATAACGGGATAATAAATTCTTGTGAAGCTTTACCTTAATAAATCCAGTTCGAGTCAGATTCTCGAGCCTCCATAAATTGTTAAATAAATCGTTCGAACAACATCGACTGGATCTATCGAGGATGGCTTTCAGTTATATCTCTAATTTGAAGGGGAATCTCCGTCTTGTAAGTGTTAGCGCGGAAGCGTAGAATGCCGATCGGTTAAGTAACCTTTATTATGTATTTCAATAAAGAAATATATAGGCATTTTTTCTTAACATATTGAACTATTGTGTTTTTAGAGTTCCGTATCCAAAGGTAAAAACGGAACTCCAATTCAAGCATTCGCTGTTTGTTTGTTTGTCTGTCTGTCTGTCACCAAGCTGTATCTCCTAAAGCAAGATAGCTAGAAAGCTGAAATCTTCACAATTTATGTAGGTATTTCTATTGCCTAAACTAAAAATAAAAAATATATTTAGGGCAGAACAAAAGAAGGAAAAAAAACACGTTCATTGTATGTTTCCTTTTTCTTTCCTTTTCATTATTTCGTTCTATATTCAAAATGGTAACAAGTACACGCTTAAAATATTCAGAAGATAAATAGTTGTATATTTCAAATTCCTTCCTAAATCAATAATTGAATAAAATTTTTTTTACTAGATGATGATACGGAACCCTTAGTGAGCGAGTCCGACTCTGGCAGGTTTTATTTTAAATTACAGAAAATCATTGGATTCTTATGCAATTTTTAAATGCTTACCGCCCAGAATCGACCTCACCGAAAACCTTCAAGGAGTCCTTGTTTCAGCAGTGTGGACGGCTGATGACGGCAATTGAAGATAATAATAATGAAATACAGTAGTAGTTAGAGGTATGATATTATTGATTTTTGAATAAAAGTACCCACTGTAAAGTAAGGATGAGCAATTAATTACCCGTAATAAACCATTAATTGGTAGGTCTGGCAACACCGTGTTGTTAAGAACGCAATGTGGCAATTAAATACCCATAAACGGTATTTCATTGATATCGGTGAGTATTGACCGTTGCCGCGTTGTTCCAAATATCATATTGTAATCAGTAGGGAACTTCGTTATCGTAAGGAGCTAAATATACCCTTGATAATATCATGTAAGGTGGTTCCCGTGGCGCTGTTGTGACCGTAATCGGCGGCGTGTGTTGTAAAGCAACACACGCCGGGTCGGAAATGGGATGGGTGGGTGACCACCCCCGACCGACATTTAGTGGTGTGTATTTCGGGCATCTCCGTGCTTCGGAAGGCACGTGAAGTAGTTGGTCCCGGCTGACGTCGTTAGATGTCAGTCGTTAAGCCTAGTCGGAGGCCTTAGGGCGGCGACATCTGACATTAGCCCGCGTGTCAGAGTATGGCTCAATCCACCTCATAGTTGAGGTGTGTCAGTCAGAGCCTGTGCTCAGCAGTGGGACGTATAAAGGGCGTTTATGTATAGTATGTAATGGTAGCTAGAGCTTTTATGAAGGGCTCTACAGCTTCTCATTATGTCTTATTTATAAACGTGGAACGGGAATCACCCAATTATATTAAAATTAAAAGAGGTAGATAGTACTGATGCGGGGTCAAAAATTGTCAACTGCGTCCATAAGTCCTTGCCTATAGTGTGAACAAGATGGTTTAATCATTTACAAGAGCGTAAACGAGACAAATACAGGTTGCGCAGTAGAGTGTCGTCTCAAACTGTCAACACTGTCAATGCTTTTTTCAGGTGCACTAAAGTTCTGATTTCGGGTGCCACTTTTTCAGTACAAGTAACCTATCTCTCTTCTTTAATTATATTATCATTGGAATCACACGTATTAATAAAGCCAGTTGAAATCGCCTGCGTTTGAATTTTACTGTTCATATAAAACTATTGGTTTACTTGAATATAGCTTTGATCTAGATGCTATAAAAAAACAGGGCAAAAGATTTTGAACGTAAATCGTATTCCAGGATGCCTGCCAGATAAACGAAATACCTATCGATATCACTTTGAAATCGTATCTGATCTGCAGCGTTTCGTTGGTTCTGTGAAATACAAAAAACAACTACCTATATTGGTATGGATTGAGGATTTCATATCTCATCTCTTGATTTATCGGGATACTGCATGTACGTTTCTGCCAATCAGGTAACTTGATCGTTAGGAAATGAAAGAAAACCAACTAAAATGGTAAATTGGGAAAAATATTCCTTGCTTCCCCTCGTTGATTAGTCCTGACTCCTGCCTAGTCATTTTCATCCAGTCAAACTTCTAATAGACTGACAAAAATAACAACAAAGAGCTACAGTCAGCGACAATAGAACTATGCACTTTACAACTATGTCACAGTAATTTTGTTGTCGTTGTCATAAACAATATGAGGATGCTGTCACCTTAGAATATATGACTAAATGTTAGAATATTTTATACTACTCGTATATCTCATTTAACTCGCTATTCAATTTCATCTAGACAACTTTTAAATATAGACTGACAAAACTAGCAACAAAGAATCACCTATTTATTCGGCGTTTCCCTGACTAGTCAATTTCATCAACCTTAAATAAATCAACTTCAACATCAACCAAAAAATAGATTATAAAACTTATAGCAAAGAGGTATAGAAACCTGTTTGTCATTTACCTGGCCAGTCAATTTCATCTAGACTATATTTTAAAACCTTTTTGGACAAACAAAACAAACAACAAAGAGGTACAAAACCAGCATATTAGTCATTTACCTTGCTAGTAAATATCATCTTAACAACCTTTGAAAACCTTTCTAGATTGACAAAACTAACAACAAAGAGGTACAAAGACCAGCGTATGTGTCAATTTACTTGGGTAGTCAACCTTTTTAGACTGACAAAACTAACAACAAAGACGTACAAGACTAGCGTATTTGTCCCTTACCTGGCCAGTCAATTTCATCTAGTCAACCTTCTGAAACATTTTTAGACTGAAAAAACTAACAACAAATAAGTACAAAGACCAGCGTAGGTGTCATTTACTAGTCACCTACGCTGGTTGACTGGCTAGTCAACCTTTTAAAACCTTTTTAGACTCACAAAACTAACAACAAAGAGGTACCTACCTATTTGTCATTTACGGCTGGCTGTCAGCGACACACGGAAAATTATCGCCGTGAGTAATGGGACAGATGACAAGTAGCCAATCGCCATGGAGTTTATGCTGCGCTTATGCAGGGATTTTGTGCCCGTCCTTTAGTGCAGAGCTTTTTAGCAAAATCGTGCATGATATAGTTAAGGGGCATTAGTTCGTTCTGGATACTAACAGGAGCTTTTATTAATTTTGGCAGTTTTGCAGTGTCAAAATGTGGGTTGCTTGTAAAATTATTTATAAATAACATAAAATATACCTAATGGTATAGCAAAACGATGGTAGACTTCCTATCGATGTCACTTTATGATCAATTTTCTTAAAAAATACACTTGCTGTTGTTTTTTTTTTGGCAGGGTTTGATGTTATTTTTTTAAGTTATTCATCATAAGTAATAACTAGATGGTGATAATAACCCACATATCGATATTTTTTCAAGTTCTAATCACAACATAACTTGTCTTTTTGCCATTTAAGCTTAACTACAAATACTTGCATGTAATCATGTTATGACTTTTATTTTGGTACTGAGAACAGTTGATACGTACGTAAAAAATATTATTTACCACAAAAATATAGCTCAGATTTAGGGTCCTGCCTTCCAGAACAATTTTATCACATTATCGAGATCTGCAAATGTTATGTAGGTATGAAAAGGGTTTGACATATTATGACTTCGCGTGGGAACCAAGTCGGAATTTAAATTTTTGTTCCAGAATAGATCTTTATGGCGATCCAGAGATCTGTCTTTTGATCAACGCCGTCTCTTGGGGCTGAAAAATGGGTTTTTGTTTTGTTGTTTTTCCTACAAATAGGTATTTGGTACGACTTATCAAATTAATTTATTTGAATATCCTACTGATATTATACAGGCGAAAGTTTGTATGTCTAGATGTGCCGTGTTGCTGTTTCACGTAAAAACTACCGAATGGATTTTAATGAAACTTTACAATAATGTAGCTTACACATCTGAATCGCACATAGGCTACAATTTATAAAGAAATATTACTTTTTGTTTTTCAACTTAAGTCCACGCGGACGAAGTCGCGGGCGGCCGCTAGTATTTCACATATATGTATGCCCAATGTTTTTGTTTCATTCACAGATAGTCTTATCTAGTTTTTTTTTGAGAGCTTTTCATATGTTTTTGTTTTTGTTTATGCTGGTTACTATACTGTAGATGCGAAGCCATTTTTACAGTGCAAACATTGCAGGTTTCATTTTATCGGTATTAACCTTGACAGCAGGGATTCGTTTGTTTTTATATATTTTTCAGTGTACTCGTAAGAATAACTTCTTCATCATGATATTTTATATATATCTTTCAAAAAAAAAGTGCTACGTTGAACAACCAAATTGGTTCTCCCAAGTTCAGTGTATATTCATGGAGTCACATAGCCAATTGAAATAGCCAGCCCATTGGTGTATTTATTTTTGCTCCTGTGACGTGGTTAGTTATTACGTGTGCATCAAATGGCATCACGTGTGTCAAAGAGTGAACCGGTGAAACAAGAGGACAAAGTATTCCGCAGTGCAAAGTTCCAATTGCCCGTTCATATTTTCGTCGGCGTTGAACTAAAGTATAGGAGAACCTGACTAACAATTGAATGAACAAAAATAAAATAACACTGGAAATTATGCCAAACAGCGCCATCTAGCCAAAATTAAGCAATTAAATGATTGTGCTATGTAATGGGATACTAGACAACGGATAAATATACTCAACTATTTCTTTTTGTGAATGTATACTTAAGTAATATATTTAAACACAGCACACAAATGATTGTAATGGCGCACTGAACCATATCATCAAATTAGTCATCATCGGTCGTTGAATGAGTCAAACCAACGCATAGTACAAGCTGATGAAATGGATATTGTTGCTGAGCAGATTGTTTGGGCAACGGGCCTTAAATTCGACCTTTGAGAGGTTAAAAAGGATGATTACTGTGGTATGAAAATCAAAAGCACTGGAGCTAGAGATTGTAAATATTGAATTTACCTACTCAATACGTAGTTGAAAAATGAAATTAATCTTTATTGAATTGAAAGAAATATTAAGTAATTAATAGAACATGAGAGCATTAGGAGAGACCTTTGCCCAACAGTGGGTTGATGTAGGTTAGGAAAAAAAAAGTAGATCATTGTGACTCAAATTTGAACGAGAATAAAACTAGTCCACGCAAATAAAGCCACGGTAAAAAGAAAGCTCAGTGTGTAACAGACGTAGACCGTAACAAAAGAAATTTGCTAGTTTTAACACAAATTGAGTTGACAGCACCATTTACGTGTATATAAAAAGAGAAACGTAAAAAAAGATTACTGTCAACAAAATTTAGTTTAAAAAACAGTGTGTGTCGAACAAATGGTAATATCATCATCACATAGGTAGTAAGGTTCCGTAGTAGCCCGTTACAATAAGCGGACTCAAAAGCTGTTTGATACTTTGAACGTATTATACAGTCGAATCAACTCATTCATGACCACTTTGCCAATAATTCCTAAATCAGCTAGACTTAATTCTGTATTGAGTATGTTCCACTTAGTGCGTTTTAAATATGAATGAAAATGCATCGTAACGGGTCATAGTTTTTCGCAATTTTAACTTCTGTTACCACTGCAATAGATATATGAAAATGTCATGATTTGAGTTCCAAATCATAGGGTTTGTAATCCTGACTCTATAACCACTGCGGAAATAGTTTTATAATTTAATAGTTTTAATTTAATTTTAAATATAAAATGACATGATGACAGGGGTTCAATCTTAAAAGGTTGTTATATAAAATCATCTTATTGTGTTTCACTCTCTTATTGTTATAACTATAGTAAGTTGCACAGGCCAAAATTTATTAATTCTCTATTTAGCTTTGCGATTGACTAGTAGAGAGCGCCTGTAGGCATTAAGGCTGCAAATTGTCCTTTTTTTCCTCGTAATTTTGTTCCATTTAAATATTTTTCGTTTTTATTGCCGGATACCAAAAGTAACTGCTAAAATAACTAATGCCAGGGAAAGTAAGTTAACCGATATTTTTACTGGCTGCATTTGGTCTTTGCGTACTTGGTTTGTAGGGCCCTCAGGCTGAAGACGGCGACCTACGCCACACGGGCCTTGCGCCGCTTCTGTTTGCCCCGCCTATATGTATTCACAAGGGCATCCCCGCTGGGTAGCGTATATTGGCGGGCCAGGGTAGATACTGCAATTCCAATTGCAGACGATTTCTGTTTTTATTTTTGTATTCAGACGAGGTGAAATCCTGCGCATGCATTAAATTGCCCACCACGTTTGCCAAAGAGTAGACTGGTGTTTCCCGAAGTCACAGTTGATTGGTATTGACAGCTTATTTCATCATCTTTATTGAAAAAATATATGTTTTGTATTTGCCTAAAAATTCGATGGAATAACGCTTGCTCGTAGCTAAAATACACCAAACTAATTCAGGCGGCGCTTGCGGCATATGCAGGTTCGAATACCTCTTGATAACTTGACCGAGTTGTAGTTTTTTTAACATTTCTAGTTTTAGAGAAAAATACATCAATGCGAATATTATGTTACCATAACGTTTGTAGACTGCTAAAGTTAGAGACAAAATTCAAAACTGTAAAACTGAACAAGGCTCTTCTACAGGTATTTGGCTTAAATATTCATAAAATTAACCCAACACAAGTTGATCTCGTCGTTCTCCGAGAAAGTTAGTTGCAGACAACTAAAATTGTTTATATCATTCCAAACACAGGAATTCCTTCATTGAAAGCCTTGTTACCTACTTTATTACGAAGTTTCGACATGGATCGAGATTACTTAACAACTTTTAATACTTCGCAAGGAAGCCCAGAAACGAATTTAAAACTTCATTCTTTTGCGCATATTGTGACTTACTTTGTGACGCATCTTATCCAAATTTTTGAATACGACTGAAATAAATTGAAATTATTGTTTTATTCTGAGCATTGTGACATACTATGTAGGCATAAAAATTAAAACAATTGTTGCTTTCTCAGAAATGAAGTCTCTTCCATTCTTTATAAAAAACATAACCTGAGTTAGAAGTACCAATGAACATTTCAACTTCCACTTTTAATATCATAATTAAAAACCTTGTTATTTAATTTTTAACCAATAATAATGAAGTAAAAAGTGAAGTAAGTTCCATGACATGAAACTCTGTTTACCAGCCACTCTGGAATTCCTATTCCTTTTTCATTGACTGAGGACCGTAAACAAGCATCTAAACCCAAGAATATGTTTTGGCTTATATTACCCTATAAAAGTGTATTATTTTTATGCCCCTCACTAACAGTTGAATGTACACTCAGGAGCAGTAACACCAGTTCGCTTAAACCACTTTTTAAGCATAAAACTGTTTCATTAATAATTTCAACGTTGGATGAAAAGAGTAATAACTACCAGCTACCTACTTACCTTATTTTCGGGTATTAAAATATTTAAATTTACCCGAAACCTGATAAATTTAAATATTTTATGTATTTCACAAAACTATTAAAATATTAACTATCAATATTTATACTATTAATTAACTTATTAATACTATCAAAATATTAATATTTTAATACACACAATAAAATATTATTAATTTGTTCCAAACTCTTCAAGCTCATAATCCAACCCAGTTTATTCGATCCAAAAAAGATAACTAAGTAGTTAGCAATTCGTTAAGGTTCGCTACTAGGGTCGGCCGGAGAGAAAATCTGTCAAATTTGAAAGCGATCGTGACAGCTATGGTCACACAGTGGTTGGGCCGTGCAATCCGTGCATAAATGCAATGCATAAATCCGGACGACCGTCTTGGTGTAATTGTTTAGAAGTCGGCTACTACACCAAAGGTCGCGGGTTCGATCCCCGAACAGTACAAACATTTGTGTGCATGAACATGTCTGTTTGTATTGGTCTGGGTGTTTCCTATGTATAATAAGTATGTATTTACAAAAGAAAAAGTATTTGAGTATGTTTATCCGTTGTCTAGTATCCCATAAAAACGGAGTATAATTAACTCACTTGGGGCTAGATGGCGCTGTGTGGAATAATGTCCAGGGATATTTATTTATTTATTATTATTATAAATCGCGGCACGATAATCATTTGATGCGTTCACCAAAGATATTTTTATTTCGCCACCCAATATATTTCAGGATATAGGGCAAACAAAAGAAACTAACCAAAAATTGTATTTTATTAAACATACTAACAAGCGGTTTTGCCAATTATTTTTTTTACACTATTATTTGCAATCTATTCTCGTGACCACGTTATTTGCACAATGTTATATCTGGTACTTGACGATTCCATCGAGATTTAGTTGTAACTTGGTTTATCCGTTCGATCATCATCAACACAAAATATTTCTTACATCCAATGCATATGATATAGCAATACACGGAGCCATTTCTAGTAACATGCAGAAGAACCCACTAATTAATTGGTCTTACTTGTAATGAAAAGCTGCAAGAAGCATTAAACGGAGCTATCTTGTTACTAACTAAAACGAGGAATTTAACAGTTGTCAACAGTTGAGACACTTTTAGTGGATAATTTATTTTAAATTCAAATTCAAATTCAATATTTCTTTATTCAAGTAGACCAATAAACAGTACTTTCGAATCGTCAAGAATCTTAATTATAACCACTTAATAAACATACACATAATAATATAATATATGAACAATACTTAAAATACATGTACATAATGTGACTCTACCACCGGGGTCGGAAGGTTGTTTCTACTGAGAAGACCCGGCAAGAAACTCAGCAGTTACTCTTTTTCAATCGTCCAATGTTTTACAGTACAAAGTGAATGTTTGAATAAACCAACCAAGTCATACAGATTTTAGATAAGAACACTTGAGTATAATACCTTTAGTCTCCTGTAGAGGCCATCGTATTTCAGGCTTTTTACGCTGAATTTAATACAGAATCCACCGTGATCTTCATCTTACTGGAATTGATCTACGAGTAGAGCATAGTATGAAAGGAAGTCACCCTCCGCGTTTTTCTGTCTGTTTTTACATAAGCTTTCACTATCTAAATGATAGTTGATGCTAATTATATTTTCTAGAACGTTTGTCTGTATAGTTCATGCAAATTACTACAGGGAAAAGCTGTGTGCAAATAGCCAGTTAGAGATAAAAATGCTTGCACTGCCATTTTTCCATGGCTGACGTAAATATGATAATTCATATTTATATCAAAGTTCTATCTGATCCATTTTTTTTAAATTTAAAATGGGTTTGCGTTTGACCTCAGTCTTGCCAGCCACACTTACCCAAAAAATGCCTATTCACTCTTGCCTTGAAGACACCAAGGTTGTATGTATCCGGAAACACAGACGCAGGGAGGGCGTTCCACTCCTTAGCGGTGCGGACCAGAAAGGAAGCACCAAACCGCTTAGTTCGGACCGCTGGAAAGTCGACCACATGAAGATGAAAGCCCTCGCGGCGTCTTGTGGTCCGGTAGTAGAAAGTAGAGGGTGGTATCAGGTCATGAAGTTCTTGCGCACACTCTCCGAAATACACCTTATAACAAACCAATAGACAGGCAACTCGACGCCGATGCTCCAAACTCGAGTTTGGTTCCAACGAGCGTCTCGTCACCTATCAGTCTCCTGGCTTTTCGGTCTACTGAGTCCAGTGCATCCTGCTGATACTTGGCAGAGCCGTCCCAGAGGTGGCAGAAGTACTCCATACACAACCGAATTTGTGCTTGGTACAATTGTAAAAGCTGTTCCGGTGTGAAGTGTGTTTCCATTTCGAATAACTTGTCAATATGTTCTATTGCTATAACTATTTCTGTTTCGTATAAGCAAACGCAAACTTTAATTTTTTTTGCTCGAGATCTCCATCCTAATTACTATGGAACGAGTGAAGTTTCTTTGACAGCCGTCTGCGCAGTCCCGCAAGTCAGTCTTCCACATGACGCCGGGTGAGTGCACGTCACTGCGTAAAGAATAGGAAAATGAAATGGCAACTAGTACGAAATTGTCAAACCCAAGAGAGCTTTTAATCAAGTGTACTTATAAATATAAACCTGCCATATAACTCTCATGGTGAATCATGATAAAATCATACGTTTGATAAATTATGCATAATGCATATGAACAAACAGTACGGAGGAAAAAAAATAAAGTTGTACTATTTTCAACAAAAGACCCTATGTGCGCCTATTTCGTGTAAATTATCCGCGTAATTATAAATGTCATTTTCGTCAAAAGCGACGTGCGCTCACCTTGGGGACATGGGGGGGAGTGAGCTGCGACGGTGCGCGGACAGCTATCAAAGAAACTTCACTCACTCCATAGTAATTTGTATGGAGATTTCAAGCGAAAAATTCGGAATGTTTGGGAATTTTTTGCACTAAACTGAAATAAAGCAATGAAAAACAACTGATTGGCAATGCTTCTTTGATATCTGATCTTTACACGTTATTTAAAACACGTAAGTTGTTAGTTTATATGATGCCTAAACTTTTGAAATACGGGAGTGCGTTTTGCACGTTTTTAGCGATATTCTGATTTTTTTTCACATTAATCTAGTAAGTTGATCCATATACTGGAAGTTTGAGCTGATTGTACAACTCTTTGACTACTATGACGATTTTTTTCGTGCCTCATACTTTATATTTTCTATATAAAACTTTAGTTTTCCCGAGAGCCGTTTTCCTGGTATCGAGCCTTAAAACAAGATGTGTCAATTTGTCGAAAATGAACAAATCAACGGCAAAATTACGACACCTCTGCAGAGGCCTTAATTAACCGAACGGCAAATAAGATAAATGAACTGTCCGAGTCGCTAATGCGCCGCTGTCCAGCTCGGACACACGGTCTGGTGGCGCGGCCATTCCGTTTTTAGCTTCGTTACCAGTATTAGTAAACCTACATGTATTGTGGCACTGTAATTCATTTTAGACCTTAGCCTCCTAGCCTAGAACGCACCACATCTCTTGGTCTTGTGTTGTGATTCTGGCAAACATAATTTCTGAACTCAAGCGCAAGTCAGCACGTCACCTTCAATTTAATTGGTATTGCCTCTCACTCATATGGAAATAATTTTAAAAACTCATGCGGGTTATTTCATTCCAGTCAGTCACAGTCGCAGTGCATTGTAATTTAGTTGAAAAAAATGAATGATCCCTATCCCGAATTTTATTTGGTCTTTACCCACTACATTCCAGCGGTATTTAGGGCGTCCAACTAGATAGCGTCATGTTTGACCTGTCAGGTAAGCTTCCCTCTCACCTGCCATTCTCTCAACGTGCCCGATTTGTTGAAGCTCAGCAGCTGTTCTGCTGATTTTCTGCCGCCCCCACCTGATCAGGTAGAGGTGTGCACTTGCAGTGCCGCCTAACCCGGTGCCAGGTAAGGTAGGAAGCCCAGTATCGCTTGCCCTCTTAGCACTAATCCTGCCCAGCGCCATCACAAAATGATCCTTGTCAAAATATAGCTCTGGCAATCATATGTTTTTGTAGTTCTGATGTTTTTAATGTTTTCTTTTCTAACATACTCGTATCTCCAACGCTTCATCATAAATGTCAGCGAACAAAACCTTCCTTTTTTTAACGCCTAGTACCATTTTATATAAGGTCAGACAAAATGCAAAGGCTTAGTCTGTATGTCCTCGTTCCATGTGTTAGTCACGGCACGTCGAGTGATGATGACGAATGCTAAGCTGTGCCAATGGCTGCCGCCAATATTTCAACGCTCAGTTCGGACTAACCATTATTTACGAAAATAAATTTTACAGCAATTTTTTTCGAGAGAATTACTTACTTTGAGTTTCGAATGAAATATTGAACTTAAATTGGATTTTTTAAAAATATTTGTCCATTATTAAGTACCATTACTCGATACTATTGAAACGTTTCATGATTTTATTTGGTAAGTAATCAAATCCAATTTCATTTATTTTCATTTTTAAATCTTGTCTAGTTCGAAACTGGTCGAAACCTAATCAAAGTGGTCAAAGTAGATAAACAACTAATTAGTTAGTTTAAATATTAGGTTTCAAAGAAAGTAAAATTGTCTTCATGGTGAAAAAAGGTTTAATCTGTCTGAAACATATTTTGCGACGTGCCTTTTTACATATCTGTTAGTTTTAAGCTTATGTCCTAATTTTTTGCACTATGACTTAGCTACTAATACTTACTACTTACTTTGTGTCTTTCTTTACAAATGTTATCACAAAAACTTTTGTTCTTTATTGCAAATCTTAGTATTTAGTATGAACAGTTCACTTGTCAATGAAAGTGATTAATTAATCACTTGAACAACTACAAGAGGTAAATCCTTAAAAATCGTTCCGCATTCTCAAATAATTCGATAGGGTATTCTTACGCTTACTACAACTTCAATAGGACAGCAACTATAACTTTAGCTAGTGACAGTGACAACGCATTATACTATCAGCGTTGTGAGAAGTGAATAGCAAACGCATTTTGAGCCATTAAATTGAAACGTTAAGCGTTCAACCTTAAGGTTGGCCTTCGCACAAACGTTTTTCTCCCCAGTGGCTGTGTCAGAAATCTTTTCGAACACGTTGCAATCCGCAATGTGACAGGTGAAGGGAATGGCTCTGCGTTTCCACTTTTCTCGCCTCTCCCACTATCATAGATGAGTGATCTTTTTGTGTTATACCAGTTGCAGTGAGCAGTAAAATGGTTTTTATCAGAAAAAATGACCTATTCCTATCCAATACCAAAAACTAATACCAGTGGTATTTGTTTATGATCGTAATTAAATTCTATTCCGGACGAATACCAAAACTACATTGAAATATTTAAAATTTGGTATTCGTCCGGAATAGAATTTAATTACGATCATAAACAAATACCACTGGTATTAGTTTTTGGTATTGGATAGGAATAGGTCTAAAAAATGAGGGTGAAAAAATGTTGGCTTACATGGCCACAGATTAAGTGTCAATCTTCAAAGTATGCAGTTATTTTAGTTACAATACGTTTAACTTTACCTTTTGTTACTGTAACAAAAAGGTGAACAGTTGAATTCTTTAAAACAAAATAACACTTAGCGTCACCGCGAATCATTACGATTTTTAATAACAAGGCATGTACCGTGAGAGACAAAAAAAAATGTGCACGTATGCACTTTTTGAGAATCTTGTAATCTGAACTTCCGCATTTTTTACTTAAGAAGTTGCCAGGAACAGCAGCTATTTAGCCTCTTCGAGCATTGCGCAATTTTCCTCATAACGCGATAGTTCAATCTTTACGTTTCTGTTAGCTACCTATAATCTCCATTTTATCCGCTTCAGTGTCGTTAAATAACCATCTCACTAAAATAAGCACCTGGGTGGTATTTTTGAACGACTTTAAATCGGAGATAAGAACTACTTTTTGCATTAAAACTCATGGTTGATATTCTTATTGATGATCGCTGTGATCGCTTTCGCTGAGAGAGAGCTTCGTGGCTACTGAGCCACTACTGAGTAAATACTCTGGATAGTCCCTTTGAGTCTGACCTTAACACCAACTTCTAATTCATTGTATATAAAGGCCTTAAAGGAACTTGTTCTTAGCTGACTTTTAATTTATTTTTTAACTGCCTGAAGACTAACTCTTATCTTCTTTTATAGTTTCTATCAAATTGTTAGTTTATTAAAATAGTATAACTTAAAAAAAAGTACACCTAAACGGCCTATGTACGTCCCACTGCTAGGCACAAGCCTCACCTCAACTATGAGGTGAAACGAGCCATATTCCAAGACGCGGGCTCAGAGCGGGTTGTTTGGGGGGTGTAAGGTTGTCTGATGTTATCAAGCCGCTCTAAGGCCTCTGACTAGGTTCAACGACTGACATCTACCGACGTCAACCGGGACCAACAGTTGAACGTGCCTTCCGAAGCACGTAGATGCCCGAAAATACATCTCTGAATTTCGGTCGAGGTGGTCACCCATCCCATTTCCGACCCAGCGTGAGTTGCTTGACAAAGCGATCGTCGCCGATCACTGTCACAACTGTGCCACGGGCAACTCAATTGTGTACAATTAACTTTTTTATGGTCCGGTCGCGTAAGCAAGCCATCTCTATCGCCGCTTTGAGCTCTCTAGCCAATAAATGCTTCTATAAACTCTTATCGTACTATTCGGTTAGTTTGATAAATTAGAATTTGAAAGGCATCGTTAGCTATTCTTTTGAATTTTGAACACGAAAGAATAATAATAACATCCTACAAAGAACTAATAGTAACTTTACGGCAGAATAGGCAAAGATACTTCTGCCTAATGCGCGTTTGTACAATGCATAGCTATTGTAATAATATACCAAGTCGCGGCATCATGCAGTGCAAAGTGGTAATTGTCAGTCCCTAATTAAGTTCCCGTATTGAAACAGTTTGCATACACGGCGAGCGCAAACCGAGTCGTTAGTACGAGTAGTTACAGTCGGCGGCCGGACATAAAGTAGCTTTATAGGACTAGGCAGGACTTAGGTAAATTGTGATGTAAGTCACTCGACTTTATTGTGCTCTAAATAAAGTCTGTTTCTGTTATTGGGTAGGCAAAAGAGATGGTTCATTTTATTTTTAACCTCAGACGATGAATTATTTTCAAACTGCTTTTTGTTTTTTGCAGTGGGCAAATGCCTTGACGGCAGTCTTCAGCATCGCTAGCATCAAAAAAAAATATATTCAAGATTACATAAGTAGCTCTAAGTAGCTCTTTGAGATAGTTTCAAAATCCTGACTTGTTTGATATTAAGTATACACTTTAGGCTCTTTCAAACAAAAATATTTACGGCTCCTAAGTTATTAAATAGAGATTTATAATTCTTATTGGAGCTAGTTTTCCTAAACATTATCAAATCGTATTCTAAAACCTTTTCTGGTTTCACATTAACATATACATACTGACGGACAAGTATAACTACTCGTACATGCATTTGTGTTAAAAGAACTGTTTCTTATAACTACGGTTTAACTTCCAACTGACAAGGTTACGAACTGTCTGATTTGGGAAACCTATTTATACACGTGAAACAACAAGTGAAATTACACTTGTACTTAATGCAATTAAGTAAGACTGTATTTCGATATTACTTCCGAGTTTGTCATCGCACGTGCCTCAGTCATTGATTAGATAAAACTTTGTAGATTTAGTTACGAGTAGTACGAGTACAACAAAGTTTCATTGTTAACTGATGATCAATTATTAAGTTAGGCTTTGTACTATTAAAGCTTAGACAATGGGAACAAATTGGTCGCCAGTTTGTTGCTAAGCTTTTTGAGGAATTTGAAGACTTTGAAACTAGGACCTGTAGCAATTTAACGAACATTTAGTTTGAGACAGGCTTACAATATCATAAGTGGCTAGTGAGCCCTGATGTGGTAGTGTAGTTGCAAATAAAATAAAAATATATATTAGGTACGTCCATTTTTTGAGTATTGTAAGCAGAAATGTATCTTTGAAGTCTTAACTAAAGTATTTTAATACTAAGTTATTTTATTCGATTGCTCGTCTAGTTCTTCAAGCCACGAAATGTATTTTCACTAGGGTTAATTTCATTATCAGTTCAGTGACGATAAGCCTACAAAAATGTACCCAACGTTCTTCTCTAAAAAACGGTAAATATCTATTATCATCAGAATAATTATTTAGAATGTTGATTTATTTATTTCTCGACAAATAATGCCCACCATTTATTTCATAAAAAAACAAAAACGCATGCCTAAAGGCGTTACCTGATTGAGAAGGTTTACCAGAGAATCCAAGAAGTTTGGCCTATGTTTCATTATGAACTTACTAGCTGACCCGGCGAACTTTGTTCCGCCTTAAGGGCAATAAATAAGCAGATTTGTTTCTATTATTGTAAAAAATTCAAAAAAAAAGTGCAAAAAGTACAAAATCCTATGTCCTTCTCCTGGCTCTAAACTACCCCCATGCCAATTTTCAGCTAAATCGGTTCAGCCGTTCTTGAGTTATAAGTGGAGTAACTAACACGACTTTCTTTTATATATATAGATAGATAAAGAATATGAAAATTTAACATAAGGCATCGTAATAAGAGGTGTCTGAGTGAGCACACAGACTCGCTGCCTCAGGTTGCTGCGTCAATATTTGCAACCGATATTTCGGTACTTTCCAGCTTCGCACTCACTATAGTTTTCAAGTGTTTCTTGTTTGCCTTTAGATACGTACCCTAAATGCCTTTATTTACCTGTGGGAAACGTCATCCCTTTTTAACGGTCCAGTGACTCAGTCTTGTGAATTTTAGTAAAGGTTTTAAGTTTAGGAGTACCTTACTGATGAGTTTCTTGCTAGTTTAACTTAGTATTAGGACCAAAAGTCCAACTCCGGTGATAGAGTCGCTATGTTCGTATATTGTTTATTTTATATTATTAAAACAAATTAGCGGCATAAGCGTCCTACTGCTGGCCACAAACAATATTTCAGTTATCAATTTAATTATGTTTTATGAATACATTTTTCTTTGTTACAATTTGAACGTAGTAGGTAGTAGGTATTACATTTATGCATATTTAAAGATAATATTGATTTGATTTAGAAAGTCGCCTCTAACCCTTCCAATAGAATTGTCAAAATACAATGCAGTTTCAATTTTACCTATATCCATTGTCCCCCTTTGTGTTCGGCGTATTTAGCGATTGCTTTTAATCAAACTTCACTATTAAATACCATTGTGAACCCAGCTCGAACAGCGTTTATTGAAATTTTAAGCTTGGTTTTAACTATCAAAAGAATGCTGAAACGAAATTACCCGACCAAGTTCTTCGTAGAGACTAGCAACTACATACTTAGACATAGTTTAACCGTATAATGAAACTGACTGGGACAAGTCGGAAGACGTTTGTCTAGCTACTTTATTTATGAGGCTTCCTTACAAAATGAACTATGGTAATAGAAACTTGGCAAATTAATTATCGTCTTTGTAAAAAAATGCTGTCGGTCTTGGTACAACCCAACCAGTTATACTTTCCTACTGATTTTGTTGAGATGTTGTATTCAATACTATTGTTTTAGTGTAACTGTCCGGTGTTGTTACAAGTCAAATTGGGTGGGGAAAAACTTAAGTAACATTAAGTAACATCATAAACCTTTACGACTAAACGGGGTACACAGAGGCACACTGATTGTTTCCGTTGTGGTGAACGGAACATTCAGCAACCCAAATTTTACCGGGTGAATTTGAACCCAAAGTAGGGGGTGAGCCTTTTTTTTTTTTTTTTTTTTTTTTTTTTTTTTTGACGCGGAGAATGCATTTACGCACTGTCCCGCTCCCAGGGTAGAAGAGCGGGGGAGTGTGGGACTCACCCACCCCAATAGGAAGGAATACCCACTAAACTCCGCGGAGGCCATCTTCTGCGCGTTACTGGAGGTCCCCGAGTACCACCGTGAGTGACTCTACCGGCGGACCCCCGGCGCGCTATGCCGGTTTCCCAGCTCAACTCGAGGGGAGCTATACCTCCCCTCGTACACCCGCCGGTGTTAACGGCAGTGCGAGGCCCCCCCGCACCGCCGCCCTCCACGGAGTCACATGTGCAATGGAGGCGCACGGTCCCCACCGTGTGCACTCCTAGCGACCCCGGGGCCCCCCTTTAGTCGCCTCTTACGACAGGCGGGGGGAAACCATGACAGTATTCTAATGCCCCATACCATAGGGCAAAGGGGGACGATCTAGGGGGCTACGCCCCGGCCCCGTCGTCTCCTACGTCGACGACCTGGAAGTTGAATCTCCCTTTGTCGTTCGGCGGTTTCTTTATCTGTCATTACAGACTCGCAGAATTTGGCTACTGCCGACCATATGCGCCTGTCGACTGCCATACCACGCACCGCTCTCTGCAGAGTAACATCTCCACCAAGTTCTGCGGCCAGTGCACCGCGCTCCCGGGCCCAGGCCGGACACACTTCTAATGTGTGCTGGGCTGTGTCCTCCGGGCTGTCACAATGGTGACACCCGTTGGATGTCTCGCGGCCAATACGACACAGGAACTTCCCGAAGCAGCCATGCCCCGAGAGGACCTGTGTCATGCGGAATGTCAGGCTTCCGTGTCTCCTCTCCAGCCACTCGTCGAAGACCAGATGGACTGCTTCGACGGTCCAGTGCCCTGCAGTGGGTGTCGCCAGTCTGTCTCGCCACATCTGTCTTGCTGCATTGGCAAAGTTAACACGATGCTGGTTGATTTCTTGGTCTGCTGGCCTGTTACCGGACCTGCGCGCCTCCTCTCGCCAGAAAAAAACAGCGGAGAGGGCTCTCGCGTCCAAGTCCCACGGTAATGATCGTGCCAGCAGACATGCCGCCTCGTATGAAATCGTGCGATACCCCCGTATAGCCCTGATCGCCATCGTCCTCTGCGGCTTGCGCAGAATGGACGCTGACTGGCGAGTCAGGGAGTTAGCCCATACGGGAGCCCCGTATAAGGCGATGGATCGCACGATTCCCATAAACAGCTTACGGCAGCTATCGCCAGGTCCAGCCAGGTTTGGCAGTATTCTGCTGAGGGCGTTGGATGTTTTCAGCAGCTTTGGTGCCATCCGTTGGAAGTGGGGGCGGAAAGTGAGCCGGCTGTCAAGGACAATACCAAGGTATTTAACGGTCGACTCGACGGTAAGGCGAACTCCGCCCACCACAATGTGCGCTCCAGCCGGAGGGGCTCGCCGCGGTCCGTGAAAACACAAAACCTCGGACTTGTGCAGCGCCACCTCCAAGCCCAACCGCCGAATGCGCCCCACCACATGCGCAGTTCCAGCCGTTGCTAGCAACGCCGCGTCCCTGTACGTTTTCCCCCGGGCGCTTACCAGGGTGTCGTCCGCGTAACAGGTAACGCTGACACCCTGTAAGTTACCACCACGGAGCACCCAGTCGTATGCGATGTTCCAGAGCAACGGGCCGAGGACCGAACCCTGGGGAACACCGCACGACATTGGCCGGCGCATCCATCCGTCTCGTCCGGAGTACTCTACGTATCGCTCGTTGAGGTATGAGCCGATGACCTCTCGTAGGTATACCGGGATCCTGTGGTATTTAAGGGCCTCTCTTATGCAGGCCCAGGGGATCGTGTTAAAAGCGTTAGCAATATCAAGGGATACTGCTAACACGACCTCACCCTCGGCTATGGCCTGCTCGGCTTGTGCTCTCACCCGTAGGATGGCATGCACTGTGGACCTGCGGCGTCTGAAGCCATATTGGCAGTCGGCCAAGTCCGGTCCCGTTACTTCCAGGTGCTCGATAAGACGGGCAGCGATGACCCGCTCCAACAACTTACCCATCTCGTCGAGCAGAACTATTGGGCGGTACGCCGATGGTGAGTCTACCGGACGACCTTCCTTTTTGAGCAAGACCAATTTCCCGACCTTCCACTGCCGCGGAAAAAGGCCCTGCTCGAGACAGTCCGTGAAAAACTGCTGCAGTTTCGGTCCGAGCCACTTCAAGGCAAGCACGAGAGCTCGCCCCGGTATGCCGTCTAGTCCTGGAGCAGTATTTTTCGCTCGCAGCCTCAGTACGGCTGCACCAAGCTCTTCGTTGGAGACCGGGGGCACCTCAGTCGAACTCATTTCCGACACACCTGACGGAACCATTGGCGGAGGGGAGAACTCATCCCGTGCCGGGAACAGCGTTGACACCACACTGTCCAGAAACGGGGGTTCCAGACTTTCCGTTAACGGGGGAGCCCACGGACGCAACTTCCCCATCGCCAACCGGTATGGCCGCCCCCACGGATCCCTGTTAAGGCTGTTGAGGAACTCATCCCGCGCGTCTGACTTTGCCTTAAGGATGGCAACCTTCAGAGTTCTCTTCGCCTCCCTATATGCGCCATAGAGAATGGCCTCCTGGTTCTCATCCCGGTAAGCTCTGCGCCGGGATCGGGTGTACTGGCGTCTCGCTCCAACACAAGCACGCCTCAGCTGCGTCAGGTTTGCAGACCACCAGTACACCTGGCGTCTGGGTGGGAGGGACCTAGCCCGGGGCATGGCTGCGTCACAGACATGTGACAGCGCCTCCCGGAACCAGTCTGCCCCAACATCCACCCCAAACGAACCGTCCGGCGCCGGCACCCACGCCTGGACTATGGAGGCCAACTCCAACGCTTCCCTATCCAGGCGTTTAATCGCCCAACGGGGGCGGTCCCTGCCTGGGGGATTCTGCCTCAGACCGGTGTGGGGCGTTAGATTCGTGGAGACTTCAAACCGGATATACCGGTGGTCCGAGAACGTCTCCACATCCTCCAACACCCTCCAGTCCGATACACGGCGCGCTAGAGCAGGACTCGCGAACGTGACGTCCACGATGGACCCACCATTGTGACGCACGCACGTTTGGACACAACCCCGATTGAGGACGACTAATCCAGTGGCGCCCGCCCACTCATTGACCACATGTCCCCGTGCATTAGTCAAGGGAGAACCCCACACCGTGGACTTGGCATTGAGGTCACCCAAGACGAGCACCCGATGCGTACGGTTTCGGCGGACCAGTACTTCCAACTCGGACATGAAAGTCTCAAATTGGGCGAGTACTTTGTTTGGGGAGAAGTAAACACCAACCACAACTATTTCCCCCACCAGCGCGGAGACCCATCCGTTCCCTTTCTCAACCCTCCGGAAAGGGGAGGCGCCTGCAGCCACATTTGTGACAATAGCCACTACGCCGTCAGTATCCGCCACCCAGTCATCCCTTTGGGGGACGAAAAGCGGCTCAGCCACCACCGCTACGTGCACCATCCACTGTAGAAGGCTCTGATGTAGAAGGTCCTGAGCCATTCTACAGTGGTTGATGTTCGCCTGCAAAAACTTTTGGGCCATTGTTATACGGGTGCAGGCACCATCTCCTCGTCCCTAGGTAGCGGGCGGCTGGGCGGCGGCTGGGTGTTGGCCTCAGCTGCCTTCTTGGTCCCTTTCTTGGGGCGCGGGGCCGTGCAGGACTTGCTGCCGACCCTGTGCCCCGCAGGCTTATCGGCCATAGCACATAATGTGCAGTGCGCCTCTGCCTGGCAATCAACAGCCTTATGGCCGAGCTGACCGCAGCGGAAACATTGTTGGCTGCGGTCAACTTCAGATGTGCAGTGCACTTGCACATGACCGACCTCCAGGCACCGGAAGCACCGCATTCTACGCGGTTCGAGCAGCTTGACAGGAGCCGCCACCCACCCCACTAGAATCCGGCGATCGTCGGTCAGCTTCTTAGCGGTCACTACGGGGCAACGTACCCACGCAGTGCCGAGTCCCGACTTGTCACGACGTATAGCACCGGCTTTGATAGACACTGTCGAGCAGCCACCAGCTTTGGCCACCGCAGTCGTTAATTCTTCGACGGTCACCGACACGTCCAGTCCAGATATGCGGATCTCCGCAGTCTTGACGGGCCGGTGGATGCGAACATGCTCCGTCCCGAGTACTCCTCTCAGTTGTTCTGCCAGGGAGTTGGCCTTATCGCCGCTTGTGGCTCCCGGCACCTCAATGATGGTCGCACCAGTGGCAGCTCGCCGGAAACGCACCGACTCAATACCCAGCCCCGCCAGGTCTATTTTGGACTTGGCCTCCCCAAGAACACTGGCGTATGTGGTCCCCTTCTTCTCTGCCTCCGGCTGCAGTGTCAAGACTACTGCCTCCGAGCGGGGGGCACGAACTTTAAATGCCCTCGTGGGAGGCTTTTTCTTCGCCTGTTCAGTCTTGCGGCGTGACTGAGGCTGCGACGGCGATTGTTTCACCGCGCCCGACTTCTTCTGAGCCTTCCCCCCTTTGCCAACTTTGGTCCAGGCTTCTGGTGGTTCCGAAGTACCAACCACAACGCTTGAGTCGCTGGGAACCCATGTGCGGTTTTTAGCTGGAGGGGCCTGCTTTGCCTTTTTGGCGGCTGCTGCTTCGCGGGTTTTTTGGGGCGCAGAGGCACCTTTAGGCTGGGCCTGTGAACCCGCGTCCACAGCAACCGGAGGCGGCTGTTTGGTCCGGGGACGTAACTGTCTCTGCGGCTCTGGAGGCGGAGGCGTTGGTTGGGCGACCTGGGCATACATCGCCCTTGCCCGATCCGCAGCCAGCGGCGGCCTCACACGAGGGAGCGCAGGGTCTACTTCGGGGCGCGGGTATCGCGCCTCCATCATAGTGCCCATTCGGATGGATAGGTTACGCTCCATCTCATCCATTCGCGATTCTTGCTGCGCCAGGATATCCTGACGCAGGTTCTTGATTTGGCCGCTGAGGTCGGCTAACCGCTTTTGCAACATTGCATTTTCACTCATTACGAGCTCATGCTTTTGCTGCAACGCCGCAAAGTCCTTTCGCAGCTTTGTGTTTTCGTCAGTGGCATTGAGCTTCAAAACCCTGGTGGCTAGAGCTTCAGCCTTCTCGTGAGCGTCGTAGAGGGCACGCTGATAAGTGCCCTTTAAGTTCTTTGAGGCTTTCCCAACTTTTAAAACCACAGCCGCCATCTGCAGCAGGTCTTCTCTCACTGTCTGTGCTGAGTCCTCTTCTTCAGCGCCAGACACCGACATGGAGGACTCGCTAAGGCATGTTCGTTCGTCTGACTTCCTGGCGTGAGACATTTGCTGTATCTCAGCCATGGCCTGCTCTTTGGCCTCTCGTCTGTTGGCGTCTTCGACCTCTTTTCGGTACGCCATTTTAGCTTGGTGTAGGCCGACATATGCACCCGTTGTGGGCGGTCGACCCCTTCCCCTGTGCAGCTTAGGGACTTTGGGAGCAGATGCCTCACCGTCCGGCATAACGTCTGAGCCGGAACGAGAGTTCTCGCTCGTCGATCGACTTCGAAGTCCTGAACGACTTCGCCTCCTGGAGGCCCAAAGACGCCCTTGCTTTTCTTCCGGCGACAGTACACCTTTATCAGGGCAGCTCACGACGGGCTCCCTCAACGTCTCTGACACCATCACCTCTGACGACGTCGATGCTTTTGGAGGCAACTCCTCCGGGGGACTATCCTTTTCGCATTCCTTTCCTACCAACCAACCTGGAAGCAAGGATTCAAAGTCACCCTGGTCAACAGCAACATCTGCTGTGACTACCGCCTCGTCCTCGTCACCGAGTACTGAAAACTTATTACTTACACTAAGACTAAAAGATGAGTTCAAATTTTCCATCTGATTCCCACGAGTGTGGGGGATCTAAAAAGTCCACCCAGGCAGTGCCCCCTGTACCTGGGTAACCCTAATACTGCACGAGGGCGGGTTTTCTCGTGCAGTTGGCCGCTAGCTGGCAGGCGTTTACCCATCCTGCCACCTCGAGACCGAGGCGGCCGAACGTCACGCTAGGCCCCAAGGGGCGCCTAACGTCCGACCTTTTGGGGTTTTTTATAGAGGTTGGCTCCTCTTGGTCCGGGCGACCAAGCCAGGACCCCTACCCCCGCCGGGCCGCGAGACATGTCCACGACACCCAAACGGGGAGCAGGTTGCCAGACGGTTGGCCTGAGCCACCCACCTAGTCGCATAACCGCGAGTGGTGGGCCCGTCCAGCCGCAAGCCTTAGAGGCTGCCATCCCACGAGCCGAGGCTCCGCTAGTCCGAAGGACTCCAGCTCGCAGAAAGAATCTGCCCGGCGACAGAACGCCAACACCTTGTCACATGTAATGACCGCAGACCTTGAAGGTCTGCCATACCACGCTGCCGCTTCTACAGCCGCTGAGCCTCCTAGAGGCTCCAGAGCATCACACGCCTCAGCCTCTTATTATAAGAAGCGAGGGTGAGCCCTACTTCCCCGCCCGACGAGGGCCAGTCATACTGGACTCCCCATCGCGCGGGTTGTCTCTCTTCGCTTCCCCGGAGCAGCGTGCCCCGGGTACTGAGCCCCCCTACCACGCCAAGGTGGAGACTATCCAGGGGGGGTAGGGGGGTGAGCCTGCCGTGGTTATCAGGTGGCTTGGGTTTTTTATCGGTGTTTTTCATCACCGGAGAGTTAGCCGCAAATTGTAAAATGGACACAAATCAGGTGCTCATGACTTTTGGTCAAACAGCAGGACCCCAGGTGTTCCGCCCAGGCTTGAACTCGGGATCATCGGGTTCCGGGCCAGAGTGTTTAACCATTGGGCCAAGAAGCTCTCACGACAAATATTTGCAATCTAACATGGTGTGCTCATAAGATTGCCCTCTCCTTACAACAGTCTAATGTCCCTAAGTCAGTATGCGATTCTAGTTTAAAAGTCCATTAGCCTCTAAATGCTTTGAAAATATTGGGTAAAATTTTACACTAAACGTTATAATTTTTAAAACGGTAGATTCTGTCGTGTTTTTAAGTATTTCTACAGAAAATGAAATATCTACTTGAACTTATCGTTACAAGAATATTTCTTGATAAAATCTAAATACCAGCCATAAGGACAATGTCTTGATGCAAATGAGTCGCTGTTACTTACGAACGTCGACAATTTCCATAAAGCATTTTAAGCCGAAACTTACAAATACCATAATCAGGTTTCAGGCTGGCAGTAATAAATAATATACCGTCTTCGATTAATAAATCTAGCACTCGATTAGCATTTCTCATTTCCCTCGCTATAAAGGTGGAATATTAAACAATTTTTGTTCACATTCCGGGTTACAAATTTAAATCCTTTCTTCGCTTGTTGCCGTTTATTTGAATTTCCCTGGTCGTGTTCCGCTTGGAATCTCGGCTCGCTGGGGATTTGGCGACACGCGTATGAAACGTCACCCTAGAATTAGCTGGCTTCAGAAAGATGATTGGGGTCAAATGAAACGAGACGATTTATATTTCCTGACGGTTGAGATTTGATTCGTTATTGTTGTAGTTACCTAAACCGAGTTATCGTACGATTCGGAAACTTTCATTCGATTTTAGTAATTTGCTTGTTCAGCGAAAGCGCTTGAATTTTGTAAATGTTAAAGGCAAAATCATCTAGTATTTATTAAGAGAATACAACAGATAAAGCTCACATGAAAAAATGGATCTAAAATTCAATTAAAATTAGCGTATCGTACGATTACTCGGTTCTAAATCGCCCTCTTGAGCCCAGTGGGTAATTGAATAAAAGTGGCCATGGGTAAGTATAAGAAGACCATCAGGATTTAAGGGGCAGCAAACTTCTTGAATAGAGAGCATGTGATTCCAGGTGATGCGGGTTGCAGGAAAACTGCAAAGATTTCTTATAGAAAGACTTGTATGTTTAGAAGTCGACCTTATTTCGGTGATTAGGATGCAGAGAATTGTACGTGCTGCCCTAGTATCGCAACGAATGTTGTTTCCAAGCACCAAGTAATGTGTTTTTTGAATAAAACATTCATAAAAAGATATAATGAAATATTGTTTTGATGTTTTATTTATTTATTTTGTATTAATAGTAAACCTTTTGTACGTCATAGGATATGTTATACAAGCGATGAGCCTATATTTAATAAAATTAGGCAAGTACTTTCGCCCACACTTATACTTACTTAACAAAAAATCTGATTCCAGACCAATTATTTCTCTATATTACCAGTCTAATGTATTTAGTAGAAGGGTTATTTCAATTTGCATTATTAATTTAATAACAAACATCGGTGGGTCGCTTGTACACAAACTTGTACACGTAAAGGTGCTACCTCACTGGGAGCATTCGCGTGTAATGTACCATTACAGGTTCAAGCGTTCCATCAGTGAGGGAGGAGGAGGAGGAGACAAAGCGCACCGTGTAATGATGAAAAAGGAGCTAACATCAGTGACCGAGAATTACAATGGGCAACTTGTCATGATACAATGTGTAATATCTTGATACAATTTGTAACATCACTCAACTAAATCAATAGTGAATGTTCGGAATTCAAATTCATAATAAATGTTACAATAAACGCGAATGGTCGTCAGTCAAAGAAGTAGTATTGTAAACCAACGTTCAAACTCGAATCTATAATGTTACTTCACACGCGCATGTTCGTCAGTTAGATACGTAGTCTTGTAATGTACTGCTCAAAGTTGAATATATAATGTTACGTTATTTCCTAGACATCCCTAGATATTATTCCACACAGCGCCACCTTGCCCCAAGATGAGCTAATTAAAGCCCGTTTTTATGGGATACTAGACAACCGATAAACATACTTGAATACTTTTTCTTTTGTAAATACATACTTAATGTTACAATGTTGTTATAATGTTACATTACACGCGAATGGTCCCGGTGACGAAGCACCTTAATGTTCACGGTCAGGCAATTCCCTAAACAGTTATTTGAGGATTGTCAGACCCGTACTCGGATCCCGTATCGTTCACCGATTTACTTTGGTGGGAACCCTACGTAAAACAATTTCTCCCTTGGTACCCGGTATTACTGGTTATAAGTAAATGTCAATTAAGTGACTCCATTTGTAAGCGACAATAATGAATTTGTAATAGCCGCATTGGTCCCAACAAGCGCTTATGCTGTACAAGAAGGTTTTCTACAGCCTCTTAATTGCTTTATAATAGCTGTCTAAATGCTTCAGCTAATGAATAGCTATTGTATAGCTTGAGTCCCTAAGAAACCATCCTCATATGAGTTTGAATGCAAGTTGGGCTATCTGACAAAATTGTTGAGTGTTTACTAGTTTCGCGTTTATAATATCTTGTATTATACTGAGTGCTTAGTACCAGTTCTCTAGATCGCGGAAGTTAACGCAGATTCACACGGCAGTAGTTTGTATGTATGATTTAAGGAGAAAAAAATCCCAATAAGAAGGAAAAACTTGCTGGAACTCAATCTTATGAGCATTGTTAAATGACAGATCATCTCATTTTTGTATTTTTAATATCTCACCTAACATTACGACAGGTAAAAGTAAAGCCGATGATAATAAAGTTTTAACCACCATAACCTTTTCAAATCAGTCCGTTAAATACCAGCACACGTTTACTGCTTTAATGTAAGCTTGAATTACTCCATCTAGAACCGACAATACATTAGCGCAGTGGTTAATACATAGTTAACATGAATAATACATTCTTGCCAAATTCAGATGCTCTGTTCCGTGCGCATTGTACGCCCTGAGCCAGCGTGATCGTTTAAGAGCTATCTTTCGGTTAATGAGCCAATGTTAACACAATCAGAGAGGTATATTTGTCAGTATTCTGTATAGAATGCATTTGAATAGGATTTAATCAGCTTTATTTTAATTAAAAATTGAATTGTAATGCCATGAATTTTATTGAATATTTAAAAATTGTTTGGTATTGTTTTGACGATTTTAAGTATTTAACTGGCAGAAACGAATGTAATTAATTATTATATTTTTTTTTAAACTAAACAAAAAATAATGCGCTGGCTTTGACTTTATTTGTATGTTAGGAAATGAGATTTCTAACGCAGTTTAAACGTGGTACACTGCTACTATTAAAATACCTAGATACCAACAAAACTTTAATACCTTTAATCTAGATAAAAATAATATCCCCCACACAACACGCCCTTTTTTTTTTTTTTTTTTTTTTTAAGTAGGGGAAATGCCTTACGCATACCCGTCCACCGGGGGACGGACGGGTTATGTCGGACTCTCCACTGGAAAGGTGGTATGCCAGTGGCCCTACCGACTAAAACCCCTACTACTCCCTCTTATCGTCCATAGTGGGGGAACACGGTGAGTAGCGCGAAGCCTGTTACGCGTTCCCCCGGACGGAGCCCGCCTGGACGGCAGGCCGCAAGCGACCCCCCCTTCGTGAGGGCAGGCCAGAAGGGACAGCCGAGGATGTCAAGCCGTCCCTACCAGGCAGCGGTGAAACCCGTGCAATGCTGGCGGCGGCACCCCCGTACCACGCGCCAGCTGGCCACCGTACGCAGACCCTACTGGGCCCGCAACCACGAGCCACCCAAAGGACGGCTCCGCTGCCGTAACCGGCGGTACGGCCCCGCCGGGCCGCGACGCACAGGGGGGATCAGCCTCGGATCACTGGCCCCACCAACCGGTTGTGCGTCGCGGCCCCAACCACGCGCCTCAAAGGCGCCTGCAGGCCCCACTGCCCCACGTCGCCCTTGCGGGCCGCAGCGGGTGGGTGTCCAGTCCACCACGCTGCCACGCTTGGGTTCTCTTCGCTTCCCGGTGGTGCCCCTACCACCGGTACTAGGCCCCCTCGCCACGCCGAGGCGAGAACCCGTGAGGGGGACACAACACGCCCTGTAACACTGTAACAAATTACGTTTTCGCCAATAAAACAGGTTTAAATAGAACTTTTATACAAAGAAATTCGAATAAAGGTAACATGAAAGGCTGGAAGTGAACAGCCGGGTCAATATTTACTTCTCGTCAGCCGCACCGTGGGTGAGCGCACTTGACACCGGGACACTGAAATTCAAATAGATCCAACCTATTGTTCCGAAATGTGACACGTATTTTCGTTGGACTAGATACCTATTCTATTTTCACATTTTTTCACGGTAAAAAGTGGTGTTATTCAATTATAATCCATATCATTATTATTTCATGTGGTACTCGTATAAAAGTCCAACCGTCTGACGACACTGCTACATTTAACAATTCGTTAAGTTTAATTTAGAATTGCACTATAGCACATCAGTAATTTATCGGAATTACTCACTTAAGTAAAAGGTTTTTTAGAGCTACATAAAAGCATTTACGTACTAGGAAACCTCATATTGTAAATACTTAAATATGGTATTTAAAAAAAACCGTAGTTATAGGCCGCTTTAAAAATTCATAGGAGAAGTAATATAACTATCCAGAAGTTAATCAATAATTGGCAAATTCATATAATATTTCATAGAAAACGGTTGTTTCCTATTATAATTAGAATTGCCAAAATATATTTAAAGCTGTGACTCGAAGGATATTTTTGTTCAAGTTCACAATGGTTTTTTCTTTTTAAAATAATCCTTTAAATCTTTAGCCTACATTGTAACACATAATACGCAACCTTTTCGGGTACTGATGACCCTTGCAGAAAGAACACATCACAACCTTTACCCTTCGTCAGACATGTTAGGCAGAGCAATTAGTGGCCATCAAATCGCTTCATTAGGAAGTTTTAAACACAGTCACAGTATAAACCATACAGTAGGCTATCTAAGGCCGCCCGCCGAGTTATTAGCCTAGCGTGCACACAGACACGCGGCACAGCCCGTCCGTACTGCCGCCTCCCTATGCCTCCCTATTTTATGCTAGCGTGTGCGTGATATCGCGACACAGCGCACGACGCGCACGCACACATTCAAAGCGAGAGTGGCACGTTTGTAGGTAGATAGCTTACTGTAAGACAGTACTGTAAGTCTGCAAGGCACGCAGAGTGCGGTTGGTCACAACTTGACGCGTCACCATGCAATATTAGAATGATTGATGAGGGCCGTGTCCGGATGGTCACAGCTTTGTGATAGGATGATACACTGTTTACGAATGAGTTGTTTTATGTTACGTTATTTGAATAGATGTTTAAATTTTGATGCTACTTGCTTGGAATTGAAAAGATACTTTAATGATGGTTTAAGACTGAATGATCCGGTCGTTTTCACGCTCTATATGCTCATTCCGGATTTTCTCAGACTGATGAAATTTAAACAGACGTCGTTCTGTTGGATATACATGGTCATCAATCCAATTTGGTCAACAAGGGAAGTCAGAGACTATGAGTGATATGATATGTTCTTGAGAACGTGGCTTCCATTTGATATTTAATAAAAAACATTTACAAATCAACAGGCGAAATTTCCGTGTATGTATGAGAGATTTTAAAAAAAGTTTGAATGCCAATATTATTAAATCTAAAATCGAAGCCATGGTTCATAAGAACAGATTTTGCCATCTCTCATAGTTTATGACTCACTCCTACTGAACGAAATAATAAGTACTAGGGGAATGACAGATTGGCTACAGGGAAGATAAGAAATAGATGAAGTTCATCAATTCAAGAGATCGCAATTTGAAAAAAAAAGCCAATGAAACAGAAGTACTAGGCCAAGTGACAACAGTAAAAAAATCAAAAAATAGAATCCGCACTGGTTATCCATCGGCCCTGGTGGGCGCGGATATTTGCATTTACTATGCCAAATTAAAAGTATCCAGCTGCATATTTTGCTGACCGTAGATACCGGCATACTTTGTTTACCTAAATACACAATGTATCTATCCAAAGCCTTGCTAATTTGGTCGATGGGTCGATATCAAAGTGATTGACGAGGTAGGTACAGTCGGCCGAGTCCCGAGTGGCGCAGCTTTGTGTCCGCCGCTCTCTGTATGGGTCGAATTAATTTGCGAATAACCACCGTAAATACATTTACGATATTCATGGAGTGGCCTGGTTTAATTTTTGATCAGGTGTTTATGTAAACCTCCGATTAATGCAATTTGACTGCCTTTTTGGCTATTCGAAATCAATTTATACCTGTATAATAGTCTCAAATATGAGTTCTGCTTTGTTTCGTGTTTGATTCTCGTACATAATTGATGTGTTAAAGTATTGATTGATGTGTTTTCAAAAACAATATTTTCTTTCTGCAAGACTGCAACTTTTATTATTATCAAATATCAATTTGGGCAGCTAAGCAGCGGCTTTTTATTGAAAAGGGCGTTATCCAAAGTTGCTTCCAATTCAGTAAAATCCTAAAATGTTTTGTGTTAAATTCTTTCACCGGATATTGTACAACACGCAACTTAAAGGTCATCCGCCCAGACTCGAAATCAAGACCTAACAAAGATTCCAAGCCGGCATATTAACCACTGTGCTATGGCGCTCTATAAACCAATAATATGATAATGGCTGCAGATGAGCACACAGTTAATCCGACATCAATAGGTTAACGTGACCTAACTCCACGCAAACACATGTCCCAAACTTGCACATTGTATGCTTTGTAGCCATGCCCTTGGGACTTGAGAAGCGAATGTGCGTCATCAATCATTTTGACAAGTGCCTCAGTGGCGACAGACCGTCAACGATCCCCGATGTTAAGCTACGCAGATGAAGTTAGGTAGTGAGATGGGTTATCATCACTCCAACGGAAATTTTGCATTTGATGTATTTTTTGGGCATCACCGTGTTTTGGAAGGCTCATTAAATAGTTGGTATCGATTGACGCAACCAAGGCCTTTTGTTTCAAAGTATTGATAATTTTGTGGTAATTGTTTTCACTTATATCAGCAGTTGATGCATTCACTTATATCAGCGTATCGCTTTACACAAGGCATGCTTACACCTGTGACACGCAAAACGCCGCAAGCATTGTTTCTGCGTTAAGCGTCGCGGGCCCTACCTACTATGGTATTCCCGCGGGCGCCAAAACTCACTTCGCTCTTGGTGAGTTATCTTTAAAATTCAATTTCTTTGTGATCGTGGTCGTTTGAGAGAAAATAAAATAACTAAGCCAAATAACATTTATGAATAATTTACATTCAAAATCAGAGAGCAGCATATTGATGATTGAAGTAAGCGTGAAGCACCGAGATGTGAATTGATGTCTGCTGGAATGCCACCCCAGGTGGGAAGCGCGATTTTCCACATAAGTGAAATCCAAATGTCGTGTTTTGTTACTATGGTATGTTAGCTATTTGAATTTTGTGTGATTAAGGCTCGATGCCGTGGCAACACTAGAAAAAATAAAACGTCAACTTGTCTGTGGCGGCAATTCTGTATCAACCTGTCTGTGAAAATTGTTTGTAAGAAATTGTATTTGGCGAAGAATTAGAAGAATAACCAGGACTTGCAGTGTTTTAATACATTTCCTACGCCCTATACTTCTCGGAATCCATCATTTCAGAAGTGGGACGAGAAAGCAGCTGATATTATTGCAAAGATTGGATTGACAATGAAACGTTCGAGGTCAGAATTTTCCATTACTTTTACCTGCTTACCGTGATGCATTAAATGCGCCAGTTGACTGTTATTGAAGACGTGAGCTATCTAATTACTCAATCTTTGAAAAAGAAACACTCCAATCCGTCTTGTTGCGTTCAAATTACAAAGAAGATTTCTTGTGTGTTCCTGAAGATGCTTAGTACCTATCTACCTACGCGATAGTGACAGATAGCTGGTGATGACTCTGATGAACTTTATTTTCTTCATAAATATTATTGACTAACGTGTTTGTGTTCGACAAGGGACTACAGGTGTTGACTTAGCTCTAATAAGTCAAAACTTTTCAAATGTTTTTTTTTGTTTATATGATTATAAAAAAGTGAATTTTGTTTATGTGTGTTGTTAGAAATAGATGTTATGGGTACAAAATGTACCTACCAATGTGCTAATTATTTGTGTGTAAAAATGTATCTTTAGGTGTAGAAATAACTACATGTTTCAATTTGTATGTGAAGTAAGTAGGAATATCTTGAGTTCTAGTTTCATAGTCTGTATTAGGGTCTGTTCTCAGTGTATTTTAAGTTATTCTCATTGACCTCTGTATTGGCAATATTTCATCATGGAGAAGATGAGACGGAAACGTGTAAATAACGATAATAGTGATAGTCGCAAACGTAAGAATGTAATGAAGCAAAAACTGGTCAATTGTAAAAAGTCCTCATTTTCTACTAGTGAATGGGTAATGGATTCAGTTGTTGATCAGCAAAAGAGTTCCCAGTTACCTACAGGTGCTTGTTTAAGTGCGCCTATACCAATATTAGAGCCCATATTACCTACACCTTTGGTTATTACCACTCAAAATGATTTAGGTCAACCTACTATTAGTAGCGAGCCAGTATTAAACCAGACATTTTCAAGCAACAATTTTTGGGGACATAATAACTTTCCTGTAAATTTTAGTGTTGTCCCAGAATTCAATCCCAGTGACAATAACCAAACAGTAGTTAATTGGATCAATAAAGTTAATGAATGTGCACAGATCTATTCGTGGAATGACCGTCAGATCAGTCATTATGCTCTGCCAAAATTAAGTGGTCTAGCAAAGAAGTGGTATCAAGGGTTACCTTCTGTCCTTTTCACGTGGCCAGAATGGATTGAAAAATTAAAAACAGCATTTCCGTCTAACGAAAACTATGGCGATCTGCTTACGTCAATGTTAAAACTACGCTGCAAATTTGGTCAACCACTAGAAAATTATTATTATGATAAGACGGCTCTTATCAATAAGTGCGAAATTACAGGTGTTAAAGCTGTTGGGTGTCTCATTCACGGTGTTGATGACAAATTCGTCAGAATGGGAGCTGGTGCATGTATGTTCACCGAACCAGATCAAGTTTTGAATTATTTCCGAACTGTATCTCAGAACGAAATTAGTGCACAAAGTAGTTTTAGGAACAAATTCATAAATACGAATAAACCGGTAAACAGAACAAATAATGAAACACAGAGATACAGCTCAGAAGGAAATCAAGTACGATGTTTCAACTGCGGTGAGTTTGGATACATAAGTTTGAAATGTTCAAAACCAATTAAGAGATGTAACCTGTGTTTTAAGCTGGGGCATGACACAAAAGACTGTCGTAATAGGAAGCCTTTTGCAAGCTATAATAGTGATGGAATAAAAAATACGGATTTGAATCAAACAGAAAATAAAACAGTGCTACGGATAAAAGACAGTAATGATGAAAACGAGAAGTTTTTTCAGATGATTAAAATAAATGGAATTGAAAAACAAGCTTACATTGATTTAGGTAGTAGGTGTACGTTAGTAAGGGAGAGTGATGCTCGGGAAGTGATAGGAAAATGGGATAGACATGATACACCTGTCTTACAGGGATTTGGGAATGCTTCCGTTAAGCCACTCGGTAAAAAGCAAGCATTAATAGAAGTAGGGAATGTTAAGGCTGAGATCGAGGTATTGGTAGTGCCAGATCAGTTTCTGCAAACATCGTTACTGATTGGTCATACTTTTACTGAAAGACCAAACGTAATTATGCATAAAACGAATGAAGAGTTAATATTCTTACCTAGCCCTGATATAATTGATGAAGAGGCCAAAGTGAAGCTGTATGTAGAAACTGGCTTTAATATTCCGCCTTGCAGTACTAAACCTGTCGATGTTTTAGCAGAAGACAAATACTCGGGTGGATTGTATATTCAATACGGACATAGAAACGAAGTCAATAAGGAATTCATCGTATTACCAGGAATATATAGGTTTCATGAAGGAACAGGATACGTTATGGTGACTAATTTGTGTGACGCTGAAATCAGAATTGAATCTCAAGACCTGCTCACTAGAGGGCATAGGTACAAGGAACTCGATACTGAATACGTAGGAATTACGTCGAAGATTGATAAGCCTTATGAACAGTTACCACTTGATGATATTAACACCGGAGCCACACTAACGAATGACGAAACCATTCAATTTCACTCTTTGCTAGAAAATTATAGGGATTGTTTCGCCATGAATCTAGGTGAACTGGGGAAAACTGATTTATCAGAAATACAAATTAAGTTAACGGACGATACGCCTGTAGTTCATAATCCGTATAGAATGTCTCACATGGAACGAGAGCAATTGTCAGCAATCATAGATGATTTGTTATCAAATGATATAATAAGGGAGAGCTCGTCACCATATTCGAGCCCGGTAATATTAGTGAAAAAGAAGAATGGTGAAAAACGTCTATGTGTAGATTATCGTGCATTGAATAGAAAGACTTTAAAAGACAAATATCCACTGCCTCGTATCGAGGATCAATTAGATAGTCTTTGGGGTAACCAATACTTCACCAGCTTAGACCTGGCATCTGGCTATTACCAGGTGCCAGTAGAAGAATCAAGCAAAAAATTGACTGCTTTCATAACGCCTGATGGCTTATGGGAATACAACCGTATGCCGTTTGGTTTGACCAATGCGCCAAGCGTATTCCAAAGAACTATAAATACGATGTTAAAAGGATTTGGTAGAAATCTTGCTTTAGCCTACATGGATGACTTATTAGTCCCATCATCATCGATTTCAGACGGTATTATAAAATTGGAAAAAGTTTTGCAACTCATTCGGGCAGCAAAACTGACTCTCAACCTAAAGAAATGTAGATTTTTTCAAACTCACGTTATTTATCTGGGTTATGAAATTAGTTCGTGCGGTATTAGGCCAGGTCTTAGGAAAATAAAAGCAGTAGAAGAATTTCCTCAACCGAAAAACGTACACGAAATTCGTCAGTTCATCGGACTGGCGAGCTATTTCAGACGTTTTATTAAGAATTTTTCAGTAATTGCCAAACCACTGACGACCTTGACAAAAAAAGATGCTAAATGGCAATTTGGTGAGCTGCAGATTGCTGCATTCAACGAGCTTAAGCAAAGACTTATAAGCCGGCCGATCCTAGCTCTGTACAACCCTGATGCTGAACTGGAAGTACACACTGATGCCAGCAAAATAGGAATCGGAGCCATCCTAATGCAAGTTGAGGCAGATAAATTACAGCCGTTGGCATATTTTAGCCGCCAAACCAGTTCAGATGAAAGTAAACTCCACTCCTATGAGTTAGAGACGCTTGCTGTGGTTTCAGCCTTAGACCGTTTTAGAGTTTACGTACTTGGAAAGACTTTCAAAGTGATGTCTGATTGTGTAGCGATAAGATATACCATGACAAAACGAGATCTTATCCCTAGGGTAGCGCGTTGGTATTTGTACATGCAAGAATATGACTTTACCGTTGAACATAGAGACGGCGCGAAGATGGCTCATGTAGATGCCTTGTCGCGTAACCCTATTCCATCCGAAGGCGAGGAGATAAAAGATATTTTCGAAGTTTTAAGAATTGACGATGTTTCGTGGTTACAAACTGTTCAAGAACAAGATTCGGAAATAAAACGTATTATGGATATTCTAGGAGACGACGGAACTAAGGACGTGATAGAAATTCATGAAAATTACACTGTAAAAAACGGTAGATTGTATAGAAGAATTTCGAAAAACGGCGAAATTGACCTTAGATGGGTTATACCAAAAGCCGTTAGGTGGCAAATCGTTCGCATGAATCATGACGAGATCGGACATCCCGGTTTCGATAAGACATACGAAAAGATAAGTAAAGTTTATTGGTTCAAAAAGATGAGACGATTTATAAAAAAATACTGCCAGGCCTGTTTAAATTGCGCTCATAGTAAAGTGCCCGCAGGTCCGAAAGAGGGGATGTTACACCCCATACCCAAGGTGAACAAACCCTTTGACACTCTTCATACGGATCATTGTGGACCATTTCCACTAAGCAAGAAGAAAAACTGTCACATATTGTGCATCATTGATGCCTTCACCAAGTTTATTTATATAAAAGCAGTGAAAAACCTAAAGAGTAGCACAACAGTACAAGTGTTTGAAGAGTACTTTGCGATCTTTGGTGTACCACGACGCCTGATATCAGATCGAGGTACAAGTTTTACGAGTAAGGAGTTTTCAAATTTCTTAAATGAAAAGGGAGTCAAACACGTTTTAAACGCGGTGGCCACGCCCCGTGCGAATGGCCAAATCGAAAGGTTTAATCGCACCATCGTAGATGCTCTCACAGCAGCCAACCATGGCAAACCAGAAAATCTATGGGACTTGGCCATTCCCCAAGTTCAGTGGTCAATCAATAACACTATAAATAAAACTACAGGACATACTCCATCTGAGGTATTGTTTAGTATTCGTACAACTGGTACCTCAGATAATTTTATGAACCCCATTGTGGCGGAGTCTCAAAATTGTCAAGATATTGACAAGATTCGTGACAGTGTTAATAACAAAATTTTAGAGAGTCAAAGCAAACAAAAAGAGCGATTTGATAAAAAACGAAAAATGCCTAAGCAATATCATGTAGGGGACTTAGTTAGAGTCGAAAAAGAAATTCATGGAGAACCAGGTCAAAGTAGGAAATTGTTACCAAAATGTAGTGGCCCGTATAAAATTTCTAAAGTATTGGGTAATGATCGTTACGAATTAGAAGATACTCCTATAACACGAAAAGAGGGCTGCAAAGCATACAAAGGAACATTTTCAGTAGACAAGTTGTATCCTTGGCTTGTGTTTGGTAATGACGTAATGTCCAGTGATTCTGATTCATAAATGTGTCTGTATTTATAATAATAATTGTGATTAATAATAATAGTACAGTGAAAGTTATATACTTAATGTTTTAAGGATGCTATAAATAATAAATATTTAGTATTTGTTGATTATTGTTAAACATGTCATAATTTGTGTACCATTATAAATGAAAAACAATTAAATAGAGTAAGTAAGCTATTTGAATTTTATGAAATATTTTCTTTAAGAGGAGTGATGTAATTGTAAAACCCAGTTTACCCAGTGAGACAAAGTAAAGATAATGTTTAAACTTAAACAGTAGTGAGATATTTGTTAAACCTAGTGAAGTAATATCAGATTATTTGACTGTGATTAATATATGAGTGAATAAATAAGAAGAAAATAATTAGTGATATTGACCTATATGCTAAGAGTGAGTCGTTTGCACGAATGTGTAGATGATGTAGTTAAGTTCCTACCTATTTTATAAGAGTGAGTCGTTTGCACGAATGTGTAGACGATGTAGTTAAGTTCCTACCTATTTTCTAAGAGTGAGTCGTTTGCACGAATGTGTAGAAGATGTAGTTAAGTTCCTACCTATTTTATAAGAGTGAGTCGTTTGCACGAATGTGTAGACGATGTAGTTAAGTTCCTACCTATTTTATAAGAGTGAGTCGTTTGCACGAATGTGTAGACGATGTAGTTAAGTTCCTACCTATTTTATAAGAGTGAGTCGTTTGCACGAATGTGTTGACGATGTAGTTAAGTTCCTACCTATTTTCTAAGAGTGAGTCGTTTGCACGAATGTGTAGACGATGTAGTTAAGTGTTACTCGGTATAGTAAGAGTGAGTTAATGTCAGAATTTTATGGACAACGTTAGTTGTTAGTTAAATGAATATCATAAGTAAAAGTTGATTAAATATTGTAGTACTTGTAATATTGTAAAACGCGGGGACGCGTTCATTATCAGGATTAGCCGAGTGTTAGCTATTTGAATTTTGTGTGATTAAGGCTCGATGCCGTGGCAACACTAGAAAAAATAAAACGTCAACTTGTCTGTGGCGGCAATTCTGTATCAACCTGTCTGTGAAAATTGTTTGTAAGAAATTGTATTTGGCGAAGAATTAGAAGAATAACCAGGACTTGCAGTGTTTTAATACATTTCCTACGCCCTATACTTCTCGGAATCCATCAGGTAGCTCACAGAAAGCAAAATATATTACAATATAGGGATAAAAACATTTATTATTTGAAACAAGCTTAAAATTTACGCTTTATATTATTATTATTATTTAAATCACGTTCTTTTTACCAAAACCCTGTAAAATGTATTTTTTGTGTAATAAAGATTATTTATCTTATCTTATCTTATCTTATGTGTGTACTATTAAAACAAACAACAAAATACAATCTACTTAAAAAAATTACAAACTTGAAGTCTAAACTGGGGGGCTAAAACGGCAACATTTTAGGTGTTTCATATATGAATCATCTAAGTGACGTTTCATCTGGTGAATTGCTAAAAACGGTAAAACGGCGACATGAAAAGTGAAACACCTACTTGACGTTTCATATCTTAGACATATTTTTCTTTTTAAAATTTATTTCATGGCTTGGACTCTTAGACATAGTTTGATGACGACATTGCTACACCAAAAAAAATAGTGTCGCGCCTAATATTTGTAAACTTAACGGTTTTTATTAAACAAATATTTTCATCATTACAACTAATAACTTAAGGCTTAAAAAGTAGCTTATTATTGAATTTGTGTGATTTCTTATCACTAATAATTGTAGAATGTTTTTAATTTACAATTTTTATGTCTGGCAATGAGGACCGTGACTGGTGGCCTAAGAACAATAATGTCACAGCTGTCAATCGAGATTGTAAATAGTGTTCGTGAAAACTTGTGATAAAAATCATTTTCCGACCGGAAACGATGAATGAAGACAAGAAATTGGTGCTAGCTAGGCATGTTCTTGAGATTGAAGATATTTGCAAGGAGACATGACTCTGTAACAACAAAGCCCGAGTGAATTGCCAAACTTCTGCCTCGGCAATGGCGTACAAGACGAGTTTTATAGCAGATTTTTAGGTTTTAATGCCGCACATTTTTTAAATAATACACATTTTAATAAGAAAAACGTTTTTTATTTACTCGATAATATTGGAATATTCACCAGAAGACAGCTAGTTAACGTAAATGTGATGAACTAAGTTCTCAGGAATTTCATTCAAAATGTGATAAACCTTTAGTGTCGTTTCCACCACGGTCTTGGAAATTGGTTCAATTTATTGTCACTATTATGTATTCTTGGTGTCATTATAATAATTCACAGTAACACATTTTACTAGGAATAATTAATTTTATCCTAAAAACGATTAAATAATGTTTACTGCTATGTGAATTTGACAGCTCAGCGCTGTCACCTAGTAGGGTAATTTCGTCTGTTCGCGTCCATTTAGTGCAGTTGCCAAACTTGACAGTGAATCAAAAAATGCTCCAGCACTGATTTATATAAAAAAATATATATTATGTATCCATTATATTCTAGTTTATTTTAGGATCAACTTGAAGTTTTTTTCGAAACATTGCATTTTTTTAATAGATAAATTACAGAATTAGGTGTTTTTCCAAAAATGACAATTAGCGTCCACTGTAGACCATTTCGCGGGAATAATTTATGAGCTGCTTTACTGCCAGCATTAACTCTTGGCAGGGGACCCTTGCACATCCAACTTCCGCTTTGCCAGCTAGTCTCCCTAGCGCTGATTTGCATTCCTTGACAATCGCTGATGTTGTCGCTGGTTGTTGAATGCTTGCAGTGCTACTCTTACCTTGCTGTCGCTGTAGACCGTCACTTTTGTGACATCGTTGTGGCGCTTGCCTGCTATGTAAGCGCGAATCAGAATGCATAAATTTTGGTTTCAAGAACGCTGGCCAGCCTGCCCAAGCGTACTGATCTCTTTATCGCCGAGCCATCATCACATAGTGCGTCTGTGCACGCCAGCAACCAAGAGTTTGATTGATTATTTCCTGAATCCGTCTGTGTAGCATATAAGTCCACCTGTGTCTGTTCTCCAGTGGTCTGTCTATGAATGAATAAACAGTAATCAGGTCTCTTCATTTCGCATTTCATTTTACGCTTTCTTTAAATGGTCTTTAGTTTATGTTCTCTCTTCATCATTATTTCTTGTCACCGAAGACCTAATTAATGTCTTGACTAATAAAAATAATGAAAGGAATTACTTATTTCATTTAAAAATATAATTATTAGCCGTAGTCTTAGTTAAAAATGTATCATAATTATGAACAATACATTGGAAATTATTTTTACAAGCAAGTTAATTTTATTGCATTCAAGAAAGTAGTGGACGCAATTTGGTTTATGATTATCTGCTGTAGGTGTAGTTTGCGGCCATAGCGGACGCAAACGCTAAGTTCTAAATAAGATGTATTTAATTCGCGTCTACCTCATTTTATTCGTTAAAAATGTATCTTAAAATTCACATAAATCAATAAAAAACATCCGAATGCGCCGCTGCACACTATTTGTCCTTATGTGCGTGTGTCTTTGAACTTAACTTTGAAGTATTAGCATTAGTGACGTATTTTTAATAGTTGTATTAGTTTACTTAATTTCGAGGATTTTCCGTAAAATGGACGCGGACGGGGTGGTGGACGCGAACAGACGAACTGACCCTAAACATCTAACATTCCTCCAATTTGACGTTTAAAAGTGCACCATTTTACGAATTCCCATACAAAACTGTCAAATTGTATGAAAAACAAATATGAATCATATTATGTTCATAATATGATTCACCTAATAAGTTGCCATTTTAGGATTTCAAAAAGTGTTTCATATTATGTTTCAGATATGAAACGTCTAATGTCGCCATTTTAGCCCCCCTGACTGTTGAACCCAAATGACTGTTGACCTGCCATTTCTAGCTCAAACAAAATCAAATGGGCGTTTTTAAAAAAAAGTGTACATAGGTGAAAGTCAGTGTCCTACTCCTTTCTCGATCGATAAACGTTTATTGTGTTTATTTTTACTATCAAACCTGAATTTTACAGTTAGAGTAACAACATAGCTCTTATGTGAACTAAAAATAACGAACAAAGAATTGAAAAATCTAAATAGATTAAATATAAACAATCTTACAGATCGCTGTTTCTGTGATGTCCTACACCCACCTCTACAGATAAAAGTCCATTTTTTTTAGTTTTTTTATACTAACCCAGTAGTTTTTTCTACTTGTACTAAATAGATAAAGATCGCGGGTTCGATCCCCGCACAGTACAAACATTTGTGTGCATGAACATGTCTGTTTGTATTGGTCTGGGTGTTTCCTATGTATATTAAGTATGTATTTACAAAAGAAAAAGTATTTAAGTATGTTTATCCGTTGTCTAGTATCCATAATAACGGACTATAATTAGCCTACTTGGGACTAGATGGCGCTGTGTGGAATAATGTCCAAGGATATTTATTATTTATTATTATTATTATCTTAGTTTTGAGTTGAAACCCTAGTATGATCCGTTTTGGAACAAAATCAATTAAATAATCCAGTTTTTATGTTGTCCGGCGAAATAGCGCATGGCGGAATTTCCCTCTACGTCACCGCATTATTGACTTCTTCTAGATGAAATATTCCCAATTTAGTACTTTTTTTTAAAATGTAGCAACATTATTACAAGTATAGTGGCGGCCATGTTTAGTTTTTGTCAGCCAATTTGACAAGAAATCGCAACAGAAGTGGTCGCTCTGGTCGGTGAAAAAAAAGTATTCCATCAACGACTCCAGATTTTCCCATTTAAGCAAACCCAAATTGATTTGGCTCTCTTTGTATTCAATTTATTGACTTATTGTTATATGAAATGTTTAGTTAAAATGAATGCAAGTTTCTTAATCTATGGGTAAAATAAGTTTTCAAAAATATTGACGTGGTTACGTTACTTCCATTACCGCTACAGTCTCATGAATGGATCATAAAAGTGACGTAATGGAATTCTAAAGGTTGGTTCACCAGACTTCAATTAATAATGGTCATTGTCGAGTACTATTTGAAAAAAATGATTATTTTCCAAGCATTCATTCACTTAAATATTATTGTTATCTGTTTTCGTTCCAGTTTTGAACTTTAAAACGCCTCTTCGTCTAGTACCTACCTACCTACTAATACAAACTGTAATATTTCAATTCATAAATCTAACTAGGAACCCTAATTATTGCTTTAAAATCTTGATAATAACAAACCCCCTAATTCATAAAAATTTAAACAGCTCTTATAGAACACGATAACTATTGTATCGCTTTGTCACTGTCATTCTTGTTGCTGCCGCCATTTGCGAGTAAGTGACAGAACACGTCAATAGCTTAAACAATGCGTTAGCGTTGCGTTCGTTTTTATGAATAAGGGGGAAAGTGTTTAAGAATTTCGGTATTCAACTGCCGCTGCCGTGGCATGCTCGCTTCGCTCGCCCAGCACGTGCTTCGTTGTAACCTATCCTAACAGTAACTTAACTCTTTGGTGGACTGGACAAATCTATTGTGGTAACGCGAGTTGACGTTAAGTGGTTTCGTAGAGACAGTCCGTTGCAAAACTTGACTTCCATACCATATTGGAATTACGCATATTTTTCCTTCAGCTTAGGTCAAACTAGTTAATCCTAATTTGTTTAAGACAAACACTTTTGTTAAAGCAGTTTATCCTAAGCCCCACAGCCTAAAGCGATGAAGCTTAGGCCAAACTAGTTTATCAAATATACAAAGCAAATTCTGAAAGAGTGCTAAGTATGAAATAATGTTGCCCTTTCTGCTTAGTGATTAATTTCAGGCTAAACTTGTTGATTTGCATAATCTTCAAGTTCCTTGATTTAATCACTGTCATGTGAACGCTGGCTTAGGGTTCCTAAACGTTACCCAAGTGCTCCTATTGACGTCACTGTCCTATTATTACTGTAGTTTATTTGCTAAGATTAATTAATATATCTCAAAGAAATTGTATTTTCTTTTTATAGATTTTAGTCAATGATGAGTTAATAATTTATTATTAATAAACGTTCTAAGAAAAAAACTTATATCAATGTTTCTAAAACAGATAATATGTAGTCCAAAGTATCCAAAAGTCGCGTAAAAGAATTATTTTGATTAAAAACTTATTATTTCAATTATATGAGCGGACTTACTCATATTTTTTAGAAAACTGATTGTGTTTAAATTTCGGAAACAAAGATTTGAAGTTATTTACTTCTCTTCATTTTCTTTAAAACGTTCATGAAATTAGTGACGTGAAGGAACTTCTTCCCTACAGAATTAAATTTCAATTACATTTATTTGCGAAGTCTTTTCATATTTTATTTATAAATTCGATTTTTCATGCAGTTTATATACAGTGTGTCTGGTCACCGATGTCCGACCCGTTAAGGTGAAGTAATATGATCTATTTTATGAATAAATCCACCATAATTAAGCACTTTTAATTAATTTTTTTTAAAAAAATTTTTATTTATTTCAGGTAAATTTTACCTGCGTTTCAAAGGGTTTCTGATGACAGGGTGATATTCAATTTGTCACAACTTCTAAACTATTTTACTTGGAACTTTGATTTTTGCTTCAGTGTTTAGGTGATGTCTTTGGGTATCCAAAAAGTTAAAAATAAATGTATGTTGACAGATTAGTTTTTCTGAAAAAAAAATGTAAAAAAAACTAACAAATTCTATCACAATTTTCAAGTTCAAACATTTTTTTGAGGTATTTTAAGGGAGTTATGAAAAAATGCTTTTTTGTCAGCTTATTGCCTACTTTTGTAGCTGTCTAACGATACCATTTTTGTGACTGTAGGACCTCTAAATCGGCAGATATTGCAAACTAAAATAACCCACCCGTACTCCCGAGAAAAAAAAATTAAAATGGCGGCCATTTTAAAACAACTGGGGCAAAGTGCTTAATTATGGTGGATTTATTCATAAAATAGATCATATTACTTCACCTTAACGGGTCGGACATCGGTGACCAGACACACTGTATATTTCAATTAATGTAGGCATATATTTAATCGAAATTCAAAATCTGACTAAGGTGGAATTCCTATTACATCACCGACACTTTTTTTGAAAAACGCCCAAATACCACTTTGTGCAAATACGTTCTGCCAATATTTGTGCGAAAAAAGTCACAGTCAAAAACGGAAGGGAAAGGCAACACCATATAACATGTGCAGGGTAAAAAAACTGATCACGATGGCGAGTTTGATCTGTCACCCAATATCGGCGTGATGGATGGCCTATGCTTCCTATGCCTCTGCGTGACGGTTGCATTTGTTATTTTACACGTAGTTTTAGGAATTGTCTGTGCGTTTTGAACTCACTCGACAGTATTCTGGTTTAGTTAGTCAATTTTTAGTAAAAATATTTTTATTCCATTCACTTTATTTGGGTAAATAAACAAGTACTGGTGTTACGCATCTTTTAGTTCTTTCGTGACGGTCGCATAGTATGTTATTTTGCCGACACATTTGAACAGTTTTCGGAAAATCATAATGACATCCTCTAAATTATTCCAATTAATAGCTGCGTTAAATTTCGCACAAATCAGTATTGAGAAATTTATAGAACTTGAGGCCTTGTAATGAATGAAGGTGCATCGTTTCATTTAACTGACTTACTTACTCACTTACTTACTATTTTTAGGGTTCCGCATAAAAAGGGAATCCTAAAAGATTCATCATGTCTGTCTGTAACAGCTCCATTTTTCCGAAGGTAAGTACTAAATTCGTGTGCAACTCAATGAAAATAAAAATAAAACTAAATACATCAGTCTTGTCCAAATGCTACCTCTTTACCGTGTTCTTATTAGCAGCAAACAAAACATTAATCTGGCGCTTTAAACCGTGTGCAACAAAAGCCAACTAATATTCGGTTACGAATGCGCCAGAAAGGGAAAGCTGTCGCGTTGTTGTAGAGTGGAAAATAAATGAAACGAGACAATAGGGTGCAATACAATTGCAGTGAAAAGACGCGCGGAGCAGGCGTGTGTTCCAGTTCGGAACAAGGGGGACGAGGAACGGCGCAGGTGCAGCGGAACAATGCGTAGGAACGAAGCAGTAACAATGTGCTGTGCGATTGTTGCCATAGCGCGGTGACAGGGACGATTGAAGTTTCGGTAGGAGTTCTCTTTTTGATCGTCTGTTTCCTCGCGCTTTCCCTTGAAATGCCGCTGAAATGTGTCATGGTGTGTTCCAGTTTAGAACGTGACGTACAAAGCATTGAACTGGCGTACGAGTGTGGAATAACCCATGTGTAGACTAGTGTGATTATTGCCGTGATGTGGCGAAAGATCTCTCGGTATAGGAATTTCTCGGTCTGGTTGTACGATGTCTCTTGGTTTAAGTTATTTATTGTGCATATTTTTAGGGTTTTAAGCGATAAACAACTTAACCGTATCTTGACTACCCTGTGTCGCATAACAATGGGATAACACAATCTCACTAATTTCACCAACACAAAATTATCATTGCAACTAAACGATACTTTTTACTGTTATCTCATTTAACATAAATTCATTAATTATTATTTATTTCTTATTGCACAACAATGAATGGTACAAAAGGCGGACTTAATGCCAATGAGGCATTCTCTACCAGTCAACCAAAGGCTAAGCAGAAAAATACAGTAAGCGGTGCGACAAAAATTAAATAACTTTCAAGTATAATTTGACAGGAAGATACAACAATAATAGTTTAAGTAAATACCAAGAGTAAAAAAAAGCAATAATTCTGATGAAATGTGTATGCTCAAAATTATTTTGAAACATATTCGAATTACAGCTAAATAATACGCACAGAACTAGTTTTGAATGTATGGTGTCATTATTTACATGATTCTCGTATTACAGATATAACTACTCTCGTATCGGCTTCAGATTTCGAGGAAATGTTAACGAGAGTAAATTTTTAGTTCCTAGAAATAAAACTAGAACAAAATCAAAAGCTTCTATCTAAAATACAAGCCATGATTTAAACGAATTTATCCGAAGTTTTTGGATTCCGAGCTTTCAGCTTTAAACGCACTAAAGGCACTCCACTACTAGTAAAGCATTTGAATTATCTTGTTTCCTTGTTTTTAATTTTAAAATGTTCTAAAATCTGGTTCGTCTTTTTGAGTTTCTTTTAAATGTAGAAATTGTTAATTAGTCGATTTCGGGTGCAGTGTAGCGCAGTGCTAGTAAAATCGAAGTTCCAGGTGAGTTAAGAGTGCGTATAAACCCAGCAAATTTATAAAATTCACCCGCACCCCCCTCTCTGCGAACACTATCGCCCGCCAAACCACAATACATCTCTCTCGCTCGCTCAACGCGTAGCTTCCGTAGTATACGTAAAACAATCAGATAACACAGTAGGCATTCTTCTTGTGAATACATTGCCTACATTTTAATGTACGTAATTTTACTTTGTATATAAGTTGAATGTTATGTTGTAGATAGTAGTCTCATCTTTGAAATTATTTCTAAGGATCTTTATGCAAAAGGTAAAAACAGGGCCCTAATACGTAGACTACACTGTCTTTCTGTCACCAGTTGATTTTTTCACAATAAATACTAAATACTAGCAGCCACCCGCGACTTCGTCCGCGTGGACTTAGCTGTATATGAAAAAAGATTTTCCCGCTTTTCTGTTGAAATTTTCCTGAATTTTCTTTGCTATGAACCTCACGGAGCCCGAGACCTTTCCAACGAATGCAAAACCGTGGAAATCGGTTCTTGCGTTCTGGAGTTATAGCGTCAGGAAGGAAAACCCGACTTATTTTCATATACTAAAAAAAAAATATATAAAATATATAATCAAATGTATATTTTAGAGTAAATACACAAGCGGGTTTTTTTGCGTTCTTTGTTCTATATTAGTGACGGTAATAGGTGGACGCATTTGTATATTTATAAACAAAAGCTCCCCGGTCATGATTTGACCCGGCTTTTTTTTTCGTGGGGAAATCTTCATGGATACCTCGCCGCCCGGGGGGACGACGATGTTATGTTGGACTGCTACCGACCAAAACCCCGCGGCCGCTACTACGCGCCTCAAGGCGCTTGCAGGCCGCACTGGCCCCGCAACCCCACGTGTCGCCCTTAGGGGCCTCAACGAGTGGGTGGCTAGTCCACCACACTGCCACGCCTTCTATTCGCTTCCCGGCGGTTGGACCCTACCACCAGTACTAAGCCCCCTCGCAACGATAAGGTGAGAACTCATGACGGGGTGGTTTGACTCTCCTCCACCAACTGAACACGAATTAAAGGGTCATATCCCGCCTGGCGCGATTGTCAGCGATTATAATAATAGATTTTCAATGTGTGCGTGTGCATTGGGTGAGCACCCTCTAAAAATGAATAAAAATGTTCTCACCATTTAGTTAAAGGTCTAAAACAATTGTAAATGTAATGTTGCAATTTGTAAAACGATGGAACCGAAGTTATTTAATGAAATGTGTGCTCACCCAGTTCTTACAAAGGGGCAGCCGTATCTCCGTATGTAATGACTACAAATACCAATAGTGTACTGAATTTTAGTAAAAACCTATTCTAACTAGGGTTTTAAAATTCAGTTTCACAAGATCCGTAATAAAAAAAATACAAATGATTTCTTGTGCTCACTCAATCCTCACGTTATTAAAAGGGCTGATATTTTAGCGAACTAGCAATTAAATGGCATTCATAATTTGTACTGTTTTAGTTGTATTGTCACTTTATTTTGTAACGTGTGAACACCATACCCTACCCTACTCCCTACCCTACTCTATAGAGTTCCGGACAAACAATAAATTGCGTATATCTCCTGAAGTAAATAAAAATATCAAAAACGTATAGACATGATCATTTTGTATTTTTTTTGACTAAATTTGACATGTTAACTTATTCTTCAAAGTTTAGTTACAAAGAGGTATACACGTTTTTCACTTTACGAAAATAAGAGGATTGGGTGAGCACTTTAAAAAAATATATACTCAAGAACGCGCAGTGATAGTGGTTTGTTTTATATTTTACAAAATTATGTTCATAGTCAACCAAAACAGTACAAATTATGAATGCCATTTAATTGCTAGTTCGCTAAAATATCAGCCCTTTTAATAACGTGAGGATTGGGTGAGCACAAGAAATCATTTGTATTTTTTTTTATTACGGATCTTGTGAAACTGAATTTTAAAACCCTAGTCAGAATAGATTTTTACTAAAATTCAGTACACTATTGGTATTTGTAAAGTCATTACATACGGAGATACGGCTGATCCTTTGAGAGAACTGGGTGAGCAGACATTTCATTAAATACCTTCGGTTACATCGTTTTACAAATTGCAAGATTACATTTACAATTGTTTTAGACCTTCAACTAAATGGTGAGAACATTTTTATTAATTTTTAGAGGGTGCTCACCCAATGCACACGCACATATTTTCAATTGTATCTGGTTTATAAGGCGTTGAAAGGTGAATGAAAAATTAAAATGAATGCCAAAAACATCATCTTTATTTCAAGTATGTGCATATTATACGAGGGTCATTCAATAAATACTTACTTAGCCTACAAAAAGTAAGGGAAATTTTTTGAAAAGTTGCAATTTATTTTTCAACATAGTCTCCTTTCAGTTTCAGATACACTTAGCACAGCGATGCTCAAACTTTTTTAACCCGTCCGAAAAATAGTTTTTGTCAAACTCTGCAAAAAAGGCCTCTGTGGCGGCAATGACCTCCTCATTTGATCCATATCTATTCCCGGCGAGTGTTTTTTTCAGATTAGGAAACAGGAAGAAGTCTCAAGGGGCCAACTCTGGAGAATACGGTGGATGGGGCAGCAATTCGATCAATTTGGCCATGGCAACGGCAGACGTGTGAACCGGTGCGTTGTCGTGGTGAAACAGCACGTTTTTCTTCGCCAGGTGGGGTCGTTTTTTCTTTAATTCGGCGTCGAATCAGCCCAATAAATCGGCATAGTAAAGCCCTGTTATTGTTCTACCCTTCTCGAGGTAATCGATGTAGATCAAATCTTGTGGATCCCAGAAAACGACTACTTAGAGTGCGTCGTCGCTTCAATGAACTGTAATTGAAAAGTTCAGCTATTTACAAAATTAAAATTAAAAAATGACACAGTAGAAAAAAAATAATGCGGAAGCCATATTTATACGGAAAGGCACAAATTACCCACTATTAGGAAAGTCATTTGCAATTAAGCATAAAAGTACTCGTAGCAAGTGGCGTTCTGAGTCAAAATATCGCTCGGCTCATGCGTTTTGTGGTTGCAGTTCTAACCACCCCACCCAAATCAACCCTTTTCCGTTCAACTGATCGGATTTATTATATATTTACAGGAGAGTGCAAAGCAGCGGCCAGGCAAAAAAGTATGCGGGAAATGGTTAATTTCGGCGTCTGTTACTTTCAAATTACTGATTTAAGACAGGATGGTTTGGAAAGTGATAACTTTATCAGAAATTATCTAACGTTATTTTTCAAATGACTATTTCCTATTCGTTATTTTTCTCATGACAGGTCTCCGCTAGTTTAAATGTTATCGATTGTACTGTAAGAATTTAGGCGGATACCTTTCTGGAGTATTCTCTTCATTCCTCGAGTAATCATTACGGTAAGTATTTTTTCTGACTGACAATAGTCTGTAGATATAGGCTGTCTATTAGGGTCTACATTTTCCAAATTCAATGTTGTTCTGTAAAATAAACACAGTACTTAGTATATTTACTCATGTCGTAGTAACTAGTTATTGTTTCAGCCAGCTTCAACTTTACTAAAAAAAATATCCCAAGATGGAAAAGCAAGTATGGATACTATTTTTAAAGAAACCTACATAGTCGACGACGCGCATGCCTCCACAACTTCATTTTGATCACACCTGTCAGATTGTGAAATATTTTGAGATGCAGCAATTCTGAAAATTAAATATTATTTGAAAATAATTTACTTACAATAAATACCTGGTGGATTGAAACAAATACCTTCGAAATCAACCTATTATTTGAAGAGACCAACTAAAGTCATGTGATTACTTAGCATATACTTTACACCATCTGTTTACGTCATCTTACTAGAGCGACTCAAATGAATTTATTTCTCTTAAAATACAATACAACATACCTTCGACAATTAGACATCCTTGCAGTTTGTAACTTTTTTAGTTCTCGTCCACTAAGTCCTTTTCTTTTTCCCCATTTCACTATTTATTTTGAAACTCGGAGCAGCTAAGAATTTGAGCGTAGTCTTCTCGTCTCAACGGAGCGATGGGTACTGATGTGTGAAATAGAAATATGTGTCAAGCTTCACAAACGTGCGACGGAAGATGACTTTTTCCGCGGAATCAAAACGTATTAAGTGCCAAAAGTGTTTAATCGTTATAAATCCAAAACTAAAAGTAATTTTAAAAAATGGCTAGACATAGCCCTTACTTATTTTTCAATATAATTATTTATAAAAAAATTGTCATCATAGTAATTGCCATGTCCAGTATAAAACGAAAAAAAGGGAAAATCAGACGTAACTTCGTGATTTTTTTTTATCGAGATAATTTAATTATTTTATGTTTTTGATCAAACACAACCCTCGAAAATATAATGAAGCGTAACATTTAATAAATTCATAAAATTTCATCTAGTATTTATCACGTACAATCAAGAAGAAGATTGGTAGTTTTGCTTTATGCGCACTCTTAACTTGAATTCATACTCACTTATGAAACCGTTTGCTGAAGAAAAGTAATTTGAAGGATTTTTAGGTACTTATGTTTTTTTTCTGTAATGTTCTTACACTCAACGCTGTCTCTTCGTTGTATTTGATATTGCAGTAAACTGCAGTAAACTTCTAGTGCCGTTAAAACCATTGCAGGTTTTAGGATTTTTGTCAAATAGAAGAAATTTGATTAGAATTTTTGTTCTGTAGGTGAGAGCGTATTGCTTAAACCTTTTCATCACTAAATCATTTCTCTAACACTTTTCTATTCTTAATAATTACATCCAAATGCTTCGTGCATTGAGATGTCTCCAAGTCAAGCATGTCAACTATCAAAGACACATTTTGTTTCTGCTCACGGTAAAAAACAAACATAAATCTATGTCATGTACAGTCAGCTTCAAAAAGTTGCGACCTTTTCAGAACTATCGTAGAAATAAAGAAGATACTGTCGAATTAGCCTTTATAAAATGAATAGCAGATTGTTAACCAAGGGTTGAGAGTGACCCATTTCACCTGAGATATTTTGGCGCTTGAACGAAGTGAGAGAGAATGTATCGTTTTGAAAACCCAAATAAACCTTATGTAGTTCTCTCAACTCAACTTTCAACGCTTCCAATATAATCCATCTAGCCGTTTGTTGGCGTCAGCGTTACTCGCAATGTAGAGTTTAAGAGCAAAGGTGTTGCATAAATAGGGCTAAATTGGAATCCCCCAAAATCTACCACACATTGGCGCTGGACGTTTGGTGTCCCCGAGGAGGGAGATGGGGGAAGTTACAAACTTCGGAGTTAGCATTGTCGGCCCCGACCACAGCTCGGACCAAATTCACAGCGGGATTAAATTGGACATAATGTCTGGGCTATATGTGAATTAAATTGCTAACGTCTATAAACGTATGGATCAGTTCCAAACGTCATAGCTTTGATCAGACCGGTCATTATGAATCCCTTATTGTTATAACTAACCAGATTCTGGCCGAGTTTCCATTTTAATTAGAAGTTGTTAAGTACTTATATCCCTATTGGAATTAGTTACATGTGGGCCTACTTACAGAAGTCCATTGTTTTTTTAGGTTAGAGCAAATTAGAATACCTCGTTTAACCTTTTTTCGGTCTTGTGTAGTGTTTCACACCCTCATTAATGTTATCAGACTCAATCCTATTTCGAACTTGTATTTTACGCGCTGTTTTTCTAGGTGGCTTTATTAACAAGGAGGATATTCACAAATCAGTTGCGAGCGGGACGCTGTTATGAGCGGTTGTCAGGAAATCAAGGGTGTGTAATGTATGATATAACAACAAAACGTATATCACTCAGAACATATACAGTCGTATGATATACCAACGTTTGATATAATTATTCATTCCGTATAATGAACGAATGATATAATTTCAAATGAAATAATTTTGAAACGTATAACGGACAACTGATATAAAATTGTTTGATATAATAAACGTTTGATATAATAAACGGAATGTGAGCTTTTGCGAGCAATAGCTTCGAATTTAAATTTGAAAAAACTATCATACGATGGCGTTTTCTCAAATTCACCTGTATGCTAAGATACTAAATGTGAAAGATATTTGATGAATTAATTAAATACTTTCTATTCCTGATTTCTGTATTTCATTTAATTTTCCTAGCAGGCATGCAGTATGCGATCAGATATGCAGCATGCAAGCAACGTGCATCATGCAAACAGCAAGCAAATCAAGCAAGTCGTTTTTAGGGTTTAAAAAAAAAAATAACCACGAAGGTTTAAGGCGGGAGCTTCGCTACGCTTCGCTCCCGCCTTAAACCTTCTAACCTAATCTATCCGTGTCGGTTTCGCCCCGACTCGAGTATAGGGCAGACAAGTATACCAATTAGCTTTTATAACAAATAACATTTATTTCATATGAAGGTTATATGCAATGCAATTTAGATTAAACAAAATTACATCAAATGTGCTTTATACTAAGTAAGGTTTATATCAAATGTTGTTAGGCGTACTGATTGTTATCTCAAATGACGTTATATCATTTGATGCATTATATGAAATGAACGTTATGTTGAACAAAATTATTCGAAGAGTTGTTATACCACACGTTTATTATATCTCATGAACGTTATTGAAATGAAAATATATCAAATGAAGTTATATCAAACAATACGCACCCGGAAATCAATGGTTGAATTTTAAAAATCCTAAGAAAACGTAAGAATTGTTTTTCGTGTAACTAATTTTAATTAACATTTGATTAAAATTAGTTTTTATTATTTTAGCATGATCTACGTTATAAAAAATGTGCCAATGTAGAAGGATTATGAGCTACCTGGTATACTGAATGCAAATGAACGAAAAAAAAAATTGTGACTATCAGTCAAAATAAAATATTATAATTACAATAATTGTAACGTTAACAAAGATATGTGTTGCTTTACAACTGCGATCGTCGCCGATCACTATCACCTACACAACTGCGCCACGGTCACCTACGGGATAAAATACTGGACATTGCCAGAAATACTCGTATGAAAGCCTTTTTTAAATTTAAATAGAAAACCAATCAAGTCCAGTATATTTTTGGGTTTTTGGTACTGACGAATATGGGCTCAGTTTTGGATTGACGATCTTGGTATTTAATATTCCAGATTATGCGTGATGCAGCTGGCAATCCGTTGGCAGCATTGCATTGATTGCCGCGAATGCCACTCGAGCTCATTTTACATTCAAATCAGTGACCTCTCGAAAGTCAAATTGGTTTCATCAATGAATCGACTGCTTTGATACCTTTCTGTTTATTGATCTAGATGTCATTGGCTAGCTGGTCTTTTCAACAGATTTGGCTTAGATAATGTTATTTTGATGTTTAAAGACACGGTTAATCTAAAATTTAGTTTTCGCTGTATTAAAGCTGGTCTTTGCGTTCAATGTTGAAAGGATCTAAGTTTTATTCCCACTTCGAAAATACAAGTGGTGTGCTGGCAAAACTTTGCAAAGTGCGGCCAAATTTTTAAAATAAGCTCTATAGAATAATACATAACTACGGCTTCATCGTATTTTTTTCGTGGTATTTAATCATGTGTTTTTTTCTATAGTTAATTTAGTTCATTCATGGAAAAAAACGTCCCTGTACGCCAGATAAAAACAAAGTATAGAAGTCATTTTTGTGCGCAAAAATAAGCATTTAACAATAATTTGGCACCCATAATAAAGTTTCAAAAAGTTACTAAATCTTTTCAATAAACACGTAATTCACCCTTAAAAAACAATAATGCATTTCACTTCGTAAAACGTTATAAAAAGAAAACGCGACCAATTTCTTCGACAAATTGTCACCTTTGAAAAGTTCGTCCTCCAGAAATGCAATTCAAATTGGATTTAGTTTGGATGTCAGCTCTCTTAATAGAGAGATACGTGAATATTTTTAAAGTTTCCCCTCTCACAGTAAAACAGGTGGCTACAGTTTTAAAACTGTTTCCAGCAATTCTAGATTCTACGCTTCGACGGACTAACTTTGTCTAACAGCTGATTGCGACTCTTTCTTAGAAAGTATCGCCAGGACCTTTTCTCTACCATTCCTGACTGTTCGAACTTATTTCTTAGAAAATATAAAGTTTAAACTTTGTTTTGTGTTGTATTCTTTATGGATATTTTTTAAGAAATATTTCTGAAGCATTTTCTAGATTTCATAGATTAAAAACGTCTTTGTGAAAATGGCTAAACACATTTAAAAAATTGAAGTTATTAATTTGCTGCTACAATGGAAGCATATAGTAAAAAAACCTCGTAGTCAATATTATAACCCTTTAGTTTCATTATAAGTCGGCCTCTATGTCCGAGTCTCAGGTCAAAGACTCTTAGTACTAGTATGCTATAAATAAACGAAATATATTTTCGTTAGTGATTTCTTTTTCTTGAAGGTCTTGTTATTAATCTTATTTGCTCGCTGATATGTTGGCATTTGATGTAGGTTAGATAATAATGTTGTTTATTATTAGTATATCTTGTACCTCATAATAACATCACGCATTGCTTAAATATTCTACAGCAAATAAACTACAATAATAATCAATTAAAAAAAAAAACAAACAAGTTGAATACTAAACCCAGTAAGACGATTCTGTGGGCTATAATAATTCAAATCGGAGAAGTATAAGTAATAGTCGTTGGGAAACACCCAGCGACTTTATTTTATCTAGCTTTTCTCGCGGTTTTACCTGTTTTTAATGTAATTTTATCACAGATACTTAGTCCTTATTGAATGCCCCATACAAACTTCTCCTTTTTCAAAGGCCCTTTAGATTATTATTTTTGCAATGAAGCTTGCTTTACAAAAAAACCTTTTTCCGCTTTCCAATCAGCGGTTTAGGTGTGAAAACGTAGCAAACAATCAACGCACTAATAGCTTGTTCATTCATTTAGTTAAAAAAAATTAGGACTAGGATATAAGAAGAAATCTCTTTTATAAAAATATGCTAACTAATTAAGTAAGATATTTTTTTAGCTGGATTCAAGATTTAGCAAACTCAGAAGTATCACTGCTATGTTGAAAGTATTTACAACGACAAAAGTAACGAAAGCAGAAAAAATAACAGTAGAACTTTAATTAAATCTCTAAATAAGCAAACTAAATCAAAACTAGAGTAATCAGGTCCCATTCTTTGTTCCTTTGTTCGCCTGCATGAACAAAGGCGTTCATTGTGCAAACCTAATTCAAATGCACGAAATGCAGGTGACATTTCACGGTGCAAGTTCGGATGACACTGCTTCTTAAAGTACATACGAACTGCTACTGTTTGCTGGCATGCAAGGTAATCTGATTTAAAAATCATTAAGTTACTAGTTCGAGCTACACTGTTTAATGCTGGCGGCAAGTATAGTGACTTACTGCAGTCAGACAGCACTGCTGTTACTGGTTTAAATGTCTGTGGGAAAGTACAAGCTATGCTTGAGTTACTGCGGACAAACTGTTGCTCAGTTTTGCTGAAAAGACTGTGTTATGTTTGAAATAGTTCTGAATAAAAAATATGTTACGAAGAGTTACAGTCCCGGACTTCTTCAGTTGTTTTTCTATCAGTTGCACTACTGGTTTGTATGTACTTCAAAGAAACTACAGCACGTGCAGCGACTGAAGTGACCGCCATGGCTTGCAGAAACAGGAGGGCGGTCATGTCTGTCTATAGAGATTGGAGCAGACGATTTCTTGAGTGTTGAACTCGAATCGGTAAGCGCAGTGAAGGGCGCCTTCGGATAGATTTACCGATGAGCTGAAGTTAATCAGGGGGTTGTACTGAATGCGTAAAGCCTGGAGGCGACTGTTGAGGTGCACCTAAGGAAAGTTCTATCTCGAGCAGTAGACTATGACAAGCTGATGTTGACATTGATGAGTCCCAAGCCCTTTAGCAGTCCTGAAATGAGCAGTCAGCGATGACTCCTACACTGGCAGCCTGCAGAAGCAGTTGGCAGCGTGATTCCAAATAGTACTTACATCGTTCGGCATTGCTACCATGTGCTTTATTTGTTTTAAGTTTCCAATATTTCGGCACTGTTAGAAGCGCCATGATCACGGAGTAACTGGAGATCTTGCGGGTGAGATGTTATTGGCAGACAATATATCGGTCTGCCCTCCTTCGAATACTTTTATTACGTTCGCCGGCGGTACCACTGTTCACAAACTCACTATTGTTTCGCACCTGTTCTCGACACACAACACTTACAGTATCTGCGCCCTGACAATGGCGCTTGTAGCAGTGCCGAAATATCGGAAACTCAAAACAAATAAGGTACATGGTAGCAATCCCATATTTTACAATTTAAGTGTTAGTTACCAAGAAAGTTCAAACAAAAATAGTACTTGCTTTAACGCGTGTCAAATATGAAAGTAAACTTCGTTACGAACAGGTGCGGTTCAGAACCTTTTATTAGAATGCAAACAGCACGGAACGGAATAAATATTTGACGGGTTTGCTGTCATGGCAGAAAGGCGAATATTGTAGTGATATTTTAAAATCGCGGCGCATGTCGAGTGTTTACCTATGAGCAGAAAATATTTTATGATACCGCAAGGCTCGTTGGTGGCACCAATATTGTTTATTATTTTTGCACCAAATAAATTAAAGTTTGCAGGAATTAAAGTTCTCCATACTCATTTCTTTAACGTGTACAAGTAATTATCATTTTAAATATACAGCTTTAACTTTACAACTTATCAACATAAGGAAGCCATTTCATCAAAATTAAAGATACTATCCATAACATTAGCAAACATTATTTTAATTAGATGTTATCAAGCCGCCCTAAGACCTCTGACTAAGGCTTAATGACTGGCATCCAGCAACGCTCCGTTGACGTCGCCTTTACTTTACACCAACTGTTTAACGTGCCTTCCGAAGCACGGAGATGCCCGACATACTAAGCCTCAACTCTTTTCTGCGCTTTATAAGCCTCAACTCTTTTCTGCGCTTTATAAGCCTCAACTCTTTTCTGCGCTTTATAAGATTTCGTGACGCTAATTAGGAATTCAACACAAAAACTTTCAGAACCCCCGAGAATAACAAGCTACGTTAATAGTTAAAAGAATTTGCACTTTGAACTGGCATTCGATTGGCCATAAAGTCTGCTCAGTCAGTAATTTGTGGAGAAGGCTATTCCTGAATAGAAATTACTCTGGTTATTTGGCCTGAAGTAGGAATAGCACAGAGAAATAATGATTGAGTTAAGAAAGAATCGAATATTCGTAGAGTAATTGGTGCTCTAGTGCTCCAATTGATAAGATAGTACTGTATTTCACATGTCTGTAACGCCGTTGATTTTCCTAATAAATAAATAAATAGTAAATAGATAGATATACAATTAAATACTAAAATAGGTTGCTACTGTTCCTAAACTGAAAAAAAAGTTTTTGCTACTGGATACACAAAAAAGAGCTTGTAAACTGAGTTAACAACCCAACAATCATAGCAATATCTTGTTTCCTTTACATATTGCATCTATTTTTGTTTTTTCAATAATGGTTCAGCAGCAAAAAAGGAAAATGCTTTCATCCACTTTCGGCAAACAGTAAAATAACCAGGAAAACAAAATTGCTATAAAGGTAAACAAATTGTTTCACAAAAAAGGGCATGATTGGTGACTCAATTTAATAATTTATTATTATACGCCGTAATAATTATCACGAGACCGCAACGTTGGCATCCCGTAAAGTTCAGTTAAAATATAATATTTAAAATAAAATAAGTGGTAACGTGGTGTTTTAAATTGTATAGTATGAATAATTACATATTATCTAGGATTTCTTCAATCAGGATCTCTGCTTCCCCCTCATGAGTTCTCGCCTTGTCGTGGCAGAAGTGGGAGGGGGGGTACCTTGGTAGCGGTGGCACTGGCCAGTGAGCTAAGAGAACTTAGGCGTGGCAGTGTGATGGACTTACCACTGACCCGCTGCGGCCCACTAGGGCGACACGTGTGTTGCAGGCCAAGTGGGGCCTACGACCGTCCTGCGGGGCCGGGGTGACAATCGGTTGATGGGGACCAGTGGTTCGTAGCTAATCCCCCTTGTGCGTCGCGGGGCACACCGTGGGGTCTTAGTCGGTATGAGTCCGACAAAACCTCGTCGTCATCCCGGGCAGCGAGGCGGTAGGGGTAGGGAGGTCTTGTGTCCAGCAGTAGGACAACGCCGGCTGATAACATGAAAAATAATATGCTGTGTTTGCCTGTAAGTGATATAGCCCACAGACAAAAAACAAACTCAATTGTTGGACACATTAATGTTTCCCTTGGAGAACTAATTTAGATTTTTAATTGCTTGCCTGCGTCGGATAATGTGCAACAAATTGAGGTTTTAAAAACACTAATTAAGTGTCACTCTAGTCCAAAAGACAGGATTATTTTAACCTAATTTAGAAACTACACGTCGTTTCAATACGTTGAGATATTTCTGGCAACGTTTTATTTAAATAACTTTCCGATCCGGTGGTAGTTTCACGTTTGTATTTAATGTGCAGTATTTGTATAGTTTATTTATTGCATACATTTAATATTCTGATATTCATGTATATTATCAAGTATATTTGTTTTTGGATAACATTTGGTTTGACGATTTGAAATTACTTGTATTGTATATTTATTCAAAAAAAGTTATTTTTGTTGGTTTGTTTAAACTTTTTCAATTAAATTGTTAACTTTTTTGTTACCTAAAATCTTTGAATGTGTTTCATTTGTCGACAACAACAACAATGATTGGCAGAAATATAAACACTATACTCCGTGCACTATACTATACTAACGGAAAGGTTAATGTTTCGAATGCTAAGTACCACGTATAACTTAATGAAGAAAAACATTTTGAAAAGAGAAGTGCCACTTATAAGTCACCTCACCATAACATAACATACGCCCACGACTATATTCCAAGCGGCTTGATCAGACGCACACTGATTGTTGCTGTCATAGTGAATAAAACATCCAGAAGTCAACATTACATTTAGCTTATTTCTTGACCCAACGTAGAAAGGGGCAAGCCTACCACCGTTTTCTGGGCTGCTTGGTTTTAATTGGTGTTTTGCTTCACTGGAGAGTTAACCACTAATAATTGTATTATGTGTTGTGTTCATTGTACACAAGTAAGGTTTTGCGATCAGTTTTAAACTCGATAACACACGGGTTCCTTGAGTGTTTAACCATTCGGCCGCGACGCTCTCACCCTATTTTAGTGCATTTTAATGTTTTAAAGTCAAAAGTAAAAATTATCTTTATTCAAATAGACCTGTTGCAAGCGCTTTTAAATCGTCGACAAAAGAAACAAATATACACTTCATAATAAACTTAAATACTATTCTAAAAATAATCAATACATAAGTACACAGTATACAAACATATGTGACGCAACCACCAGTTTCGGAAAGTTGTTTCTGTACGGTGAGAAGAACCGGCAAGAAACCTACAACCTTTACTTAATAATTTTTTTACCTCAAAAAGCTATTAATGTAGGAAATTTTATCGTAACGAGTATTTATGAAAGCTGTATATTTGTTTATTCTCGTCAGTTTAATATTATTTACTAGTTTACTTCGTGCAAATTTAACTTATAGTTGAATTAAAATTTACGTTCTGGGTGAATGTCGTTATAAATTATTGTTTTTGAAGACACTTTTCCTACCATTTCTTTTTTAAGACCCTTTTAAAAATTAAAAGCTTTATTTTTATGACTCGGGTAGTTAAAATGTGATAAGAACTTATTGCTTTTAATGAACTTTAGTACACCACTCAAATATAATTTTGCGTTAATTACTAGTAGGAGCAGAAGCCTGTTTTGTTTTGACTAATTTACTCAATTACTGTTCTAACGAAACATGACGAAGCTATAAAGGTTCCGTTTTTATACGGAACCCTAAAAGCACGTTCATACTTTGAATAATACCCTAAAGTACATGTAACCAGAAGCAACATTAAGCTTGTGTTACTTCATATAGCCTTTTTGCAGTTGCCGGCAATAACTACGTTCTACGTGTATGGTATAATAAATATACACCGCAGAATCTCATATTTCGTTGTCAGAGGCGACGTGACGCCGCACCGCGCAGATGTCAAATAAATATCATAATACCTATTCCAGTTCCTGTATTATGTGCGATTGTTTCACCACACGACTGCTGTTTCCTATTTTATAACTTAGTAAACTGAAACTAGAGTTGAAGGTTGGTTAGTCGCTAAACAGCGGATATTAAAGCGTAGATTTGTGAAGAAGTATACAATAGTATATGTACTATATATTTTGAGCAAACAAGCTCCGAGCTTTATTAACTGGAAATCGAGCTGTGGCTCTTTAGTGACAGCGGATTGGCAACAGAATCTGATGTCAAACTAAGCACATCAGATAGGAAAAGTTAATGTGTGATCTCAAATCAGTGATGTTTTTTTTGCTTGGGAAGGCTTGGGTTTTTTCTAATTTCTTTTTATATATTGAAAATAAGTTTGCGTTTGACCGTAGTCTTGCCTGATGGTAAGTGATGACGAGGTCAAAGGTGGAACACGCTTACCCGGAAAATTTGAATTCACTGTGGCGTTGAAGACACCAAGTTTGTATGTAACCTGGAACACATTCGCAGGGAGATCGTTCCACTCCTTAGCGGTGCGGACCAGAAAGGAAGCACCAAACCGTTTAGTCCGGACCCTCGGGAAGTCTACAGCATTGTAGTGAAAGCCTTAACGGCGTCTAGTGTCCCGGTGGTAAAAAGCAGAGGGTGGTATCAGGTCAGTTGCGAAATAATATTTAGTAATAGTCGTTATGCCTTGTCAAAATCCATTAGCATCTGAAATATCTGAAAACAAGGCTTATCACTAGGGTTTCATGGGTAAACCTGTTGAAGTACAATTCACACTGTGGCTAAGTGTTGGAGTATAGCGCACACCTCCTAGTCAAGGCTAGGCCAGAGCCCAGCAGTGGGCAGCTGAAGCCGTTTTATAGGTAGTTTGTTCAACTCAAAGCAGATACTTAAGTATGCAAACTGCCTGATGTAACAAGAGCTTAAGGGCATGAGAGATATCACTCCCGCGTGGCCCTGTAAAGGACGGTACTCCCGTGAGCATTCGCATTACGGTCGTAGCTCACTAGGCAAGCGAGGATCAGACAAATATACAACTATCTTGCCATTCAAATTTGAACCTTTATTTGCGGTAGGTACAATATATTTTGCAATAATAATGAGAACTCCAACGGTGTCACGGTGAGATGTCAGCGCGTCAGCCGCTTCTATACTAGTCAACTTGTAGCTCTCGTTCTTTCAACTAAAGGTTCAAATTTGAATGGCAAGATGATTGCTGGGTCGGAGCCGTGCGAATGCCGTGCTTGCCTAGTGTGCTACGAGCTTTACACGTTCGTTTATGAGCATTCGTTGCTCAAACGTTTGTAATCTGAGCCAATACTTTTCAATACCATAATTAAAATAATTTCAAACCTAACTTTTGACTTTTGTTCAACCATCTATACTGTATTACACAAATTAAAAAAGTTAAGTTCGACAATTTTATTGTGCATCATTCATTGATCAACTGTAAGGCTTCTATATAGTATAAAACTAAATCGCTTTGTCTGTCCCTATGTACGCTTGAATTTTTCAAACTACGCAACGTATTTTCAGACGGTTTTTTAATAGATAGTGTGGTTGAAGATTATTTATAAATGTTGTATAAAAATCCCACTGCACCTGTGCGAAGCTAGGGTGGGTCGCTAGTAACAAATAATTTACACACGCTAATAAAATTAATTGTTAATTCTCTCAATCATAACAACAATAATCTTAGTAACTCATAGTCTATGTTTGGTTTAGCTATATTGAAGAACAAGAAAAACTACCGATATTATCGTCAGTATTCGTTCTCAGAATTCGTTTGTTAGTTCCGTCTGTATATGAAATACTGATGGATAGTATTGGATTTGATCAATATTATTGCTTTTATTCAACAATAGTTACCAGTGCTATCGATAGAGGAACAAAACAGCGAAGTCATACTATCGACACTGAAACTATCAAAATAGTACAATTATTGATATAGTTAAACTATTCAGTAACAGAACTATTAAAGTGCTGAAGCTATTTAGACAGCAAATTTATTATGATAGCATGAACCTTTTTTAACCTTATGTGATATTTATTTCCAGTATGTATTCAATTGTTTAAATAGAAAGGCAAAATTAAATTGACATTATAATTGTTAGGTCATGCATTCTTCATTTATTCACCATTGTTAACATTTAGCTTTGTATGTATTTATATTGTAATTTCAAACATGCGGGGGCTTTGGGCAACTGTAAGCCAGTTTGTGCATTTATGTATGAACGGCTTAATTAATGAGACTATTGAGGTTTCCGTGACTCAGTTGTGACAGTGAATCAGCGACAATCGCTGTTGTAAAGCAGTCGACAGTCGGTAAGCCTAGTAGGGGGCCTTATAACATCTGACATCAAAAAATTTCAGTAATCTTAATACCCCACAAAAATTCGCACTGAGCCCGCGTGTTGGAGTATGACTCGCGCCACCTTTAAGTTGAGGTGAGACCTGTAGCCAGAGACGTAAATACGCAGTTATATATTGTAGTGAGTTCATTATTGACAGTCTAGCAACTATTGATAGTTCACTATTGACAGTTTAGCTACACTACAATATGTCATACAGACAATATGAAATCCACACCCTATGATACTTTAGCTGTCGTTAACTGTTCTGTATTTAAGTATTTAGCGAATAACGTTGCCTACAAACCCGACTTTTGTGAGAACGAATCCCGGAGTAAACATTTCGAATTAATTTCAGGATATGCCGGTCCAATAACCGCTCCACTCACAACCGTTTCAAATCCAGGTGATAATTTAATTACTCATCGCGTTCACGTTTATGTTGCGAAAGTCTATAAAATAAAAACAAATGAAAAGCTCCATCACGAAAACAATTTTCCCGATTTTGTTTTATTTTTCGAGTTGCAGTAATTATTTTCAGTGCCTTGATTATTACTGACGTGGATTTAATGAGCTTTAAAACCAAATGTTTTTGGAGATAAATAAATTCTTGTAGTCATAATGAATTAATCACGTATCACGTTGTGTTAATCTCATATAGGTAAAAATAGTTGCTGGTGATAAATAAAAGTTAAATTTTCTGAGAAGGGTTCACTGTCAAGAAGCATAAAAATTTTAAGCATAAAATAAGTTAGCATAATGTAATTACTACTAATGATAATTTCGCATAATACTAATAAGCATAACAGTTTTTAGCATATCATTTTTAGCATAAATGCAATAAGCATAAACATGATTAAGCATAAAATAACTAACCATAAATTTAAAAAGGCATAATGGAGTTATGCAACACCAGCAACATGAGATAATATCTAAAAGGTCATTAAAAAGCGGCTTATGGGTGGCCCAAGGGCCACCCCCGCCGCTCCTAAACCTACTTTTACTCTATATAAACCTATTATGAGAAAATACTGTCATGCGACTTTCCATTATGCCTAAAAAAATTGTGCCAAAAAAAATGCATAAATGCATTATGCCACAGTAAATATTATGCTAAAACCGAATTCGGCCAAATTAATATTATGCTAAATAAATTATGCCAATTTCATTATGCCAATCCATTTTAGGACGAAACACATTATGCCAATCAAAGGGATCCCATAAATATGAAATAAACATAATTATTCAATCAAAAAAAAAACCTTTAAACTACGTAATGGATTAGATGAACTAACAAAATTGACAATTTCGAATTGCAGTGGGATACCAAATAATATCACTAGCTGTGTACATATGAATATCGTATGTTTAAATATTCACATTCAGCCATATTATTATCAGAATAGCTGGATTGCTAGAAAGGCAACAATTTCATATAATTAGCAATTTCGTTATTGGTAAATTGATGTAATGATAGATCTCACGCAAGTTTGGTGTATTGAAACTACTTTATTCCGAGTAAAAAAAGTTTTATCAAACAATAAAATACATTTAATGGGATAGTTTTCCTGATATTTTATTTAGGAATATTCCTACAGGAAATTCGAATACAAATCGCTTTTAATCAGGTCTTGCATTAAAAAGTCTAACATCGAACTTAAGAAAAAAAAATAAAGGTTAGGGACTTAACAAATTGGGATAAAGCACTTTATGAAACACTTCCACCTACCGGACCGTTCTAAGGGCTGAATTGGTTTGCACATACCAAATTGATGGAATTAAAACATATAAGCATTTGTGTAATAATTGAAAACTGATTTAAGGGTCAATCCCCGAGAGCCATCGTGTCATGGCAGAATCCCACCAATAACCAATCTAACGAGGCAATTAAGTATCTTAACAAGTTTAATCCGATGGAAATATGTGAATGAATTAAATAAGCCACTGATGTCCTCAGAAGCGAAATGCGATAAGCTACTTGGAGCCGGCTTGTTTGATGCCGCGAAGTTGGCAACATGCTTCGAGATCGCCACAGTAATTTGCTACGAAGCTACGACGTAGCCTTAGTGGACGTAGCACACGAATATCTCGTAGCGATGTCGACCGCAAAGGTTATTATAATATGCGTCGTAATACCAAAAAGGCTGAGTCTGATTAGATTGGACTGCTAGATTTTATCAGTTACTGTTACTTTATTATTCGGAGTTCTCGTGTTCGAATTAACTTTAAATCCTTTCAAACGATGACACATGGAACCTTTTATAGTAAAGTAAAAATAAATGTTTGTGAATATTTCATGACACTTTGTACCATTATTATAAAACTAAAGCTGAGCTAATAGCTGGTGTACTGTAGATTCATTTTCAGAGTGCAAAGTTCTGAAGACTTCCCGTGGGTTAATTAGCGGGCAACAGCTAATAATTGTAAAGAAATGGACAAACAAAAGCTAATATTACTATAATGCAGAACAAACACAAAAAAACGTGAAATGATTTCTACTTCTGGGAGTCCAACTTACGACTCACGTTTCAGCAAGTAGAACGTTCTCAACCAAGCCAAATCAAGTAAGTTAAGGTTACAAACTTTATGAGATCAAAGAATTTCGATAAATAAGACACCGAAGTCCTCTGCAGCGAAACGCGATAAGCTAATTGGCTAAAGCTGGTTTGACGCTGCGATGTTGGTAAAACCTAATAGTAATAAGCTACGAGATCGCTACAGTAATTTACTACGACGTAGCACAGGAATACCTCGTAGGGATGTTGGTCGGCAAAGGTTGAGTAATATCGAAAAGGTTGATCTAATTCTGATGAACCGTGGAACTAAAGTTGGTACACAGTTTTCAACCACAGATATAGTAACCATAGATTTAAGAGCTTCATTGACGCTCTAATTACTATTTATTCTTAAGAAAACAACATAGTTATAAATAAAAAAACAGAAAATTTGAGTCGAGGGATGTTATTGAAAATTATCCCATTTGGCCTAAACAAAGAATACCTATTAGTTTAAATCTGTGACTTTATACAATATTTTCACATGTGAGTGGGTATAAAACTATCCTACAAACAAACAAACAGACAAACAACAGCCTTCATACATCTGCTGGGCACAATGCACACTTGCACACACAACTATGACCACACGTGGGCCCAGTGCTCATTTTGAGAAGGGTCTAAGGCTATCAAGAAACCTTACAGTCATATGTTATCAAGCCGCCCTTAGGCCCATCCTTATATTGCATCAATTTTTTGTGAAAATTCAAATACTTTACCTGAAAACGGGACCATTCCCAGTTCTAAGAACGTTAGTAAAAATAATGTTACAGATAAAAATACAGTACTTAATTTGCTTGGCCGAAGTCAGGGCAACAGGAGTGGAAAATTTTGTGGAAAAAGACATTGTTAGACTATTTAATTAAGCGAAATTACGGTTTTTTACAGTCCGACAAGAAGTCAAAAACAGAGAAAACCATCATAATGTTAACTAAACCAACAAAAGTTTTAATTACAATATTGAATAAGAACTGGCAACACACACTTGGATATATTAATATCACCTAAATGAAGAGATGAATAGGTTACAATTAGTAGCTCCGCTGAATCAACTAATTCAGAATTAATTCACAAAGATTATAATTTAAAATGATAAAGAAAATTACAGGCATTGAATAATATAAACCTTTAAAATAATGTTCCTACTTCATCGTTTACTGAGTTTCAATTAACACGAATGTGCTTAAAAAGTTCCTAGAAACACCTGGTAACGATATCAAAATATTTCGACTATTATATTATTTTGCTTCGTAACAATAGTAAAAAGTAAAAATGTATAATTGAGTGAATATATTTCTTATCATTACCCAAGTAAAACTAAACAAAACTATATTTTTCTAATGTCTCTGTAACTTTAAACTTTGCTGATGACAAAAATACATAAATGTGTAATAAACTTGTTATAAAACTATGTCAATAAACATTTTAGCTCTTTCAGAACTAAATAATGTTTTTAAGCTTAAGTAAAATAACTTTCTTAATAGAAAAGAACTAAATATTGTAGGAAATCACTGCATGAATTCATTTCTTCACCTTCCCAATGCTTACGAATAAATACAAATTCAAATATTTACTTACTTTCTCATACCATCGAAGACAAAAGTGGCACAGCACGATCATGAGTTTAAAGAAACTTTTTCCATTGAAACAAATGACTTCATATCGTCAAAGAAGTTTTTACAGTTCATTACAAAACTTTGACAAAAGTTCAACTTCAATTGTTTTTAATAATACACGTGGACTGGCGAGCGCGTATCGTAAGAATTACCGCCAAAATCGCGCGACGGGACACCGCCATCCTGCCCAGCGATCCACTATGTACTGACAAGAGACGCCCGGCATTTTACCCGCTTTTACTACAGGCTTTCCCTCTTTTGCCCTATCTTGCTTTAACGAAAATGTATATGCACACAAATGTAAGTACACATCCACGACCAGTTAGTTTGAGTTTTGTATTTTTGCGGATGTGCGCGGCTGGCGCGCATATGTGCGAGTCATTCGTCCAAGACGCATCTTCACGGTAACGTGCCAATGCGTTGATGCACACAATAAAATAACAAAATACTAATTGTAAGCTGTAACTTAACGACACAAGATTGATTTTCCAGTGACAGGAAATCGCTTATGTTCATTCAAAGATAGCGTTCTAGTGGAACTGCGCATGTCCGTTATCAATCTTACGATCGTAGAACTACGAATACTATTGCCGTCCTTATTTTTCTTTAAGTTTTGATGTAAATGTTTTGAGTCTGTGCGGATGCTGAAAATAATCGTATCCTCTCCGAAGTGGTTTGATAGAATTAATCTAATTGTTAAATAACTTAGTTAAACGGTTTAATAACCGTCGCCTGTAACAAAATTTGATTTTATTCGGTTTGAAGCTCATCTTCAATCTGGTTAAAAGTTTGCTGTTTCATAGAGACTGTATAGGTATTGGGTTGGTAAAAGTGACTGTATTCAAAATATCCATTTTTTCAAAGTAAATTTTAATAACAACGTTTAGTAGAGCTTGTTGTGTTGTATTACTGTTGTTTTATTCTTGGAATAAACATGTCTAGAACCTCATTAAAATCAGTAATTTTTTGTTCTCAAACGGCTTCAAAGTGTGAATTACCAAATATTCCTAATTATGTACTCATTAGGTGTACGCGTGTTACGCCCAAAAAGGTATGTTCCGACATTAATTAATAAATTCCGTGCCGCCAGACTCGATCAAAAATAGCCTATTTAAAACGTAAATGTAATCGTAACTTGGTTGAAACAACAAAGTATTAATATTGAAATATGCTAAAATAACCAACGATCTTGATACATCAAACAAATCAAGTCTCGAAAGAAAAGCAAACGTCGCTAGAAGTCCGGTCCGGAAAGTTTCGAACTACTTCGAAACAAAGCGGGGGGAAAAATAATTTCCTTACAACTAGAGACGATATTAACCGGGAGATAAGATGAGTGGAGCACTCTTCGGCGGCGTTTATACTGAGCTATGAATAACAATCGGGAGCGGGAGCAAACACTCGACGGGAAGTTTGTTTGTGAGTGCCGAAACTCGCTACAATGGACGCGGAGCTAAGAAAACCGCGCGGCGACACGATCAGATTACGGAAGTGTAGGGCCGTGGTAACTATAATCCTTAAACGCCTTCTTGTTTTGGCCAGCTGATAAACGCATTGTGATTTTCTAATTTTAAATCTCAGTTATTTGCTTTGCTTGCTTATTTTATTCGCAGAAGATATTAATGGGGTACTTCTTAAAACGGCTGAAAATATTATTCCACCTACTTAAGGTCATTGCACGCCACAGAATAACAGTCTCATGAGTGAGTCAAATATGAGTCTCATTCAAACTTGAAAATACAATTTTTATGCGTGCTATATGTGTATGTGTTTGTATAAAAGATAATATCAACTTCTTGAAATAAAAGTTGCATAAATAATTTGGGGGGAACGACCTGTGCCCAGCAGTGGGACACAAAGGGTTTATATTAGCGGTTCCTCAGGTCGGTTTCGGGCGGTTTTCTTTAAAGTCTATGGTCTGACCATACTCAAAGATGAGAGCACAATTTTTCACACAAGGTTGGTCTTGCCTTTCATGCTGATGGATACGGCACCTTTTGCTCTACCGATCCTTCGAAGAATTTCGACATAGTGAGTTTCAATTATCTTTCATTTTTACCCATACCTATTAATCTAAGTGGTTGACATAACTGACATTCAAGGTTAGGCAATTACCAAGCGAAAGGCTTAGCAGTACGGTTGAAAACTTCTAATTTTACTACCAACCTACGGTAGCTGACCTTAAAGCTATACTTAGTTAATGACTGTGATGCGTGACACCAGCTCTGGGTAAAGAAAGAGTCACATTTATTCCATTTCCCCATAAAAAGATACATACGAATAGAATTCCAAGCTTTTTCATAAAGAGCTTTGTTGAATAAGTTTGCAAACAATCTTCAAACAACTTGAAATTATATTCACAACCCTATTAACCTCTCGGGTTTCGTACGGCAAGAATGCTTAGAACTTAGCAATAGTTGACACTTGAACAAACTTACCAACTATTAAGGTCCTATTAAAATTAAATGGTGCTCGGTGGGAATATTAGAAGATATGTATAGGTTTGAATCATTTTGTTAGAACTTGAAAACCGACTTCCTTTGTTTTTATATGTATATATTTTATTTAGGCCACTAACCAGTGACATTTATATATTCAGTTTTTATTTTCACTTTGGTTTTTTTTGACAATTTGAAAGTACGTAGAGATAGCTGATTTAAATAGGCCAGTTTAAAAAGGCCTGTCATCTTTCCAAAAGGGTGGATAATAGGTACATATTAGGATTTTTGCTTTGTCCATTTCGCCTATCAAAGCCTGAATTCAGTGAATTTATTCACCACATTATTGTGGGTATGTGCTTCAGTTACTGTACAGCCAGCGGTCAGGACTATATAGAAATGTATTTTGGCTATTTCAACTGCAAATAACGATCCTAACATTAGTGTTTTTTCTATTTTCAACTTACAAAAATAACAATATAGAACGCTAGTCTTGCAAACTGAATTATCCATGCTAAATCCACAATAGTTACTATTTAATAAAATCGGTTGTCTGTAATGTCGGTTTCCTGCCGAAAGTTGAACGTGATAAAGTCATAAATGAAACGCCTCGGAGCGAGGTAACGCCGCATGCGTCTTTTTCGTCGACGTCACGTCAAAATCAAACATATCTTAATATTAAGGAACTCAATCATAATAGTTCTAATATTAAGGAACTCAATTAAAGCACATCTCATGTTTTTCCTAGCTCCGTGCTTTACACTTTCAAGTATTTTGTCGCCCGAACCCCCTTTAAAGATGCCACTTTGTCACACTCACAAGTTCACCCTCAGATAACGCCATCATACACAGACTAAATATTATTTGGTTTGTAGATTTTAGCCAAGTTTCCAGCAGAGGAATACTGGAAGCTTAACCGTTGCCTTATGAATACCAGACTAAAGTAATTACGAAACAGTATTAAACTACTATGTTAGTTGATTGAGGTCTGCCTGAAGTAACTAACTTGTTGATTCATCAATTTCTGCATGGAACTTTCCTTAGGAAGGTTGTCTCAATGTTTGACAAATGTTTATAACAAAATAAGAATAACAAACAGCATTGAATATAATATAGGCGTATAGCAAAAATTCAACTCATTTCTGTCTTTCTTCCGTTTCATAAAGAAATATATCTTACCCAGCTACTTAAAATTCCCAACTCTTTCCGTTCTTAAATCGTTGACCTAACTTCCAAACGGAATTGAAATGTCGGAGTTTAAAAACGCCTCCAAGTCTTTCCGAGTAATTATACTCGTATTGTAAACGGAAGTACAGAATCGTTAACATTATATCTGACTTAGCTGAAAGCTACAACTCAAGGGGTTGTTGTGTCAGCGAAAAACTTGTTAAACTCCGCCAGCAAAGAAAGAGTTATGAAAACCGAACTTGGGCGGCTCACAAAAAACCATGGCCACTTTCTAACTTTCGCCTTCAACAGGATTTTATAAATATTAAAATCTAAGCGGGGACACTTACAAAGCGGAAACTAATTCTTTCGCCTTTGTTTGCGTATTCATAGCTTTTTAAAATTGTTTCCCCACTTTTACGGTTTCGCAGTCGCGAAAGATAAAAGTAGAAATATATCACGTTCGCGGCTCTCCGACACGCGGGGTGATAAAAATGAATGGACATTTATAAGTGGCTGTAAACGTAACAAATTGAATTTGCCAAATCAAAATGTTGTCATACATTGTTTAAAAGGCAAAATGTATCTTTTTTGTTGTACCATAAAACCTTAAAGCAAATCATAATTGATAAAAAAATGTAAGTTTGACGTCCAACGTTGCTACTTACTAGCGGCCGCCCGCGACTTCGTCCGCGTGGACATAAGTTGAAATACAAAAAGTAGTATTTCTTTATAATTTGTAGCCTATGTGCGCTTCAGATGTATAAGCTATATTATTGTAAAGTTTCATTAAAATCCATTCGGTAGTTTTTACGTGAAAAAGCAACACGGAACATCCACACATACAAACATTCGCCTTTTTAATATTAGTAGTTTTTTTTTACTTATTTAACGTTTGGGGACACAGATACATGAGTATGTATAAAGTAAAAAAAAAACCCTTAAATCTTGCAATTGTACTTTTTCAAAAGCAATTAATTTAACTTTACCTTAACCTTAAAACAATTCATTTGCAGAAAAAGTCTCAAAGGAGACTAATTGCTTCAATAAATCTAAGCAACAAAGGGATGGATCTCCATGAAGTCCCTGTAGTTATTGCGGGTGAAGTGAAGTAATTTGAAATCAGTTCTAGTGTATTAATAGAGCACTATTAGAGCAGGCGATGGCTCTTGTAAAGTTATGCATAATAATTGCTTGCTTCGAGTCCAATTAAGGCTTTCAATAGTGATAGAGCCCTGTCACAGTATATACATACAGTAGAACATCTACATACAAACGTGCCGCACTCGGTTTGAATGAGTGCGTGTGCGTCGCGCGCCGCGATTTCACGCACACGCGATTTCATGCACACGCTATCATAAAATAGGGGGTCATAGGGTGGCGGCAGTACGGACGGGCTGTGCCGCGTGTATGTGTGCACGCTAGGCTGATAAGCTAGATAACCTACTGTATGTTTATACTGTGGTCCACTGTTCTGTCATGTTCATATTTTTTTTTTATTGAATTGCATTTCTTTGATTTTGAATAAAAACTGATATAACTCATACTATTGTAATTTTCAACCATCTTACATGTTTTTAGCTCTTATTTATTAACTACCACCATCTTTAGCAGATCATTGCTTTCTGATAATTTAAATAAAAGTTTTAAAATCTAGTTCTGCACTTGTCAAATCAAGTCTGGTTGCATTTGCAACAGTGATTGATATATTTTCAACGATGAATCAAGCTTTGCATTCTAAACAACATTTAATCTTAGTGAAACTGATAGTCAGTTTTATTATTAAAACTTTGTGAATCTATTCATCTTTTTCTTAGTAAACATTGTTTGTTTTAGAGCGTCGGGGCCCAGTGTTTTAACACTCTGGCTCGGAACCCTGTGGTCCCGAGATCAAATCTGGCCGGAATACACCTACTTTGTGTTCACTGTACAATTTGCGGCTAACGCTCAGGTGATGGAGAAGACTGATATAAGGCCCAAGCAACCTGGATAATGGCGGTAGGTCCTCGACTCTTACCACGTTGGGTTTAAATTTCCTCTGCGTTCCGTTCACCATGATATCAACAATCTTTGTGCCTTTGACTAAAGTATTAGGGATATGGTCGTGAGGGTATGTCATGTTATTGTTTTTGTGAGTTGTTGTTTTAAATGTTAAAATAAATGCTGAATTTTTTGAATGAAAACTAACCATATCGATAATCTAAACTTGCAAAACATAGAACACAAAAAACTTCAACCTGACTATGTCTATTATGGCTCCACAGTGTTAAAATAACACACAGCCTCACCGGATAGCTTTATTAATAACGGAATCCCCGTGGCAGGCGAATATGCGCTAACCGCAGTGTACGGGCAGCGAGCGTTCGCATATGCAAGTAGAGAAGCTTTTACGCTTCTTCGTATTACTGTTTAGTGCCATTTATGGTAATACTTGTTGTAAAGTCCTTTTTACTTACCTACTTAAGTATCTCATTTAGTTTATGTTTAATAATTACTTTATAACTGCTGCATTTAGAATCACCCATTAACGATTAGGTAAGTTAAGTATAAGACATTCTAAAAATTCATTTACTTCCTAATAAAGTTTTTTTATGAAATTTATGAAACTTTACATAATTATTTACTTCATTCTAATTTCAGATTAGAATTGGTATGACCTAACTCTAAGGTCTAGAATATTACAATATTTCAAATACTTCGATCAGTGACATCAAATATTTAAAAGGTTTTAATATACATAGCTATGAACTAAGAAATACCACTTGCTCAACCATATTTGAAGTAATTTCACTTAACTTACCTACGCGGTGATTTTTAAAAACCTAAATATTTTAAAATTCAAGCAATTGTTTTTTACCAACAATTGTAGGGCTGACTGAATGATAATTTTAAAAATGCCTGTGGCGAGCAGTTTATCAGTCAATAGAGTTATTTTGCTTTCAGCTGCCCTGAAAATCTATGGGAAGGTACGTTCAACAGCCCCTCGTCCCATGCCTGATTAAGATAAGATAAGATGAGATATTTAATTTTACAAACTAAAGTATACTACAAAAACATCAGATGTCAAAATATAAGGCTTGAATATAGGTATGATGATGAATAAAAAAATGAAAAATAACCCTCTTTCTAGCGCAGTGGGTTAATAAAAGACTTTCCAGTAGGTTCTTGTCAAAACTGAAAGTCTAATAAAGTAAAGTAGTGACAAGGTAAAGTAAAGGCGGCACTAAGAGCGCGTGGCATCGCGAAGAGTTATTTGCTCGCAGCTCGTTACAACGACGTCCTGTACGATACATTATTGCGTTTTTTATACTAAGGCACTTCAGAAACACTTCACAGCAAAGGCGATGTTTTACAGAACATACTGTCGTCAGAACATAATTAAATTAAAATATTTGTTTGCATTGTTAGACTAAATTCGACATTACACTTAAATATGGTTGGTTAAAGAGACGTCATATTATGTCCCTGTCTTACGTCTTTCCTATGTGTAGCCCGTGCCTTAGCCATTTGATTAAAAGAGTCTGTCTGAGGTTATGTGCAGTGGGTGAAAGGATCCGCAACGTACCTCGACGCCGTTCCGATTCGTGAAAAGTTCTCCTTACAGCGTTCTAATTAGACAAAAAACTTATGGCTATTAATATTTTCTAAATAAAACACCTAGGTTATCGAAAATTGACTCATCGATATCTTAAGCCAGTCCACGTGTAATTAACTGTAATTACGTGTGCACAAACATCTAACGTTGTCATTTCAGGATTTATTTGTAAAATGTAAAAGTTGACCTTATTATTTTCAAGACAAATACTTTTCTTTCACATAAATGAGCGTAACCCCAAAATAAAATTAAGTGTATCTTCTACACTTAATTTTATTTTTATTCTACACTGTTCTGTGTTTAGGATGGCATTAAAAAAAGAGCTGCTAAAATTCACATCTAAAGTGGCAGTGGGCTAATCGCGCCTGTAGGCGGACCGATGGCCGATGGAGCAGAATACTCCTTGAGTGGAGACCGCGGATCCACAAACGCACTACAGGGAGCCCTCCAGCACTCATAGACCGATGACCTAAAGACAGGGGATCGTACTGGATGATATCCAGTTTTGAGCCTGGAACTCCTAAGTTGTGGAGCACCTTGAGAAGTGGTAAGGGAGATGTCCAGCGGTAGATACGATATAAAGACTTAAATGTTATAACGCTTCATACACCTGTGTTATTGCTATCGACGAAACGTTATTACCCTGCGTACACTTTAAAAGTTATCTCATCATCATATCCAGCTTTCAAAAATCAATTTTGCTGCAACAATAGCAATTTATAATAATAACTGTTGGCTGTCAAATTACGTTTTAAGGATGAAAATTAAAACTCGCTCAGTTGAATGAGAGCGGCGTAATAATCCGCTTCTGTTTGCGTTCCTACGTACTCCGAAATTCAATTTAAATATGATGGCGCGGGCACAAACATGAGATCGGCAGAATTAAATGACGTGCACCATTTGTCGACGGTTTCACGGCCTTACCACCGCAGCCCAGCCGGCCAATTCCGGAATTAATTGCTTTCCGATAGTATTTTTTCCGGTAAATCCGGATCGGAGGTTTATAATCGTATAGCTTCATGCTGTGTTTAAATTTCGGATTAAGGGTTCGCAATTTTGAAATCAATGGTAATAGATCAGACGGCTTTTGTTTTTGTTTTATAAGCCGTGCATCATATTTAATGCAGAATAAAGTTAATGCAATCTGATAAATCTGTTTGACTGCTAGCAAGGGAGACTTCCTGTTAATTAAATTTGTGTACAGACTCACTTCGGGTATTTAAGACATCCAACTTTGGCTCAGTCTGCCTTTGATTACGAAAAAGTAACTATCTTTACTTTAAACTTACTGTTAAAACTAGCCAAGTGCGAGTCAGACTCGCCAAGGGTTCCGAACCGTTATCAGATAAATCTATAAAAGAAAATAAATAAAAGTTTATTTCGTTACCAGAAAAGCAATCTTAGCACAATGTTGGCTTCTTCAATGTTGAAATTCAAGTTCACAATATTTCCTTTATTTGCATTAAACCATTTATTTAAAAGGTACTTACTGTACAACTAAATATTCTGTGTAAAATTTAAGCGTCTATTACCATTATTAATAATGAGCAAAAATACCGAAAAAAAACCGTTTATTGTATGGCACCTTCATATTTTTATATGATAATATTGTTATAGCGGCAACGGAAATACATAATTTATGAAGATTTTGAGCTTTATATCCATTACACATAAGATACCTACAGCTTAGTGACAGACAGACTACTTCAATTTCCACAAGACGAAGACAGTCAACTTTTGCTTAATATTCAACTAAACTTAGCAAATACAGCAAACTTTGGTGTGATTGTTTTTACGTTATTGTTTCTAAATATTTTATTCTGCTTCAATTACTAACAAGTAGTGAATTTTTCTGCTAGTTGTTTCATAATTATCTTTATAGTTTTGAGTAGTTATTCATTTAGGTAAAAACACGTGGCCGTGAATTTTAAAGACCCCGTGTTGAAGGTATTTTAGTGAATAATGATAAAAACGGTTATTACGAATTAGTCGATAGTCGATGTCTTTTCCGAGATTTATCTATGTGACACAGTGAAAGCTCAGATATTTCAGTGAAATAGTCGACTGATGTAATATTTTTGTTTCTTTCAATTTTCGTTGGCTGGAAACACTTTTGTTTTTTGTAAAACAGAAATTAATAATTATCTTAAAACGTAAACGTTGACTCTACATATACGTAACTTTTCCTTACTATTATATCCGCACTTAAGCCAGCGCTTGGTGAATCTAGTCTCTATCACTATAAATATATGCCTTGACAGGCAATATACATTACTCACTTTAACAACATAGATGCAGTGCAGTGCATGACTTTACTGCATATGTATCAGGACTCTGATATTCACATGGACAAGGGAATAATCTTGGCTAGCTGGACCAATATTGTTTTATGAGCTAGCTAAAGCTACACAAGAAACTTTCGAGTAAAATCTAACCTGAAATTCGGTAGCCATACGCTAAGAAAGGTTTTTTTTGGATTTGAACCTAAGAAGAAATGGGAATAATTTATTTTTTTTAAACATTAAATTACGTATTTTCTTAACTTTTCTTCTCCAGGAGTAATTATTTTTAAATAATTAATTTCCTTTCAAATGTGGTTGGTTAGATGGTTGCAAAACAGACTTTTTCGGGTGTTGATGTCAAATATAATAGCAGAAGTGATATTTTGTGAAGTGTGAAGTCATTTGGGTTGTAGAGCGCCAAAAAAACCGACTTACCTACTTAACGAAGAGCTGTCAGTGGGAAATGAAATCACTTTATTTTAAAATAATTTAGAATCTGAAAATACTCATTAAATTGATTAGTTTTTCACCCCAATGTTAAAATAAAACACTATCCTAACGGTTTAATTAGTACTCGTGCCTTTTTTTTAAGAAACGAATTGTTAGTAAAAGTACAATAGAAATGTGCATGTATTTTTGCAACGGGCCGGAGTCTCTCCTCCGTATACGCCCTCCGGGTATGTAATTAGTAAATCCGTTTGTTCAGTGTAATATTTACCAACGTCGATGATAATGATGGCGGGATTCAGGTCAGGGGTGAGAGGATGTTTACGCATTTTTAAATATGAGCTAACAGTGGTAACAAACATTTTATTATTTGTGCTTCCTTTAGTTGTAGAGGAAGGCAGCTCATCATTATAAACACAGGATTTAATTGTTAGTTACAGTATTTTTTTCAATTTTAATTGTTAGTTTTGATTTCAGTTATTCACTTAAATCCATACCCAGTCTTCTCAGGTTTTTTTTAGGTTTTTCTTGTCATACGAATGCAAATTCTCATAGTAAATCAAAATCAATCATATTGTTGTTTTTCTTGTATGAAACTATGACTCCACGTGATATGCCCACCTTTCAATAACAGGTTGATGTATTTCAGCATCTATCTATCTATCTTTAGTTAACACTAATTGAGGTTATGTCAAGTGAAGGATACTGTTATAAGAAAATAAATAACGTCACAAAAGAAGGGGACTGGCTCAAGCTTGTCCCCTCAGGCGTAACCGACCGAAAGCTTGCAGACGATTTAAAACGAAATTTCAGAAAGAATAATTACGCGGCAGCTAGCTTCGAGAACTGAATAAAATGACTTTGACGGACCCGCCCATGATTGATAAAAGAAATTCGTTTTAACGAGGGGAGCCTAATTAAACTTGTTTGATTGGATTCGTTTTACTATTTTCAATTTGGTGAGACTCATTCAATTCAATTCAATTTGCCAGGAGACGTTTATAAATAATTTTAAATAAATAAAACATTGCACATTAATCAAAAAGTACTATTATGGAAACTGGACGTCTTTGATTTAATCTAATTATTTACCTGAAGGTCGACTAAAAGAAGTTGCTTTCTAGCGATAAGACCGCCTAAGTTTTTTTTTTCCCAATAATATGTCTCCATGCAGACACTTTAACCGCCGCACTCAGAGACGTCAATTAACGTTAATGGTTGATTAGCGTCAAAATTCCATTTTCGAAAAGAGACTTTATAACAAATTGCATAAAGAACTTTTCAGAATGTCAAATTTTGACTCTAATGAACCATTAACGTTAATTGACGTCTCTGAGTACGGCAGTAACAATCCAACACTCAACAAAGTATTCATCACAATATAAAGTTGACAGGCCTGTTAGCGCCATGGGCAGAGGTCCTTGATTAATCTATAAAAGTGAAATTTTAAGGCCTTTTGGATTATTTTTATAAATCTATTCAAAATTAGTAAAAAATGTACGGGTAAGGCGTCCTGAAACTTAAAGTAGGTAAACCAATACTGTTCGGAAAGTTCTCTAGCGTCTATTCAATAAGGTACCTGTTTACGGTAAAACTTTTGAATCTACAAGGAAAAGAAAGTTAACGGTATAGCTATTTAGTTCTGGTTAGTGTTATTAACAGATGAAAAGATATCGAAAGAAAAAAGTTACCTTACGCCAATAGTTAAGGAATAGGTCAGATTTAGCCCGCAAAAAAGAAGCATGTACACTATCGTCTCGCTAGTAATCAATCAATCAGAATATTTTGAAACACTGCGAGACCTATCATCCAAGAATATCTAACCCCTAATTAAACAGAGAGCAAGGGTTCCAGAATACTCAAGATGTACATTCGAAGTTCTAACATAGATTCTTGAATGAATATTCACCATTTGATCACAAAATTCTAACTCATTCACAGCATAAAGTTTATGCACGTCATAAGTTTGCTCTGAATGAAATCATGCAATCATGATTTCGCTCTCAATAGAATCAAAAGATTTCGACAGATGCAAAATAAATTACAAACTGTAACAACTCAAGAAAAACTTTACAAAATGAACTTATTTTAATTAATTCAAGAAAGAAAATAAGAATTAGTCTCGCAAAGACAAATCCAATCCGAGCAAACAGCCAAGTCTCAGTGCACTGAAACTGAAACAATGAATAAAGTTTGGAGTATCCAGTTGCGATGGAGTGGGATTAATGGCGCCGCCTCAGGTGTCGCCTCCCGCTGCTCCAACACGCCTATTGTTGGCGTCGTCACGTCACACTCGTTGAGACTCATCTTTGTTTGGTGAGTTCTTGTTTTGGTGTACTCTCTCTTGAATTGTTTGCAAGTTAACATGACGCTGAGATGTGCCGCCGTTCCAGTAGTGCCTAACTGAAGGATAAGCATTGCGATGGAGCAAGATTTTAGCTCGCCTAAAGTGCCACTCCCACTGCTACAACACGCCTATTGTTGGCGTCGTCACGTCACACTCGTTGAGACTTATCTTTGTTTGGTGAGTTCTTGTTTTAGTGTACTTTCTCTTGAATTGTTTGGTAGTTAACGTGACGCTGAGCTGTGCCGCCGTTCCAATAGTGCCTCACTGAAGGACAAGCATCGCGATAGAGGGAGATTATGGCTCGCTTGAGGTGCCACTCCCGGTGCTCCAACACGCCTATTGTTGGCGTCGTCACGTCACACTCGTTGAGACTCATCTTTGTTTGGTGAGTTCTTGTTTTGGTGTACTCTCTCTTGAATTGTTTGCAAGTTAACATGACGCTGAGCTGTGCCGCCGTTCTAGTAGTGCCTCACTGGAGGACAAGCATTGCGATGGAGCGAGATTATAGCTCGCCTAAGGTGCCACTCCCACTGTTCCAACATGCCAATTGTTGGTGTCTTCACGTCACACTCGTTGAGACTCATCTTTATTTGGTGAGTTCTTGTTTTGGTGTACTCTCTTGGATTGCAAACGCAAGTTACCGTGACGCCCAGCTGAGCCGCCGGGCGTTACAACAGGGCCTCACTGAAAGACGTGCATTGCGATGGAGTGGGATTTGAGCTCCACCACACCCCGGGCTGTAGGAGTCTTGACTTGTCCCATCGTCACAGCGTCCCGTTGAATCTTCTTTTACAGGGTCTGGTAATGTGTCCACCGGCAATACTTTTAATTGTACTATGTCTAGTATGTCTCACCTAGTAAGCTCTCATCTGGCCAGTGCGTACATAGGTCAATCTGCGATTAGGCGAAGACTTGTTCCTTTACACCACTCGCACTCCGAACACGTGGGGTGGTCTTTCACGCCTATCAGAGTCAGTCAAGGCACCAGATAACAGTGTTGACAACCTAAAGGTTTTTTTTTATTGTAGTTGTAATTAGTGTTTAAAAATAGTACTTACCTATTTCAGCTACATTTTGATGCTCTATCCCATATTCTCGCTAGCTTTATTTGCTTGCATGTCCCGCAGGACTTGCATTGCAAATGTATTCTCTGAGCGCATTTTCTTAGATTTCAACGGGAGGTAAATAAATAAACAACTGTAACGTCTTCCACTAAGACCATCTTGTCCCACACTAAGTAGAGGTTATGCTAAGGATATCTGATACTTAAAAGACGTAGTTAGTATGCAAACAGGTGATGGTACTGAATCAGGCCACGATCATGTTTTTGCAATAGAATCGAAGTTACCGAATCTCAAATGATTCGGACCTGTAGAAGTTGCCCATTTTCCTTCAACAACTGAATTTTCAAACTGCTGACCAGTGATTGTTGAATTATAGAAAGAGTCACAAACAATTCATTATAACAATTTAAAAAAAAACTAGTTACTACAAAATCAGTTTATCCGTTTGGGACCTAAGACACACAGATATTTACACACATCAAACTTATCCCACCTTCTTATTGCGTCGGAGCATTAAAATAATGAGTCAGACAAGGTGACATCTGATTACATTAATCGGACAATAACGGCCTCCACTAATCCTTCCTATTACGTTCAAGCGGTGGTCACAGAATAAACAGGAACGAGACAGTGTGGACGAAGCGCGTAACGGACGTGACGTCACATCACACAAGTCCAGCAACCGCGTCTTGTCCGCAGACGGACATGCGGTAGTGTCCATGCGAACTCGAATGCTCGTTAATGTATCTCTTCTCACTCTAATAGCTGAACAACCACATTTTTTTTTTTTGTATAAGAAAAAAACACAATTGGCACATTTAATGCCAAAAGGCATGTTTTGCACGTCAGACTTATCTCGCCTTCTTATTGCGTCGGGGCATTAAAATAATGAGTCAGACAAGGTGACATCTGATTACATTAATCGGACAATAACGGCCTCCACTAATCCTTCCTATTACGTTCAAGCGGTGGTCACAGAATAAACAGGAACGAGACAGTGTGGACGAAGCGCGCGTAACGGACGTGACGTCACATCACACAAGTCCAGCAACCGCGTCTTGTCCGCAGACGGACATGCGGTTGTGTCCATGCGAACTCGAATGCTCGTTAATGTATCTCTTCTCACTCTAATAGCTGAGCAACCTCATATTTATATTTCTTTCATACAATTGGCATACCTAATGCCAAAAAGCATTTTCTACTTGTCAACAACATTTGTTTTATGGTGTTGCCAGAAAAATAGATCATAGGACTTGGCCATATGCCTAAACTAAGTAACTCTTGCATAGTGGGCCAAGCGTCAAGTTGTCGTCAGTTAGAAAATGATCTTTCTTGCATTGTATGAGGTGACACTCTGAACTTAAAGTTAAAGTGCTTATAGCTGACCTGTAGTCTTCTGAGATACTTCCTAAAACTAGTCTAGTTTTGCTACCAGTCTAGGAAACTAGTCTAGGAAGCAGGATCGGTTAACGTTAAGCCCATGCCACACCAAGAAGTAGCAGTTTAGTTTTGTTGGTTTTAGTTCTAGTCACAATTGAGCAGAGACTGCTCAGAGCATTTTTCTAAATTAGGATTTGGCCTAAGACCCCCACTGTTAAATTTCACCCAGTATACTTGTATTATATCGGGTGTGCAAGAATCAGGCTCCTGATAGCGCCACTGCAGGACCAACCAAAACATGTCGTGCGTAATGGACGTGGCGTCGCGTCACATGATGTCCGGCGACCGCGTCTTGCCCACAACGCTGTACGCACTTACAATGTCTGCATGGTGTGTACAGACTAGTTAATAAAACAATTTTTATATCGTTCTAGATATAAAATTCCTGAATTCTAGTGATAATAGTCATTGAGCGTGTTGGTAAAAATAAATGAACTGATAAGCAAAACGTTACCTGAGTCATTTCAAAAGCCACCTTAATCGTTAAATCGATGTGAAGACGTGTTTACATCAACCTTTATATTGGGGCACCTTATGCTGCTGATATGTTTTCAAAGGTTTATGTGAAAGCGTCTGTACCTCAGTCACTAAAGATGGTAACTTTACAAAAAGTAAACGTTGATAGTGCATTGACAAGCTGACCCTCACCAAAAGGTTCCTTGATGCTTTTTCCTGACGTACAGCGCACCATCAAGATGTGGAACGCTCTTCTCATTTATTTGTTTAGTCCTTCATATTTCAGGGCTTCTTCGAGAGTAGCGTGAGAAGGCATTGGCAGACCTTCAAGATTAGATTGATCAACGGTAAGAATTGTAGGTATTTTTCAATTTTGTATCTCGACTTCACATCTACTTTCCATTCGAGTGAGAAAATTTAAACGTACCAAAAATAAAACAGAGAAAGAATCTGCAAATCAGTGGCTGATCTCCAGTGGCTCGAATTATACAACTTTTTTATTCTATACAGCGTCACACTAAGTACACAAATATTGTCTTATGTGGGTCCATCCCACAAACCAAAGCATAGCAAGTGTGATCATACAAACCGAGTCAGTAGCCAACATAACTTTTCGCTGTTCTCACATGCGCTGGTGACATGTTAACCTAATTTCCCCATGTAAACTAGCAGGTCTGCGGAAGCGAGCGTGACAGTTCTTCAGTTCCGCGGACCCGCACATGTGCAAGAGACATTATAATTAATTTAAAGCGGCTTCTTGTGGTCGTTACTAAATTCTGCAAACTCTCGTTGGAACTCCAAACTTTTTTTTAGCTCATTGTAGATTTGTAGAAACAAAAAAAAACATCAACTTATGGTTCTAACTTCAAAAGCAAAATATTTAATATTTCGTCACTAACCCAGTACTAGGTAAAGTTTGCTACGATTTTAACTTACGATATTTTTAATCAAATGTGTTTATTCAAAATAAAAATAAACATTTTGGAAGATGCCTTGTTTTGTAGGTTGTCTCTTGATATTCATAGCATGACACACTAGCTTTATTATTTCGTTCCTAAACTACCGAACGTGGCTTTCGTTGAATCCAGCATAGAGAAACTCGGACCAAAACGAAAGAAGTTGTTGAGAAGTTGCACAGCGAGACGTTGCGGCGTTGGTCAGCCCGAGGAGCAGAACTCGGTCCGAACTTTGCACTTGTTTGCATTCACTTCAGTCAACGCCATTGAGATGGGCTAGTCGCCTCCAGCTGTAAAATAAGATGTTTTACGTTGTAAAATGACTTGATATTGATGAAAGTAATCAGTAAGGTGAGGCCTGTAAGACGTTTAAGGGTTAAATAAAACACTTGTAGATTCGCCAGGTCTGTCTATTTTTTTCCGTTAAACTCTTTTCTTTTTGCTGTTTAGCGATAAGATTAACATCTTACAGCGCTATTCAACTTTATATTTAACAATGTATTTACTACAGTGCATCAGACTTCTATGCCTTTGGGTTGTGGGTTTGATTATTTTTTTTTCTGTAAAAAAACGTGTTACTTTGTTCAGTGTTTCGGTGGCAATATCTCCAAGAAGTATTTATTTAAAAATCAAAATATAACACTAACGTCTATAGCACAACCTGTGTTAAGCTTAGGGGTTAGAAGATCTAGGTGTAAGTTGTCCCAGATATTGTATTTATTTATTCATTCCATAGCAACAAAGCTCATCCTTTGCCGTTAGCAGTCGTCAGCTATGTTGACACAACTATTTTCCGGCAAAGCATTAATTTAACCAAATGAATATAACAACTACGTGCTTGGCGTGCCGTACTAATCAAATCTCAGTTCGACACTGCCTGTGCGTTCCTTGGTTTCATTAACCTTAGCGAATTCACATGGTTTGACGCCGTTTTGCGCGCCACGCATACACAATTCGCAGATGTCATTAAGCAGTGTGACGCTATACAGACCGTTCACACCTGGAGGTTTCATTTCACGAACGAGCATCAGTCTGTAAAAATCAAGGGCAAATCTAAATCATAAAAACTTCCATTAAGTAATTTTTTCAAGTAGACCAATTTCACTGTAACTGCTTTCGAAATATCAGAAAAAACTTTCGACCGGTGAGTTGGCGTTCAAAGCTAAAATCCAGATGTAAATTCCGCGATTTGGCATTCGAGGTATGTTTTGCTTTTTGGATTTTTTGTCATGAGCATGTAAGTTATTCGGATACCCGTAACTAACTTCACGTATCTGAATTTTAGCTTTGAACGTCCATTTTAATTCATCGAATGGTCGCGAACCAAATTTGCAATGCGTGTACTCCCAGTGACTACCGCCCTTGAGCAGTGTGACGCTATGGGGTGCAAAAGTGTTATTTACATTTTCTTATTTGCTAGCTGGGGGATATGAAGCGTGCACTATTCGTGAGGAGGAATTAAATACTATTCTTATATTTAGGTTATGCGTTTGTCACGTTCAAGTAATATTACTGCGGTATGGTATCCCATGGCATTTAGTGCAGAAAAAGCTCAGGTTTGACCGCATGTAAAAGCCTGTCGCATATCCTACCCTAAAGTTTAGGAATTTTCACTTTATATTAAAATATAATACCCCAACAAAACTTTTATGCTAAATCAAATAGACTAAAAATATTTTAAAACTTTACGAATTACACAGTCGATGACTACATAGGTTTCATAACAACAGACTTATTTCAGCAACGTCTCTACCATACAAATTCGATTATATTTTTCAAAGCAAATTATTTGTGTAATCTTATAAAAATTATAATACAAGTTTCATGAGAATAAACATTGAAGCCGAGTCAAATAAACAACTCTAATATCCAGCCTGCGGCGTTTTCGCATTTTTGACATATCAAAAGAGCAAACTAGAAAGTTTTGAAAGTTAAATCAGCGAATGTAACGATTCCCAATTCGTAACGCGATTAGCGAGGGCTGATTAAATTACAGAGGGGAATGACGTTAAAATATTCATGTCACGCGTTCCGCAGTCCTATGTCAACTAATTCACTATTATCGGTCTTTCGCCGGTCGTCGTTAAGCGATAAAGATCTGCTCCTGCATGTTTAAGGGGCTGACAAGACCTAGAAGCGCCGTAGTTGTTTTTTTTACTAGAAACTTGACGTCAAATGTAACTGTGACAGTTTAATAATAACAATATTCATTGACCAAACAATTGATCGCGTCCCGTCAGATAGTTACCAAAACCGAGAACTTTTTTGGTTCATTTTTCAAAGTTTGTTCTTCGATTCGAGACGGAGAGAAATCCAATAATTGAAAAACCATGAAAATAAGTTTAACAGTTTTCAAATTTCAAGTCGCCGACTTTGTTTCATGTTTTAAAGAAAGGAGTTTATTCCGCAGTCTTAAGTCAATTCGTTTACTATTTTTGGTCTTCCAATGGCCTAAAATTATAGTATCTGCGTTTGTATATTAAATGGGTACTAACATTTATTACTAAAGGAGAAATAATATTCACTAACGGACGAAGTGACTAACAAAAGCCAGTACAAAATGCCATAATAATATACCATTTAAAAAAAAAATTGAGCCAGATGTTTGTGTGACCTATTCCTATCCAATACCAAAAACTAATACCAGTGGTATTTGTTTATGATCGTAATTAAATTCTATTCCGGACGAATACCAAATTTTAAATATTTCAATGTAGTTTTGGTATTCGTCGGGAATAGAATTTAATTACGATCATAAACAAATACCACTGGTATTAGTTTTTGGTATTGGATAGGAATAGGTCGTTTGTGGTTTGTGTGTGTTATGCCTTCTGTATTCGTTTTGTTTTAGTTCCAACAGTTTCGATCTGCCAAAAACCTTTCTCGAAAACTTACAGTAAAAAAAATTGTAACTACAACCTACAAGATAAAAAACGTTTTGCGTGAATACAAGCTTATTTTCATACAAAGAAATAAATACGGAATTCCCATTTAATCACGTTATTTTAATTTGAATAACAGGTACTGAATGGCATTTTCTTTAATCTCCCCTTCAAAATGGCCACCAAAGACTTTTTGAAGGTCTCACGTGTAAAGAAAACACTTCAAACGAATAAAAAAAATCACGCTTATTATTATTTTGACTTCAAACGCTTATTAACAAGCCATACGCTCGCGTGGCTTCTTAAAAATCGAGTCGCAAAGGTCGTGTCATAGAATAATTAAGTCTCAGAAGGCATTTAATGGAGCTTTTGCTTAATCTAATTTAGCTATTTTTTGAGTTTTTCACTGCAGTGAAAAACTGCATACACTGATTTTTGAATTTTACAAACCTATACGCGATTGTCTATCGCACTAATAAACAGTTAAAAATATAAGAGGTATGAAAGATGGGGAAAGAAAAGCAATCTCTTTGACTTAAAATTGCTATGATGACTATTATTTTCGTACTTTTTGTGCGGCACTTTAAGTAGATTTCAATACGTCAAACCAAGATAACAATTTATCAGTTGGGAAATGGTAAAAGAAACCAAGGTCTTTTGTAAATAAAGAAATAATGGCATTTATTATTTCATTCCTTTTATCCTTTTGTAAATACATCATATTATACACCCAAACGAATGCCAACAGCATGCTCATGCGCACAGATGGTGTAGTAGCCAACTTCTTTCTAACCATAACACCAATTTAGTCTTCAATGGTTTTGGTCGTGTAGTTTTCGACTGCATGGGGTCTAGATTCACTAACTACTAAACTTTAAAAAAGGTAAATTATTCTTTTAATCAAAAACCCGACTGTAAAATGTAAAAACCCTAAAACAAAAAAGTTGGCATACCCGATTGCAATCACCTTAAGAAAAATTGTATCAGTCGGGACCAATTCTAGAAACATAATATGCTTCGCGGATACCTATATTACACTTGACATTAAGACAGCTGACTTTCTAAAATGGGACCGGCCGCAGTCGGGTTTTGTAATTGTTAATGTTAATATTTTTTAATTAAATTCTAATGTTGTAGGAAATTTCTTATTTGGAGTAAGCTCACCTGTACTTTTTTGTTCTAGATGTTACCCGTTGTAACTATATTTGTGTGTACGAATTAATAAATGAATGTTTTTTTTAATACTGACCCAGTCTCACTTTCGCAGTAATTACGAATCTAACGACACCTCTCAAGCTAAAATGACCATGTATGTATGTGGTCCATGTATTTTAGTTATAGTCTTTGTATTGTAACTCTGTATGTGGTGCAAAATAACAAATAAATAAATAAATAAAATCCATTGGGCCGTTTAGTCTGCAGAGCGTGCCAAACACATCCTACATCTGGCGCGGTCGGGTAAAAACAAAATGTCACGTCTGTGCCTTCTGTATGTTGTTGATTTGAGTAAGCGGGGTCTCCAGAATAAATAAGTCGCATATTTGCGGCACTTGTTAGACCACTACACATATTTTTATCTACTTTTATCTACTGAGCGAAAAGGGTGGACATTTAACATTTTCTTTCTTCTGAATAAATATCGTTTGTGTACAAAACAATGAATATTCATACACGTATTTCTGCGGTTGTATTTTACTGACATATTAGTGTATTAAATAAGCAAAGCAAAGCTTTTTAAGTCGCAATTAATTTTTACGACAAAACCATTTAAGTTGAAACACAATGGGTTATGCTTTGGATTCTTGAAAATAAGCTTAATAGTATTTTATGAATCTATGCACATGACCGTCTGACCCCTAACTAAACAGAGTTCGTACTATTAAAGGTGATACAAACTGATATCCATATTAGATAAATTTTAAAAAAGGCATTTTTTAGTCACACGACTGTGACTCAGTCTCACACTGGGGTCAAAGCAAATGTGACATTTGTTAATTCAGTCATCATCATCATCATCATCATCATATCAGCCGGACGACGCCCACTGCTGGGCATAGGCCTCTCCCAAAGATCTCCACAACGATCGGTTGTCTCTCCACACACCTTGTGGAGGGCCTGCCCACGGAATGTTAATTCAGTATTCGCAATTTATTATAAACTAACCAGTCACATGGTCAGGCATCAGGCACAGTCAGCAGGGAGCAAGGGAGCAGGGAGCAAGGTCTACAAACAAAGCCCAGTCAATTCACTGCTACAAAAATATACTTTAGGCCTCAGAATGCCAGTGAGGCTGTTGCACCCGGCTGCTAAAACTAAAACTCGAGAGCTGTCGGAACTAAAACAACATTTAAAGCGAAGTGGATCACGTGTAAACATTTGCCGTTCGGTCACGTTAGAGCTGTGCCGCTAATCCAATTAAGGCAAATTCATTATCTGCCATAGAACGTGTTCGGGAAATAGTGATCCGTCGAAAGAACCCTCTGGATGCTCTGAAGAGGCACTCATACGCGATTAGTGCTCGAGGACCCTTAACCCCCCTTATGCGGGTGCTCGGTTTGCTCCTCTTTGAGCGTGCAGGCCCTCAACCCTCGACGTATTATTAGCTAATAGCTGGAGTTATTACAACGCTTTAGAAGCTTCAATTGCTGTGTTTGAGTTCATCTTTTCCTGTATGAAACAGTCACTTAAATTTTCTACACGATTTGAGAGATCACACAAAGAATGCGGTGAGCCTTTTATGCTGTAGCTATGAGGCATATTTAACGCAAAGGATATTACGTAAATGTATGCTTGTAGAGGTATCAACTTTGATCGTCATCGTCGGCCTGTCGTCGTCCGCTAAAAGAGGCAGGGGTTGTATATCCAATCGTACTTTTACTGTCATTATAACTCTACCAACACTAAATGTTAGTTAGTCCCTTCATACGTTGTTTCAATTTTGCCAGGTTATACAAATTTGACAGCCGGCAAAAGACAGCGCGGGTCATAGTCAGTGGTAGTGTTTAGCTCCTCTGGTTCTATGAGCCTCTTTTTTCTAATGTTATAACAAATAACTTGAAACCATTGAGACAAGTGATCCTTATTTTTGCCGCTAACTCCTTCTGTTTTGGTAGTCCGTGGAGTTTGATACACAAAGGCGTTTGAATGTTGATTCAATAAATAGTTTATTTACTAAAGATCTGAAAACCAGATAAAGACATTTGGTCATGTTGGCATCAGGCAGGACTTGAAATAGTTTATTTTAATAAATCTGTAATAAAATTGATTAATTCAACAGCTCACTTTTCTTTACGAATATCTATTTTCAACTTCCCATCTCAAATTGTTATGCGAATTGTCATTTCATTGTAAAGATTTATTACTACCCAAATAATAATGTTTTTTAAAATGATTAAGTAGGCGCGCATTTGACCACAATCTCATCTGATCTTAAGTGATGATGCGGCCTTATTTGGTACATGCCGGCCTAACAAATTGCTGTTCAATCTCTTCTTGGAGAGGCCAAAGTTATGTAACCATATTTTCACAAAACCTTTTACGAATTATTCGTAGCACCGCCCAGAAACATTTTATTGCCATATTTTTTTTTCTCATTATTATTACAGCTTCCATGTTCACTGAAGCATAAATTATATTTTTTTTTTATTGAATGCACTTTCACGGTCTAGAATTTTTCGTCTTTTTTGGCGACTGTTGATGTTTTATAGTATTTTATCTGTTTATCAATCTTGGTGTGAAGATATAAAATGTGATTTAAGCCCCAGAACAACAAAATATGAAAAACTTCAAAAAACTTAAAAATCTAATAGAGTTTTGCCAAAACAGGAGGGCGATTTACAACCAAGTTACACAACGATTCGGTAATTTTCACTAATTTAGAAATACATTTTTTAATGTGGGAGGTGTATGTTTTACTCTCTTGATAAATACTAGATGCCATTGGCTTTAATAAATACAAAATTCAAAGAGTTTGCTGACCAAGCGATTTGCTAGAATTAAATAAAAACTACGAATCGTACGATAACTCTGTTGTGAATCCAAAAAACAGAGCAAATCGGTGAAACTGACGTCCGAGTTCCACAAATACGAGTAGCTGAGGGTAAACTTGACGATTTGCTCTCGACGGCGAGCTTCCGTGTCCCTGCAATAATTGCAGTCAGAAGCGATTACTCCAAAGCAAACATGATATTTTAATGAATTTTCGAGTCTGAAATACGAGTAGTAAACCACCGCCAAAATTCAGACTGGCTTTGAAACTTGAAACTCGCTTTTTGATTTTATTTCTCACATTGAAATAAAATATCTGCCTATGGCATTTTTCAAAATAACCGACAGTCTACGTAGGCCACACTATAACGACACACTTTGGTGCATGAAATCACCTACATGTATTTGTAGAAAAGTTGCTTGTTCATGGTATTGGCGTTGTCAATACTTGGTATGACAAAAGTTAAAACCTAATTTGAAAGAGAACAACTACTAAAAGCAAAAAACATATGTATTTCGACATTTTATTAACATTTTCTTAAAATTTTTAAATACTATTATACCTAAGTACTCGAACTGGAAGGTTACAAGAGTTTCGTAAAATGGTGCAGGAGTTTATGATGTAAGTGAGCACTAAGAAAGGGTTTTTTAGAGATGCAACCACTAAGGGGGTGAACCAATCTAGAGTGAAATCCACGCAGACATATTCGCAGGGCGCCGGCCGCTACAATACAATCCAAATAACCTCTTCCTATTTTCAAAGTCAGTTCAGAACGTCCCAAATGAATGCTCGGATCGATGTTATGCGTGGTGCAAGTAACAGCTTAATAGCTTTCCAATTAAAATGCAATGCAAATGAGCTGCCGTCCTGCAACCAATAACAGAGGGTAAACTTGGCAATTTGCTTCCAGCCCAAAGTTCCACTGTACCGGATCCTTTCAGGGTCCACGTTTGCTTCAACAAGAAGTGTGTTTATGCACACATTTGGCACACCATGAATACTCCCGACGGAGTTAATTGTTGCATTCTATAACCCTTTCGTAAAAAATTATATACTTTAGGCTGGAGGACCGCGACACCAGACAAAATAGAGTATTTTGTTTGTCCCTCAGGCCTCAACAGGTTAATAGCAAATTGTCTCGAGTTCACTTATAAAGACATCATAGTTTACCTAAGTGGCTACTTATTTATTTAATTAATATTTCATGCACCTTAAAAAAAAGAGATGGCGGAATAAACGCTAAAAGCATTATCTATCAGTCAACCGCTGGATGAAACAAAAATAGTGTTGGCGAGCAACCTTCAAAAAAAGGCATGTAATGTATTGATTTGTTTATGTACATGCGAGTATTCTGACATGTAAGTACTTGTCTATCTAAATGCGAATATACTGTAACACCTTTTTTTATTCGGGTATAAAAAATAACAAAACGCTGACTCTAAGACTGTCAACGACTTCGTTAGGAAAACTCCTTACAAATACTTTATTACATTAGTTGAGCACCAACAATAAATTTAAACACGGCTACGAGCAAGCTCGGTTTATCTCAAAACAGTTTCGTAGAAATAGGCCTTTGACAAAATGTCTTGTCTCGGCGAGCATCAAAAAGCGGCCACAAGATGTCGGATTGCTTGCAGCCACCAGGAAATGACAAGGAAATTGCCCCATTATGCTTGGAAACCGTGAGCTGCATTCGAATTACTTCTTCGCTTGTAATTTTGCATAGCTTACGAACGACACCCGAGTGGAGGGGGGCTTAAAAGCGTCTACGCAAATCGGAGTGCGCATTGTGACTTAGGAGTTGTTATCTTCTTCTACTCTATATGTCTTTTCTCTATACGTGCTTTCAGATAAAATACCTTTGGTTTAATATTGTTAAAGCAGTATAAAAGCTTTTAGTCATACACCTTGATAAACGTTAAATACTAGCTGTGTAAATTACTGGGACCATTTAATAAAAACAAAATTTAACAACCAAATGTCAATCCTGTCTCGTTTGACAAGAACAAATCCAGACACATTTTACCAAAATGTAATAATCTTTTTATAGTTTTTCACAAAAAAAAGAAGATAGAGAATGCCCTTGGCATGAAGTCCGCCTATTGTACTTTTTTTTTAATGTGTAGTAGAATTAATAAATAAAAAGAAAAAAAGTTTATTGATTGTGATTTGGCAAACGTGATGACTCCGCACTCAGAGACGTCAATTAATGTTAATGGTTCATTAGAGTCAAAATTTTACTTTCTTAAAAGCTCTTTATTCAATTTGAAATAAAGTCTCTTTTCAAAAATGGAATTTTGACTCTAATGAACCATTAACGTTAATTGACGTCTCTGAGTGCGGCGGTAAGCTCATTCCAACTAGCCCAGCAGTAGGAAAGTAAGTTTTATTTTACGTAAGTAGTATTACACTGTTTACAGTTGATTACTTCCTATTGCTTAAACCTTTTTTTTAAACCTAATAAGCGACCGCCGATACCTCGCGATACCGCTGCTTATGAACCGGCATTAAAAAACTTTAAATACTGTCTATCACAACATTTTAACAATGAAAGCAGATAGATTGACGAACAGATCATTAAAGATACAGCTTGACTTGTGAATATTAAAAGTTCCAAAAACAAGCGGACTGCTGCACCAACAACGAAGTCGAAACTAACTTATATTGGACAAGTTGCACTGTTAGTGTCGTTAGACGCAATGAATCTAGCGGTGGGACGCTTGATGTACAGCTAACGGCAGATTCAAGTCTCGGACTAGCTGTTCAATTTTGAGCTTTATACCAAGTAGCATAAGAACGGTGTATCAGACTTGATGTGCTCTTACACTGTATTATATTGTCTAGTCGCGTTTAGTGCAACACTTCTTGGTATATGTGAATTTACATTTCACATAATGCTCTCACTGTTTGCAGGGCGATTTCTGTATGCGGATATGTTATCTGACATAGGTATAAGCAGCTGATATTTTAATGGCCGCTAACATGAAAAAAAAACTGTAATTGTACTTGTTCATTCATTTGCTATAATCGGTAAACACACTTAAACAGTACTTGAGGAACTACATTGAAAATTGTTTAAATAAATAATTGTGTGGAACAAATAATATCGGCACATCTGAGAAGATACTCGTAAATGTCGATTTTAAATAAAATATATGCCTGCTACATCATTGGTATTTGAAGCCGATCGGTTTAATAGAAAGATCAAAATGTATTCGCCAGCAGCTACAATAACTCTCACAACGTTGTTGCCGGGCATATTGGAAAGTTTTCTTGTTAAAAGTTCTCTATTGCGGAATGAGAATAATAATTCTTAAAATCACTTCCTTATTATGAGTCCTAGTACATCTTTTATAATGCCCAGCGCTTTTGTTTCATCCTTGTCCGTATTACACGTTAAACTTTTGTAATAAAACATTTTAGTTAAGTGCAGTACTTAGTTACACTTACAAACGGTTGTTTTGTGTAGGTATGTACTACATGTAGGCAGTAAATATCCAATTTGTAAAGGTTTATTTAACTGTACAGATTAACATGCTTCAGGAATAGGGGGAAAGTGTTTTTTTTTTTAACGAGGGTGTTAGAACAAAAAGGTGTTTGTACTTAGAAACTAAACTTCTCTGACTCGTAATCGGTCGGAATTTCTAGTTCCTCTCTTTTTGACACCTCCTCAGCCACATAATGATTATGTGTTATTTGACGTCAACTAGCAATCGTATTGCCAAATTATGTTTTTATCTCAACAATGGTAGTTGGTGAAAAATTCCTCAACGCTATGTTTTAAATAGTTCGAAATTTTACGTCCCACGCTGTGAACGTTACTCAGGTCGGGGCCCGAGCTTTCAGGCAAACTATGAGACTAGTCCAACGAAATAGCTACGAAAGCTTTGTAAAAATGAAAAGTACTCCCTTAAATTCATTTTCAAGCTTAAATTTGAATGCGAGAAAAGATTTAACCTAAGATTTTAAAAAGGTGCATAACATTTTATTATTACTGTTAAAACCTTTTTATCGCAATGTCTGCTCTATTAGGACCTTTTTTCGAAGTAGTGGTGAATTTCTTATCAATCCCTAATGTTCTCTGGACCGATAATAAGCAATTTATATGAACCATTAGAGAATCAGCACACCGTTAAGATAAATGTAAAGGATAAAGCCTTAATTGCACTCCAGAAACAAAGTGGGACAGCTTACATCGAGCGGTGAGAGGAATTGTTCAATAAAAAGGTAATAAAGTCTACTTTAGCGCGATCTATTGGGGACTAACGTATTGACTGTCGTGATACTGTGAACTGTCCTTACGCAAAAAAATATCAAACGGTAGAAAAACTGACTTCCTGAAAGATACCGGAGCCAAATCCATCTGTCACTAAATTCGACATTAGGGTTCATTTCGTTATTTTAGAATAAAGTTTGATAGTTAAGAAAGTGCTGAACACTTAATGTGATTAATGCCTAATTTCAGCAACTTGTAAGATCAATTAATATTGTCCATTGGTGTTGAGCTCAGTTGAGCACAGTTCCTGATATCAAATAATAGCCTGGTTTTGCTATGCAATCATCAGGACATCTCCTCCTTTTAAAAAGCGGTTTATTAGATAACCCACCCAGTGCCACTTGGATCTTGTAACGAAATACATTTTATTTCAAACAAATCAGAATAACGCCAGCGTGAAGACAATCTATCACAGAATGTTGTATCAGCTCCTGACGCATGTTGCATGCCGCTCTCCTCGACCTCGCCAAGACAACCGGAAAATTAGAAAGTAAACACTCCATACTGGATTTTACAGTAGAGATTTATCGTGATAATAAAAGCTAAATTAACTTTTGTTTCACTGCCGTACTAAATTTCGCATTAACATACATGAGTTAAAAGATAGGAGAGAATATTATTACTTCAGACCGTAAATACCGGGTGGTAAATAGTTTCGCTTTGGGTATAATTAAAGGAATATTTGCTCACTTTGATTAATATTTATTCTGGAAATGGTTCGTTTTGATAAATATACGCATGGAACGTTATGCTTCCACTTTCGTCATGCTTTTTGCAGAGGAATGGAACGATTTGTTTCCCAATGAATCCAATTTGGGAGCCTTCAAGCGATGATTGGATAGCTAGCTTCTAGACAAACGGCCAGGTAGGGTCTGGGTGTTCCTGATACTTGCGTTGTTCCTGGTTTTCATAACATAAAAGCAAACTTCTCTTTGGCATCAAACAACGAATTCTATATTGTACCATAATAACATTAAAATAGTCTTTATTCAAAAACCACCAACCCTCGCGTTATCAAAACTAACGTACGCAACACAAGTGAGCATACTTAAGATAATTACACAACAAGAACAGAATGAAGAGGTCTTTATTCAATTAAAAGAGACGGAGCACCGCAACTTCCCAGGATATACCCCCGAGGCTTAGGAGACAAATTTGTCTCGAAACAAATGCGATTCAAATTCAGACAAATAGTCCCTGCGCGGAAGAAGCCGTTTACCAGGAAATTTGTCCATCACTCTTGGGCCGGGCAAAATTTGTTTTTCCTTTTCCATTGCTAGGTCCATTATGAGGTAGCACGCAAATGTAATTCGTATTTAGTCATAGTATCCAAATTACTGTATTTTTCTAGGCCCTTTACCGGACCGCGTGGTTCACTATAACAATCGAAATTTTACTATTTACTGGCTGTCCCGCCAGACGTCGTTCTGTCAAATGCTGTCGGTCCATGACAGTTATTTAAAAAAATGACAACCTCCAAATATGTCGATCCCGACCAACCATTAAACTATCGTCAAAACAGGATGATTTCAGGGTGAATCAGTAACTTACTAATCGATTTAGATGAAGTACAATGATTTTTCATATTTTGTTTCCTAATATCCACTGCTTAAAAATAATAGACGTGGATAATTTACTTCATTTATGTGAAAATCCGCCTCAGCACGTCTCGATATTTTTGTACAAGTAAAAACACAAGTGTAGTAATCATTATTAAATTATTAAAAAAAACAGTGTTTCCAGATAATAAAATATATGGTTTTATATTATTCTACAGAGCTTACTTTGAATTTGGCAACACTTTTCAAAGTAACCCTGTATAGTCATACCCTTAGTCAAGATATCCCCCTGATGCTATGATACTTAGTTAAACTGATTATTTAGTACAAACACGAGATTATTTATTCTTTATTGAAATATTATATTTTATCGTAATAATCGCGAACGCATTTTAACATAGGCCAGATATACAACCGATATATAAAATAAGCCCAATTTACCCCAAAAATAAGGTACTTATGTCTATGAATAAATAAATGAACTCACTCAGCTGTATTTTCAAAGGGTATGCGCTTAAGTAAATCTTATCTTTTTCTTGACCCTATTATCAATTTGAGTATGGAATATTTAAGCTAAGAAGCGGACTAAGCTAGCCACTTATGCAGCAAGGGGCTTATACTTAATTTAAGATCTTCTTTGAAGTTAGGACCTTTACGGTCCGCATTTAATGTCGGTATAATTGGCTATGCTGTTATAAATAAAGTTGGGATTTATAAAATTGTTTTTAACCCGTGTCTCTAAAGACCTACATATATTTATTCATTCCTACCTACCCAACTACCTACCTACTATTGACACTCAATATAAAAATGACTACCTAAATTGGAACTTTCAATTAGATGCTGTAAAGTCACGGGTGATTCGTCAGAACTTTTTGCCAATAACCTTTTTTTAAATTTAATGTACAAAATCAAAAGTCCAAGTATAGTTATTAAACCCAAAATTGACTCACATGAATATTTTTTTATTGAAATGAGATTAAAATTTGAAATTGTTCGTTGCAAAAGCTCGTCATTTCCATATTATGAACAGAGAATTTAGTTTGTGTATTCATTTCAGTCACGAGTATTCTAATTGGATCTGAAGCCTGTCTAACGTAATGATGACGTATTTGTTTGCCGGAATGATATTTAACGTAAAACAAATCACATTCGTTAAATAGGATTATCAGAGTGCATTTATGAAATATATTTCAAATGCGGCATAATACCTTTTTTTAAAAGGGTAAGTAACTGGTACGATATTGCAATCGTGTTTTCTTTTACTGAAGAGTTAGTCACAAATACACACATCAAAACTGTCTAGGGATATCATAGGGATATCATTTTATATCATTTTTCAAATATTTCATAAAGTTAAGTTTGTTTGCAAGTTGAGCATTATCTTAGAATAACGCGAGGACAGAGGCATAAGATAAAGGTTAAGAATATTACAAAAAAAACGTTTGATTTTGCTAAAATTTTGACACCTTTTAAAAGAAAAATCTGTCTTTTTTTTAACGTCCTTACGATTGTACAATAATGCTACTACAATGAATTTCTTTATACAATCGGAAAGGGCAGATATAGCAGTTTCTGTGTTCTAAAAATTTCTACGTTGGTATCAATATTTTAATTTTTACAGCCTCCCAAATAGCTATACTTTGTATGAAAATGCTTGAGATATCCCTAGACACTTTTGAGCGGTGTAGTTACATTCAACACATAGTTCAATGCACCGCTACATAGATTACAAGCCGGCCACGACGAATAGTCACAAACGCAATAAATTGTAAACAATACCACAAACAGATAATTGAATTAACATAAAAAAACTAGTGTCATAAAAAGTTTTCAAATCAAAAGTTTATATGATGCGGAAAAACTTTAAACATTCTATCTCGTGTGCCGTATACATAACTTCACAAAGCCTGCCGTGGCAACTTTTAACTAACTTTGGCAAGTGTTCGTATTGCTGTACATATTAAATAATTAATAAGTAAGTAATTGTTTTACCAATGCAAAAACATTTTATCCTATCTGTGAAAAACTTGACATAGGATTTTTTATTTTCTAGTCTATTATTTGATTTTTTATTCAAAGGAGCCGGCACTCGTCCCTATATGGGTCTTAAACCTCTGATGTGGTGACCCCGTAAAATATGATAAACACCTCGAACTTCAGCCAGTACATATTTATCTGGTGCCGTTGTGAACATCTTACGCACTAAACCCTTTCGGTCTTAAAGATTATCTTCCTTTCATTGGATGACTCGTGAATTATGACCCGTGAATTATGTTTTAACGACTTGGGAACACCGACTTTAGCTTCGCTTTTGATAAATTATACTTATAACGTTGTTTTGGTAATGTTTTGGTTAATATTGTAGGTAAAGTAATAAGCTAACGTACGTATTAAGATATATAATCATGTAGGTATGGGAAGGAAAATAAGAGTTTTAAACACTTGGAAGAAAGCCTCTACTGGCCTTGCTACTGACAATATTCCTAGAGTAGAGTTCCCAAAGTGGAGAAGCAGATGCAGAGGAGCGAACCCCGGGTGCCGTAGCGGCAGCAACCGGTATAAATCGCTGATGATGATGATCGAGTTCCTACTAGACTAGCCTTTTACTTTTACCCTCCTCGCGATACGTGAAAAAACTGTACTGTCATCGAAAACATAATACGAGAATTAGCCCTTTTTACACACCGAAGAATCATTGTAGCGTGAAAAACTATGGCTTTAAAAACATTTTGGCCTGAATTAACTTTCCGCCTTGACATGATTTCGTAAGGCACCTTTCGAACCTTTCTAAAACCTTTGTTTTGATTTTCGGAAAGTGAATTAATAATTGGCTGTGTTGAACTTTCAAAAATACTCGTAAACCTATTGAATCGCTCGCCGCACCTAACAGCTTTTGAACTTTACCCCAGGCACTCGATGGATTTCATGGCTGCGCACTTGCTGAATATTTTTAGTACGTATGACATAGAAAAAAATCGACAACCTACTTGATGTAAGGGAATAATACTCGTATAGTATTCAATATTTTTTCTTCGTGTACTTATAACTAAAAGAAAACGCATTTAGTTTTAAGTGCATGTAGTACCTACGTGTGTACTCATTGAATATATTTTTTTAAACCATTAATGCCATGCCTCTGTTTCTAAATTAGTTACCGTTATTGCTTTGAATATATTTTGGTAAAAATAAGACCTTTCCTTCTCTTTGCCATAAGATATAATGTCCTAGAATTTGGTTGTTAAATAAGCGATACTACGAGACGACATAAAAATACCTACAGTGTGACTTTTTATACAATTGCACATGTTTTTTTCACTGGCCTCCTCGGAAAGATTTTCAAGCACTTTGGTTTACAAATTAGTGTTGGCCTGAAGTACAAAATGCGCCATGTGGTTATTTTGGGCAGTATTTGGTCCAACCCATACAAGGACTGGCGATCTCCTTTCATCTAAAATATGTCGGCACCAATAAATTCTAGCATCAAATTTGGTTCTCCTTTAGCCATTTTTATCATGAAAATGTATTGTTCTCACGCCACTGAACATGGAATTGCTAGCGAGAAATATGCGATCGCGGTTGCTCCAATCGCCTGTGATGTCACAAAGGCTTCTTCAAAGGCGACAGTTGAAATAAATCCTTTTACTAGCTAATGTGTTGCTCAAACCCTTCAATGCTCGAGGCACAGTTGTGACAGTGATCGGCGACGATCGCTGTTCTAAAGCAACACATGCTGGGTCGAAAATGGGATGGGTGACCACGGCGGCCCAAATTTAGTGATCGTGCATCACTCAATTTCGTTGATGCACGTTAAGCAGTTGGTCCCGTTTGACGACGCTAGATGTCAGACGTGCTTGGTAACATCTGACATTAAGGTTGTTCACTAGTGCTAGGACATTAAGGTGTTGGAGTATGGCTCGTTCCACCTCATAGCTGAGGTGAAGCCTGTGCCCAAAAGTGGGACGTATATAGGCCGTTTATGTTATGTATGTATCCCCGTAAGACAATAGCACGAGCATCTTTTACTCGTAGATACGTTTATTAGTAGTGAAAAAGTTAGTCATTTAGAAAAGACCGATAGCAGATAAAGACGTTATTTCTTGCAGTATTTATCTAGCTGTTAATAAATTAATTTATCACAGAGGTAACAGTGCAAATATTATCAGTACCACTACACCACGAGATGAAAATGTTGATATAATACTCGAATACGGCCATTCAGAACCTGAAACGTCTGAGCCAATATAGACACGAATATCATATTGAAATGAGTCAGCAAACTGAAACCAAATCATTCAGAGAGCATATACCTACCCATGAATCCAACTGGTAATAGTGGCATATTGATCTTAATATGAAATTGCTTATAGAGCTATATGAAAAAATTGTACACGATACGTTAATTTAACGTTGTATCTATACCTACTGTTTTTTTTTATATTAAGTTAGCACACGTAACTAGTGTTTTCAGTTAACTTAATAATTTGAATATAACAAGAAAAACATGAAAGCACTTGTAACGTTTGTAAAAAAAAGCTTAGATGTTTATTGATTTCCGGGCGTCTAAATAAATAAAGCTTTTAAAGTAGGTATGAAAACCTTGCTGAATAGCATTTATTTATTTATTTATTCTTTATTGCACAAAAGTAAATTACAAATGGCGGACTTAATGCCTAGAGGCATTCTCTACCAGTCAACCACACAGTCAGACAGAGAAATTAAGGCGGTGCACTGAACCAAAAGCATGCAAAAGGTTTAAAAAATAATGGACTATGCTGATGGTGACGTTCTACTTGAGCTCATGACAAAGTTTCCCTACAGACGTTTGGCTACCTGTAAAAGCATTTATGTTATAACTAAACGAAATTGAAACGAAAATATTTATGACTTTTACACTACGTACAAATTATTGAAATAAATTATTTTTTTTACCTGAAAGTAACTTAGGGTATATTGATTAGACAACGTAGGGTATATTGAAGCCTGAGGCACGACAACAACGTAGGGTATATCAAAAAAAGGAGAATTATGCAATCTTATCAAAATACAAAACTTGTGCGTCATCAGTCAAACGTCACTCACCGATCGTCTGCTCCAACCAAACAGATAGATGGCCTTTCTTGGTGCGCGCTCAGGCACGTGAGCTGCTGGCTTGCAGGATAAATAGTGCTAGGTTTAAATTAAATGTATTAGTTAATTCGATTTATGCCGGATTAAAAGATGCCATAACATGTCTCACGACCATATCCTAATTAAGGTAGTTCGAGGCAAACTGATTGTTGATGTCATGGCGAACAAAACGTTCAGAAGCCCATATTTTTGGCAATTAGAGCCCAACGTGGTAAGCGGCGAGCCTAACGCCATTTCCTAATAGATCATTCACTTTCCTCTTGAAAAACTTGAGCAACTTTTTAGTTGGCAAACATATTCATCTTGACAAGATAATAAACTACCATGTATTAGCTGACTGTAAACTTAAGATATACATTAATTATTTAAATTGAGGCCTATTTCTGTTTAATTAATCTAAGCGATAATATATCGCATATCCAATGACACGAACATTTCTCTGACACCTATAAGTGTTTCGCAGAGGGGAAGTTAGGGCAGTGTCTAGGGTTTTCAGTCGCCAAGGAATGAAAATGTCATGAAAAAGCTATAGCAGCAAATTTCTAACTCAGGAACAAAAACATTAAAATGTTTACGATCTGTTATTAACTACAAAGATTTTTCAACTAAACCTTAGGCGATTAATGAAGAAAGATCCAAATCAACATACTAGAATCATGATAAAGGAAATTTTTATGTTTTTGCTTCATAGCATCTCATACAACGACTGTGGCGATGAAGCTTGCAGACTGTCTGATGGCAAGTAAGTAGTTACTGCAGCCTTTGAAGACGTGTAGCACCAGAGGCATAGTCGACCCTGAAATAATGTTTTGAATCCCCTTTTGAAGAACTGCATCATCATCGCTCAACGGTAAAACCGGTAGTCGGAAGCAGCGACTTTTTATCAGACGCTTACGTAATGGATGGATCCAGACGATTTGTGGGCGAAAGCAGCTACAGAGGGACTGGCCGAAAAAGGCCCAAAATAGACTCGCGTGGAGGAGGGGAAGAGAGGCCTTTGCCCAGCAGTGGGATCCTCACGGCTGATTTAGATTAGATTACGTAATAATAAGTGAATTACAACTTTTCAGAGTCAGTACTTTTAATCACTTAGGACATTTTCATAATATTTGTCACCTCCGATTGAGAAAATTTAAGATGTCATGTTTTCTTTGTTCGGTATGATTAGTCCAGAAGTTTCTTACAAATAATGCTTACAACGACGGCATTACCAACCCTATCTATTTAGCCCACAAAACCCTAAACACGCCACCCAAAGCCTTTTCAATAGTTTATCTTGATAACCTGATCTCGTGCCGCAGACAAAGGCATGGATCGGTCCACTGAAGTGTACCCACAATATCCAATTAGTTGAAGAATGGGCGTGTGTATAAAAGCGAGAATCAATTGATTTATGGTAAAATTACAGGGTGATTTACGATCTAGGTGTCGATAAAGTTTTATAGAATTACGCAGAAGCATTGTAATTTGTAATTTTAGTAGCATTCAATATGTTTTTCGGTTAAAATTACTAAAAACTTTAGACAGCTGCATAGCTGTAACGAAATCATGGGTGTGCCAAAAACAGAAAATATAAAAATACATTCATTCTTGTACTAAAAGTCAAATTAAACGAAGCTTTAAGAAGTAGTTCCAAAGGAGGCCACTCATCACTGTCACAGTCAGTTCTAAGTATTTTGTCTAGACATTAGTTGATTTCTTGGGCTTCAGCTATGGACTGACCGGATTTTCCTAAATTCATATTTACATCTTTATTGTAAGTGAACCTTCATCACCCATTTTTTGTATTTAACATGTTGAAAAAAAACGGTGTTGAAAATGCGATGGGTTGTAGAAAAATTGGAGAAAACTTTTCGGACAATGTTTGACGGCACATCTATCCCGTGCCTAATTTCTATAGCCTAATTATTCGCATATTTTTTTCATTTGGTAACTAGGCGCTACCTACCGAACAGATTATACTGGAGAGCACCGCTTTTTCAATGAATAAGGCTACTGATGTCTGAATTCAAATATCCATTCGTTCTGCAATTACCAACAAACATCCGAACATGAGTTCGTATTCATAAGAACATCAGTAGAAATTTTCACTGGAAGGAATGTCTGTAAATATCTTAAGCTACATTACCTGCGTTAGGGATCCTTAACTGTGTTTATAGCAAGTAAAACGGCTAGAGGTCACAGCGGGAATAAACGCGAGCACGTCTCCGCAACGCACCCGTTTACTCGCGTTACCCAACAATAACACCGTGCCTTTGTCGCGGCGCATTTGCCGCCGAATGAACTACAAAAGAGCCGACACAATGTGACACAAAGAATGTCTGCCGAATTAAGTGTAATTACAAATGTGATAATGGCTCAGAATACGTAGTGGGGCATTCGCATTCCAGTTACTTTTTGTGGAGCTTTTTGCCACGTGTAAGTAGTAAATTTTATTATGTTTTTTGTTTGTTTGGCATATTCCCACTCGGGTTTAGTGCTCATTGTTGGAGGCGTGAAAGGTAAGTGATAAATCTTTCTGCCTAATGTTATCAAGCCACCCAAAAGCCTCCAACTAGGCTTAACGAATGACATCATCAACGTCAGCCAGGCCCAATTTTTTTCAGTATGTGATCTGTGAGTGAGTTGTTTCACATAATATTAATTTAACTATTTCCGGTAGTTTTTTTGGTACCGATGGGCATTAATTTAATTGTAATAAGATCACCAAAAAGATTTGCAAAAAATTGAATTTTAGTTTTTTGTACAAATTACTCATCAATTAAATAAATTATTACACTGATAAGTACCTACTAGTACTTGACACTTGAAATAAAATGTTTATACCTTACCACAAACTTCAGCTGGTAGAGACATTTCCGAATTTGGTGATATAATTACCAAGTATTTTATATCAACATTGTACAAGTACTTATCCTACAACTCTGATGTACAAAGTTAAGAGTCCCGGCATAAAACTAAACATCAAAGGCCTCCAAGCATATTTATGAAAATGCTATCGCGCTATAACAGTGTTGGAAACGGCTTTTATCAAAGTGATGATAATAATTTCACCCCGTTCTCTCTTATCTGGCGAAAACATTCGGAGTCCAAATGTGAGGATTGGCCCGTTAGCGAAGTTTTGTGTGCTCGTCTCTAAAGCTTCACATTAGTGTAATAAGCAGATTCGGAACACACATAATATTATTATGATTACGAAATGGTCGACTTAAGGGTTGTGGTGTCTTTGGTAGACTGGAAGTCGATTTTTGTGGGTGACTTCTTTAATTGTTCGTGTTCAGCTTTCATGAATATAGGGTGTATTTCATGTTAGAACTAATATTGATTCAATAAGGAGTCAAGTCTAAGAAGCATTAGCCAAAAGTAAGTTATGAGACAAAAGCCCAAATTTGAGGATTGGCCCGTTAGCGAAGTTTTGTGTTCTCGTCTCTAAAGCTTCACATTATTGTAATAAGCAGATTCGGAACACACATAATATTATTATGATTATGAAATGGTCGACTTGGGGTCGTGGTGTCTTTGGAAGACTAGAAATCGATTTTGCTGGTGACTCCTTTATTTTTTCGTTTTCAGCTTTCATGAATAAGGATGTATTTTATGATCGAACTAATATTTCTTCTATCAGGGGTAAAGTCTTGGGAGCATTAGTCAAAATTCAGTACCTATGAGACAAAAGTCCAAATGTGAGGATTGGCCCGTTGGATAAGTTTTGTGTGCTCGTCTCTTAAGCTTCACATAAGTGTGATAAGCAGGTTCGGAACACAGATAACATTATTATGATTATAAAACGTCCGATTTAAGGGTTGTGGTGTCTTTGGTTGACTAGAAGTCGATTTTTGCTGGTGATTTCTTTAATGTTCGTGTTCAGCTTTCTTGATAAAGGGGTATTTTATGATAAAACGAATATTGATTCGATCAGGGGTCAAGTCTAAGGAGCTTTAGTCAAAATTCAGTACCTATGAGACAAAAGTCCAAATGTGAGGATTGGCCTGTTAGCTAAGTTTTGTGTGCTCGTCTCTAAAGCTTCACATTAGTGTAATAAGCAGATTCGGAACACACATAATATTATTATGATTATGAAATGGTCGACTTGGGGTAGTGGTGTCTTTGGTAGACTGGAAGTCGATTTTTGCTGGCGATTTCTTTAATTGTCTGTGTTCAGCTTTCATGAATAAGGAGGTTTTTAATGATCGAGTTCATATTCCTTCGATTAGGGGTCAAATCTAAGGAGCATTTGTCAAAATTAGATACCTATGAGACAAAAATCCAAATGTGAGGATTGGCCCGCTAGCGAAGTTTTGTGTGCTCGTCTCTAAAGCTTCACATTAGTGTAATAGGCAGATTCGGAACACACTTAGTACTCGTAATATTACGATTTTGAAATAGCCGACTTGGGGTCGTGGTGTCTTTGGTAGACTTTAAGTCGATTTTTGTGACTTTTTTAATTGTTCGCGGTCGGCTTTCATGAATAAGCGCAATGTTATTTAAAAAGAGGTCTTTATGTCAGTACTGATAAGAAGTTCAAAATTGTCCCCTGGTATAATATGATCGTGTGTACGAGATAGTTTGGTTATTTAATAGAGTGCAAACGAGACAGATACATGTTGCGCAGTGTCTTTTCTTTTCTATTGTATTGTATCACAAATTCATTAGTTTTATTTATTAGCTTAAGATATTAAATTAATATTAGGTAGGTATAATTATTTTATGGTAAGAATTAAGGCTTAATTTTGTTTATTTTAGATTCTATCGTTGAATATGGGGGTATTTTATGCCCTCCACAAGGTGGACCGACGATCTTGTCAAGGTCGCGGGAAGCCGCTGGATGCGGACAGCGCAGGACCGATCGTTGTGGAGATATTTGGGGGAGGCCTATGCCCAGCAGTGGGCGTCGTTCGACTGATATGATGATGATGATGAACTAATATTCCTTCGATTAGGGGTCAAGTCATGCTCCTTGCATTAGTCAAAATTCAGTACTTATGAGACAAAAGAAAACAAATCGGGTATTTACTTTCGCTCTTTAGTGAATCATAATTGATATGATATCATATCAACGTTGTAACAAGGAAACTGAGGATTATACACTTTTCTCTGTCGTCACGCAATACTGCTAGAACGGGTTTGATCATTGATTTATGTGTTTTCCTTGTAACAAAATACGCGAAATAATATTTTTTGTATAATAATATGTTTTTCACGCTTTGTTCTGTGTGGATTTTATTAGGTTCCGTTTCCATAGGAATATGGGATGTCGCCATCGATGATGTGAAGATGTGAAATTTATTAGTTTTAGAAAGTTAACCGCCGCACTCAGAGACGTCAATTAACGTTAATGGTTGATTAGCGTCAAAATTCCATTTTTGAAAAGAGACTTTATAACAAATTGAATAAAGAACTTTTCAGAATGTCAAATTTTGACTCTAATGAACCATTAACGTTAATTGACGTCTCTGAGTACGGCAGTAAGTGTTTTATAGCCGGTTAAAGCTTTTATGGGCTTTGAGTGTCTATTTGACTTGGTCAATAACTACTGTCTACGATTTGAATAATGATAAGTAAAAAAAACTGTACAGTCAACGGCACATCAGGATACCCATTTCTGTTTTATAACTAGCTCTTCTTAGCAATATAGCAAGGAGGAATGACTGAAAATGGGTAGCCTGTCATGCCGTTGACCGTACAATCATGTTCCAATGTTTTGAATTTCCACCTACGAACCATTTCTTATTAAGAGGCCTTCGGAGAATCTATCTTAGATTGGCATACACCCGTTTGTTTTGGCTTCTTATTTTTCGCAAAATTACTTGTAAGTTATCAAGAAGTAGACCTTATGTTATTGTGCACGCATAGTTAATATCGCTGTTGTAAAGCAACACACGCCGGGTCGGAAATGGGATGGGTAACCACCCCGACCGAAATTTAGTTATGTGTATTTCGGGCATCTCCGTACGAGGGCACGTTAAGCAGTTGGTTCCGGTTGATGTCGCTAGATGTCAGTTGTTAAGCCTAGTCAGAGGCCTTAGGACGGCTTGATTACATCTGCCATTAAGGTTTTTTTATTCGCAGAAAATGCATTTACGCCCTTTCCTGCTCTTTGGGTAGGAGAGCGGGGGAGTGTGGGGCTTACCCATCCCAATAGGAAAGGGAATACCCACTAAACTCCGCGGAAGCCATCTTCTGCGCGTTACCAGAGGCCACAGGCGGACCCCTGCCGCGCTATGCTAGCTACTCAGCTCAACTCGAGGGGAGTTATACCTACCCTCTTACAACCGCCGGTGTTAACGGCAGTACGAGGCCTTCTGCACCGCCGCCCTCCTCGGAGTCACCTGTGCAATGAAGGCACACGATCCCCACCGTGTGCACTCCTAGCGACCACGAGGCCTTGAGAACCTTGGCAGTATTTTAATGCCCCCCAGGGCAAAATTGAGGTGAGGCCTGTACCCAGCAGTGGGACGAATATAGGCCGTTATATGTTATAGTAAATACTTCAAACTATAGTAATAAGCATGCAGTATCCCGAAGCAACCACAAATACGCGTTGCCCGCGCATAGCGGCATGACAGCAATATCCCAAGTTTCTGCCCCTTCTTCCGCCTTCGTCATGACTGCCATTGTGGTTTATAGCCGAGACGGGCTATTAATTTATGGATGCTCATTCGGTTATCATTTAAATTAATTAATTTACAGATCGATGATTTTGTTAGTACAGGAAAATGATTTTTTGACCGAACGCATAAGGGCTCGTACACAACTAGACGATACGCTTCGCGTTGCTTCGTCGTCGCGGCGCTTCGTGCTACGACGCGGCATCGTGAGAATTGCTCGTGGTATATTCCCGCGACACGTCGTCGTACCATAAACGATACCGCGTTGTGGCATGATACGACGTCGTGTCGTGCCACTAACATGCGGGTCGTAAGTAAGTTTTAGTTTTTCACGAGGTGTCAAGCCTAGTCCACATATTATTATTTTGTGATAAAACATTGATGAATATTTAGGTCTGTATCTATTTTAACGAAGCTTTTCCCACCTACCTTGCGTCAGAATTTGCTCTTTATTTAGAAAAAAGTTCCCTTATGTTCATGTTATTTTTAGAATGGAAAGCTAACTGCAACCTTTAGCTCCTCATGCAGCACCTCTACCTATATCGGTGCCGGCCAATCAACCAAACAAAACTTATATCTCGTAAAGCGGCGCGTTAAATCGTGATCGGAAATTTAAAATAAGCCACGATCAATCTAACAGTAGCAATCGCAGTTTTCGTGTATAATTGCCCATTCGTATTGATATTATAAATCCGAGGCCACGCGCTGAAAATCATTACTGAGCAATTTATCCCACTTGCGCATAATGTGGACGCTGATTAATTTATTAAAGGGACCGCAGCGCCGCGCCATAGCTTGAGTTATGGTATGGTATGGTAATGCAACAATGCAGGCGAGAATTGACGATTTTTACGCATTACACGACGCAAGCCTGGAAACTCAAGAATTGGAAACTCATTTGCCAAGCATCGTTTTCAAACTATTAAATGACTTAACATGACGTTAATGGCCTATATGCTTCCCACGGCTGGGCACAGGCCTCACCTGAAATATTAGGTGGATTGAGCCATACTCTATTATTGGAGGGGTGTAAGGTTAGTGGGCAACTTTAATGTCAGATGTTATAAAGCCGCCTTAAGGCCTCTGACTAGGCTTAACGACTGACATCTAGCGACGTCAACCGGGAGCAACTGCTTAACGTACCTTCCAAAGCACGGAAATGCCCGAAAAATACATCACTAAATTTCGGTCGCGGTGGTCACCCCATCCCATTTCCGACCCGGCGTGTGTTGCTTTACAACATTACTGAGCAATTTATCCCACTTGCGCATAATGTGGACACTGATTAATTTATTAAAGGGACCGCAATTAAGTTGATGCCGTTGTTTTATCGCATTTTATGGTAATGCAACAATGCAGGTGAGAATTGACGGTTTTTACGCATTACACGACGCAAGCATGGGAGTTGAAGAATTGTAATTTGTTTTTTTTTCTTCGTACTTTTTTCGTCTTCTTGAAGAACCTACCTACTCCACAACACCAACTCTACAGCATCCGTAAAATTAATTTGCAAACAATACTTTCTAACAGCTTAGTTTAAAGATCTCTTTCGATATGCTAAGAGCATCGGTTTTAAACTATTAAATGACTTGCTTTGATGTTGACCACACTTCCAAATCATTACTTAATAATTGTCTACTTAATTGTTTCTTTGTTTTGATGTCAGTCTCAGTCGTTTTAAATGGTACGGTAAATAATTCGTGATGAAGATGCTTTACAAACACTGATATTGTATGTATGCTGTATTTTTAGTGACTTTAGGTATATTATAATTAGTCATAGTCTCATGGAAGTGAATATGAATTATTTATAAAAAATAAAGTTATTTTAAAGCTCTTATTTCGCAGAGTTGTATTGAACACTGAAAAATATTATTCAACCGATTTATTTCACTCGCGCATAATGGATTGCTTCGGTTAGTGCCACCGTTTTATCATATTTAAGGTAATGCAACAATGCTTCGCAAAATTATCGAGTTGAATGCGCAGAAGTGTTATTGTAGATGAAATTAATTACATCTCCCGCCATTTTGTTTTGATATTTTAATTAATATAGAAACTGATGGTTTGGGTTATTAAACTCGTTTTTACAATATTAAAATTTCGTATGACAATAGTTCAGTTTTCTACTCTTTATTGTATCCCTTTAATCAAAATTGGGTATTCTATATCTGCCTTGGATTTTAACTAGTTTAATTTTTTTTTTTGTTAATTAACTAACATATTATGTTTTATTGTTAACCAGTTACTCCACTGAGTAGGGCACACGTCTCGCGAACTGTTCTCCTTAACTGAACTGAACCGAACCTTTTTTTTTTTTTTTTGACCCGGAGGAAATGACGTTACGCATACCCGTCCACCGGGGGGCAGACGGGTTATGTGGGACTCACCACTGACAAAATGGCATACCCACTAAAAACTCCGGGACTCCCTCTCATCGTCCATGTTGGGGGAACTGCGGTGACTGGCACGATGCTTCCTACGCGGTTCCCCCGGACGGAGCCCGCCTACACGGCGGGAAGGAAGCGGCCCCCCCCTTGCAGGGAGGGGCCAGTAGGGACAGCCGAGGGTGTCGAGCCGTCTCTACCAGGCAGTGGAGGTGGCCCGTGCAATGCCGACGCCGGTACCCCCATACCACGCGCCAGCTGGCCTCCTCCACGGAGAGGTTGGAGGCGACGGGCAGCTGTTCGCCGTCTCCCTCCCCTCCTCGCCCTGCGGAGCGCGTTGGCAGCGGGATCTTGCTCCCGTATGCGCTCCGCGGCCTCCTTTTCAGCCACCACCTCTTCACAGTAGGTGGCGACCGCCTTCCAGGCGTCTTCGTCCGCCAACATGGCTAGGACGAGGCTTGGAAGGCACAGGTCTTGTCCGACTTTCGATACTAGCTCATTGCGCTGTGGGGCCCACTTCTGACACACTGCTAGGGTGTGGTGGGCCGTATCGTCCGCAGCGCCACACTCAAAACAGTGTGGAGCTCCCTCTCTTTGGATGCGGTGCAAATACGAGGCAAAGCAACCGTGCCCCGTCATAATTTGCACCATCCGGTATGAGAGGGAGCCATGTGTCCTTGTTAGCCATCGATCCAGGACCGGGGCTATGGCTTCTGTTACGCGGAGGCCGTACTCCGCGCTGCGTAGGTCCGCCGCCCAAAGGCGAACCAACGCCTCGTTGGCCTTCCTACGGACGGCCTCCCGTTCATCGGGGCAGTATGGCTCGTCCGCAGCCTTTTTGGCGGCCGTCCAGCGGTAGACAACCGCCAATATGTCCGCCTTCAATTCCCACGGAGGGGAGCCTGCGAGCGCGCAGGCCGCAGAGAAGCTTACTGTACGGTAGGCTCTCACGGCCCGCTGCGCAATCGCCCGTTGGGGCGCTCGTAGGAGGCGGACATTATCTTTTCTGGAGAGAGCCGCTGCCCATATGGGCGCACCATAAAGCGCCATGCTTTTTAAAATGCCGGAATAAAGCTTCCGGCATTTTGAGTCAGGCCCGCCTAAATTGGGCATTAGCCATCTCAGGCTATCAGCCGCCCTCATTAGCCTGGGTGACAGTGCACGAAAGTGCGCTGTGAAGTGCCACCCAGGATCTAATGTTAAGCCGAGATATTTCAACTCGGCCCCTACCGACTGAACCGAACCTGCTAGGTACTCGTTGGAACGATATTTTAGAATATGTTCTCGCACCATCGTTCTCAAGGCCTACTTATTCGGTTACCAATTTGTGCCTTCAAAATTAAAAGAATAAATTACGAGTCAAAAACTATGAAATAGTTAAGTTAGAAGAATATAGAAAACTTTGCAACTTCTGATATTTGCAAGCAAATACCTATTAATTATAATTTTTTTATTAGAATTTGCGCAAACAGTGGACAGAGCCTGAGTTGTGAATATCAAAATCCAACCAAATACTTCTAGACAAGATTGAACTGTTCCAAAATAAAACAGATAGGTACCTATCACGTAGGGGCATATTTTTTGTATCATCGACTTGATCTTATACCGAGCCTGAACCTCCATAAATAAATAAGCGTCTATCTACCATATATTTTGCCCTCAATACGAAACACACATATCTTTTATTCATCGTCAAGTGAGTATACTTTTTGCCTTTGAAATAAGTGGGTTGTACTGAGCCGATCGTCTTCTTAAGTTAAACAAATTCTTCTGAAATTAATCGAAATTGAGTGATAAAAAAGGTCTGGTTTCTTATCGGGTCCATGTAGATTTTCAACCAAGTTATTACTAATATTAATAATAAAAACCACTTATAGCAAAATCGTGTGACTACTTAAACTTTAGGCAACACCATCATGGTCCATAAATTATTGTTGACATAAAAAGCCAATTTTCGTTACCTACACAAACTTAACTTAATTATTATTGTGAATTATGAACACAACGCGCAATAACATAACAACATAAATAGCCCATATACGTACCGCTGCTGGGCACAGGCCTCACCTCAACTATGATTTGTATTGAGCCATGCCCCAACACGCGGACTCAGTGCGGATTGTCGGGGACAACGCGCAATGTTTTGAAAAATACGATAGCTCATTTATGCATTTCACAATTATTATTTTTCACTGAGTATGTTGTTAGACTTTCCAGTCTTTACACAGCCCATCTTCAAAAAAATATGATATTGAAACCCCCTTCTACACCCGCATAAAACACTGAAACAGTACATAGTTTCGGTTTGGAAAAGTAACCAAAATAAAGCGCGAGTCTAGCCAGCGACTACATTAAATATGATATTTGTACAAATAAGCGTCCATTTGGCTTTGCAACAAACTCTTCCTGGTAAGTTTCCAGTGATATTACCAAGACATTAATATAGTTAAATCCTTAGTATCAAGCCTAAAGTACACGCCTTCCCCACTGCAGGGTTATTTTGTATTTACAAGCTGAGTAAATTGAATCAGTTCGTAAGTACGGCGACGGCCTGCCTGGCTTGTATGCGGCCTAATTGATTTACCTTGCAAGGGGATACCTGGCTCAATTAAAAAGTATCCTTTAACTGATGCAAACAAGCCCACGCCCCTAGACTAGATTGACTAGTTAATGGTGACGTGATTATGATAAATGTAAGTTGTAGATAGTAATATTATGGGTATAATTAAGTCAGATTTTTCTAGTCATTGAGTGTGACGAGTTGCCCTTATTCTTAAAAACTAAAGCAACTCTGCAGCACTCTATTAAGCTGCTATGCTAAATACAATGCTTGCTAAGCTTATTTGTGCAAACATCGACAGCAAAAGCAACGAAGAGACAAAACGTTACAGTAGTTGAAGTGATGGTGTACCCTAGCCGGAACATCTACTTTGTGTTAATTGTACAATTTAAACTAATTAAAAACCCAAGCAACCTGGATAGCGGCGATAGGCTCGCTTATATCACGCTGGGGTAAATTCACTCGATGTAAGATAGAGTGTAGGCTTCTGAATGTTCCGTTGTCCATAGCGGCAAAAAATATAATAATAATATGGTCTTTAAATGTAATGCAATTTAATATTTACACCATTGATTTTTACACATATTCTCTCGTTATACATATAACCAAATAGATTCCAAACCATTCATCTTCCGGTTCTGTTTACAAAGTCAAATTGCGAAATTTGCTAACGCAACGTCTAGTATTAGCCGTTATGCATAATAGCGGATCTGAAGAGGGCAAGCGGGGATTATAGGAGGTGATGCCTCGGAAATGAGGACAGCATTGTGGCCTTGCCCCGAACTTAGCCGAGAAGCCCACAATATTCTCCAGCCGAAACTTACACTTAATCTAGTTATAGTGCAGTTGCTTTGCTGCGAAGATCCTTACGGAGCAACCGAAGGAAATTGCCTATATAAATGGAAATGTATGGTTGTACCAGCAATCCTACAGTTATTGCTCCGTAGTGTATGAAATAATTTACTCTATTTCAACAACGTGTAATAATCAATCAATCACCAAACACCGTATTTTGCAACGGGCTCAAAGTTGAACAGCTTATTCAAGTATACCTGACTTTTAATTCTACTGATATATTAAAGGATTTAAGTCAAAAGCTTTGGTGCAAATGTTTAAAAAAAATAACAAGCAATGATTCTCGGCCATCGTATACTTAAAATAACCACTTAAACAACTATTATGGTGATATATTTTCAATGAATAGGAAACAAACTTTTATTGTTTTGAAAAAACATTTAGATTAGCCCCATTAGATAGTCACATTTTGTGTACCCAGTCAGTGACATAAAGTTAAATTAGCAACTACCAAAAAGCTTTTTCTGTGTATACGTAGAGTTCACATACTCAGACCTCAACTTAAGCACAGATCACAGCTGTTTAATCTAATACCTCGTATAACTGGCCTAAAACTGCCACTAATTCCGACTACCAGTTAGCCAGTCTATTACAATAAATCCTACTTCGCGAACCCATCGATAACACCACAAAGCAAATAGCTGTAATCAAGTAAGATAGCTTATAACCGCAGCTGGAGCTGCTAACCAGCGCCAGTCCAAACCGGTATTTGTAGGAATGGAAGGCGTTTTAAGTAAAATAAATTACCTGTTACAAGACGAGAGTTTGTGACCGAACGAGGATTGCCGAGCGAGCGTTACGGAAATGAGAAATGAATTGTGGCTAGCTGAAGTGCAGTTTTGCTGTCGGTCGCTTAACTGTGTTGGGTAAAAACAAAAGAATTTAGGTCGAAAATGAAAGTGGCAAGTGAAAATGTATGTTTTCTCACTGGATCAAGTTTGATAGTATTAAAGATCCGCCTTTAAAATTGATGAAATCACCCTCATGGGTGAATATACCAGAAAGATTCAGCCAGTGTGTTAATGGTCTAGGAAGCTCAGTGTTGAAAGCAGCCGCCCGGTTTGCGGAAGACGCAGGTTTGATTCCCGCCTGAAGCCAAGTCTTGTCAATGTCAATGTCTTTAGTAAAGATACTGCATTCAAATGCTCAAAGAAATAGAAACTATGGTTAAATAAGTATCATGCAAGAAAATCAAATAAGTCCGCAATTTGCATGTAACATACGCGCACGGTATTCCAGGCTGGTGTGTTATCATCATCAACAACCGCATGACGTCTAGTGGTAAATGAAGCCGAGCATAGCCTTCTCCATTCGCCTTGGATGCCCTTGAGCTTTCTTATGAAGCCCATAGTGAATGACTACGTGTCAGATCAATATGTTATCACTATAGTTCGGTCGAGTTAAGAATACAGTAATTTCATACTAATTGTCCTTTGATCTCGCACGGGGACGTGCGTATTGGACCGATCGAACCGTTCAAAGCCTAGTCCAGAGTGACCAGTTGTACGCATACTTTCGAACGCAAAGGTTGTGGACCTGAGTTTTTTTTTGTGTGCGAAAGAATTAAATTTAATAATCACTGCATTCTGAACGCGAACGAACTATAGTAGTAACTCACACAACAATAATTATCAACTTGTAACATTTCAAGAGCACTGCTTCGGAATCGGGAAAATATTGTTGATTTTTCTATCGTCCCAAAAATAGTTACAGAAGTCAAATAAATTTGGAAACTCAAGTTAGATTGGTTTTATTCCTTGGGCTCTACCTTATTATGGATTCACTTTTCATGTAATATTATTTATTTTGTCTTTCATATGCCCTAAATAAACTTCTCAAATACGAAATAGCCGTCCTTTGAGAGTTACTCGACCTAATTTGTGCTTGTATTTTGACATAGCAAAATGTGAATAAACTGCCTAGATATCTTTTTGACGCTTACTGTACACATGTCACAGTTATTCTGTTTTTATTTTTTTTTGTACGCTACTTTCTTAAATTGTCAAACTTTTTGAATCTTATCCTGTCACCATGGTCTGCTGGAAGAAATCTCTTATTAGAAATAAGCTCACCTGTAATTTTTGTGTTCTAATTATTTTCAATGTAACTATATTTTTGTGTACGAACTAATAAATAAATGCCATCAGAACCATCAAGACTAGAGATCATGAATTAAGATCAAAGTCATCAAAAATAATGAGGTAAATACTCAAACCTACTGTTTGGACAGTCAAAGAGCTGTTGGTGTACTTAAAACCAAACTAGAAAATATTATTTCAATGCTGAAACTACGGGGTTGCTCGTCTTAAATATTCAAGAATAAGGGTAAATAAATCTATGGACATTATTTTACACAGCGCCACCTAACCCAAACTAAGCGACTAAATGCTTGTGCTATGGGATACTAGACAACGGATAAACATAGATACACAAACACTTTTTTTTGCAAATACAAACTCATCAAACATATGATACACCCAGAGTGGTACAAACCTACATGTTAATGCATACGCATGTTTGTACTGTGCTGGGATCGAACCCGCGATCTTTGGTGTAGTAGCCAACTTCCTAACCATTATACCAAACCAGCCGCCATTGTATTCTAATTCTGCAGTTTGTATTTATAGATACGAAAATGTGAGTTGAGTCGCATTACATTATTGAGATACACGACAGTTTCATCAGAATACGTAAGAATAACAATGCTTACATAGATGGTTATAGACAAGTGTTATGAGAACGGCTGGGCGGATGGAATAAGGTCCTGTCATGAATTTATTCATCAAATGAACCAGCCCTTGCCTAGAACACGATAAAACACTTACGGGCGAATTGATAAAAGCTCACAGGCCCTACTGCAATCTTTTAGAGCAGTATTGAAACTATTGTAGCTATATGTACGTACTACAGACTTTGTGATGAAAAAAACAGATAGTGCTGTGAATGCATTTTATTAAAAGATCCTAAAATTGTCGTCACATTGTTAGTTTGTATCGGTAAAAAATGAGAGTCAAGTGATGTGAGATTTGAAACTCGTACAATTATTGTCATATTGTAGGTACGCATCCGTTTTATGACTCCAGAATCTCATCACACGTGGCGTTAATATTTTTCTGTTCGGACGCGTTTGCCAGTTTTTCAATGTTTTATTCTGGGTTTATTATCCAACAAGGTTCTTAAGCAAGAAATCTGATACAAAACAGTAATTTTCTTTCCCACAAGTGGATGCTTCTAACAGGAACTTCAATAATTACCAAATGGTCAGTCTACCTCCTCCTCCTCATTGGGTCCCTCAGTGTAGAGGATTGTGTGTAAGTATGTTTTTCAATATTGGCCCTCCAACGGGTTCAGTCTTTAGCGTGATAGAGCGCGACGTTAACCTTTAATGTGACGGAACCTCTAATGTGTCGGCGACCAGTCGGTGCTTTCAATCGTTAATACCGCAATACGCTTCACTCTAAACTATTATTTTCCTTCATTTTGTATGTAAATAATAAAAAATGTTATTTGGCTTAGTTCTTTTCTCTCAAACGACCATAGCCGCAAAGAAATTGAATTTTAAAGATAACTCACCACGAGCGAAGTTAGTTTTGGCGCCCACCGGAATACCATAGTTGGTCTGACTGAAAATCTTTCCGGGCATCGCTGTGCGGATTTACAGGATTCTTCAATCTGCAACTAAGTCTCTTGTGATGAAAACACCTTTCAAAAACCCAAGCAAGCCGGATAGGATCTAGAGCCCCTTTCACCACCATCGGTTTTAAGTTACTTAGCTGAGTGTGTAATTCAGGATGTTTCATCCACCATGACAAAAAAGGTCAAGGTTCTGACTACCCCTGCACCTGGGATATAGTCCTAGCGTAGGTATGAATCTTTATATCAATATTTGTTTTAATTGACACGATAACTTTTTGTTCTCTATTCAATGCAGAGGCCGATGCATATCCTTATATTTTCCCTATAATGGACTTTATTACAGTTTTACAAGCTCATAAACGAACAATGGTGAATGTGCGTATCGATTGTCTGCCTCCAATGACAGCACATCACTGGAGTAACGAGCCAACAGCGATTGCCGGATACTGATATGAAATTATTATAGGTGCATTACCATTTTATTTATAAGACTGAATGGAAAACGTACAATAAAAGTTTTCGAAATTGCAGCTTTCCTGGAAAAGCCTCAATTTAGGTTAACCTTTTTTATTTTACTTGGGTCCTCCTCATGTTGGGACTCTTCTCGACAAAAATGACTTGAAATTAACTCTTGCGCATCGAATCCGGATTTCTTTGAAAATATACAAATTACAGAAAGCTTCGTAGCCAGATATTGGGTGGCTAGGCTAGGCACGGATGTAATCTAAAAGCTACTTATGAAAATATAGAATTTTATTAAAGGGTGCTAAGCCTTTTTTCTCACCTCGAAGTGATCATGCCCCACTAGTGCCCAATTCGCTAATAAAATTGTTTTCAACTAAGAAAGGTGCACGGTAAGGTTGGTTAAATGCATTCTGGGCAACGGTAAAAAACACTTGATAAAGGGGGAGAAGACCGAATTATGTGTCCCCATTTATAGTAGTCATAGCTTGCAAGCTTGCAACTTTTCTAAAAGAAAAAGGCTAAGAAAGTCTTGTGAGGTAGGTAGGTACCTACCTACATATACCACCATCAGCCATCGTCATGTAGGATAAAAACTCGTAACAAGACAAAGTTAATACTTTTTCGACGACCTATCTTATCGAGAAGCAGCTATCAGACCTAAGTATGGGTAAAATTGTGGACGCATTTTAAAAAGTTACTTAAAATTAACATCCAATCAACTAGTGCTGTTCATGAATGGCTGGTCGTGTGAATCGACGTCATATGAACGCAAAATTTGTTAAAATTATATTTCACATTGTTTTCAGTTCATATTCCTCGTCTGTAAATAATTTCATTGTTCCAGAACCTCCACGTACAAGTACGTTAGGTTTCGTTCTCATCAAACTCTAATTAGGAAGTCTTGTCTGAAGACTCATGCCTTCGCTGTTGCAACCATCATATGTGAGTAAAAGTAGAGCGAGTGTAGGAGTATGTCTCAATGTTCTCATTCGGAACATGGAAAAGATTTTTGAAGTTTGTAGTCTGCTGAATATTTGGTTAATTTGCTGAAAACCTACTTATCGATTTTTTTATATGAAACAGTGTTTTAACATAATAGCAAGGGTAATTGATTTCTTTCTAAAACAGGACATAGTTTAGTTGAAAAATGAAGACTAGATAGAGTGACAAAATATTTATTAATCAAAAAATATTCATTACAAAAAACAGTAAGAAGTACAATCGGTTTTTAATAAAACCAGTCTGAAGACAGTAACTGGATGCGGAAGGCTCAGTTGCGATCCTTGTCGAATAGTGGAAAAAACTCGCACAACGCTGAGTGCGTACCAGCCGTGCTATTTCGGCGGTGCACATCTAACTTCACTTCACATCTCGGTGCTTCTCGCTTACCTCAATCAATACGCTTAACTTTGAATTAGTATTTTCCCTCATTTAGTATGTAAATAATTTAAAAATGTTATTTGTCTTAAGTAGTCCTTTTTTTTCAAACGACCACAGTTGCAAAGGGATTGAATTTTAAAGTTCACTCACACGAGCGAAGGGAGTTTTGGCGTCCGCCGGAATAGCATAGCTGCTATGGTATTCCTGCGGCCACCAAAACTCACTTCGCTCGTGGTGAGTTTTGGCGACTCTCAATTGTATTTCTTTGCGACTGTGGTCGTTTGAGAGAAAGGAAGTAAGCTAAATAACATTCTTTAATTATTCACATACAAAATAAGAGAAAATACTATTTCGGAGTAAAGCGTTATTGATGATTGAAGATGACTGAGATGTGAAGTGATGTCAGCCGGATAATATCACCCCTGCCGTGCTATTCCGGCGGTGCACATCGGACATCACTTCACATCTCGGTGCTTCACGCTTACCTCAATCAGCAATACTCTTTACTTTGAATTAGTATTTTCCCTCGTTTTGTATGTAAATAATTTAAAAATGTTATTTGTCTTAGTCCTTTTTTTCCAAACGACCCCAGTTGCAAAAAAATTGAATTTTAATGTTCACTCACACGAGCGAAGGGAGTTTTGGCGTCCGCCGGAATAGCAGAGCTGGTCGAATAGTGGAAAAAACTCGCACAAACTGTACCTGGGGGTGAGTTATAGCGTACCTTGTTGAAGACCTATGTCCGGCAGAGGACTACGATAGGTTCATGACATCGACCATTCATGATGATATTTTGCACCGACTATGCGACGTATGCTCGGCCAGCACACGTATTCTATTCATCCTCCATCCTCGCATCTTTTAAAAGGGAATACAAGTATTTCTCATTTTTAACAGATAGGTACAATTCATTTCACGCTGTTAGCTGAGAGTTGCGGAATGTAATTTCTGCACGACTTATACATTCACGAAACTGCAGCTCTTATTTGAATTTAACTTACGTACGTAAGTTGCACTGGAGACAGGAATTTGTTTTACTGGCTGTGACAGGGCCGTCTTGCGTATTTACTTTTAAGTTTTGAATTAAGAAAATGTTAGTAATATTGCAAAGGAAGTATTTTAGTTCCTCGATTTTAAATGTCCTTTTGATTGCAAACGAGAAATGATTGACTATCAGGAAGTACCTCTGAATCAAATCTTTTGTCTTTTGCAATGATAATAATAATTGGACATGCCTGAGACGTTTTTATTTCTATAGTGAACGTCAAAATAAAGTAAAGCACTCTAGAACTTCGTCATACTGGCGAATTTGAGAGCGTCTTCATCAATTCTATGACAACGTTTAATATGGCAAAGTTCAAAAATGTTTACATATTTTTGACGCTGCCTTCGTGTCGTTCGAAACCGAACTTATTATAAGATTCTTAAAAAAATCTAATCGATTGTTACCTTTTAAAAAAAGTTGTTGTTCAATTGTTTCCTATTAAAGTATTTTTATTGCAAATTATTGTGTGCTATTAGACGGAGAATCTGTTTACTTTCGCTATTAATTTGGTTCACCAAAACATACTGTTGTTATGTTTGTTGTTCAAAGTTAGCTTTTAACCTATGTTAACAATGCGGTTCTGTTATAAAGTAAATATTTTCTGCGTGCCAGAAAACTTCGTCTGATGTCAACAAAAGGTTTAGCGACAAGGATAAATGTCAAAGGAACAAGAAGGCACTGTACAGAAAGCCAAAGGTCAACGGACAACTTTGACAGATTGTCACACTTGAGACCGATGTCCTAAAGGTCATTTTCCAACTGCTAAGCTACGTTGTTGCCGACTGTACCTATATAATACCTGCCTGCATTATTTTAGCACCCTTCAGATTTTTTGGCACTTAATTTCCCTTTTAGCTTTTAGCCATTTACAGAGTAATTTCCTCAGAAAGAAGGTTTTCGAAAAATCACAATTTATCAATGCATCCTCATTTTTAAGAGTAGGAAGTTTAGCGGAAAATTTTCAGTACTTTTCTAAAAAGTCAGTTGTTAAGTCTTCTTTGTGAATTGGAAAATGTAGATAAAGTCAGTAAAGGCAGAAAAACTTCGTCCTTTGTAAAATGGTCTATTAAGTACACATAATTATTCAACGGTCAGAAAAAAAACACTGTAAGTATGTGGAGATCGTCTAACCTGAAGTGACGCGCCTTTCCCCCACATCGACGCATACAAGAGTGCTTGTCTGCGTAGAAGTTGAAATTAGATATTTTTACATCATTCGCCGATCTTTAAATAGTAAGTTACAAGTTTTGGTCAGATGACTAAGTATGTATAAAAAAAGCCAATTTACGTTTTTTCAACAATTTGTCCCGAATGGTATTACTTACTTGTCCACACATCAATGGCTCGTAAACGACTAATTTAAGAATCTATATTCATAGAAGTAGACTTACGAAACCAGCTTTGTTATGAATAGCTCATAATTACGCAAAAACAATCGTTAAACAATCCCCACTTCAATCAGATTATCGGGTCTCATCTCACAATTCATTACACCGATAGTATTAAAACTGAAACCGGTTGTATAAGCGCATAAACTGGCGACCGGCCATCGTGCGGTTCAAAAACGGCTGTAATTGGCGCTGCCATAATTTAATTCTGCTAACGTTGTGTTTGAGCTGATGCCAGAGCCGACCAAATTCAATAAAAATGTGAGCCAGGCCGCGGTCTCTGCTGTGCTTATTATGCCTGTGTTGGCCGGCAATCGATTCACCCGGTATTGTTGTTTCAAAGGTAATCAAGCGTTGAAGGTTCCACTATCCTTTGTGGGAAATTCAAAATGAAAGCATGCTTTGGATTCCGCAGTAGCGAGATTTTATTGCTGCTATTACTGTTTTTAGTGATCCTTGTACTTAATTAGACCCTTTCTTAGTCTTGTTTAAAAACGAATTAAACTCATACTTATACACGCACAGACACACTACACGTAATAGTTAAGGTATTGTACATTTCTCTTTTTCTTTGCCAGAGTCGATCAAATGCAATAAAAATGTGAGCCAGGCCGCGGTCTCTGTTGTGCTTATTAAGCCTGTGTTGGCTGGCAATCGATTCACCCGGTATTGTTGTTTCAAAGGTAATCAAGCGTTGAACGTTCCACTATCCTTTGTAGGAAATTCAAAATGAAAGCATGCTTTGGATGCTGCAATTGTGAGATTTTTTAGCTGCTTTTACTGTTTTTAGTGATCCTTGTACTTGATTAGACCCTTTCTTAGTCTTATTTAAAAACTGATTGAACTCATACTTATACAAACAGACAGACATACTACACTTACTAGTTAAGGTATTGTACATTTTTTATTTTTCTTCGTCAACCTGTTCTTTGCCAGAGCTGACCAAATTCAATAAAAATGTGAGCCAGGCCGCGGTCTCTGCTGTGCTTATTATGCCTGTGTTGGCCGGCAATCGATTCACCCGGTATTGTTGTTTCAAAGGTAATCAAGCGTTGAACGTTGCACTATCCTTTGTAGGAAATTCAAAATGAAAGCATGCTTTGGATGCTGCAATAGTGAGATTTTATTGCTGCTATTACAGTTTTTAATGATCATTGTACTTGATTTGACTCTTTCTTAGTCTTGTCTAAAAAAGAATTAAACTCATACTTATACACACACTGACACACTACACGACACTACACGTAATAGTTAAGGTATTGTACTTTACTCTTTTTCTTAGCCAGAGTCGACCAAAGTCAATAAAAATGTGAGCCAGGCCGCGGTCTCTGCTGTGCTTATTATGCCTGTGTTGGCCGGCAATCGATTCACCCGGTATTGTTGTTTCAAAGGTAATCAAGCGTTGAACGTTCCACTATCCTTTGTAGGAAATTCAAAATGAAAGCATGCTTTAGATGCTGCAATAGTGAGATTTTATTGCTGCTTTCACTGTTTTTAGTGATCCTTGTACTTAATTAGACCCTTTCCTGGTCTTGTTTAAAAACGAATTAAACTCATACTCATACACACACAGACACACTACACGTAATAGTTGAGGTATTGTACATTTCTCTTTTTCTTTGCCAGAGTCGACCCAATGCAAAAAAAAATGTGAGCCAGCCCGCGGTCTCTGCTGTGCTTATTATGCCTGTGTTGGCCGGCAATCGATTCACCCGGTATTGTTGTTTCAAAGGTAATCAAGTGTTGAACGTTCTACTATCCTTTGTAGGAAATTCAAAATGAAAGCATGCTTTCGATGCTGCAATTGTGAGATTTTTTTAGCTGCTATTACTGCTTTAGTGATCCTTGTACTTTATTAGACCCTTTCTTAGTCTTATTTAAAAACGAATTAAACTCATATACACACAGAGACACACTACAGTTGCACTACAGTTGTGGTATTGTACATTTCTCTTTTTCTTTGCTAACCTGTTAGATCCCTCTGCTGGATAAAGGTCTACCTCATAAATTTTCCTTGGTTTCCGTCCAAATTCTTCAATTTTTTTCCTTATTTTCTTTCAGTTCCTACCAACTGAAGCAACTGAGTGGATGTGTACAGGTAATATACCCAAGGTACCTGGTACTATGGGTCCGAATCACAACGCTATGTTTTATGTATGTTTTTATATCTATGCGTACCTCTATCAATCAATTCAATGCATCGGAAACAAAAACTTTTTCTTGACCAATAGTATATTGCTTAAGTTGCAACCTTGAGGGATCTCCCGTCGTTAATCAAATGAAGTGTTAAATGACCCAGACAGTTGTGCCAGAAGCAACAGATTCCGATTAGTATTAAATCGTCCTTCTGAAGATTCGTCCGGAAATATTTTATATTTATGAATCACTGAACTCACTTAACTAAAAAAAAATTCAGACATTCATTCGTCTGTTCGCGTCAGTTTCCTGGTTTTGTGTCTTATGTATAGAATAATGAGCAACTTTTAATGTAATGAGTATTAAGTAGTTTGTCTCATTGGGCTATTTATTTTAGTTTAGTCTATTTTTGAAAAATATTTCGCATAATATTTGAAGCCAAATATGACCCTACTCATAAACAAGTGAATTCCATTCCGAGCTCGAAAATTTCCTTAATTCTATCACATTTAAAACACGCGCTTATCGTTCTTACCTTGTTGTATTAATGTCTAAATTAGCTTGACTAATTTAACGTACGAAGGTGTACCCCAAGAAGGTTAGCTTGTACGAATAGTTGCCTGCATACCCTGAGCGGTATCTGTGAACAGGACCGCAGTATGCTAGATGACAATGTTAGTCTTGTGCCGATATTCAGACTATGTGAAATATCCTTAGACCACGGCGACGAGGCATAAATTATTGACACTGCCTCTGTGAGAGGAATTCCTTAGACCCTGTTGGAAGATGCAAGGCGGGAATAGTGTAGAGTAATCCCGGAAAATAGGCTTTACTCTATGTTTACACGCGTAAGGAACAAGTTTAAGCGGCTCTGAGTGCCAAGGCTAGTGTACAACAAAAATTGAAATAAACGCAATTTTCTAAGGAAGTGCCACATCATTATATTGGAGAATGACCCAATCCTGAGGGTGTGTCCTATGCATCCATTCTGTGGCCAATCTCAAAACTTTTCCAATTTGTTACGTTAGCCGCTAATTACACGTCTACAAGCCCAGATGTGTTTGCAGTTTTAAGTTAAAAGCGCAGAGCAATTTATGAAACTACCTTAGAGGGTCACATGTTACCAATCACGTTCAGTATTTTTTATTCATTCTTTAATGCAGAAAATAAAATAAAAAGTTCAACTGAAGTCCACCAGTTGAACTCTTTTTTTTAATTTTCTTTTTTTCTTTTTTCTTTAATTTGGCCTGGAGGCTATTTTTTCTGTACGTGGTGAAGGTCCTAAAAGTATACAACGAATAGATTAATAAATAAATACATACTATACATACTACTATATTTCCTGTTTAGGCAAAATTTACATAAAATAATCATGATGTTACGAAATATGATAGGCGTTAGCCTGAAAAATCATTTTCTGTGAAAATAAAACACCAGAAAACTTTTTAACTATGAGTAAGTAGGTAGAAAAAGCACAATTCAAAGTAATGACTCCGTCTAACCAACGACCGCCCTACATACACTACGTTTGCATTGCGTTCGACTAGTGCTAATCGACATCCTGAAGCATTAAAACTGGTAGGTAATCGAAAAGAAACAAATGAACGTTTTATTTCACTGATTCAATCGCCCGGTATTAAAACAAAAACGCATTTAATTACCATGGACGTAATGTGCAAAACTATAAATCGGCCGATCACGGCTTTAATACTACGTGCACAAACTTTTATTGGACCCGCTCAATATATTTTGGCATTGGCGCAAATACGACGGTTGTTGAATTAAATAATGAAAAGGCCGTTTCCCACAGGTTTAAAATGGCTGAATGGCGAAGAGCCAAAGTTTGTGGAACACCTACTCTTAATTTTTTGTCATCAGCAGATGTTATTGTTTTGGCTCAAGTTCAGTTGTTACAAAAGCTAAGTTGTGTTTGAAAACCTTCAATTTCTGGAGTTAGATGCGTAAAAAAATATGTCAAATATTTTAATGGCTTTACCCTGGATAACGGTAGTAGGCTCGCCACTCGTGGGGTTTAAAATTTTGAATGCTTCGTTCACCATGACGGCCACAATCAGTGTGGCTACTCCGTTTAGATATTGTCGTGAGTGTAAGTATGAATATCATTAAATAAAGATCAATGATCATAAAAACCTCAATAATAAGGTTTTTAATTGATCTCACACGATAATGATTATGACTTGCCAAAGCCACGTTCATTCACTAATCGATACATAGTTCCTAAATCCTCTTAGATATTAATCCCAAACTTATTAATCTTACGCAGCATAGCTTGCTAATATCCATTATGCGAGAGCAAACAACTTGGCAGACCGTGTACGCCATATTCTCAGCCTCTATTTATTAGCCATCATAAATTGCCTCTGGTTTACTCAGTTTCAATTAACTGAACATTGGTATGACGACGCCCAGAACGGAGACGATTGTTATCGTCAAAGGAAACATTACTGTTTGTATGACAACAATTAGCAGATTCCTGAATCTACGGAAGAGCAACTCATTGGACGATCTTTGCGAGCAAATAATAATTAGGAGATTCTTGTTCGGGCTGGTTGCAATAATGGGATTTTTCGTTTTGATTTGCACACGCGAACGGAATAAGGACAACCGAAGGGTTAGTTGATAATTCATAGAATGAATAAAGACTCTGGACGATATTGTGTAAATGATGAACAAAACACATTTGTCTATACCAAATTAAAGCAGTTTTACATTCATAATAATCTTCTATAAAAAGAAGAATGAATCCCCGAAATGTTTGTGCGACATAACTTTAGAGCGACTGCATTAAACATGAGAAATCGTTTGGAAACAACAGTATTACGTTAGAACAACATCTAGTTCATGATAATGATAAGACTTTACCATATTCAGCTGCAATATGGGTTGGTGGGATTGAAATACGAAATTTCATAAACCTATAATGATAAGTGATAGAAACCGCCTAGTAAATCGAACTCTCTCCACCAGCTAAACGCTTACTAGTTTACACTCGTATTTACCTACTTTGTACCCACTCGAGCAGAACGAGAACGTAACATAGCACTTGGGAATATCATTACATAGCCTAATACAGTGGGTATTGATGTATGTATACACGCGCTGTTGACTGTACTTATTGGTTTAATCCTGTATTCTGCATTGTATTATTATTCATCGAGGCCGAGGAAGCGACGTCGCCGCTCCGGTTCTCCGCAAATGTGCACACAAGGGTATTACGAGAGGCACACAGCATTTATACCCTCCGTATTGCTTCTCACGTCTCCTGACATGACCTGTCAAGGAGCAGATTGACGAACGACTGAGCCGAAGCTCGAACGCTCAGCCAATATGGAAATTAAAATTGACCGAATCGTGAAATATTAACGATGGTAATTTTCAGTTTATGAAAGGAATAAATAATTACCATATTTGTTCATTACAATTTGGGAAGTGGCGTTAAATGCAGTCTCGTAGGGACCATATTAACCAATTTATAATTTATTTCTGAATTTAAAAGTGGCAAACTGAAAGTCCAGCAATTTTTCGTTCGTTCAAATATTTTGCTTTCGGGACTATTTGCGGTCAGTCAGTTCTGTAATATTTATTGGAAGGAAATCCTCAGGTTTTCTTCAACAGTTATTTACATCTTCAAGATGTGTATAAAATATTTATTGATGTTTCTCACGTAAAAAACTCTAGATAACAAACCAATTGTAACATTTCTCAACATTAGGGTAGGTATCAACATAGATATTCATACCTTTTATGGTCACATTTAAGTCCAGCACAAACATTAGGTAGGTATGTTTGTGCTGTATTTGTCCTTTAGGAATGGTACTAAAGACCGCAAAAACAACTTACCTACTACTCTGTACCAACTGATAATACCTACCTTTGGAGTTAAAAGCATTACCCATAGAGAATAAAATAAACGAGATTGCAAGATTCTGGTGTATTCAGGCCGCTTCTAAAAATGTAACTGTGTTTTCACTAGGTAAGTACTTTGGTTACCTAATGAAACGCATAACATTTTTGGTCATAAAATCACAATGCATAATGTTGATAGCCATAAATCATCACTTGCCATAATTCCTAAAAGCATAACTTCATAACGCATACCATAACATGGCCGAAATTCGTAAGGCATACTCATCAAAAGGCATAATTTCGCTAACCATAAGTATCAAAAGGCATAATTATTATTTGCCATAATATTCGAAAGACATAATCCTCAAAAGGCATACTTTTGATAAGCATAAGTGTCAAAATCCATATTTTCAAAAGGCATAACACTCATTTTCCATAATTTCAAAAAGCATACATTTATTATGCAGCTTACAAATATTACATGTTAAACGCAAGCAGCGTGTAGTGTAAATGTAAAAAATCCAAAGAGCACTTGTCCGAAAACCGCCTTCATTTAGTTTATTAACAAAATTTTAATATATCATTTGCTCATAGTGATATATTAATTATTTTGCTCATAGTGAAATGTAGACAGCAAAAGAATTCTGTCACGGCTCCGGCATTGCGGGGCTACGGCGGTCCCACGCGTGCTAATCGTCACAGATGGCTTTCGCTCAGCACCCCAGCTTCGGCTTTTTGGCCGGCTTCGCCGGCCAGCCTCAGCCGCGGCGCTTCGCTCATAGCCACCTGCTCCTCAGCCCGCGGGCCGCCTCGCCCCTCCATGCCTACGCGGGTTTAAATTACACTCTTGGGGTAGGGCAAAACAAGTACCACGTGGTGTCGGGGTTGGCTGAGTCGGATTTGCCCTGAAGTAGAAAAAATGATTTTATGTGAATTAGGCTTTTTAATATTATGTCGAACAAAATTATGAATATTAATAGTTATGCATAGTGACATTATGTCTTTTGATAGTTATGCGTACTGACATTATGCGTTTTAAAGTATGCTTATTGAAGTTATGGTCAACGAAAGTATGCATAGTGATGATTATGCCTTTCGATGTTATGCCTTATTACTATTATGCATTAAAATGATTATGCGATTTAAAATTTATGCCAATAAAAATTATGGTTTTCGATGATTATGCCAATTGATGTATGGCAAATGAAATTATGGCAATAAATGGTATGCGTTCTAAAGTGTCACCAAGTACTTTATATTTAAAGGAAACAAACTTATCCAGCAAGTTTTAAGCAGGCTAACAGTGTCAAGAAAGCTAGCCACTAATCACAGTTAAGGGAAGCGATACAGTGTAAGCGCTGCGTGGTGGTCGCACTGTACGGATAGCATTGCTTAACTCTTCTTGTCTGGACTGGCTGAATGTTTTCTTGCTTTGGAAACATTTGAAAGACATTGCACTATTTTAACTCTAGGGAGTAGCTAAATATCGTTTTATGATTTCGTGTGATTGTTTTGTGCATCTAAGAATTATGAAACCGACTTCCACAAAACCTATCTAGGAAGATATTTCTTATAACTGGCTAGGTTTTTATAATGGTCAAATCGAATTCGATATGCACTAGGTTTTTGAGTACACGTATTCCAGCCATTTATAGTTTCATTGCAATTTCTGTCTCTGCTTCTCTGGGTATCATGATTTTGAATGGAATGGTCAAATAAAACGAAAATCCAAAAACATGTCCCTTACTAGGTTCTTAAATGGTTCAGCCGAGCAGCCAGGTTTGGGTTAGCATCAAATAGATGCACTCTTTTAAAAAGTCACGCTACGTCAGGAATTCATCCTTTTTGGAAGGGATTATAAAACTGCGGGTCACTTTGCCTTCGCTTTGCCGTGTGTTGTAGCCACTTGAGATCTTTTTGCTATCACTGCCGTCCACTTTTTCGTTCTATTTAACTAACCATTTATTCAAAGGATAATCTGCTCCTCTGCATGTTAGTTAGTTAGGGGCTAGATGGCGCTGTGTGGATTAAACTGAGAACCTTACCGACATTAATCGACGCACAGCCGAACCTACTGTTTCTGTAAACTTGAAATTTGATACAGGGATTCCTTTTATGATTTAAGTGAACACTAAGAAAGGGTTTCAAGGAATTAAGCCCCTAAACTGCGCGGTCGATAGAATTCAAACAAAACCTGGCTTTTGCTACTAACAGTTTATTTTTATATAAATACGAGGAAAAAATAATTTCTAATGGTACACAATACAATTAAACCTTTCACTCCAATCAATTTCCCCTCAGACAATTAGATTCCTCTCAAGAAAGGAAGCGGGCGGGAACCCCTTACTTACTGACCCGTAAAAAACTAACCGGCCCCAGCAAAGACAAATGTTTAACGAAACAAAATTTGGGGGGGAAATACCGGCAAAACCGGCTAAACCGAGAATAACGAGGAATCGATGGCCCGCGCCCAGCGGGCGCTAAAAGAAACGAACTACAAATTAATACAGCAGTTTGGGATCCACTGGGACTGTGTGGTTTTATTTTATACTTAGTTGACAAAGTTTCGGACGATTTTTGGCAAAAAAGTTTTAGTTGAAAACGCCATCAATTCAAAATTGAGAAGGAAATCGTTTATTAAAATTCAGATTGGGAAACGCACGTTGAAGCAATTTGCTTTTTGTTCAGACGTCATGTGAATTCAAGAGCATTCATAAATATTCATGTATATTATGCCCAATGTTTCATCATCATCATCATCATCAACCTGTTGCAGTCATACATACGAGTTTATAGACATACGAGTAGGCCTCTTCTATTGCAGCTGTGCCTTATAGTTGACGGGTAGAAAACTGATGACTTGTTAAAGCAGTGGTGTGCAGAGGTCGTAAGCTTTGGTCACGGAGAGCGTTCTAGGTTCGAATCGCACACCATGGTGGTGTTATTGTGTCAGGTCATGGTGTGGTTTCATGACATTTGACCTTTAATGTTTTGTTTTATATTACATCCATAATACAGGGGAAAATACTCTTCATGTTTAAAAAACAGTGATGTATTAAAAAGTTATAAATTATTACTGTGTTTAGGTCCAATGAACTTGACGTAACCGAGGAACACTGGCAGCGGCGGTAGGCGCACCCCTTACCACGTAAGGTTAAAATTCCCTCGATGAAATGCGAGCTTCTAAATGTTCCGTTCATTATGATGGTAACAGTCAGTGTGCCTCTGATTAACGGTTTGGGGTCGTGAAGGTATGTATGAACTTGACGTAAAATAAAATACCAATTATTTGGTTTTTTTAAACTTCATAGATTGATGAAATCACAATTTAGGTAAGTAAACCTCAATTCCAATCATCTAACATTTAAGCCGCTAAAAAAGTTACCAACCCTGAGCGTAATAAAAATTGGTAAAAATATTCGTATAATGCCTGCTCCGGTGCTCTACCGTAAAAACTTTTATTATGGAAGTAATTAATTTGGAAGAATGCAAATTTTTCTTTTAATCGCTTCTTTAGCGCCGCACTTTTATCTACTTTGTTTGAATTACTTTCGGTTAACAGTTCACGGCAAGTTTTCGTATTTTTTTTCATACCTATCAAATTGCATCAGATTCCATTATGACAATTATTTTTGAAATTATTTAAATTGTTAAGAAACGTATAGAAGAAACGTATGGCAATCGAAGGTGAATGAAACATTCAGCATCAGTCAGAAGTATGGATGTCCCTATCAGTTCTATTGACATTTTGCGGAACAGCACATGCTCGTGAGCGCGTGATCAGGGTTGATTGACGTTTGTGGATTTGGGGGTCAGAAGCCCACATTTCGCCAATTTGCACTTAATGTGGTAAGGGACGTGCCCACTGTCATTATCCAGGTTGCTTGGGTTTTCGTCGGTGTTTTCCATCATCGGATAGTTAGCCGCAAATTATACAATGAACACAATGTAGGTATTCCAGATTAGAGCTTGGAACCACTGGGTCCTGAGCCACAGTGTTTAACCAATAGGCCACGACATTCTAAATGTACTTAAGACTAGCCGCCGCTTGCTTCTTCGTCTCCGTGGACTTAAATTGAAAAACAAAAAGTGATATTTCTTTTTAAATTGTAGTCTATGTGCGATTCAGATGTATAAGCTACATTATTGTAAAGTTTCATTAAAATCCACTCAGTAGTTTTTACGTGAAAGAGCAACACGGCACATCCACACATACAACCTTTGGCTTTTATAATATTAGTAGGATGATGTTGAAAGGGTCTGTCTTCGCTCTTTTCGTTTATATGTCTTTAGACATTTCAGTCAAAAACCAAAACCCATTCCCATTTTTAATGTAGACAAGCTTTTAAATACTAATGCCAAACGAGTTCTAAATGGCCTGCCTAAATTGCTCTCTATACCCGAAAAAGTACGTACCGTAAAGTAGTAAAAAGTAAACTACCTACGTGACTTTCACGGAACAGTATTCGTATCTCGTTTGAAACGGAATCAGTGATGTATCCGATTGAACTCGTGACTAGTCAATGCAGATCAAATATGAGCCAGATTGGGTTGATTCAGAGTTCAGACAGCCACAGGTCGAGCTTTGTTTACTTTTACACACAAACCTACATGTAGTCCGACAAATTGGTGCATGCCCTCCTTGCGGGGTACAGACAAACGTTGGAGGAGACGAGGTACTATGAGCGAGAAAGAGAAGACGACTGAGATGAAGCGGGAGAGACAATGAAAATCATAGGGCGCGGTCCGTTTTGAGTCAAAAGTGATAATAGCGCGTTCACACGCGTCCCGAATTGATAAATTGTATGCGCGTGAACGACGTGAGCGCGCTATTATCACTTTTGACTCAAAACGGACCGCGCCCATAGTTGGTGTTGTGTGCGCTAATTGTTTTTGCATTTCTCCAGCGAATGAATTTCCCACAAGTTCTTTAACTTGTCCAGGGAGTCGTCATTTTACCTAAACATATTGCTTTTAGTTATGTTAGTTAGACGTTACTTTTCAAAAACTTACAGTGTGGTAGCTACAATGGCTTACACTGTCACGCAGTGCACCTATAACAAATAAACCCCTCTGTGTGGCGGATTAACAAAACACTGGCATGACATTGTGTAAAATGCATTTTTTGTTTCTATTTTGCACTGCTTTCGTAGGACATTTTAAACCGGTTCTAAATCCATTGAAAAATAAGTACAAAACAGCATCTGTTCGAGGCTTTGATTTCGAATGAGTATATGAATTAGCTTTAGTTGCACTGAAGTAACTATTTTAGAGGCTCTCATACAGTCACCACTATTGTTATTTTCAACTTAATAAGCCTAAGTCGCAAACGAAATCGCATAAAGACAAAGCGATTAACAATTCGAGACGTATCTATGCAGCAAGCAGTCGCGAAATGATTCTGTAGGCGACCACAAATCCGTGTGCACGAGATGAGAAATAAAGCCGTATTGAACCACCAGGACACTAAAAATAAATAAATCAACACTGTTGAAAACTGTAGCTGTAACTGTTAGCAAGGTAGAGACTTATATGATCTGGTCTCATAATAATCATCATCAACACCCATATGAAGTCCGCTAGATTTACGAAGCGGTCGGTTGTCGGTGGCCAGTATCCACCGACATCTTGGGACCATTATCAGGTCATCCTACTACATTGCGGGTAGGCGTCCTATCTATTCTAATCAATTGAAAATGCAAAACTCTATCAGTTTGAGGGTTTTTCCTTTCAAATGATTATTGAAATTATCTTAACCTCAGTAAATATCATAAAAGCTCTCATATAGTCACCACTATTATTATTTTCAACTTAATAAGCCTAAGTCGCAAACGAAATCGCTTAAAGACAAAGCGATTAACAATTCGAGACGTATCTATGCAGCAAGCAGTCGCGAAATGATTCTGTAGGCGACCACAAAGCCGCGCGGCGCTCGCACACTAGATGAGAAATTAAACCGTATGGAACCGCTAGGATGCTGTAATATCGTATATAATTTTGTTTGCTGAATGTGGTAATTTCTGTTTAAAACAATACCACTTTTTACATTACATTCTTCAATCACTGTATTTAGATACTAAACAATGTACTTCATAATATATTTATGGATGTGGCCGCGACCACTGTGAGAAGAGAAGGGTATACAGACTAGGTAAGATATCATTTATTTTAAAAAATATTAGTGAAAATGTATGTAAGTGAAATTGGGTGACCTTATCGCTAAGAGCAATCTCTTCCAGACTATCTTCGGGTATTTGACTTTTAATTCAGAGACAATATACCAGAAGAAAAAAATATGAAAGCGTGGCTTAATGGCTCTCCTCTACAATACTAGTTTTTGTACGTCCCACTGCGGGGCACAGGCCATACACACCTCACTCGACTATGAGGCAGTATAAGCCATACTACTTAGTTAAAATACTTATTGTAAGACGTTATCAAGCCGCGCTTAGGCCTCCAACTATAATAGGCTTAACAATCATCCATCTAAAGACATCTTGTACTGAACAATGAACAGTGAAAACAAAAACGCAGATTATCCTGTGGTAATTATATTGTGTGGTAAGCTGCTAGGTCAACTTGATGTCAGAGTTCTCCCCTTGTATTCAAGCGTTGTTTATCTGTATAAACAAGGCTTGGATATGAGGGGAAAACTCTGAAAGAAGAAAAGGGGAAGGGTTTTGCTAGGCTATCAAAGAGCCTCTTGTCATGCTGCCGGTTTTTATTGTACCTAAGTATTACATTACATTTCACTTATTATTTATTTTATTTTACGTATTTTATTTTAGTTTCTGTCATTTTACTCATTTGATTAGACGATGTTCTTTTCATAAAAAGTCGAAAGTTTTTTTTTTTTTCGTTATAACCTTATCAAATAATCTTGCTTGTACGTGTCGTGTAAACGTGTACCATTAGCTCGAGACATAGATTGTATTTACTTTTCATAAATAAATAAAAAGAAACAAATAGGTAAGTTAATTATCCTGTAATCAAACTAGCTTGTCCTGTAATGATCCTCAAATACAATAACCGGGAAAACTGATATATTGAAATTTAAGTAAGTAGGCAATCGGTTATCATAACCAGAAGCCATTTATCGTATGTGTTGATAGCAAAACATTAAATAACTTCAATTGTTACCAATGTTTCATTAGTCCCTAAGCCATTAAGTCTTAAATAATGTTTATTATGTATTAAGATTTCAGATATGATTAATATCCCTAGGCAACTGGCGTTAGCGGTGGGTTAGACTAAATTCACAGACTGAATTCTGAATTTGCCAAAACTTTTAATGGACCACATTCAGTTTGCTCTATGCAAAACTGCCTCCAACAAGTACAATATTAAATCTTGACGTAGGTAACATTCGCGTCATTCTGGGAATTGTGTTGAATTTTCAGGAAGTTTGTAATTGTTAGTGGAAAATCCAGGAAATTCCCTGAACACCGTCAACGCGTTCATCTTATACTACGACTTACTTAATTAGTACCTGAAGCGACTAATCAAAACCATTTGAGATTTTAATTACATCTGTGTCAAATTAAGCATACAAGTTACGAGTATCTCGACTTTGAGTATTTGACATCACGTGACCATTTTCATAACTCCAGGTTTTTACACGTCATGCTAAATTCCAAGCCGCGGGCCGATGGCATGGCATCCAGCAGAGATTTACAAAATTATACTTATCTTAAAATATAAAATATCTACAGTTTGTTACAAAGATGATAGGGTGTTTTTACGTTATTAAAACAGGACTCAAAATGTTGCATATTAGTAAAAAAAAAGTAAAAAGTAAAAAATCACGGCTGATTTTGCTGAAGGTGCAGGCGTGGCATTCTGCAAAGTGAGGTTACTTATATTTTGGCGTTTTATAAAACTCAATAACTAAGCGGATGTGATAGTTCGAGTGGAAAGAACATTTTGAAATTATTGCTATACAAATCTATAAGGGAGAATACCAATTCCAATGTAGGCCAATCAGCGTTTTTCCCCTAAGCGTGGCCAAGATGAGATATAGCCGTAGCCAGAATTGCATAGCTGAGCGTCGGTATGCTTCACTTTACATTGGGCACACGCGTCGGCTTTGGTCATTTATTATTTATCTATATATTGGTACATTATTATTATGTTTTGTGCTGCATTGTATACCGTTCAGTCTAACTGCACGAGTACAGGCAAGTGTACATAAGTATAACCTCTCGTTGCTAGTCTCGCCTGTTTTCAATACGCCTTCGAATTGCTCCATTAAAAGTTCCTAACTGCTTTGCTGTCGGTTCAAATGGCTTCGCATTGAAAGGTGACAATAGGCATTTAGGTTGATTTGATTCATTTATAGATACTAGATTAGAATCTAATATGCAAGATAATCCTAAAAAACTTTTTATTTCATGGTAATTTAATAAACGGTTTTCATTTCTTTTTTCTTTCTTCTTGCTATAGGTACATAATTTTACTAAATATTAGAATAGGTCTTTTTCGTGATTATTGATGTTTTTGTTTTTTCTGTGTTTTAAGAGCAACGCAGAATCAGAAATGTGGAAATCCGTTAAAGAACCAGGTAAAGTCATCGAATTGCCTTGAGTGAGTAAGTTGAAGTGGCAAGGGGCTGACTTATAGCGCAAAGAACTTACTCGATCAGAAAATATCTAGAACGGAGATTGATGATCTGATGCAGGCCACCTACGACAGCTTGGGAAATCAATGTAGCTTTTAATTGGTTCACTGGAACATTCTATGGCTAATATGTCGGTAAAATCAAGAGCTATGCTACTAACGATTTACTTCAAAATACATTGTAAATAGGATGATATGTGACACATTCATTTACTGTCAGAACTTAGTTACATTGTTTTTGTCAATCAAATAGTACGTACACAATATTTGGTCTGCCTTTTTCACTATTAAAACTCCTCGCTCTTGCAAAGTTCAATAGCATGAGTTACTTAACATCCAAGTGACTTCATATTTTCAGTTGCAAGCAAGAAAGTTTTTTCGATGCCGTAATCATCGACCAAACAGCAAACTTTAAATACTATTTGGCACACTTTCGAACTTCCATCGTGCCTGCTTTAGAATTTTCCTCTCTTTAAGCATCAAAAGTTAATTACAAATAGCCTAGCTTTCGTTTCAGTAATCAGTATCGATGTTTTGGGCAACCTTCATTAAAAAACGAAAGATGTAATTTTGTTTTTTCAATTTCAATAACTTTATTGTTTTCTGGATATCTAACAAGGTTAAATAGGTAGTTAAGGTAATTTCTACCAACATTCTCACTTTACTCTCGTTTTAGAACTCCTGCACCTACGTATCCTAAAATTAAAAACGTAACATCCGAGTGACTTCATATTTTCAGTAGTAAGAAAGTTTTTCCTTCATCGTGTAATCATCGAGCGGCAAACTTCGACTACTTACAAGTACCTACCTACTAGGAGTATTGGCACACTTGCAAACAAGGCACTACCGTGTCTGCCATGGGCCATGTCGATTTTTCCCTCTTTTTGCAGTTCGATTAAAACATGCAGCTCTTTCGCTCGATTCGTGTGTGCGCTACACTTGAACATTCACAGAAAGGTGTGGCAAATAGTGTCAAGCCTCGATCCGCCCAGGAAAATATATTGCAAATAAAACTGGAAGGCTGAGGTTACGTTAAATAAGCAGTATTGAGTTTCATCATTCTTGGGAAGATAGAACAATGTATGAAAATGATATTAATTGTAGATCGTTCGTAGCAATAATACAATATGCTTTCTATCAATTTTAAATGTTCCAGTATGTTTTGCTATATACTAAAGGATCTACCTATTTCACCATATATATTTTTTATCTCGATTACAACCTAAACGTATCAAAATAGTCGGGAAATTACTTTCGGTGCATTGGGTTAATCAAATTGTATAGCGGTTAAGTTACGTTTCAACTGTGGCTAACAATACAGTCAGCATTCAAAGTGATGATTTTCGAACGTTAACGTTAACGTTTGTAATGACAAAAAGAAATCTACTAAGTAGGTATAGCGGAAAGTTCATTCACAAAATAAATAGAATTTGATTTTTGTAAATAAGTTTCATTTATTTTCTTGACTAGCTTAATACCCGACAGACTTTCCGAGCAGACTCATAAAGGCGCTTTACAGACAACGGGGCGGCCAAGCCGGTCAATTTCACCGCGAAAGATAACGCAAATGGAGGACGCGGTCAAAATGGCCGCCCCACCTGGTAAGACGCTTTGCGGACGACAGGTGGGCGGTCTTTTTGTCCGCGAAGTGATACAGACCGCGTCTGCCCGCCGATGCCCGCTACTGCTACTTACCGCGAACACGAAGCATTTAAGCGCCCGGCGGGCATCTGCAGCGCGGACTTTTTGCCCTCCATGTGCGTTGGTAGTATAGGATGCCCATTGCGCTATCATCCACGGTGTAAAAGACCCGCCCGCCCTGCCCCGCCTATAACTGTCAAACGCACGCAGTTTAAATAGTCATCCAACTTTTTTTTTTTTTCAAAATTCTTCATGTTTTTATAATTTTTTTCTCTCCTTAGTTCTTTGCTTAAAGTTGCCTTTTTCAACTTTTTGACGGAAGTTTATTTCTGGTAGTTTATTTCTGGTCTGCTCAGAAAGTTATACCTAAATGCTCTTTTCTAGGAAACTTCCCGAGGTATTTTATAGGTTGTCTTAGTTCTGCGTTATTTACTAATATGTAGTTAGGGTACTAATCGACCGCTTATACGCTCTTAAAATTACAAAAGAGAATTCCACAGCAGAACCAAATTCGATTCTGACTTCGGAAATGGAGTTCCTCAACTGCACTATCATGCCATTTGGCTAGCATCGTAAAATATTTAAAACTGTTTAGTATAAAAGGCTTTACGCTAATGTTTGTATAAATCGCACTTACCTGTCTGCCTCCACAGTACGTTAGGTGTTTTGAATGTGGAGCCAAATTGACTCCATTAAAAGTTCTAAAGTTCCGAAAGCGCCGTAGCTTAGATAATTTACGGAGAGAGTTATGCCTTATATAAAAGCATGCACGGCCAATGAAAACTAATGAATTTATGTTCATGTTTATCTTATCGGCTTTATCTTTCCAAACTGCTTAATTATTTTGCACTTCGTCTATTATACTTAAGAAGTTATTTTCTAGTATTAGTGTGAAATATCTCTGAGCATTTTTTTATCTGAGAGATTATCCTAACCTATTTGCGAACACAAAATTTGCTCTGGATTGACATCACTCTCCTCTTTGATGAACTGTTATTCAAAAACCAATTATCAAGAATGATCTGATAACAAAAACAGTTGTACTTGATTCCCAGGAATACCCAATGAGAAAAAGAAATATAGTTAGCTACGTACAAAGACAATGACACGATTCCTATTACCTCTCATGTCGTCACCTAATTGACAAAGTTTCCATTACATTATTTGGGCAACCATTCCTTGTTGATACCTATGAGTACCATATAATTGTATTGCACGAACTTTGCCTTCGGGTATGCTGGAGATTGGTGGCGATTCTGTTGTATCCAAAAATTAGTACTTTTGTGGAAATAGAAATTACCCGTGTCTAGATGAGTTCACTAGTTCTTTATTTGCCCAAAAATATTTTATTACATTAAAAACTTGACTAAAAATCAATAAAATCGGATAATTATCACTGTCAGAATAGGTCCCTGCAATGTCAAGTATTGTGGTGTAAGTATTATAGAGATCTTCTAAGCTGAAATGACGCGCCCCTCCACCGCATCTACGCATACTAAAGTGCTTGCTTTTAAACGTAATTGCAGTGGAGAGCGCGTTCATTAATATTTCAGCTTTTTAGACAATCTCTACGAACACTCCAAAGATTCTAAAGGATGCAGTCCCAAAACCAGTCCCTTACCGCGCCATGAAACTCGAAAAATCAGGATCATGTTGTTTCTAACCTAGTGATGATTGTGGTCAGTTCATTTACAGAGAAAAAGATAGTTAACCCTTTTCATTCGTTTTCTTAACTCGTACCTAGATCAGAATTGCCACCTTTGTCCGGCGGGAGCCCCCCTAATTGATAAGAGAAGAGGGCGCAGTGATTAGGGAACGGGAAAGCAATTACTGGTTTAAGGGGACTAGTAGAGCTAAATCCAAGTTTTATAGTAACGAAAATTAAGTGTTACACTTCGGTGATCCAGATGAAAAAAATATGTCGTATTCTTGAGGATTCAAGGGTTGGTTTTATCAATTTGAAAACACGAATTAACAAATTCGGCTCGATAGAAAAAAATCGCAAAGATGGGTCTAAAAAAATTTTAGAATGAAAAAAAACTGTACTAAACATCATGCTATCATTCTGTTCTTTTCACAGAATGTGTGTTTTATAAAATACTAGAGCGTGCTCATTTTAGTTTTGTGATTTAATGCGTATATTTTCCAAAAAACACCAATAATTGATTTCAAGCAAATTGCGTGTGCGTGTGTGCGTGAAACGCCGTGTACAGACAGTACCGGCCGTGGCCTGATGCTAGACGGACGTGTCGCGCATTGCGCTCCGCATTTGAATAATATTTAATTGCTTAGTAATCACTGTTAGAATATTGCGTATGCTATAATAATGCATGGGACACGAAAACTCACCAAAAAGTCAACAAAAACGTCTTATAAAATGAATTAATTAATAAATTACCATAAAATGGACAATGCTTTAAACTAAGCGCTATTTTCGTGCGGAGTTATGGTCGACGCGGTGGAGGAACATGATTGATACACAGCCGTAAATAGCTTCATCTCATGGTCGCAAGTTCAAATCCCGGTTTTCTTATTGTATTATGTTTGGTTTTTTTTTTGTATCATAATCAAGCTTTATCCTACGAACAAAAGTTCGTAGGATAAAGCTTGATTATGATTAGAATGAAAGTTATTTGGCAATTTTAATAACAATAAAACGTTATTTGTATATAGTTTTATTTCCAATAACAACTTTAATTTTCAATCAGAATTTTGAAAGTAGCCACACGAAAGTTTCTTGCCGGTTCTTCTCAGTTGAGTTCGAACAACTTTCCGACACCGGTGGTTGAGTCACATTATGTTTGTGTAGTGTGCATTTATTTAAAAGTATTCAAGTCTATATGGACTATGCTATAAACTAACCGCTATTTTCAAAGATAACAGATGTCGACGCGGTGGAGGAACGCAATTATGAGACAGCCGATATACTATTTAATCTTATGGTCCCGAGTTCAAATCCATGGTTTATTTTTTGTATTTATTTATTTAGTATTTAAGTCTATTCTTAGTATATTTTTGGTTGTTTGATTGTATGGGACATGAAAACTCACCAAAAAGTCAACAAAGTCGTCTTATCTTTTTATTTTTGGGATTCAATGGTATATTTTCCAAAAAACGCCATACTGTTCAATTGGTTCTCAGGCACAGTGCGTGTGCGTGTGTGCGTGAGACGCCGTGTAGCGACAAGCGAATTCGAGTAGCGACGAGTACCGGCCGAGGCTGTTGGTTGGACGTGTGAAGCATTGCTTAGCTGAAATAATATTTTATTATTTTTTCAAAAGTCCTCGATTATTGTGTACACCAACACGGGTGGGCCACGAAAACTCGTCAAAAAATAAAAAAAAATGTCTTATATAAGGAACGCCCGAAGAATGCACGATGCTATAAGGTTAGCGGTATTTTCGTTAGCTTCAGTAGACAACACAGTCAGTGCAGTAAACTTAGAATAATTGTAATTATTATAAGGCAGTGAAGTAGGTATTCAAGGTCCTACTAGTAGTTGCCATCCTAATCAAGCTATATTTTTAATTTATAGCCTTTGAATAAACTAAAAGGAGGAAGATATAGGTACCCGCGTACTAAAAGTGGCTCTACAAAAGTAGGACCTAATTTTAGCCCATATGACAGAAACGGCCCCGCGGTCCAAACATAAGCAAGTCCGACGGACCAACTTATAAAAATAGGTCCAATTGACCTAGTTTCAAAAGTAGCTTCAATGAACCTACTTTCGTAAATTGGTTCAATGGACCTGCTCTCGAAAAGACCGAGGCTTGTCACAGAAAACAAAGATTGCAATGCCACTTTTCAAAAGTAAGTAAGAGTTTAATTTGATAAGAAAGTTACTATACTTCTAATACTTCAGATGGTCAGATTGACGAGTTTGGTTCAATGTTAGTGAACGCTCTGCATCTGGCAAAATTATTTAGTAGTCTCAGGTTGTGAAACCATAGATCTATATAATGCATAGACAGGTATCATGTATATTCATATTCATTTATTCACTATAAATTTGTAACAGAAAGTACAAGGATAGCAGTAAAATTGTAGATGGTAGGCATAAATTCACCTTTTCAAGGTATTGTGAATTTACACATAAAAAATAAAAAACGAATTATAACATTAACAAAAACAAAAAAAATAACAAAGCAACTAGAATATTTAAAAATCTACAAATCTATCTATGTCTACAGGCGTACAAAAAAAAAAAAGTAAGAGGTGCCAGTCAAACGAAATGTATGATTTCGATTTTTTATTGTAATTTAGCTTCAAAGTATTCTTTGATGCTATAAGAAGAATTATCAATGAGCATGTTCCTAAGCTTAGTTTCAAACTCTTTGCCTTGCACAGCTTTCAAGGAGTTTGGTAAATGGTTGTAGACTTTTATTGCCATGTAATAAGACCCATTATTAAGCAGTGACAGCTGAACTGGTGGCGCCACTATGTCGTTCTTCCGGCGAGAAATGTAGCGACTTGGCTTGTCGCAGTATTTCTGGAAATAATGATGCTTGCATGCTGCGTAAAACTGAAAACTGAAAATGTGGTAAGATAGAAAAAAAAAGGAATAGCACTGAGGAAAAGGTATGCCAAGAAAAAGAGACGACTGGTTTACACTCAAAAAGAAATGATAAACACTTTGGCCAGGAATGCGGAGACCCTGATGTGCCGGAGGAGATATACAATAAAATGAGAGAAAACTTCTTGAAAAATTCGAAAAGACCTGACGAAGAGCGAGCTACGGTGGAAAGAAAAACTATTTTGCAAAGAGCCAACGGAGAATGGCTTGAAATGAGACGAAATGGCACATTGAATATCGACATAAAGCTTGAGAGAGCGCGACTGATAAAATCCACGCTCCGATCAGTACCGGCTCAGATTCAAAATCCCGAGTGCTTTCAGCTCGAGCTTCAAAACCGCTTCGAAGCCCTTGAGAACAGCATCGATGTGGACGATCAATACAACATGGTGGTGGATACCGTCCGTACGGTAGGGTCCAAGCACTTCAAAACCCGCCGTCCAAAGTCAAAGAAACTATCCAGCCAGACTCTCCTACTCATGGATCAGAGAAACGCAATGCGGCTACAGAACTCAGCGGATGCCCTGCGTTATCGGCAACTCAATAGACAGATATCTAAGTCTTTGACGAGCGACCTTCGCCAATTTAATACCCAGTGTATTAAAGAGGCCATTGAGCGGAACAAAGGCTCCAAAGTGTTCGCCAGAGATCTGTCTATTGGGCAAAGCCAACTGACGAGGCTGAAAACTGAGGCAGGTAGCATCATTACGTCAACACCTGAAATCCTGAGGGAGATTGAGAGTTTCTATGGACAGCTGTATTCCACTCAAACACCGGTTGAAAGCAAGGCTAAAGACCCTAGAGCCAAGCTTACCCGACACTATACCGAAGATATCCCGGACGTCAGCCTGTATGAGATTAGGATGGCTCTCAAGCAGCTTAAAAACAACAAGGCGGCGGGTGATGACGGAATCACAACAGAGCTTCTGAGAGCGGGCGGTCGGCCGATACTCAAGGTCCTCCAGACGCTCTTCAGCTCTGTCATCCTCGAGGGCAGAACGCCAAAGGCATGGGGCAGGAGCGATGTGATGCTGTTTTTCAAGAAGGGTGACAAAACTCTCTTGAAGAACTACAGACCCATATCGCTTCTGAGCCATATCTATAAGTTGTTTTCGAGAGTCATTACGAATCGTCTCGCTCGCAGGTTTGACGACTTCCAACCTCCCGAACAAGCCGGGTTCCGAAAAGGCTATAGTACCATAGACCACATTCATACGCTGCGGCAAGTTATACAGAAGACCGAAGAGTATAACTTGCCACTTTGCCTGGCGTTTGTGGACTATGAGAAGGCCTTTGATTCGATTGAGACCTGGGCAGTGTTGCAGTCTCTCCAAAGGTGCCAAATAGACTACAGGTACATCGAGGTGCTAAGGTACCTATACCAGAACGCCACCATGTCGGTCCGATTACAGAACCAGAACTCTAATCCGATCCAACTACATCGAGGCGTGAGACAAGGAGACGTTATTTCTCCGAAATTGTTCATAGCTGCGTTGGAGGTTATTTTCAAGCTTCTGGACTGGAAAGGACGCGGCATCAACATCAATGGCGAGTACCTAACACACCTACGATTCGCCGATGATGTAGTTCTTATGGCTGAGACCTTGGAAGACCTGAACATAATGCTCGAAGATCTCGGTAGTGCTTCCCAAAGAGTGGGTCTTAGGATGAACATGGACAAGACGAAAATCATGTTCAATGCCCATGTTGCACCTGCTCCGGTTAACGTTGGGAACATTACACTCGAAGTTGTTGACCACTATGTTTACCTGGGACAGGCAGTCCAGTTAGGTAAGTTAAACTTCGAGAAAGAGATCTCTCGTCGAATCCAGCTCAGATGGGCAGCGTTCGGGCAGCTCCGGCATATATTCGCGTCCGAAATACCTCAGTGTCTCAAGACGAAAGTCTTTGACCAGTGTGTGTTGCCAGTAATGACATATAGGAGTGAGACGTGGTCGTTTACTATGGGTCTCATAAGAAGGCTCAAAGTCACCCAGCGAGCAATGGAGAGAGCGATGTTTGGTATTTCCCTGCTTGATCGAATCAGAAATGATGAGATCCGCAGGAGAACTAAGACAACCGACATCGCTCGAAGGATTGCATCGCTGAAGTGGCAGTGGGCGGGACACATAGCGCGGAGAACCGATGGCCGTTGGGGCGGAAAGGTTCTCGAATGGCGACCGCGTACCGGACGACGTTCCGTGGGCAGGCCCTCCACAAGGTGGACCGACGATCTGGTCAAGGTCGCGGGAAGCCGCTGGATGGGGACAGCGCAGGACCGATCGTTGTGGAGATCTTTAGGGGAGGCCTATGCCCAGCAGTGGGCGTCGTTCGGCTGATATGATGATATTCTGGTGACTCTAGTGGATTGAATTCTGCAACTCAGATACGACTCAACAAGTTTCAGTACGTTACCTCTTATACCATACGCAGACAGTTTTTTTCATAATATACTCGTACCATGGTCAACACAATGCTTTTGTTAAGTCCATTTACAGGGCGCATGTCAACTAAAACCAACCTGTTCCTCGGCAAAGATATTTTTCAAAATAGTTACTCAAGGAGCTTTAAATCACTCGCTCAAATATTTTCGAAATGACTGGCACCAATGCTATTGATCTATAACATGTAATATCACGTCTATTACCCTTCTTGAAAAGAGGTACAATGATTGTACCTCTTTTCAATCTTTTTTAATTTATTAGGAAAGGTGCTTTTTGAAATACAATTGTTAATAATGTGACTTAAAATGTGAGATAATTTGATTGGTATTTGTTTTAATATTTCTGTAGTTTTGTCATCATAACCAGTGCTTTTACTATTTTTCAAAATTATAGGTAAATAATATTATAATAAGCATGTCATCTCGCTTTTCCAGAATAACATGATTCATATCCACAACTATCACCTAAATAGCTTCAATTAAACGACATAATTCTTAAAACTAACCCATGCTTAGCCATCACTAAATATTTGAGCTTAAAACTAAACGTTGTACTTTTTATACGCTTACATTAACCGGAAAAATGGCCAGAAAGTGAAAACTTGACTACAGTCCATTTTACTATTCTGTTACAAGTCATAACATAAAAATTTAAAAATTAATAAAAAATAATGTGATCCCACCGAATAAAAGTTTTAACATTTAATTAAATGAGTTCTATTTCTTATTCACAGCCATCCATACAATTACTAAATACTAGGTATTTATTATCCATACAATTATTTTTTTATGTACGTACTAGGCTAGTACTCTTTTTTGATTGAAATACAAAATATTCACCGATGGTCTCATTATTATTTTAATATTTTGTTTTTATACCCAGTGTCACTTTTACAGTAAATACTAATCCAACAATACCTCTCTAGTTAAATTTCCATCAACCCACAAATATCTAGTACTTCCTACTAATCCTACTTCCTACTAATATTATAAAGGCGAAAGTTTGTATGTGTGGATGTGCCGTGTTGCTCTTTCACGTAAAAACTACTGAATGGATTTTAATGAAACTTTTGTTTCTCGACTTAAGAACACGCAGACAAAATCGCGGGCGGCCGCTAGTAATAAATAAAATAAATGTCTTGTCTATTTTGTTGTTTGATCTATGGGTGCTTTAATGTAATATCAAAAGTAAAGTAAAATTATCAATTGTTTTTAGGTCATGAATGATATCATTAAATATCATTATTTACAATTGATAATTCGTTATGTTTCCTGAAATGAACTTATTTCTTTGTTTTTTTATTTTTTTAGAAAATTCTCACACACTGTCACAGTGTTCGTTGCCAAACTCATCCGAAACGGCTTGGGCGATTTTAATAAAATGTTATGATGTACCTACGGTGGCTGGCACATCACGCTACCGATTTCCGGTCAGTCCTCCTTGCTCTATTGCAAAGAAATGTCATTTGGCAAGAGCGAGAGACAAAACGGAAATGGAGTAACCTGATGTGCTGTTGACTGTACATACCTACGTTTGTTAAATCTGAGATATGCCATAAACTATTTTATAGACCTGTTTTTTTTGGAGTCCAGGTGGACGAAGTCTCTGGTGGCAGCTAGTTAGTTAATAGGTATAATGTAACAATAGAGGTGAAATTCCTTCCGGTCGTAATTAATTTATTATTGACTAGGTTTTACTTAGGTTAAAAAAAGAATAATATATCTTTATAAATTGTAGCACATGATTCCGATTCATAAGCTGTATACTGCTCTGCTGCTATTGATTAAAGCATAACGAAAAGTATACATAGGTATAACCTGCCCAAGAGTATGAAGAATAATTGTTTCAAATTTCGTTAAAAAAGTCGTCGAGTAGTTTTTGTTCAGACAAAAATTTTACTGATTGCATTTTTGGCATCAGTAAAATTCTTAATCACCTCTTGATTGTTAATTTTTAAATTTATTTCATGTACAGAGATGAGTGACATCTCTTGGAAAAATGGCGAGATCTCATTGTAGTTTTATGTTGACACGGTAGTTTCATGTTGCGCCGATAGATGGCGATATACCGGTTGTCTATGTGTGTGTGTCTAAATTCTCGATTTCAGTTAGGTCTAGTAGTCCTCTTAATAGGACTGCAATGTCTGCGACCGAGTTTTGCTTCCGTAACAATGTTTCTGTTTTGTAATGGGGAAACTCGATCAGTGCCAAGACACTGACCTAGGTAAATAACAGCACTAATTATTATTTATTGGAGTCATTTTACTAACGATCTCATTTGTCGTTATTATTAATCGCTGCTAAGGTACTGTACTGTCTTTCTTTAGAGCTTGAATATGTACAGTCGACGGCACGTCAGACTACCCATTTCCGTTTTTTATCTTGCTCTAGCCCAGTCTTTCCCAAAGTGGGCGATAACGCCCCCTCGTGGGCGCTGCAGGTCTCAAGGGGGGCGGTAAGAGACCCAGAAAGAAAATGGGGGCGTTGTGTTGAGGCGGTAGGTGAAAAAATGGGGGCGCTAAAAAAATATTTATTCTCGAAGTGGGCAGTAGACAAAATAAGTTTGGGAACCACTGCTCTAGCCAAACTCTTTCGAACGTTCGATGTCCACGTGCAGAATTTCAGCCCTGATCACGTAAGTGTAAGTGATGCTTATGAATATGAATAATTAAATTACCGTGATGTTGCATTACTAATCATCAAAATCAAACACAATGATATTACCGAGAGGTCTCAAGATTTAAAAAATGAGATAATAAAGCAGCTTACAGCGCCATCTGTTAGGTTTGGCAGTCACTATTAAGCAACTTATTTTGCGCTTTTTGGTGATGAAGTGGGTAGTCTTTATGTAAGTTTCACAGATGTCGCTCCAGTTCATAAAAAGCAAAATTGAAAAAGTACTTAAATAATTTCACCTTGTATGATTTTTATTTCAATATCATTGATGATGCCCTCAAATTGTTACAAACTTTCTAAAAAACGTTTCCTCCAATCAAACATTTCACCAAAGAAATTGTACATAAACATTTCTTTGCATAAAACTACTTAGCAAATGAAAAAAAAACATTGGCTAGTGATGCGACTAAACTACAAACGAACTAACAAGTTAAATTATCATTATTATTACAAGTTAAGTATAATGTTATAGCTGCTTTTTTAGTTTTGTATTAATATTATTGAGTACAATTTCAAATAACTTGCAAACTGGTAAAAAAGTGAAAAGATTGGTTGAATGGTAAACTCTGCTTACGGACGATAGCTTAACGTGACCACGTCTTATCAAAACACTTATGAAACAATTACTTAAGCCGAACGCTCAAGCCGATGATGCCTTCCGCTTGCTCGTGCAGCGCTCTGGCTTCTTCCGTAACATTATAATGAGTCATGCTTTTATATGCGTGCAAACGGCTCTCATCAATTTATTAATAATTGACACGTCAAAAAAACTGTAATCTCTATTAAGTATATTTTTTATCAAAATTTGTTTCAGGATACCTGGATTCTCTCGCAGCTTCTAGTTTAGGATTTGGCCTACATCAGTGCCAGTTGGAATATTCAGCCAATATCCAGTGTTCCGTAATGAGTGTTCCAGCACTAGACAGGCCACCTGTTTTTGGAATTTCCCTAGGGCTGCCATAAAACAATAATTTAAAGATTATAGAATATTAGAGTGGCATGGATGATTAAGCTTATCTGCACATTTTTCATGACTATACTCCGTAACCGCAATACTTATGAGGGAACTATGTCGAAAAGAGTAACTATACAGTTTCTAGCCGTATTCCTCTGGATAGAATTAACTTCTGAACCATTAGTAGAGTCACATTTTTTTCTTTTTTGCACTGTATGTCAATTCTCGACTTTCACAATAATACCTATGTGCTTGTTATTAATTCTACACGAAATGAAGGCTTTCATTCTATTTATTTTATCGATGAATTCAACAATGTTATGCTGTTGAATTCATGTTTATAGCTACCAACATTATGAAGTTTAATGAATCAGAACTAGAACATTAGGAATAGAGTAGTTATGAATCCGGGATTCTTGAATGAATAATTTAAGGTTCCGTATAATGTAAGGCTATTTTGAGAGTTCCAATAAGAGGAACTTGACCTTTTCGGTTAACCTTGGCGCACCCCTTTTTTTCTTTGTTTGACTCAGATTCGCTTGAACTGAATCTATTAATTCTTGTAAATAGGTTACCTATTTTTTTATTTTTCTATAATGGACTCACCCTCTTTTAATGAGGGTATTTCGCCAATGTCGAGTGAGAATATGCGTTTGCATGTTAACATTCAAATACTGGTATTGATTATTTAAATGCGTTGTGGAGTTTTTGAGGTCATTCACGTGGCTGCAATTTTTTAACAATTGGTTCATCGAAATCAAAACTCCATGATTTTTGACAGAGGGATGTTATGTCAAATGAAGCAAGGTCGATTATGCGCCCTCTGGCGTAAAAAAAGTTATTTTTTTTTCGTATTTGAACATTAATTGTAAAAATAAATGAATAATACTCACTCAATAATACACACTCAAGTTATCATTATTTCAAAAATTTCGATCGAAGACGATCATTTCCAGTCATAGTTAACTAGAAAGCATGCCCATTAGTCGTCGGTTATATTTTGGTATTTAATTATGGTAACTATGCCGGTGTTTTAAGTTTAATAAAACACAAGTAAATTTAATATTACAACGACTTGTTTTGTGATTGACGAATAGCTGCTTACGCCACCTTTGGTGAAAATACGCATCCCTAGAAATGTCAACTTAAATATAAAAAAAAAACAAAAGTCATAATATAAAACAAACAAATTGAATTCAGTTTTACGCGGTATTTCACGTTAAAATTTTCGGCTTGTTTGATTTTTCAGTCGTAACGTACACGAATTTCAATAAACAGACAATGTCTTACGGGAAATTACATCGGTTTCTTCTGCGTTCTGTCGCTAGTCTTGGTGTGATGTCATTAACTGACGCTAAACGTATACTGACTTCCCTTACCGGTATGATCTTTTTTCCAGGCAGAAATCCAGTAATCACCAACCAATTCACTATTTTAGTTTGCTTATAATTGTGCTTTTTCAGACGAAGAAGAAATAGCGCCCGTTCAAGACCTCATCAAGGAGATTAATGATGAGATCAGACCTTACCAGCAAGCTATAAAAATAACAAACGATGAGCTAACCAATGAAGAAGTGGTGGTATTCTTGTCTCTTGGGTTTGATGATGCGACTAAGTCTCAAAATGTATTCAGTGCCACAGAACTAGAGTATTTCAGGGTCCTCCTTGAACAGATAATGACCACTGAAGCGAGGCAGTTAACTGGTATACATGCTATTAATTTGGTTGGTGGTATGAAAACTTCTTTCACTAAGACTGATGCTCAAGTGAGTATATTTCTTTACTAGATAAATTGCTCATTAATTCCAAGAATAAAAGACTTCAGTACTCTAGAATGTAGGACTGTAGTTGCCACCGAGTCAATTATGTGGTGGGTTACTTGGGTTTTAATAGTGTTCTCCATCACTAGAGAGTTGGCTGCAAATTGTATTGTTAACACAAGCTAGGTGGTTTTGCTATATTTAAGCTGGGGACGGCACACATTCCAAGCCTCAGTGTTTAACTACTAGACCACAATCTTTGCCAGAAATAGCTACTGTACCACAATTTTCTTACAGATTCTGCCCTAGAATGACATAAAATTGATAAAACTGAGTTGAAAGTTTGCTTAATACTAATTTCAGAAACTTCTCAATACCTGGTGCCGAATGAGGTACCTGGACAAGGATGGAAACAACTATGCTCTTGGTGTCAGAGCAATCCATGAGTTTGAAGGCTATCTCAGGCAAAACATGCCAGACACAATTGAAGAATGCTGCTTGTGCAAACAAATCGTTTTTAGAGTAAGTTTAACTCATTCTCTTTTGAAGTATAGTTTACATCATCATCATTATTGTGCCAAACCAGTGGAAATCACTGCTGAACACGATTTTTCTTGTAGATTTCCAGAGGGCTAGTGACAAGAGGTTAGCCGCCAGAAACATGATTTTCAATCTGACACTACCAAAATATTACGCAGTTCTTAATTTTAATTGTGTGACTTATTACATTTTATATGAGGTGAATTTTTCAACTGTTTGTTTTATCCTGTAGATTATCAATGCACATACAAGTTTAGTATTAAACTCATCAATTTGTAGTTGAAATAATTAGACCAAAAAACAAGTGTACTTTGTGTTTTTTCAGGGTTTCAATTGCCCCGGATGTGCACAGGCAATACACACAAGGTGCCTGAACAAGTATTTGGAAAAGGTGGAGAAATGGCCATGTTGCAAAGCTGATTTCAGTCCATCACAGCTAGAACAGCTGCATTGTGCTGAAAGGTACAATTTGTTAATTAATTTGTTTGTAAATTTACTTGTGATTTATTTTTATATACTCATAGGTGCAAGGTTGAGAGTTGACTTTCAAAGCAAAATTCTGTTACTTTGAGTAAGGGATACTTAAATTACCCACATGTATGTTTGACAATTTTGCATAGCTAGAATACGGTAAAGGAGATAATACTATTACTGTGGTTAGGAGTTTCATTATATTTTCTTTTTCCCACAATGTTCACCCATTACCTACTTATATGTTTTCTATTTTTTGTTAGTTGACTTGACATGCTGGACTGGTTTATTTCTTCATTATTTTTGTTTGTTTCCAAGGTGTTCACTTATCATTTGTTTTCTACTTCTTTCTGTATTGTTTGGTACTTTTTCATTTCATTTTCCACTCTAGACTTCCATTTTGTTTGACCTTTAGCTGCCCTCCTTCAGTTTTTTGACAAGTGTGCTTCTTCATTATCCTTTGCTGAGTAGTACTCAGTGTTAACTATTGTCCATTGGTGTTTTCCTAACCTTTAAATGTGTTGTATGCGTGAGGGTTTTCTTGTTACATCTGCCACCTTCGAGTGTTTCCCAAACTTTGTGATCCATTGCCCAATATGCTGCTTTTTGAAGTTGTAATTGTATAGTCTACCTACAGTCTACAGCTTGGATGGTGATTTAGTAACAAAACCTGCAATAAAGTCGTGGGTATCGTCATCAATTATATTCTAAGTGTGTTCATCATTCTTTTCTTTTGATCTTTTTGAGGTCCTTGTGGGACAAGGAGGGCGGATCGGCTACGATGACCAGTGTTGACCGAAACACGACAGATTTTGGAGTGTGTTGAAGTATTACTTGCACCACCTCAAAGTTGAGGTGAGGGCTGTGCCCAGCAGTGTTATGTAGAGGCTGATTAGTTTTGTTTCCCACGCTTTGCATCCAACACCCATAGTACAATGGAAGACACGTCAAGAGTTACTTTATGCACCAGTGTCACCATTACTATTATGTTAGTACTCGATGTAAAGTGATGTAAACTATGAAAGTGTATACAGTTGAACCGCCTTCTATAATATTTAATCTAATTATAATACATAAATTAGATTAAATATTATAGAAGGTGGTTATGCACATTTTGCCTGTTGTTACCTTTTTTTCCTCTACTTGTAGGTTGCCTGGAAGAGATTGCTACTAAAAAGGTTTAAAGACATTTATTCTCACTTAAGACCTAAGTCACTTACATGAGAACTTAACTTAAGTAAAATACGTGTGTTCGTTGCCACAATAACAAAACGCTAATATTAAAAACTTAGTCTAAACATTCATAAAAAATCAAAAACTTAACTAGGTACGAAATTTACCCGTCCAACGTATTCATTTGCATTTTAAAGCAAGTCATCCGCAATTATATGTTTGGCCAGTTGCTTCTTGAAGACGTTGAACGAGCTTACATTTTTTATTTGCGAGGGTATTCTATTATAAAGTTGCGCTCCCTCATAAGTCGGCGTTGTTCTACCGTAGTTCGTTCGGATCTTAGGTAAGGCCAGAAAGCTAGCCCGCCGCGTACTGTGGTTGGCAACCTTTTTTCGCTTGGTGAACAATATGTTAGTGTGTAAATTCTTATTAAGCGCTTTTCGAATAAAAATACAAGTATTATAGACGTAAAGTTTTCTTAAATTCATTAATTTAGTGTCGTTGTAATTTTTTTTAGTTCTTGTTAAAAAGTGATAGTTAAAGAGCATTTTAATTATTTTATTTTGTAAAACTTGAAGTTCAGTCAATTTTGTTCTAACAATAGAGACGCCTCATTTCTGCATTGTACTTAGTTGTAATAAAGAATATTGTCTTTTTTTTAATAATTTTAAATTTTATAGTTCCAGGCTAACTCAAACTCAGCAGCTAGACTTAACACAGCAGACAGAACAACAAGATACTGTTGCTGAGGAGACACAGGACCTGTCAGACGACATCCAGACAACTCAAGACATCATTCCTGAGATTTCCCAAAGAGTGACCAGGAAACGAAAGAGGCAGATTGAGTGACATTGTGGTACTTTCTTATTTCATTATATTACCTAGTTAGAAGTAGTTACTGCCTTGTTAGAATTATTGCTTTTGTTTGTTATTTTTTTACTGTATTTAATTCATCCATCTGGATACAACAAGTTAGGTATCGATGTAAATTAATCGAAGTGATTGTTACATTATATGATTAAGGTAAAATATCTTAAGAACGTCGTAATAAAAATTGATTCAAGTTAATTATTATTTATTTAACAAATTAGCAGTAAAGTTGAGCCTACACTTAAATGCCATTGTTTCCAAATTAACAAGTCATGGACACTAAATAATCATAAAGCTAAATAAACATTTTCAACTTTCCTTCTAACTACTTTAGCTGCTCTAGGGTAGAAGTCCAATAAGTATTTCCATTGATCAAGTTTCAAATACACAATATCCACAACAGTTCTGGCTCTGAATGAGAAATGATGCGCAACACCCACAAAAAGTCCCTGAAAAAATATCAAAATAGTTATTTGCATCAATCAACAAGTAAATTGCAGATAATACACAACAAATGTAAAGCCTTTACGTCTCACTGCTGGGCACGGGTCTCACCGCTGGTATGCGGTCACTGCGGTGGCGCGAGTCATATCTCAACACGCGGGGTCAGTGCGAATGTTGAAGGTGTGTAAAGTCAGTAATAAAATTTGCTGTCTGATGTTATTAGGCCGCCCTATGTCCTCTGACTAGCCTTGATGACGGAAACCAGCAACGTAAACCGAGACCATCTGCTTAACGTGCCTTCTGAAGCATGTCGATTCCCGCAAATTATATCACTAAATTTCGATCGGGTCGGGTACCCATCCCAATACTGGCTCGGCGTGTGTAGATTCACAACGGCGGCCGTGTAAAGAAAAATAGCAAACCTGAGCAACACCAAAACTGTCTTCAGGACCTAAAATGTCATAGATTGATTCAGTCAAATTCGGATGAACAGTCAACACTTCGACCTGAAATCAATTGAACTTATAAATGTTAAGACTAGTTCATTTAGGTGGTTCATATTCATCAGATAATAAAAAAAACAACAAACAAAAGGATACATATAGCGAACAGTTCTAGAGCAGGCCGCCTCCAATGGCAGTCTAAAAATCTAGGAGAATTCCAAAGTATTTTGTATCTAAATGAAGATATTGAAGATCTGTTGCAGTATTCAATTTATGACAAAAACAATTAAACCATGATAAAATTATTGTTGACCTCTCCTCTGTGTATAAAATAAATACACTGATCGGAATCCCCGCACTGCACTATGTAGTTCCCGGGGAAGAACACGCAATGTTTCATCCACATTGCCAGCATTCTCTTGAAGTCGTCATCAGCTTTGTTGAAGATCATCGACTCTCGTATGTGCGAGCCGTAGACTGCTTGCATCACTTGACAACGGAGGCGGAATGGTAAATTGTGGACCAATTCTGGCATCTGTGGAGATAATAAAACGATGTCTAAAGTTCACTTTTACACACTTTCAAGGCTATATAATTTTCGTTCGGGATCGCCCTTATAGGGGTGTCAGTGTCAGCGCAAAGCACCTTAGAGCCTCACCACCAACATCCTTCTAGTCCTAGTGGAATATGCTTGGAGCATAGTTATCAAGTAATCAGGCAAATAGTTGTCATAACATTACAAATCCTTGTTATAGTAACTTAAAAATAACTACTGTTTTCTATGTAGATATAGATAATGTGTGTATTTACAAAAAAAAGTTTTTAAGTATGTTTATCTTTGGTCTAGTATCCTATAGTTCAAGCTTTGCTTAGTTTGGTGAGGTGTGGAAGAATGTCCGAAGTCCAATGACATTCATTTTTCATTTTACATTAGCCACGTTGCAGGCACTTCACACAACATTTAATTCAGTCAAATCATTTAAACGCCCTATAAGGCCATACCTGCCGTCCTTGTTGCCTGTTCCACAGCTCCCTAACGTAATCCCACATTTTATTCATCTGGTGATCGCTCAAATCCATATCTCGTAAACCATCTCTCAGCTCATTGATTCCGTAGTCGTAAGCGATTCGAGATGACGAGTGCGCGGTTATCATTGCAGACATTTCTGATATCAGGAGTCCTGGAAATTAAGAATGGATTACTTTGACGCTGCCTGCCCCAGTAACCGGTTCATGTGTTAACTGGTAATCTATATTGGTGGTGATTCTGATGGCTCTATTCCCAAAGTAAATTCTATATTTCGTTTCCTCTTCAGAAAATGAAAAATGATGTTGCAATTCAAGATAAACTAGGCTCTGCTCTGTGAACTGGCACACGTTTTCGCAATTAATGAGTTATAAAAAATATAAATGGTTTTGCACGCCCCCAAAAATAGTCTTTGTAAGCTTTTGGTCAGAATTTGACAACTTTTAGCTGTATCTTTTCAATCTCAAGGAGAAAAACATATATTTAAGTATAAGTTATTTAAGCTTAATTGGTGCTCAATAGATTTGCCACAAAAGATTATATTTTAGAGTATTGTCTTCAAAAAATTGCCTGTTTATAAATGCGAGTAAGTTATTGATATCTTGTTGTTTACAATCAAACATATTATAGCGAGAACAAAAAAACAGCTTCTCAAATTGGTATTCATTCAATAACACATGTAGGCAGAAGGTGGGTTTAATTATCATATTATTTTGATGTGATTGTAAAAAGAGCAAGGTCATCTGACGATTTCAAATACATTTTGCATAATGTATATAAAAACAAAGATAAAGTAGGTCAACCAATTAGCACTATAATTATACAATATTGCTAATTTATAGATAATATGCGAACAAACCTGTACAGAATTTTATTATGATAATTACAATAATGGTCTCAATGGCTTCGAAGTTGTTTTGCGATGACACATCTCCCGTGCCAGCAATTGTTAATAGGTTTATCGTATACCATAAAGCTGCTATATAAATTGAGAAGTAGTCTTCCTGTAAGTAAAGGCACCTATAACTTTATAACTTTACTCTATAACTTTTTTTTTTTAGAAACATTAGGTAAGTTAATAATAAATATTCTTCATTATAGACAATGAATATTCGGCAACGATTACAAATATACTAGGAAAGTGCGATTAAGTCAGATCACCTGTTGGTTAATTCAAGTAAATATGTTCACATGGCCGCACATCAGCCTAACCCTTTTGGACTTTGTACCGACTACCCCACTTCGAATAGAACTTCCCTACTAATAAAGGTCTGCTTACGGTGCTAGTGTGTAGCGTGATGTGCGGCCGTGTGTACACGAAAAAGTCGCGACCCTAGTAGCTAAGCGAAAGCTAGTATACGCTTTCCTAACTCATGAACAATTATTTTTGGCCCGTTTAAAACCTTACCTCAACGTATTTAGCTCGTAAGTTTAGTTCGTTTTTGGACATCCAATTGGCTGAAGTACAATGCACTGGGGTGAGACAAGATAGCTTGAAGAAAAGGCAGGCTGTCACATGCGCTAGTATTGAAGCCCATATTGCAATTGAACTGAAATATGTATAAAAAACCATTTAAGTATAATATACAAACAAAGAAAATAGTTTCACTCGAGATTAGATTCACGGGAATGTGAAGTGTCCATTTTCATTATTTTTTTATTTGTTGCACAACAAAAGTTTCACTAAAATCAATCCCGTAGTTTTTACGTGAACACAGCACATCCACGCATACAAACTTTTGCATTTATAATATTCTTAATAAAAAATATTTTGTTGTAAGTGGGTGGACAAGCGTGGCAATAAAGGCAGTATTTATTCATTTGTTGCAATTACGTAATTTGTCTAGCCTGTTGGCGCCAATGGGTTAGAGTTGCTGCTAACGAGATCGTTCCGAAAAGTCATGGGTTCGATGCCCACCCAGAACAAACGGTTGGTATGGTACGGAATGGTCAACATTAGTGTTCATGGAGGTAAGTGTTTTAAAATAAGTAAAGTAGGTCGGCCGGCTTGCGGCAGACATGAATCGAACCCATCTGATACCTTGGTATCAGATGATTAGAATTAGTTCAGAATAAGTGTAGCTTATTACATATTTGTAAGTATTTTACTGATGAGTAATAATAATATTCCTAAGTCTTAATTATCGTCCTTAATTTATACTTAGGAATTTTATTTATTTTGAAAAAAACAGGGTGCAAAAGGTATACATGTATCATAGTACCATTTGGCGACTGATTTGGTGTAATGGTTGAGAAGTCGGCTACTATATCAATGGTCGCGTGTTCGATCCACGCACAGTACAAACATTTTTGTGCATGAACGTTTGTTTGTATTGGTCTGGGTGTTTTTTCTATGTATGTATTTATAAAAGAAAAAGTGTTTATCCGTTGTCTAGTATCCCATAATACAAGCTTTAAGTAAGTAGCTCACTGTGGGGCTAGATGGCTCTGTGTGGAATAATGTCCAAGGATATTATTATTCATACTTACGTCAACTTGAATATTAAATTCGCCGACCCAATATTAACAGTCCTATGTACTCTATAGGTGAATAGATATGAGATCCGAAGTAGCTGGGGTGAGCGTAGGTAGCAGAAAAATGCTAGTTGCATAGGCGGGCGCAAGGGCAAGGCGTACGCTACGTAGCAGACCGGTAGGTTTGCTAACAAATCCCGCCTACGAAGGTACACCTTAGAGAAATACCTGTGATAGAAAATATGAACGGGGGTGTAACTACGAGTAGTTTAATATTGATTGTATAATAACTGATAGTTTTCAATTAAATCATTGTGACATAATGATTTTTACTGCCCACGTAAAAACGGGAATCTTTCATAGTAATTGATTGTTGTCTAAACCGTATTAATGAATTCGTTAAGGCGGCAGATTGAGGCCGTTGCCCATACTTTATATATGTTTATAAATACTTAATTACGTCGTCCTGCTGGATGTTTCAGATTATTATTATCGTTATTGAGTCTTAGTTAACTATGGAGTAGGTCCTGCACATAGCTCGAAAGCTATGCCCTTTCTGGAAGGCTAGTTCGTTTAAATTAACGGGTTCAAATCTCAATTCAACCAACGCTATTGTTACATCAACGTTATTTGAATCACTAATCACATCAGTATAAACATGCGTTAGACTTTTCAGACAAAGGCGATAGGAAAAACACTTATTGCATACTCACATTTTTCTAACTTTCTTTGGATTTAACACATAATCTCCATATCTGTTCATATAGCCGCTATGAATATCCAAGAAGATTTTATACATGAATATCACGTCGAGAGCCACTGATATGTAGAAGTAGTAAGGGACTGACAGAAATGCCATTTGGTATACAAGAAACATAAAATCTGCATACGAAAGAAATAGTATGAACTGTTCTGGAAAAGAAATAGAACCTCATAAGACAGAGTAAAGAAAGGATAACATTAGTAAAAGGTATTAAGAATTAATATTTTGGTTCGTTAGATTTCCTGGCCTCGTTGGCGCAGTGGTTACTCATACTGCGAACAGTGCCGGGAAAGTTTGATTGTGAGTTCGACTCTCACCCAGGATGAACAAAATGTGACGATTTGTGTTTCTTCTGTGAATGAGCGTCCCAATACATAATAGTCCGGTTTTTCAACAATCTTGCCATGTATTTGTAACGAGAAGTTTGAAACAATATATTACTTAGTAATAGTGGGTTATTAGTTACCACTATCAGTGAATTCCATTCAACTAAATAATCATTTATACGCGTTTATTGAAAAAACTACCTAATAGGATTTTTCCCTTTATACGAGCAATATGACAAAAATTTACTGTAAAATTCTTAAAATAGTATTATCCTTGTAAGTGCTTAGGTAAGTATGCTAGTTTTTTTACACGTAGTATACAATCTAAATAGCTAGTTTTTTCACCTATCTACTAAAAGGTGAAGAAGATGAGATTTACCCATAAATGTAACCAATCCGCAGTCAGGCAGAACACTGCTACGAAACCACCTGTGAATATAACCCAACCGTGAAAACAAAGTAAGTATAAAGAAAAATAAGTAAGTACTTAAATGCGTTTGTGTGTGTGAGAAGGTTCAGAAGCCACTATTGGGCTGATGTTCTGTTCTTAGAAACGTGGAGGTAGATTTTCAAAAAACATGTAAGTTGTATGCTATAGTCCACTCGCTTTAAGAATGCAGTGATTTCATACTTGTCCTTCGACCTAGCAACCTTACCACCTCACCCTTACCAATTAAATCGTTCCTAATTTGAAAGCTAAGTCCACAGTGACCAGCTGAACGCATACTTTCGAACGCAAAGGTTGTGGATCTGTGTTTTTATGTGTGCGACAGAATTACATTTAAAAATCACTGCATTCTAAACCTGAAGGGACTATAGTTACCCTGTACCTACTTGGAACTATTTTTCAAGAGTTGATAGATGTCGATGAAGAAGAAGAAGAAGAAGAAATTAAGAAGAAGAATGAAAGAAGAGTTACCTATGTGGCTTCAGAAGCAAGAAGGTAGCAGCAATGTAGTCTAAATTACCAGAAGAGGTGATGGACCTTGAGCCGTGGGATTCGGCAATGCTTTTCTCTGGACTCTGGAATGATTAAAGGTAGCGAATTAATGTATTCTTATCTTGGTACAGAGGCGTTCACATAAACCTTCACATAGGGGCACCCACAGACGTAAAAGAAAGACGGACGCCACCTCGTCTAATCATGAGTGAAGCATATTATGCTGCCAGTTTAGGTGTGTGCGTGACTAGCACGTGTCACACGACTAAAAGGGCGTAGTTTGTCGCACCTAGTGTGTTTGCGCGCGTGTAGCAGGTCGTGTACCACAAACGAAATTGTAGCACCTTGCATGCTTCACATTTTTTAGTGTGATGTTCCGTCCGTCTCTCTTTTATGTCCATGGGGGCCTCATATTGCTTACATGAAACACATTTTGCAATACAAAGATTGACGTGAAAGCCTCTGTACAGTCAGCGTCGAAAGTATCTTAGCATCATTAAAACCATGACATTTACATTGCTGACAATGTCGTAGAAATAATGACTTCTTATGTTACCATTTTAACTTACTTCTATATTCATGTCTATGTCTTCAAAAGCGTCTTCATCATCCTCGTTGCCCTCCTCGTATGTCAGAGGGTAAGTTTCCACCTAGTGACGATATTAATTAAATCATTATAAAATACTTTAAAACGCTGGAAATCAATAAGTTAGCTTGACTATTTTAATATGCAATGATTTCATTTGTATTGCGGGAACCAGAAACAACGGGAATTGAACACAAACACCCAGATCCAGCACAAATATCTATTTCACCAACAAAAAATCGAATTTCGGCCCAATCTGGCCTAAACTACTTTGCTATGTTTTGACAACCCATATATCGCAGCGGCACAAACGCCGTTTGAGACTCAAACCGGAAGCGATATTTGTACTGGGTCTCGGTGTTTTTGGTTGTGGACCCTCGTTATTCCTAATTTCAGAGCAATGTATGTGATATTGTCTCTTAATTCATTATTTAAAGTTTAAAGACATCTATTCTCACTTAATACCTAAGTCACTTACATGACAACATAGCTTAAGTAAAATACAACGAGTCTTCGTAGCCACAATAACATAGATCGTAAATTTAGAAATTGAAAAATTGACAGGCCTTCAAAATTATATTCTGTTCAGTCCAAGAGCTGAACAGGCCTTGATCGAGTGCCTCTTACATGAGAACGTGCCTAAAGTACTAAATAATAATAACGAAACATATTCAATTTAACTATTATAGTTACCTATTGTACTAACTTACCTCGGTACTGTTTCTTTCAGACATGACAGTTGGCAGCACATAGTCCTTTGGTGCAGATGCGACGGACTTTATAACTTTTTTCAAGACGGATGGATAACTCTGAAATGCAAATTGTTTTACTGCGGACTGTGGCTTATTTCGCAGCAGCAGTAAGTAAACTAAATTATATTTATTATGTTATACTTTGAAATGAATATGATACTCAAATCATTATCTTTATTTTCGAGTTAGTTTATCTGAATTTAGGGGCTATGAAATTGTATAAAACATCTAGTTTGTGGTTAGTCTTTTTGAGATCGTTCTGAAAACTGATAAAGAAATGAAATAACTGAAACTGATCATAAAATAAAATTAAGCAAACCTTTAAAAGTGCATAGAAATCACGTCCTTCAATACGCAACAGGTCAATGTTTCTCGAAGCCACCACATTCGACTTGGTTAAATATTTTGATGCACCTCTGATATTTCCAAATATACCTCCAGGCCCCATACATGCTTCTACTTCATTTACATCAGATATTATATCCACCTACATTAAAATTCAACATTTGAAACTTTATTTATTACTCATTTGTTTTAGGCCTTGACTATAGTCAGGCTGGCTGTCTAGTCTGTCACAACAATTCTTCTGCTATGGTCTATGCCTCTCGTACGTAGCGCTCATACTTCAGTCGTATGTTATACGAGTGTTCTTTAATGTGAAAAGGGTGTTTTTTTAGGGATCCGTAGTGAAACCAGGAACCGAAAAAGTGAAACTAATTCGCTACGCTGTCCGTCACCTTGCTCAGAGATTCTTGGAAAAGTTGATCATGAAAAATATACATATTATTATTTTCTCTACGTCCCTTACACGTAGAGGGATGTTTGTTTTTGTCTATCTCATAAAGTCTTAGGATAGGTCATTAAAAAATATTGCTAGTCTGAACAGACCATTTTCCGAAACAGGGATCCTTTCGAGAAATATTAAAGTGCTATTTCTTGTTGGAAAAAAGTAAAAACTCACGAGAGCGGCTGTAGAGTGTATAAAAGTTAAACGATGTTGAGAGAAAATCTATAAGAGTAACTTTGTAAAAGTTAATGAATTTACCTACCAACTTATGAATGTACCTACTAAGAGGTAGAGGGAAACATCAGATATTTTAGTGAACAAACCACGTTATTGTCAACTTTTCAATATTTCGGTCTTTGTCCAAATTTCGTTGGTTGACGTAGCTAAGTTGTTGGTACCTATTTATAGGCAGTCTTAACTTGAATGGTTTTTGATAGGTACGATCTTCTTCCTATCGTGTCGATGGCCATATCCTTTTCGAAAGGTAGGTTGATCGGAAAGCATAATTAATTATTGTGTTTATTAAAATAACACGTTTATTAACTCTACCTTTCCTCTGTAAATGATATACATTGAACTTATGACTTCATTCGATCTCGTAACCATGTATCCCTTCTGAAAATACTGCTCCTTGAGTTTCTTCGCAAATGCCCTGAAGAATGAGTACTCGACGTCTTCAAACAAAGGGATTTCCCTCAACGTTTTCTCATACATGTACAGAACTGCGTCTTCGTTCAGATTTGCATGTAGTTTACCCAGTATGGATTGGTGCTAAACAGGGATAATTAAATCTGTCCATAACTGTTATTATGTGTTATTTGATAACATTTAGAAGTAAACGAGGTGATTACTTGCATTCTAATTTTGCATGGTAAGTTGTCGTTAAGTATTTGCATACTTAGGTGTTACACAAAGTGAAGTAAATTACTGGATCTTTTGTAATTGCTTAGCTGTTTACATAACAAAAATAATACTCATTTACAGACTTATTTATATAGAGAGACTGTATCACATGATTTTAATTTAATTAATTAATTAAATTATTAATTGATTTAATTTAATTAATTGATTAATCTTGTGCACCGCCTTAATTTCTCTGTCTTACCATGTGGTTGACTGGTAGAGAATTCCTCCTGGCATTAAGTCCGCGATTTGTACTTTTTTATGTGCAATAAAGAATTAATAAATAAATGATATGTTGATTACAGCGAGTTTTGGTTAATTATGTAGAAACGTTTTATATTTGTTTTTGGGTTCTATAATTTTTGGTTTATCATAATAATATGTTAATTGTTTCTTACCGACCAACCACCTGTCCGCTTCCATTGATATTTCCAGTACTCCATGATAGTCCTTTTAAGTGCTAAGGGTACTTTTTCTCTATTTAGAAATAATTCTAAATGCTTTAGATTCTCTTGAAATATTGTGACCACTTGATCTGCCATCGCTTTGAGTGAAGCTATTTTTGCATACACATACCTGAAGACATTTTGTGTGTAGGTTATTTAAATATTTTAAGAAATAATAGAATCACACAAAAGGGCTCACGAGACTAGTGTTCTTTTTAATAGTGACAACTATAAAATTCGCTATGAATGACCCCCCCAGCGAGCAATGGAGAGAGCGATGCTTGGTATTTCCCTGCTTGATCGAGTCAGAAATGATGAGATCCGCAGGAGAACTAAGACAACCGACATCGCGCGAAGGATTGCATCGCTGAAGTGGCAGTGGGCGGGACACATAGCGCGGAGAACCAATGGCCGTTGGGGCGGAAAGGTTCTCGAATGGCGACCGGTCGCGGGTTCCCGCAAGGTCGCGGGAAGCCGCTGGATGCGGACAGCGCAGGACCGATCGTTGTGGAGATCTTTGGGGGAGGCCTATGCCCAGCAGTGGGAGTCGTTCGGCTGACATGATGAAACAGAATGGCTCACGAGTCCAGTGTTATTTTAAATGGCGACCACTATAAAATTCGCTATGAATGAATAAATACCCCTTAGTTGCTAAATACCAGGAATCTCTGAGGTTAACCTGTATGGCTAACCTATTTATGTTGGTATACTTATGTATGGATGTATGTGTCCGTATGTTACTCGATAGTTATCTAACACTCCTAAAACAAAGGAATCCTATAACAGGTTCCAACGTAAACCTCACAAATAGGTCACTGCTATTAAGTTTGAGATTTACTTTGAAAAGAGCAGTAAATAAAACCACCAATACAATTCACCAAATTCAACTGCTATTTCGTGTAAGTTTTGTGTCGGTTATGTTCCAACAATATTTCGAAATAAATACCTACTCATAAAATCCAAAGGTTATATTACCCGAAAAACAAAACGCCGTGTATGTTGCTACATATGGACAGGAGCATGTGGGTGGTGTCTTGAGCAGTGATGTCACCAAAGCCAGCCCCACTAAAACTGGTCGCCGCCCAGTAATAAGCTAGCAGGTAGACTTTCGATGGAGTTAGGTATCCATCCTTGAGCGTCGTTGCTGCATCTATCCATGATCCTATTGAGGCGAATCTTTATGGATGCTTTCCCACATTAAACATATCATTTACCAACAGCTGTTAGTCTATTGTGTAGGTGAGTTGCGTCTCGCTAAGTATGAAGTTCCTACCCTCAGTAAACGTTATCTGATAATTATAACCTAAGAAAGAGCTTAGACAGTACAGAGTGGTGTGACATACATTTTTTTCTTGGGGCTTTATTTATATCAGCTAGCCGAACCGAACTTATGGGGCTACATTTGCGACTATTTTTCACCTTTCAATTGAAACGTTTTACTAAAATAAACATCGCTTAATTTAATTGGAAAAAAATGGTTGTATTTTCGGGTATCACCGTGCTTTGGAAGGCATGTTAAACTGTTGGTCCCAGTTGACGTCGCTAGATGTCAGTCGTAGCCTAGTCAGAGGCCTTAGGGCGGCTTGATAACATCTGACATTAAGGTTGCTAACTAACCTTACACCCCTCCAACAATCCGCACTGAGCCCGCGTGTTGAAGTATAGCTCGTTCCACCTCATACTATTTGAGGTGAGGCCTGTGCCCAGCAGTGGGACGTATATAGGCCGTTTATGAATGTACGTTTATATATGTACTTAACTGGAACGCCTAACATAAGAATGAATACCCCTTCTTGTAAGTTATCTTCGAGTATGGGTAGATGTGGCCATATCTGAGATAAATAAACCAACAAAATGCGTGATACATACCAAGTTGACAGACCATGCTTCCATCTGGATGAAATGTTACGTTCATATATGGACCTTGAAGTGATAACATTTCCACCTTATCCTCAAAATCGGCTGAATTTGACGCCGTTACATATCTGCACGTCATGATGATCAATATTGATGCATAAAGATTCAGGAAGAATATAGTTAATAGAATGAATTGAAGCACACTCATTAGATATGCCTGGAAACAAAAGTTTTTTGAAAAAAGGGTGCGCCAAAGTTCACCTAAAATTTTAACTCCTAAAATCGGAACTCCGAAAATTTTCTGCCTAAAGTTTGTCATCCTAACAATCCCAATTCCTAACTTCTCTATTCCTAATGTTTTAGTTCCGAGTCATTCAAGTTTCATGAGATCAAAATGTAGATATGTTAAACTTACCCTTCTTAAAGCTGCAATTGATTCCGCCCAAAACGCAGACCAAAGTTTGTAAATTTGCAAAACGTTTACCATTCTCAAAAGGCAGTGGTACACATGGTTATTCATATGATGGTCTTCATCGGTATGGCTTTCATCATGTTTTGGTACAAATAGTTTCCACATTGCATACCAAGGAAAGCATGTCAGAAAATCTATTGCAAAAGGACCCTGCAGAACATAAATAATACCGGGTTTATTTATTTGTATTTACAGTCCATTCGCGTTAAGAATGCAGTAATTTCATACTTGCCCTTCGATCCATTACGCCCCCTAACCAATCAAATCCTTCCTAGTTGGAAAGTCAAGTCCACAGTGACCAGTTGAACGCATACCTAATTTCGAACGCAAAGGTGCAACAGAATTAAATTAGAAAAATCACTGCATTCTTAACGCGAACGGACTATAGTTGAATACGCATCCGAATTAATTTTGCTGTTCAGAAGAATTATATTAACAAATAGTCTTATCAACTCTAATACTTTACTTGTATCAGAGAGAGGAGATCTAAGTAATGTTAATCCCACTTACTTTCAAATAGTTTTTCGCGGTCATATAAGGGTGGTAAATCAATTGATTTTTAGATCCATAATATGCAACATGCAGCATCAAATAAAGATCTACGTAGCAAATTACTTCTAACACTAATATGGTTCTGTTAAAAATCCCACACAATGGCGCCATTGATATTACTATCTGAAATCATCCATATTTTAGTTTTATAAAAAAAGCTGACTTTATGAATCAGCCTAAGTATAACACAATTCCTTCGACATTCGTCCAGACAACGCCATCTAGTTCCAAACAAGCTCTGCCGCCCGTACTATGGAAACTAGACCACGGACAAACATACTCAAATACTTTTTTTGTTTCCTATTGAGAAAACATCCTGACTAAAACAATCAGCCTTGTTAACTGTTATAAATAAGGGGGTTATTTATAAAAACTAACGCAACGCTAAAACTTAGTTTCAGCTATTGTCGTGTTATGTCACTTACTCGCAAATGGCGGCAGCAACAAGAATGAAAGTGACAAAGCGATACAAAAGTTAACGTGTTGTTGAAGAGTTGTTTAAGTTTTTATGAATAAGAGGGTTGACCTTTACACCAAATCGATCATCAATTAACGAGCTTTTACTGCACCAGAAAACACAGTAATTTACAGGTAATTTTTCAGCATCATATCACTATTTTTGACGGCTAAAATTTCAAAGGCTAATCAAGCTGTAAAATAGATTTAATGAATTACCTACCGGTACTAAAATGCATAGTATAAACGCCGTAATGACTCTAAGTAGTGCCCAAAATTTGAGGAAAAACCCGTTCGGTTTGATTATTATAGGCAAGAGTAGATATGGGGCAATGTTGTTCAGAATTCGAAACTCAGAGTAAGACTTCAAGTAGCTTTCTTTGTTTTTCTTGTAGTCGGCAGATACATCTATGAAAGAATCTGCAAGAAAAGGAGGTTTCACACTTGGGTAAAAAACGTGTATCTGTGTGAGTGTCTATTAAATCTGTTGTCTGGGTTCTAATGTTTGATGTAGTGGTCTTCATATTTATTTTTGGTATTTCATAACGAAATATTGTTTTTGTGATAAATTGCATGACTTTTTTCTTGCTTTTCTGTGTTGTGAGGTCGAATTAACATCCTTGGCATGGATATTCGCAGCAACCTCAACCAACGGGACTACATCGAGAGCGTTATCAAACAGCATCCCGTAAACTTGGAATCCTGAACAGAGTGAGACGATTCTTCACGCCTGAGCAGCTCTGTCTTTTGTATAAGACACAAGTTCGCTCGTGTGTGGAATATTGTTCTCATCTCTGGGACGGTTCCGCCAAGTATTTGCTAGAAGCTCTCGACAGGTTGCAGCGACGCGCTATCCGCATCATTGGTAGCCCAGAGGCAACTATGGCTCTGGAGCCTCTCCAACTGCGTAGAGACATTGCCAGGTTGAGTGTACTCTACCGCCTTTACAACGGCGAATGCTCTGAAGAGTTGTTCCAACTGATCCCGTCCTCACCCTTCCACTCCCGCACCACACGCGCTGGTCTGCGTCAACATCCACACACGATCCAGCGACTGTCGGCCCGCACCAAAAGGTTCGGTGATTCGTTCCTGTGTCGTACCATCCAGACGTGGAACGCTCTTCCAGCGCATGTGTTGTGTCCTTCTTCCTACAATCCCGGGTTTTTTAAGCGGGGCGTGAAAAGGCATTTATGCAGGCCTTCAAAATGAGATTGACCAGCAAAGTAGTTCTCAATTACTGTGCTTGTCAACCCCATATCTGGACCTCACGACTGCTTCCCATCAGGTGGAGTGAGGTCATCTTGAAGACCACTATAAAAAAAAAAAAAAGAATTGGTAAATACCTGTTTACTATTTTACTCTAGAATGTTACTGTAAACTTATTGGAAAAAGTCGGTTTCACAGTCAATAACGGAATCGGTTAGGGATTTACCAAAGTGGCCAGTGTGTTACAAGTTTTAACGAAATGAAGTTCAATTGTTAACTTACCGTTCAAAAATTGCTGCAGTAGATTTATAATCCTGACTTTTTGGTTCTTACCAACCAGACTGTTGTAATGCCTTAAGTAATTCGCAGTGCGTTGTGTTTTTGCTTGTTCTTCTATGAGGCGTAGCTCGTCTTCCGTTAGTAGACCTTTGTGCTCCTTCATGTCAGGGAATAAGCTTAGTGCTGAGGTGTATGCCGAATGACTTATGCTTATCAACTGAAATGTGTTGGATGTAAAATTGTTAAATATACGAAGTCTAGGACGTTTTGATTACACCAAGATCTTTTGACCCGAAACTAAGCAGAGCTTATAAAAGTACAAGCTCCAAAAAAACCTTTTATTCATTAATTGCACCGAAATGTCAGACTGATAAAAACACTTAAATATTTCCTAATGCCGCAATAACGCCCAGACACATAAAAAAACACATACTTACAACAGTGTTCATCACATAGATAGTTTGTCCTAGGCAAAAATCTAATGCAATTATATTCGGCCAATGGTAATACTTATTGGACGGAGATTTTAAATTAAAAATATTAATATTTGACATTAGAGATGGAGCCATGCCAGTATTTGACTAATTGTCTGCTATTTTCCATGTGCCAATCACACATTATGATATTTGATACCCAGTGTATTAAATATTTCAGTGTTGCTATGACATATAAAAAAAAAAAAAATCCGTGTGTCACTGATATGAGGTAGATTTGAGTAGCGAAGCTGATTTATTTGACTCGCACTGGGACCCATACAAATGCATTCTTTGCATCCCTACTTTGTATTCGATCACTGTACAGTTTGCGGCTAACTCTCCAGTGAAAGTAAACACCTAAACAAATCCCAAGCGAATGAGATAAAAAAGGGGCTCGCCCCTTACGACATGGGCTTGAATTCTCTCCGCGAAATGTGGGCTACTGTATGTTCCGTTCACCATGACAGCAACAATCAGTGTGCCCCCCCATTTTTGGGATATAGTCGCTAGCGTATGTTATGTTGTTGTATTTTCATGTCTAGAGCTTCAAGGACCTTGCAATGTGTCAATGTTATCACTGTGCTAACTGCCGGTACTCCATACAGAAGCACCAGTAGTCCAAGATGGTTTCCAGGGCCGATGACTCGTTCTTTCTTCTCTTCTCTCATCTCCTTGCTTGTCACTAAGCAGTACCCGCTCTCAATGATGTAAAGCTCCCTTGTTACTGTGCCCCCATAGTATACTATTTCGCAAGGGGGTAGAATTATGTCTCTTGCAGCTGGAAAAAACAATGTAAGTCTTAATTCGTTTGTCTTAGTTTATTTTGGTTGTGTAATAGCAATAACGACGCAGAAATTCAAACTTATTTCGCTAGAAACCGCGCCCAACTTACTAGTGTATCGTAGGCCTCATAAATTATTATCGCTGTTTTTTTTTAGAAAGTCATAAGAAAATAACCTAAGCTAAAGTAGATATCTATTAGTTGAACAAAAATGTTGATGTCATGATTCACAATTTTTTTTTTTTATAATTTGAACACTAAGAACAATATCAATTGTTTTGTAAATAGGGGCTTACTTTCTGTCAGCGTCTGAATATAAGCTATGTTTTTCACTTGGAAGAATCTTATCGAAGTGAGTGCTTTAAATCTTGCCTGATGTAAAACTTTCTTGCGTAATTCTGAGGGAATCACGGTTTTCTCCAGCCAGTTCTCGTCTGTCAATTCGACTCCCTGTACGTCAGAAGCACTAGTTAGGAATACTGTATTAAAGCACAAAGGCACTCACATCAACCTTCACATAGGGGCACCTTATGCTACTGACGTAAGACCCATTTTGCAATGGTTTTGTAAAGGTTGATGTGTGCGCCTCTGTATGTTCAACGGCATGACAGGCTACCCATTTCCGTTCAGTCCTTCTTGCTATAGCGCGAAGAAATGGCATTTGGCAAAAGCAAAATAAAAAGCGGAAATTCATAGCCTGACTTGCCTCTTCACTTATGGTTTCAAACAACTACTAGTGACATAGCCCTATTTTACTTAATAACACAGAATGTATAGTATAATTTATCGCTTCCATAAAATTATATTCGTAATCTTTTACCGAATTGTATTGCCACTGGAGCTCGTAAAAAGCCATTATTCTGGATTTGATTGCTGGATGCATATTGTTCTCTTTCATAAACTTGTCTATGGTTATGATCACTTCTAGGAATGCGGTTTTGGTTCTGTATATTTAAAATTGTATATTATTCATCACTTTTATCGGAATGCAAAGATATGACCAAGGATAGTGATACGAGCAAGGGTGTCGGGCACGGCAGCTTAATTTTATTGGAGGATCGAACACCCCTTCTTGCGTGAGATGCAGGTTCAAATCTCGCCAGATTGACCGAGTTGATTTTTACTGATATTTCTACCTTAGTAAAAATAAAAATACAGCTTCATGGATACAACAGCTTTTATAAGTTTCACTGCTGGGCACAGGCCTCACCTCAACTATGAAGAGTTGCGAGCCATATTCCTGCACGTGGGCTCAGTACGGATTGTTATGTAATGTTAGTGATGAACCTTACTGGCAGAGTTATTAAGCCGCCCTAAGGCCTCCGACTATAGCCATATGAATACTCCTTATTTACAGAATGAAAGAAGTTACTGGCTACCAAGTGGATTCACCTAGACCAATGCGTAACCACGGCCGAAAATTCCGATACGCAATAACCGATGAGCAGTACTCCGTAAAGGCTGAGGAACGCTACCACTGCCATGTCGAATTTGTCGCCAGGCGTGTAATCTCCATAGCCCACCGACAGAACTATTGTCGTTGCGAAATACACCGATGTCACAATTGCGTATTTAGTTCTGAAAATACACCAGTGAAAATTGAAGATAATTTAGTAAAAATATCAAAAATAAACTATTTAAAAACAGCTCAGCTCAAAGTAAGGTATTCTATTGTGTCATAGAAACACTACAAACACTCAGACACTACACAAATATCTGTTTTGTCAACAATCATTTTTGTTTAGTCTGTGCAAGAAACGTACCTGCGACCTATTGAGTCTCAGCCGGCACCTTTACCTACCGGGCTGAACAGGTCGTTAATTACTTTTGTTTTTCCGATACCTAACCCAAATGCCGATATAAACATTTAAATGTTATTTCATTTTTAATAACTCCGTAATATAACATAATATATCTTCATCAATTTATCAATCTTGTTTATTTATAATACGAATACGATGCTGCAGTGACATTTAAATCGAAAATATTCATTTAAATGTCGCAGTATCCATGACTAATATACTTATGTCTTGACGTGCATTGTATTTATAAGGATATCTAATGGAATAATTATCTAGATTAACCAGTAGTAACACAATGACTTTATGCCTGTATAAAAAGTGTATCTATTGCGGCATTAGATTGCGGTTGGCGCCAAGCCGCGTTAGCCAGTCAAAACCGTAATTCGAGATCTTAAATTTATTAACAAATGCTATCGTGTTTCCCGCCTAGAAGTTATAAGGCCTTGTTCTTTATGGACCTCAGTGGCTTTTAACACAGCTCTTGATCTGGTGACATTGCTCCGCGTACCATGGAATTGGACTGGCCTCATTGAAAAATCACAAATCTTAGGTTGAATGGTTTACTAAGTTCTGACCTATAAAGCTGATAAGACAGACGGGCAGGTAAACAAGGGATGATAAGGGATCTCAGTACAGAACCAAAAAAAAGATCATCAATCAGCCTATTGCCCCCCCGTACGCCACGAAGAGAGTCTAACCAAAGCATAACCTATTACTGTATCGGTAGTAGTATTAAAGAAAGTAATTATACGCCTGTAGCGCGTATCATTTGCCATAGAAAACATATGGAAGTATTTATCTCAATGTTTCGTAGAGGCAACCGCCTCAACAAGCAATGTTATTTGCTATCCAACTGATTAGAGTGCACACATTGCACTGAAGAGGTTTGTTAGCTGCGTCTTGAAATTGTTTAAACAAAATCTGAGGTTCGTTTTTACATAATACCACAAATAATACATACTTGCTTAATGTAACGCCAGTAACTTTATCTTCCCAAAGTAGAGCTTTCGTAAACCAAGAGTTCTCGGAGCAACGACTCACAAAACAAGATTCCATGTACAAGATCACTCCACACCAATAGCATATCAAGCAAATGTACACACAATACTTAGCAGTCTGAAAAATATATATTCACTTAAGTTATTAGATAATCCGACAGTCGTCGCTCGTATCGGTAGTGAATGTACTTACTGACCTTAACAATTAACGAATTAAGTAGTAGCTTTCGTTCAAGATTTTCGAAAAAATTCGATAGTCTCCATACTAAACAAAGTTTTATTCCTTTACACATGTAAAACAAATGATCTCTGTAACTATCATGGTATTTCACAGCTGTGTGTATAGTGACGATATATTCGAATGGTATTATTGCAATCAAGTCTAGGTAAAATCCCAACGTATTCAATCTGTAGCTCATGATACTTCGAATGTTGGTATAGTAACTTTTTTTGGTTTTCACAGCAGTCACTGACGTCATGAGGAGGTTTAACAGCAATGAAACTGTGATGACAATTTGCGCGAAGAACATGGCACCGCCAGGGAAGGATCTCTTTATGCCGATGAAGTAAGGATATACGAAGCAAACGAAGAAAACTATAAACAGCATGTAATGTTCCCAGTACTTAACCAGATAGCAGTCGTGTTCTAGGATCCAAGGGAATGATGGGCTAAGGCAAGTGAACAATGTGTTCTTTTTCTTTATGTGCTCCGATAAAATGTAAAGATCCAAACAATTTGTGTCCAGCTCGTCATCTTTTGTTAAGTTTTCATCAGTTTGACCTGTGAAGTTCAAAATGACATCCACAAAAGTAATCTTTATGTCCTACTAGATCAAAAAGGTTTCACTGGTGAATTAACACTAAATTAATTGTACGCTTGGCATATGTACTTAGAGCTTTCAAATATTTTTTTTTTCATGTGTCGCTATTACTTAATCTAAGACAAACCTTGTAAGTATCTTAATTTATCCTTTAGACACTTGATGCTGCTTTTCTTACGATTTTTCGAGGCGTATATATTTAAAGAGAAGGCTACTTTGTCTCCCTGTTTCTCTTTTCTTCTCCTACTTCTTTCAATTCGTTCCTTCATTTCTTGTTTAATCTTATCCATGACTTGTGGGTAAGTGATCATTAGTTTAATAAACTTTGTCTTGTCCAATACTTGACATTCAACGTATGTAGCAGCTTTTACGGTACATCTTGCTAAAGATATCAAAAAAAGGAGGAACGTTTATTTGACACACAAGCACAAAGAAATACTGTAACAAAAACACGTTAAAACAATAGTTAAGCGTATCAACGCAACGCGTGTAGAAAAAGTAGTTCAAACATTGAAGACCCCAACATATAATTTTAAAAAGTAATTTTAAATGCAGAACTGCATTCAGTTTTTTCATTCAATTATTATGTTTTTCGTACTTTTTGAAGTGCTCTTAAAAGAAGTTATTCCCGATTTACCTTTTCATCAGTTTCTGTACACATTGTTAAGAAGAACGAAAAGGCCATATGATTGGTTAGAAAGTGTATGAAGTGCTTACCTGGTATGTTATAGACTAAAGCAATTTCACCAAAACATGTGCCTTTCGAAAATGATATCATTGGGCTTTCATCATCTTCATCAGAGAGTAACTCAAGAACCCCATTGGTGATGCAGATCTTTAAGACAAATCATAAAAAAAATATATCTGTATACATAGTTAATGGTGGTGTTCTGTTAAAAGGTTTCACGGATAATCATTGAAAAAAATAACTTCCTGATTTGTGTGGGTAGATAATGAAATACAGTATTTTAATGATTACTTACCATAATAGTCTTGTTGCTGTTATGATTGTAAACAATATCACCAGGTAAATAAAACTGGTGACTCATATCCAAAGAGAGCCTTCTTAGGAACGCTTCAGGAAGCTTTCTGAATATCAATGAGCTGTATAGTGGTACAGCATTTAAATCGTAGCAAATTTCCATTTGCAGAGGATATGGTAGTAGCGTTAACAATTTCGGTTTGAATACGCCTGACTTTTGGTACCAAAGATCTTCGTAATACCTCAAAACAAGCAAATACATTTAAATGTTTAGTTAACAGACATAAAAGTCATTATTTTATAACCCGTGAATAAACACTCATTAAACATAAATTATTATCAATCGTATACCTCATAATTCTCTTGGTCGTTTCAGGGTCCATTTTAATCAATTGAAGATGATTCCTTATTTTCTTCAATTGCCTCACATAAACCGAACGTCTAGTGGTAATCGTTATGAACTGCGAAGTCAATGATCCCACAAAAACGATAGTTGTTAATAAAAACCCCAGTAGTAAGGCCATGATTGCCGTAACTCTTTCCGTTGTGGTCACTGGGTATAAATCACCCAAAGCATTTGTAGTAAGAATCATAACTGACCAATAAGCACAAACGAAATACCAATCGAAGGTTAACTCAGTCGGCAAATATTTCGCTGCCGTCGACCAAGATGAGCGAATTTCATGAATATTAAAACTACGATCTGCAAAGAGATACCAAACGCATGTCCACGTATGAACTGATAGCAAAAACAAAATGAGATATTGGAACAAAAACGTTGTCCACTGGTTACTTCCAGCTTCCGAAGACTTGTTGTAATAATATACTATCACTCTATAAACTCGTATTAGTGCAATAACTGGTGCGAGAGCGTAATAATCAAAGATAGGTTTCTCATATTTCAGCAAATAGACAAAAGAAAATGGCAAGGCTAATGCAACGTCCAGAATAACTGTTTTAGTATCAGGCTCCACGAGATTAAGGGTCTTCCTCCATTTCTTGAAGAATTTCAATCCAAAAACGACTGTCACATCTAGAGTAAAAATAAAGTGAAAACATATTGCAACAATGATTGCCCAAAATGGTCTCTCTTTTGGTTTGCAAAACGTGTAAATTGTTGATTCCAGTAAGAAAGCCATAAACAGTGTAATTAAAATGAAAGCTTTCCAAGCTGGATTTAAATATATCATTAGTATCGTTCGCAGTTTGCTGCTAGTGAATTCTGTTCTGGTTTCTTGTAATATAGCATAAGTCTTTGGTCGTTTTTCTTCGTCGAATTCGAAACAGACATTTTGTCCATGGTCCTCAGCAAGTCTGGACGCAGCTACCGGATCCGCAAATATTGTATCTTTATCTGCTCTTTTCCTATATTTGTACACGTCCAGGGTAGCATCATCATCGTCTTCTTTACCTTAAATATAATCATATATGTAAAAGATAACTAAGACGTTCTTTCGGAAAGTAGATAATATTATTACAATAGTTTTAAAACTCACGCATTGTATGCAGGTGATTAATTATGAAGATAAATCTAAGTTTGAAATGTGCGATTAGTCACGTCAATGCTGCAGTTTTTGGTTTGACAAAATCGCGTAGGTCATGCTCTCAAAGGTTACATGTTATGCAAAGTATTTACCTAGTAACCTTTTTATTTTTTGACACCAATAAAGATTAATCTATAAATGTATTATAAAGGCTACTTACAAACACACCTTGACTTAATGTCAGTAAATTAAAGTACCTTTTCAAAAGATGTCCCGTGTTGTCAGAAGTCAATGGTCTGTTAACTCCCTCGCGATTCAAATTGTAATTGAAATTACAGTAGTTTTCACGTGAAGCTCGCTGGAACACACAAAGCAGACAAAACAATCTGAACAATATTTTGTAATTATATAATAACATATGAAAAACCTTTTGTTTTCATCAGTTACGAGTTATTTACATATGTGTGTGAAAATCGATGATATTGAACACAATTTAGTTAACGTCTTAGTTCTAAGTAAACTACTTTAGAAAGTTACTTAGATCTTGTCTTAAGCTAGTCTACACTTTACACGTACAGCCAACAAAAGCTAGAGCATAACATCACGCCGGCTAGTACGTACCGATACACTTCAAACGTAACACAGTTGTTAAAAAAATTACATTTAGTACATAAGGTAGGTGATACGTTGATAGGTAGGAACGGTACGAAGTCCATATTATAGGTACATTTGAGCTCAGATGATGATATTGACTTAGTTCAAGATTATCTGATTCCTGCGTTATAAAATATTTACAACGTAAATTCGAGTTAAATCTTCAAGCGTTCAAGCGTTAACCTCAAGGCGCATCATTCATTAATAAAGCATAATAACATAAAGCGATGCTGTAAGTAAGTAGGTGTTGATGCTTGCATTTGTAAAATCAATTAGCTTTGCTTTTGTACGTATCTAGATGATTATTTTATTATAATGGGTTGTAATGTAAACTAATAAGTCTCAATAACTTGCTATGCATGATTAAACAGGTTGTTATAGTACCGGTTCTTAATAAAAGCCCTAGTCACTAGTTTGTGCTGCCGATTGTACATTAAACCTTCCTACGCTATATTTCCTAATAAGACTGTGAAATGTTTTCGCTTCATCAAGATGTCTGGCCAAAGATGTGTTAAAAGTTTTGTACAAAATGTTCACGTTGGCTCGGTGACGCAATGTTTTCCTCAGCGTTCAGTCCGTAGGCCGAAAGCCGGACATCGAAGACTAGCTGTGCGCACGGCACTCCAACCTACATACATGAACATAAAAATCTTTGCGGACTTGACGTTATTTTAATTTCATATTGTGTCGATGGCCCAGCTGAAGCTATCTAGGTAAAATTAATAACCAGACGGCGTTTATTATCAACACATTAAATGTGCGCCGTTCATTATTGCATCGTTGTCTAGGACAAATAGGTAATTCACTGTATGCGTCTAAGATTACAAGTTTGCTCATTAGTTGAAGGAACTGCATTTGATGTTAGCCGCTGGAGTCTGTTCATTTCACATGCATTGTTTCTCAATTAACTGTTTTGCTTAGGGGTAACTAAAATGTGCTCGTGTTGTACATTTTCTAAATTGCACTTGTTCAGGAGATCTTAGTCTGAATCTTGCGTTATATTTTGTGAAATTCCTTCTGTAAATGACAGCTTTCTTATGTGCTTATTTTCCCACAAAAAAGTGATCAAGTCCTAAATGGCAATTTCTTCTAATCATTTTCAATCATTCAAATCTTACACTTATCAAGATTATCTGATCGGTTTTAAGTTGCATTTCATACATAAGTTTCCATATGTTATTAGCGTCAGAGAATAGTCGTAGATAATATTGTCAAACTTTAAACGATAAACGGATGTATGTTCTGCCTTAGATGTATTTTCTGCTTCGTAGAGCGTGTTAACCGGTCATTGTCCCAAAAAGTTTTATAGCTTAGGAAATGTAACAAGGAACTAATGACTGCCTGTAATTAGGTCTTGCGTATGGACGAAGAAGAATTAGTATTAAATAAATCTTACTAAAAGCTACTTTTGAATACTAGGATTCTAGGAATTAGGCATTTTGGACCTAAACCGCTTTGTATGTAGTTCGTGCACTATCCTATCACTAACTTGGGCGTTTCCTTGGCAGTTTCTATAGTGGTAAGAATGAAAGTGGCAAAAGACACCACTAGGTGATGTTAAGTGTTTGAACTGTATTAACACGTTGGATTTTTTTATTAACAGTTTTCAACGTTATTTTTGCACATTTTATCTGCACTAGTGTAGGCCATCCCATTCATATGCTCTTTCTGTTTTAAAAATTTAATAACTGCCATATCTTTTATTTCACAAATTAAAGAGTTAATCGTGCCTCATCTTCGTATATTGAAGTTTCGTTGAGTTTAGATAATTAGACTCTAAGCGAGCTTCCATAGTGGGATCGGCCGCATAATCGCAATGCTTTTATGGAAGTCTAAGCCGACTATCGGTGAAAAATGTCGTCATAAAACGATTTTAAATACCTTCAACATTTCGCAGTACATTCAATTCGCTTCAAGCCGCCTTGTTAGCTAATGGCACCCATTATGTATTTAAAGGAAAAACGGTTGCTAAATAAGAAGAGACAGGACTCATCTTGACATAGTATGTGGCATCTGCGTAAGTTGTGGCAACTTGAGGAAAGAATATACCTACTTATTTGCGCCGTGGTTCGGGTCGTAAGAATTACATAAAAACAAAAAAGAGTGCCTTCGGGGTCACTGTGCGGGCACGTGGAAGGGGCTGCGTGCCTATTCCAAGTGAATCTGACTAGGACGGTAGTGTGGGCTGACCAGAGATCGCTGTAGACATCAAATGGGTGTCAGCGAAGAGTGAACAGCTGCGTAGACGGCATACCACGCCAGGATTCAACCGGTCGCTTTCCTTATGGGAGCGCCCGGTAAACCTCGGACGCGCGCAGATGATGACCACCTCGGAGTTTCAATGTGGTATTCTCACCTTCTGGTGTTGCTGAGTCTCACCCAAGCGGGATTTTCGTGAATAAATTTCCCCGCGTTAGCAAAAAAGAAAATAGGATGCACGCAATCTCATACTTTCTCACTTTTATCAATCAGTTTTCTATTTTATTTGGGATGTAAGATATCTGATCTCTGATTCTAGGAGACTATAAGGAGCAACCAGAAATATCATTAGAGCAACAAAAAATCTCTTGCTGCTATAGTGAGTGATATATTTTATATTTTGCATCTAAGAGTATGATGCCATTATCATGGTAATCTCCTCGTAACGTTTTAATTGAACTGCATCGTATTTATTACTTCAGTTCATGAAATACGCCGCTAAAAGTCTAATAATATTAACTAAGTATGCTATACTAGCTGATTAAAGAAATTAGAAATATCTCCCAATCGAAAACTTAATCCCCGTTCAAAAACTTATTCAGTACTTAAAAACTGGACACTACTTATGTATCTAAGGAAAAGTGTCAATAGCGACCGATTTTGGTACTTTTCGATACTATAAAAGTGAACACACATGCATGAAAAAAACATTATAAACATATTGTTCCTATTTGCAACAAACTGTAGATAGGATTCTTTGATATTTTTTTATATTACGATACGATATGCTTTTTTAATTTAATTTGGTCACCTATATGAGCCTTAAATCTAACGTGGAGGTTTAATGACTTCAGCTTAATTAAAATCAGCCATTTATATCTGCTTTATTTTTTATAAAATATGATACGAAATTGTGCGTTTGTTTTTTTTATTTATTTTCGCTTAAAATCGCCTCTGCCTCGTTATATTGTGTCGCACCGCATGTTTTGATTCTCTGCTTACCGCTATGCTTAATAGTCAACAATGCATCTTTAGCTTTTAATTCGCTTTTTGCATCACATTATATTGGCCTTACAAATAAACATCCCCTCACAAACATATCTCTAATGGGTTAGTAAGAGGCAGACTGATTGTTACCGTCATGGTGAACGGAACATTCAGAAGCCCACATTTGCATTTGGAGAGTTAGCCGCAAATTGTACAATGGTTGTTCATTAGTAGGTGTGTTACGGCCAGATTTGATCTCAGGACCGGGTTCCAAGCCAGAGTGTTTAACCCCAGGGCCCTGTGGTTCGTTCGACGACGCTCTCAGAATAAAACTTCTCACAATTATTTTACAACCCAGACAGATTCACCTACCTAAATAGTTTCTGGAATGTAGAACGTGGAACTCATCCTGCTTAATTCGTCTAATTCGATAGATCCACCAAGAACATCGGATAGGGGTCAATTATCCATTTATCCTTTTAACGAAATTGATAAAACGAAACTGACCGGGTGATTTTAATTGATCGAATGTGCAGGCACAGTTAAAAACGTATTTTATTGGTGCTGCTTGTCTGCGTTTATTGCTCAAGAATTAAATAACGAATAAGACTGTTAGTATTATCTGCCACAAACAGATGTTGAGAACGCGCTCTAGAAGATAACCATCCTTTACTACAATAAAAACAAAAATATTTGTCCAAATTAAGATGAATTAGAATGAGGCTTCGGACGGCACTTTTCTGATTTTCCAGCCATATGAAGTGTTCGCAGACTGTTTCATAATGAGAAAAGGCAAGACAGGATTGAAAATTCATCAATGATGGCGTGGATCATTTCTTCCGTCCAATGATAATGATTTAATAAAGAAAACGTCCTTGGTAATTGTTTCTAATTTATGTTCGTTCGTTACCTACTGCTAAAAACGCCCTTAAAAAATATTTGTTAAAATAAACATATGAAGTACACTCGAACATAGCTTGCGTAACATAGGAGTTTGAAATCAACCAATAAATCAATCAATTTCTCTTTTTAGAAAAAAAACTCTTTTTAGGGTGGTTGAAGGCTAGCATATTGTCCTTTTTGTCAATTTCCAAAAAGAAATGAGATTGGATAAGATTCGTTCATTTTAGTATTTGATGATGCACATTATTGACTACGGAACCCTAAAAATCTATACGTTTTAAGTACAGTCAGATATTATCGACATTCTATAGCAAATTGTTTGCAATATGTGAAAATTACCATTACCAACCAAGTTATTACTTATTGTCTAAGTATTATCAATTTCCCCGACTGATTTGTATAATATTGTTGCGTTACAAATTTCTAAACGTTCAGTTTGTTCGCATCTGGTGACACTGTTTCTAGACAAATTAATCAGTGCCGCGGTTAATGAATGGTTACAATAGTAGTTACGCGTAGATCGACTAGATGGCGACACGTCCGCGCTCGCACTTGCAATGCAGAGCGAGATAGATCGGATGCGTGAACGTGAGAGAGAGAGATGACTGTACATTATTATTACGCCTACACAGCGGACTCAGTCGCACGCGCTTACAAAAAATCCATTCGACAAGAGCGCAGGCGCAGCTATATTCGCCCACAACTTCACTTCGGTCAACTTCGTCATTTAGTGGTGATCGAAACTCCGATGTGTGTGGAAGTGAATTTTAACTTTTCTAACAATATCTCACAAAATAACAGTAACCAGTAACTAAAGTACAATTTCTTATTCGAACGTGTTGGAATAAACATTTAACGTGTCAATTGTTGTTTGAATTGTATTCAAAATGTGTGATAATAACAATCCTTCGACGCAAAGTATAGCGGACTACTTAGCTCAGTTGCTCAAAGACAGGAAGCAACTGGCTGCGTTCCCGAATGTTTTCATGCACATGGAACGACTTCTGGACGAAGGTAAGTCAAAATCGCGTCGAACTATTTATAATACATCGGCAGGCGAGTGTACCTACGAGCAAACATCGCCGTTTCTTGTCACCACAGAGATCATAAATCGGATGCGTCGACAAATGCTACAACGCACTCGATATTAAGTTTATTTTTGTCTTCGCCCCGCCGAGTTATGGTCCAGTGGTGTTTGTAACGCGATCCTTCGAAAAGCGAAATAAAGCAGAACGTCTCTCCGATTACGATTTGCGGTCAGCGGTCGTTAGATTGTCGCCGACGAAAGAGATCGGTGAAATGGATGCAGTAAACGGGTTTGGTGTTCACATTTCGCCAACGCAGCTGTTGTAAATAAATCTCTCAAGTGAGATTTTGAGGTTATAATTTAGTGACGGGGCGCTTGATACGAAGGATCACGAGTCCTGGAGGTAACCTGTTCTGAAGGGCCGTGGTCGTGCATTCCGTGCGAGTTGGTGGAATGTCGCCACTTCGCATAGGTAGGTACCGTATGCCCACAATTCTCGGGCATACAAGATTTGTACGCAGCGCGACGCAGGCGCTCGCTCCTTGCTGTAGCCTCGTTTTATTGCCGCTAACCAGTGTGCGTATACTGTGTCTGTAGCCCTTATCTCTGCTACTGAATGCCTACCGACTAGGCCTACTTGATGAGTAAGTCAGTACTTGTGGGTAATGCTCAAGATATTTATTATAGTACTCCCAATTGTGCCTAAATGAGAAAGGTAATTTCCAATGTTATTGGCCTAATCTGAATGATTTATATTATTTTACCCATCGCCCCAGATAAACTTAACTTCCAGAAGAAATGAAGAACCGTAAACAATTTAAAGCACAGTTACAGTAGCATACTTATTAAAAAATAGGAATATCAATAAATATTCAATAAGAAACAACTAGTCCACAACTGCTACTTTGTCGCCATATGAAGTAGGTAGGTTGGTACCTATCCAAGCTTGCTGGCTATGGAAATCGATTATAAACCGGTCAATGAACATTATACTACGTTGGCGAAGAAATCTTAAACCATATAACAGTTACTGTGAAAATATATAACTGATTTTCTGGTCTTACATTGTATCTTGTACACTATCTAGCACCTTTCGCGAATAACATCATTTATAAAAAAAAAAAATTGCTAACTAAGAGGCCCTAAACCTCTAGAAGCCATTAACTCGCCATTTCAACCTATTAGTGTGCAGATGAGGTAGTGAAGGTCTTCAAAGGCATTCAGAATTTACTAGGATATAACACAGACTTAAAAAAATAATGACCTAAGAAAAAGCGTTAGGGTAGTTAACACCGATAGAGACTGCGCGACTTTAGAATTCATCACAAGTCTAGTCACGTCGCTTAGCGAGGCAAGGACTGTTCTTACGATACTTCTAACGTGTCATGCTGTAGCCGTAATAATAACTAAGGTACTGTCAAGTGGTACCTTTGGTAAAAATCAAGTCAACACAGTCTCTTCGAAATTGCCTGGGTATGTCTCAGAATCTGAAATCAGCTAGTTTATTATGTTAAAAATATAATTATGTATAACGCATTTGTTCAAATTCAACTTTTTGCGAGTTTATGAATTACAGCTACGCGACGTGATGTCGTCAGACTCAATCAGAAAAACTGGTTATATTGATAAAAGAAAATGAAGATCTCTAACGTCAGCTGAAAATCTAACGCCGCATGACATACGTATTATGTATGTATCCTAACACCAGTGATATCTAATAGCAAATAATTTGGACTGCCACCCCCTGACATTCTTCTGATAGTTTTACCCATTCATAAGTTAGAATTATGTATGATTTGTTTCCTTTTCCATTTGCAAACCATAGTTTCATTCCGTGTCTTTCTCAGATAGACAAATCTTTTCACAAATTCTACCTTCTTCTCTTGACTTAAATACAGTATTGGTATACAGTAATTTTTAGCCAGTTCTTTGTGCCTTCTTTGTTTATTCAGCTATCACTACAAAAAGCTGAGTATTTGATTTGTATTCGTATAAGTACACTCACTCAGAAGATATTGTACTTTAAAAGCTAAGTTTTCGAACTTCGTCATCAGCATAATAAATAGTGTGGTCCAAAATTACAATTCATATTCGCGTTGGTCTCATTTTGTCCAATGTTTACTTGCATTTTAATGAGCTCTTACAAAATGTGTCACTACTTTAGTGGCACATAAGCCAATAGATTTGTCATGGTACAGCGCAACAAGTTGGTTGATTGAATGTAGTATATGTACCAAAATTTTCTTGTCAAGTTGTAAAGTTGACATTTTGAAACAAAAATAACCAAAGTTTCGTAAAAGAGCTGTAATATTTTTGCGAACTTATTGCAAGCAAATTGCGTGCACGTAATATTCTTCTTGCATCATTCTCAGAAACTTGTTGATTTAACATTTGCCATAAACAGCCAAAACCCTTGACTTGAGAGCGAAGTCTTTTCTTTAATTTCAATTTTATTTACATTATGTTGCACAAATTTTAATGAGTAGTTTTTCAAATGTGGCTTCTTCAGAGATTTCTCCATTGCCAAAACTTTATGGGTGTCATCTTCTCATATTCTACACATTCTAACTTAACTAATTTCTTTGCTTAGCTGGTTTTAAATACTACTGGTTTGTCATGTCGCTCTACCGATGTGATGAAACGAATAAAATAGTACCTAATTATTCAATTGAATAAATGTATGGAATATTTGACACGTCGCCAGTCCTGGGTGAGGTGTGAAGATTTCATGAAAATGTTGACGGCAAACTGACAGCCGACAGACGAGGCGTATCATCTTACACGGAACTAAGAAATAACGATAGCTATTTCGGACGCTGGAATATGTACAGTCAGCCAAGAAAGTGGTCTACCACTTTTGACGAAAGTTTCTGCGAGATGTAACGATCGCTAAGGTTGACTTTTCTGACAGTGTTTAACACAATGCACGTTATGACGTTTTGTCTGTTATCTGAGATGCCTGACATTTGACGTCATTGGGTGACTTAGTTTAACCTCATTAAATGCGATAATCTATTTTGCTCAACTAAAACCATGTCGATCTTTTTGGAGAGAAACTTATAACTACTGAAAATGAAAGTCTCACTGACAATTCTACTGTCAAGTATTTCCGTCAATGAAATATTCATATCAATCTGTCACAAGATAATTCAAACTTGACACTTGACGTTATATCATAAATGACAAAGAGAGCAATAGTCACTGACACAAACTTATTGCCAGGGAAAATTGACCTTGTTGTTTCATGACGTTCAAACGAATCTCAAACGTAGGGTGGTAGACCACATTTTTGGCTGACTGTACACAAGAATAAAACTACAAAATCGGAGATTATCAAAGGAATCTCAACAAATATTTTTACCATGATGCTGAGAAGAGAAATATCAGGAACTTAAGACGTAGATGCAATAAACATTCAAGACTTTAATCGTGTCTAGAATAATCAAGTCTCAGTTCACAAGCAATACATAAAAGTTTAAGCTCTGTAATCCCAACATACTGTTCGCTGACATTTAATGACACGGAATATTCGATCACAAGCAATTTCATCTGATCGTGTTTGCATATTAAACTGATTATTTGGCTGTTTGCATTCCAAGAACATCTTCGAACATCAATAGATAACAATGCTTTACAAAAGTAAACATTCAAATTAATCAATCATAACATACAATATCGATAAAACATGACATGAACATACCGCTGCAATATAAAGACATCAATGAACTATCTATTTAGTAATTGTATGATTAAAGATACGAACAATAGTGGGCAATAAAATACCAGATTTGCTGATAACGCTATCACAGCTTGTTACACATACTCGGTTAGCAGATTAAACTTTGATAAAAGATAAAATATGAGTTTAATAGCCTTAGATACTTTACTATCGGGAAAATGTTAACATCTCAGCGATATAATCGGGAAAAAAGATTATTGATGTACAAAAAATGCAGATATAATACTCGTAGAACTTCAGTGTGCTATCTTCGATATTCTAGCTTTTATTTTCTGAAGCTAATATACTGATTCGTGAAAGGATCCATATAAATAAACTATTCTTTGTAGCTTCAAGAGCACCTACATCACTTGCAAACATTTCGACTTGCTTTATTCGTGTTGTGCTGTAATCAGGTTACCTGCTAAATCATGATTCCCTGGCCTCGCTGACCCTTTCAAATCGAAATCAAAGTACATACTTAAATAATAATAATATTGAAATTATTGCGTTTTGATGCGTAGGCGTCGCCTACCTTTGATATAGAGTCTATATTATAGACGGTTCCGCAACCCCGCAGCAAAAGTGAGTCTTAGTTGAGCCATTATAACGTTGCTAAGCTTGTGATTAGGCGTTGGCGCCTACGTCGATGACCAAATGAGGGTAGTCGTGGGTAGCGTGGAGGTGTAGGAGCCAAGGCTTTTGCTGCCGCTCTCCAACACGTTGTAACATGTTGTGGGTGCTTAATTAATATGATTCAAAACAGCCATCGATATTGAGATGTTATAGTCGTCCGATAATGAGCTCCGAACGCGACTGAACCAGCCACTACCCGATTTGGTATCTGCTTCAAAGTGAATCACAATCAGGTTGCTATAAAATATGAAGAGGCTTTTTATAATGGGCAGAATTGCTTTCTCCCTTTGTGTCGGTGTCGTTGTTGCCATAGAAGACAGTGTACACGGCAAATATTGACATGAGAGTCTTTATCACTCCGACCCCGATAGTGCTACGCTGCATCTTTAGAAAACTGGATCGTGCGATACGCCCATTCTTCGGCTGTTCCCACGACACTGCTACTAAATACGTATCTGCACTTCATCTGAAACTACGTGATCATTCTGCTAATGAGAGATACTTTTTCTGTGATCATGAAAACATGTGCTCCGTTGCATGGAAGTATCGTTAGTAAATCTAAAACAATAACATAATCGGTACGTTCACATGAAAGTCTCAAGCTTTGTCTATCTACGCTGTCACATGATTACATGTTTTGAAGATCGTCATTTCGAGGGCAAAACTTTCATTAGAATAATGACAAACTTCAAATAATACTGCTTTTTTATTCTGAGTGTTGTTGGAATGTTGTTTATAAAAGAGAGGTGACCATCGAACTCAGTGTACTTGAACGTACAAAGAATGCGTTCGGGAAGGGCGCGTAGGCGACGCGTGAGCACTGTAATTTGAAATGAAAATCGATCGCTTCAGAATGCTGAGTTGAACCTGTCCTGTGGGTGGTGCCGAGGCCTACGCCAAACAATTCTAATATCGCTTTTACATTTCGGCTTCGAATCCGTAAATTCGTAACCATTCTTACTCCTACGCAGGTCATCGCGTGATTTATTACTTCTGACGCTTTTTGAGCTTTCTTCATTGTTCGAAGAAGTTCTGGCGCCTGATAAAAATAAAGTTTTTTATAAGATACCACGCATAATATAGTTAGGATAAAACATGCATGTATGTGTATTTAATCAATTTGAGTTGGGTAAAGTAAATCAAAACTAGTTATGCTAAATGTTAAACAAGATATTTAAGATACCGTATAACCTTATAAGTGACAACTGTCGAGTTTATCTAGGATCTTGGGTGTACATTACAGCATTTAATCTTAGTATACGTTAATTATATAGGCACTATTGCAACTTGCAAGCTGGATTTAACATACGTGAATATTCAGTGAGTGCAATCGGGCTAAGAACAGGACTGATTGTTAAACCGTGTCTGCCTAAACAAAGGTCGGAGTCGAAGCGTGGGAGCTGACAGCCCACGGTTGACGAAGGTGATTTGCTGGGTGGACTTGCTCAGTTTAATTGTGGCCCTCGCGACACCCACGGAATTATTCGGTGCTTGACTTGTCGCATGCTTTGGTTGGGTCAACTTAGGACATTGTAGCCCTTGGCAAAGAAGTCTCGCATTAGATCTCTTAAACATTTTTATCAAGATTTTGAAAGTCCGGTACATTACTTACAACAGGGAAACTGATAAGTTAAAAACTTCCTTCTGCTTTATGCAATCCGGCGGATGTCTTCTCGTTATCTTTTCCTAAAATAGTACGTTGTGGGTGCGTTATGTGGAGAGTCTGGCTCCGCCTGAGGCTTTTTAAGCACAAAGGATGCATGAAAGCAAACGGTCGCATCGAGGTCTCCGGACATAACGGTTCCTTTGACCATGGGCCGTAAAATATCGACTTTATTCTTCAGACTTTTAACCATTGTGGTCATGGTGCTCATTGTCATCATTAGTAGGTACCTTTATTTAACATCTGTAATGTTTTTCCTCTTTTTTCGATTGACCGTTACCAATAGCGAATAGGTACTACATTTCTAATGTGGACTTGTGCTACTTTTTAGGTATCACAATGAGCGTTGGTGGCTAAAGCAAACGTAACATGCTCAATGTAACTACGGAAAATCGTTGACCTACAAAACACAATGGGCGAATAAATCTTCTTGTTTAGACAAAAAAGGTTTTTGTTGCTTCATTGAATACTTTGTCGGTATTAATGTATGTCGAAGTACGACTTACGATTGACAGGTTTACTGGAACCTTGGTGTGGTATTAAATTCAATGACGAATGGAGGGAGACTCGATCATCTGTATATTCAATACAACATTTGACATTTGAACTGTTTATTAATATAAAACCGTGTCGAACAAGTGAAGCAGGATTATGTTGATGACAACGCATGCAAGTTGATCTATTTAATATTCATCCAACTGTTAATCCAGACAGATTTATCATGATCTTGAAAAAACAAGTTCCATCAATCAAGCAACCGAAACCTAAAATGAATAGGTAGATACATTTATTCACTGGTTATTACTTAGTTGCTTGTCAACGTTATTAAGTACCAGCTTAGGAACTAATATGCCGCTATTATAATCTTTAAGTTTTGGTGCTATAATGTTTTGTAGAAGTGTGCCTAATATTTTTAGTTTCTTTAAAAAACAACAGCTTTGATTTAATTTGTTACTGCAACAAAGAAAAACCACATAGTCTGTGTGTTTTTATCTGAAAGCGAGACTCCACAGGCTCTGTTTAGATGGTGGTCAAACAGTCATAATGTTAAAGATCTCCGAAGACAGATTACCTTTTATGAATTTAAAGTTATTTAGTTACTTTAGTATTTGACTACCGCGAAACCGAACACAAAAGACAATCTACAGTTTCCAGTCATTGGTGACTGACATACCGCTTAAACGTGTTGATAAAGAAACAGAAAAATATAAACAAAGTTTAGGCAAAAATGTTGATTACACATAATCATTAAGATTTTGCAACGTACTCTTACTGTGTACACACTTACCCCTTACTAATAAAAGTTAATTCAGTGCTAGTGCTCAGTAATTTCATGCGATTCAAGAGCCCTGTCACTTACTCTCAAATGCTGACAGCAATAAGAATGAAACAGACAAAACTTTACAGTAAAGTAGACGCTGCACTGAAAGCTGCTTTTTGAGTTTTTATGAATCATAGGGTTAGATGTTAGTGACGTTAAATTAAAAATACATGTCCAAATGCTCCCCTGTAGTAACGGAATTGGCTATGCAAATGTGCTTTCACAACGCTGTCAAACACGATAAAAATAAAAAAATATTTTTCATTGTCCGCCTTATTAATGCGGTACGATAACGCGGTCGGCCTTCACGCTCCGCACTAATCGTGGACCGCGGTGCATGCGCTGCGCGGGCGCCGCCTGACCTGTTATTTAATTTAATGTTTACATTAGCGACAACTCCCAATAAAATGATACCACTATCGAGATAAACAATTGAACCTACTTTATATACCTAACTACTAATCGCCTTTATCCATGCGATTCTCATTCAACGCCATAACAGAACAAAATTATTCCAGAAATCGCTACGAATTTCTAAATCTGTCGACGCCAACGCCCACGTGTTCTCGTCATAAACACACATTTGCTTCTGCAAAGTGAAAATCAAAACAGTCTGTGTGATTCTGTCTTATTTCGTAATTCATCCAAACTGGGCCGGTCTAGTTCTTCAACTTTCTACTACAGCACGTAGGTGGCGCCGCTTGGCGACATCTGGTTAGTTGTCTGTCTCAGTTTTATAATACGTAAGCAGTTCGTCTATTACTAACTGTAAGTACTTATTTTCCAAAATAATCTGCTGCAAAGGTTTTTGTCGGTGCTTATAGTTGTGATTAATTGAAAATCATTTTCAATTATAAACCTATCAAGTAGCTTAATGTATATTCAATATTTAAATAAAAGCGATGGACATAGCTATATGTGCCCAAAAGAAGGATTTGAGACATAAAATATTTGGGTACGTAGGTAAGCAATTTTAAGTACATTCTAATAAAAAAAATAAGTGTATCTGTGGTATTAATTTGCTCAGCAGTGATACTTTTCAACAGACCATTAAAAAAACTAGGACACAAGAACCTTAACTACTTACTGCATCATCTGTATGAAAAGATTTTTCCTAAATATCCGAAGATTCGCTTTCTATAATTGATAGGCAAGGCGTTACTAACGAGATACTCAAACATCCAATGTTGAAAGTGCTTCTGTTGCGCCACACGTGTGGGATGCGCAGGCGCCGGTCCGCCGTCGGGTTCGGCTCTAGTGTGTAGACTTAAGGGTCCATTCATTTCGCATTAAGCAATTTAGTGAACGCGCAACGTTTACAGACTCATTCATGTGATTGGGTAATGATAATACTCGAATAAAGCTTCTTTCATATTATCTGCATAAAGCACTTTGACAAATCATAGGTTATTCGAAACGGAATTGAAATAAAAAGATTGAAATTCGGCCGTTTTGTCGTCCGATATATCAAAAATAATAAAGTCAATGAAATAATTTATGTTAAATAATGCAAATTAGGTATGCCTGGCTTGATCACAAATAAAAACCAGTCCGGAAATTTGATTTGAGCTAAATCTATCGAAATTAATGTATCGTTATAGATCGTAATTGTGAGTATTAAAAAGGTCGCAATAGTGTGACTCACTAGAGTGAAGTTCGCTACTCGTACTTTCAGACGCTGATATACTGATGATATTTCACTCTTACTCGTCTATCGCAGATATCTCTGTCACTGTCTGCCTCGTCTAGCACATCATTATTTGCTTGGTCGCCTGCGCGACGTCATCTGTTAATTTAATTACTACAGCTTTAGGCCGAGGCCACACTCGTCAGAAATCCCGGACAGAAAAATCTGAAGGCTGCAGTTCATACGTTTTGAATTTAATGCTCGCTATCTAAAGCGCCTTGAACATGACATGAATGAAGTACTCGTATTTCCTATCACAATTCTCCTTTTCATCATTTTTAGCTCGTGTGATCCTTGCCTTATCCGGCTGGCAAACTCCATTGCCGTCTTCAACGTGGGTATCTTCGATACCACAACCTACATTTGAGCTCATCGTCGTATCTTAACCATAATCTATTTTATTTTTAGAATTAAGAACAGATCCCCTGCAGAGGCTTTTTTGTGATAGTATACCACTTTCGTGCAACATTGTAAAGCCCTATGCACTTTGAGTGATTGTATTATAATAATTACTATGGATACTTAGTAGTAGATTTTGTAGGTATTTTACTAGCCTGAATTAATTAGCTTCTTTCCATAATTGCTTTGGGCTATTGTATTTTGAAGAAAATTAGGTGCCGCTAACTTGCTAGCTAATCATTTTGTTTATTAACAGGTAACAGTGTATTTATTATGACTGTCATTAAATTCATTGACAAAAAATACTACTATATTTTTATTTTAACACGTGCTAGAAAACATTATATCATTAAAAAAGCGGACACGTGTATTTTTAAATATACTATGAAAAAGTCGTAATAAATTTGATGTAGGATGATTCTAATAACACCGAATACTAATATGCTGCTGATATTAGTATAGAACCTGTCCCAATGACGAGGAGGTCACAACTTAGGTATTCTGAGGTCATTTGTAAGTACGTTACCTATTTTATGAATTCTTGGGTAATATAATTCAACGACATTATTCTAGTAGCTGTTCACTGTTTTAGGTTTAATATTAGATTACAGGTAATTCTGACTCAGTCTTGTGACTTGTCTCAATAATGTAAAATTCCACCATCAGAGCTTATAATATGTTAAGTAAAGGAGGTATTGAATACGTGAAATAGCAAATTAAATGGATATTTTGAATACAGAAAATTGCATTCAGTCCAATTTTTGGATGTCTGCCAATACATCTAATTGGGTCGCTTATATTGCGATTTTCCTAAATACTACACTAGATTCAGTGACATTCCTCGGAAAACTTGCGAGTAATAAAGTAGAAATAAAATCGAAATAAAATGTATGGCAGCTTAGTTAAAAAATGCGGAATGAACCGAAGCCGATAACGAATTTGTAAATCGTTGTTTTTTAAATTTAATTGTTTGTTACTAACGTTACTCGATGTTGTTGTTACCAATAACTAACTGTACAACTGGGGTACTTATTCGTTCAGCCCGCATGTTTTGCTATCGACCATTCCTGCATGAAGTTTAATTTTAACAATAACGGCGCTATTTAATTCTTAATTACTTAAAATGTCTCCCCTAAACTTAACTCTAAACTTATGTTAGCTTGTGAAAATGTTAAAAATATTTAGCGATCAAAGATAATTTATTTACTTTTAACTTTATGACGTCGTGCAAGGAACTAAATGTTGACGCGGCCGAGTCGTAAAACTCTTTTAAAACAAGCTTAGAATAAAAATATTCGTAAAGCGAAAATATCAAACGCATCGCCCAGAACACTGTAGCGACTTACATAGGAGTCTTCATAATTCGACTGAAAGATTGATGTTGCTTCTGTAAAATTACTGCGTGAACCTTAAAGCTCTTGCTTTAAGGTAGTTTATAGTGTGATCGCAGTCCGCAAATAGGACTTAATACAATTTAATTGGTTATTTTTAATGACACGACGTCCGGTTATTTATAAATGATCTAAATTTGGTAGCGGCGTGGTAGAAATATTTAAAAGAGAAGGTTTCTTCTAAAGGATACTGAAGTTTCCTAGCGATATAATAATATTTTATTTAAATCTTTGTTTCAGGTAAGCGTTGTATGAATTCTTGGCGAGGAATTTCGTGTTCATTAAATAAATAGTAAGTGTATATGAATTGCCTATAATGCGTAATAATAATGCTTATATTTTATTATTCGTCACATGAATAGTAATCAAGAGGATTTCAATAAACGTCATATTTTCTAGTTATAGTTATAAAATGTAAACTTAACAGTAATTATTTGATGACTAAGTATTAATGCTCATTACCAAACATACATAAACGTAGTTTATAGCTTTATTAATGAAAATATCCTGTCATAGGTTCGTAAATTAACGATTGTTAACATTCTTAGCTGGAGTTGAAACAGTTTTATTTGAATCAGCTTTTTAATGATTTGCATAGCACAAATAACTTCTTAGATAACTTAAATCAGGGGAGTTAAGTCGATTTTTATATTTAAAATAAATCGTACTCGATAATACTGTCTATTTGTATCGCTTACAAATGCGAACATTCGATATAAGTTACACTTTTAAAATAATATCACTGAAGAACAAAAGAGACTTCAGCCTGATAGGTCTCATGAAGAGGATGCGTTTGATAGCGAAAGTCAAATCAAAAGAGAAATAATTCAAAACGAATGACACATCTAAAGTTTTCTCAGTCTTCAACGCGCGACAGAAATAAAGTCAGGCACGAGTGTACGCTCATTAAACCCACAACAATGCGAGGCGGGGTTGCCTGCGTTATAAAAATTACAAGACGCTCAGGATGGGAGCAGCTAATGGGGCCATACCCATGGACCGAGATAATTTGGACTCCTCTTGACACAATGTAGCACTAAAAATTCGAACTATAGATCTCAGTTGTTTCTACCCCGAAGAATGATATATTCGAAAAGCAAAATTCTGATTGAGAAAGATGCTACATAATGAAAGAGCAAAAAACTAGTTATGTTTTACAAATATGAAATCGTTCGATTAATAAATGGATAGGTTTTATCATATTTTGGTCAACATGCGTTGATTCACGCTCTTTGATATTTTGGAAATGACGGTTGCCTGCGTTATAAGAATTACAAGACGCTCAGGATGGGAGCGGCTAATGGGGCCATACCCATGGACCGAGATAATTTGGACTCCTCTTGACACAATGTAGCACTAAAAATTCGAACTATAGATCTCAGATGTTTCCACCCCGAAGAATATGTTTATATATTCGAAAAGAAAAATGCTGATTGAGAAAGAAGCTACATAATCAAAGAGCAAAAAACTAGTTACATTTAATGAATATGAAATCGTTCGATTAATAAATGGATAGGTTCTATCATATTTTGGTCAACATGCGTTGATTCACGCTCGTTGATTTTTTGGAAATGACGAATAGCGAACGGATGACGCGTGGTATGAATGAAGCGTAGCGCTGTTGGCCAAGTTTTGGGATGGTAAGCGTGAGCCAATGACGCGAGGTTCCGCAGCGTTTCCGCCGCGCCCGTCCCGTCACTCGCGCGTAAACAATCGCCCAGATTCGTTTGTTGTGCAGCGCCCCCGCCACGCCGTGCCTAGTCGGAGGAAGCAAGCTGCAATTAAATGTAAACCTACGCATAATGCGCTCGAGAGAAACTGACAGATCTGAATTCGCACTAATTGCCTCGGAATAACATTAACTGACGCCGCTGTGCTAATCGTAGACTTGTAAATACAACGGACATAATCGTGCATATTCAAGTTTTTTTAAAAGACACAAAATATCTGGTTATCAATCAGCGCGCCAGTCGTAATGTGTGTGAAAGAGTCTTTAAATCTCTCTCTTGGCCTTCTTCAGCTGCCAAAAATGTGCATACTTTAAATAGTTTGCATTATCAATGCTTACTGAAAAGTCATTTTCGGAAATGTTGATATTACCCGTATCACCAAAATGACTTACACAATACCCTGAAAGTGTTGAAACTGAAGTTTTTTAAAGAGAAGATGGTTGGTTTGCTCTTAGTGCTTTTTACCAACTATCTGCAAATGTGGTATAATTGTTTCGACCTTAAGAAGTTTTCTCCTGCAGAGATCGCGTTTCAGGTTGCGCAACCAGAATGCGTCGGCGCTGATTTCGTCACCGCGGAAAGCGCGCTGGCCCATTAAATTGTTTTATTATGAACCCGACGCCATCTTGTGTATTTTTGGCTGAGGTTTAGGTGTTTATCTTCTGGGACTCTGTCCAAGGAGTAATTAGTTAGTGTAACTTTATTTTTGATTTTTGTCGAGATGTTTTCCTCGAAAATCTTATGACAGGTCTGTATTGTATTGCGTTCGCTGTTAATGGCATTGTGATTTGCTCATATATTTTATCATCGTTCAAAATTTGTCTTCTTCAGATCAGATTTATTAACTACTTCAAAGTGAACGAAGACACAAAAGAAATGAATGCTCGGGAAATTAAAATTTGTAACGTAAACACTGATGTCTGAAATCCATCCAGCAGATGTATTCTTCCTGCTAAAGAGTTGAACGGCCTCAGGTTGTTTGTCATCCCACATCTTGTCTACACACGTCTATGCGTTCACCACATCACCTGTTTCATTTTTCACTATCGTCTTAGAGTAGACTATCGCTATTTTTAATTTTGACTCTACTACATTATGAATGAGTTGCCACAAATGTCACCGGACTCTGCATGTTGTAGCTTTAAATAAGTCATCTTGTTAGAGCACGAGGCCGATTGCTGCTAATAAGTATTTGAATTGTTCATTGTGTTATGAAGGCAACTAGTCAATTATTTGCAGTTTAATGTCCATTTTCAGTACTCTAAGCTTTGTTTTAAGTCGTACTTTTCGTGATTTAAGAATTTGTATATTGGTCAAGGGTTAATTACTTTTCCGTACCTTGTTCGTTCCCTCAATTATGATATACCTGACTAATTATCAGTTGAAATGTTTGAATTGTTTGATATTTCTCAGACTGCGCTGTATATGGCTATATGTAGAAGCATAATTTCAGTATGCAGTTCCATAAATTGGACTTATAACGTTTAGCCAAGAGATAAATTGCACTCAAGCATAATAAATAGCAAGAAAACCCTATCATTTGCTCGTGGCTCGGTCGCTAAATAATTTATTTTCTTCACGCGCTTTCATGAATCATACAGTGCAACTTTGTCGCCATACCTTGTCATAAGTCAACGTGAGATGTCCACACCGTGAGCTCTGATGTGATGTAATCTGCGTTTTGGACCCGAGCACAGGGGTCATAAAACGTCGCGACGTCCAATCTCCGTAATAGGCAATGCACGAACTGTCGTTGCATTTACAAACCCACTTACCTGTTTACAACTTTCCAGTTTTGCACCGGTAGGATATCTAGTTTACCACGACTATTAATCAGTTTATAATGTCATAAATATATTCCTATGCGTATTTGAATCATTGAAAGCAAATGCACCGTTACGAGTTTTTGTAAATGCTATTACATCTACTTTAAAATGAAGTTAGATTAAGATATTCCCGTTCTAACTCCTAGATCCCATCGCAACGCGGCAAGCGCAGCGTGGGAGACGTGAGAGGAACGTCGACCCCACTTTCAAACTATAAATATCCACACTCTCCTTTTCGCCCATCAGGTTGATAGCTGAATTTTTAAAGTGTAGTAACATTTTTATTTAATAATTTAGGACGTAATAAGAATAATAAATGGGGTAATCAACATTTTAATTAAATACGTTTAAACATGGTGTTAATGCACTGACGCTGTATGCAATCCGCATACAATATTTCATTCATTTGAATAAGACACCGAAATATATTCGACGAGCCAACTGATACAATTTGTTTCGACAAAGGTCAATGCCATTTCTAGATGGATGATAACAATTGAATCAGTTCCACTTGCATCGAATTAGTGTTAATTAAGAACGAATGATATGACACCACTGACTGCCGTACTGATAATAAAACTACCTAACTGAAGGCCTGTAGTTCTAGTAAAGTAGCCATTAGTGCGTCCTGTCGTGTCGGTTGTATGACATCAGCAATGTGATTTCTCGACGATATTATCATTAGCGTGTGGCCCTTTGCCTCTTCGAGGATTTTTTTGTTAACGAGGTGTTATTTTAATTCGCTGCTGACATGATTGATCGCGATATTGGGCTCACAAAACGGACTCTTCTGTCCCTGATAGCTTTCCCGGCACTAGGTCAGTTCTGCGCGGCACGTTTAACGGTACAATCAGGTTGTTGCCGTCCGCCGCCACGTAACAATGTGATTGCAGTTTTGAGGCGTTTATCGCTACTGGAGCGACTTTAAACTTTGCACCGTCCACATGAAGACTTAATCGCCTCAGAATCACTGACTGAAGTTACCAGTTTCCTTGAACTTGTGATTGGAACACCGTTCGGATGCCCTCAAATTATTGTTGAATTTTTACGAACTTGACGCGAGTCGCGAGCCCTCTTATTAACGTTTCTTAGTTTTGCCTAACATGAATTGATTCTCGTTTTAATTTATATAATTGAGACTCATTCATTACATTTTCTTAGATTATTTTGATTAATAAATTGGTTAACAATTGGCATTGTGGTTTCCAAACATTTTTGACTATAGTATTTAATTTTCAAAATTCACCGTTTGTTAATTGAGTATTCATTATAGGCATACAGGCAAACCTAACCACCCAATAGTCAAATACTTACTCGTATTCGTTCATCAAAGGTCGATTTAGAACATGCTTCCAACTGAGCATGACATCATTTTTTCGGATGCTAAAAAGATTAGTAATTATGTAAACAAACAGTGTAGCTTACGTCTTGTAAGTTTGGTCACTCGCGCTTGTTTATATTACGTTAGCTAACGTTTCGAAAATAACTGCTAATAAATGTGAATATGTACCTAAATAATCCAAATTAATTTTTTGCCAAAATCAATGCAATTTCTACTGTTGAAGTTATCTTGTGTAGTTTGAACACGGTTGTAATTTCTCATTGTTATTCAAAATTATTTTGATATTATATTATGTGTTGAACGTACTTTTTTGTACGTTCAACTAGGGCTCATTACGACTAGGTTACCTATCCTATAAAATAAATAAATACATTATTTATTTTATAGGATAGGTAACCTAACTAATACTATCATAAAACAGCTTAAAAATTAACATTATCATTAATCATCGATAGAAAATACCTGCTATAGTGCCACCATGGGCAGAGAACAAATATTAAACGATACTATAAACGACACCACCACTTTTTATAAAGGTTGATACCTGCAGTTGTTTGGGATAGCTGCAACGTGTAACAGGTGTCTTTTTGTTAGGTTGGCTGGTCGATTTTGTACGCAAGGGATTTCTTTTATGCCACTGCTACAGGGTCCTTCACAGTGACGTCATATGTGGGGTGCGCCAGTCGTTAGAATGAGGTAATCTCCAAAGACCTTATAAAAAAGTGTTAAGCTGTTTTTGCGACGATCCTCTTCACGAATATCCAAAACTACGAGTATTACTCATTCGTAAACGGCAAACGTATCATATTGATTCGTTCAGCTTTTGCCACAGTGCATAAATCATTTATGTTAATGTATGTTCCTAAAATTCTGAAAACAAATTAGAAAAACTCAAAATCTGATCAACTTAACACTTTATCATAGCTTATATTTAGTACATTCCTACATCCATAGTACAATCTTGATAAGTATAGGTACAAAATGTCTTTGAAGTACAACCTCAAAACAACACGATATAAACGAAAATTCAAGTCTAAAATCCCTTTGCACTTTCATTCTCACAACAGAATGGTGTTATATCTTAAAGAAACCAATGTGGACTCAATAATGATATAGCTCATTGGACGACTAATTTTAAGGAAAAAATATGCAAATACCCCGCCTGATCCCGCATTTCATCCATCTAAAACGGTTTCCAAGAGTTATATTGACTCGAATAACAGGTAAAATATGAATAGAATTAATGACTAAAATTTTGTTTATTTGTCCGCACTTTGTCAGTTTAGTACGTCAAAATACCATTTATAAACAGCGTGTCTAAGTGCAACAATAGCAGAATGATTACAGCTATAAAAATGCATGTATGTATTTAACTACCCTCCATGTATTGTTGTGCTATGGAATTTTTACAGCATTCATTCTGACGTTTAAAGGAGCAAAAACGCATCAGATTGTACTTATTAGTACTTCATTCATTGTACTCTTGCGAAACAATCCCCGCTAGGCGTTGTGCAATGATTTCTTCTACTCATAAAGACAAAGGGATGACCGTTAGACAGTTTTTTTCCTTTTTCATTTGTCCTACGTGATGCGTAGTCTTTAGTTCTGCTTCCTGCTGTTGTTCCACATTTGCTACTCACTTCTTGCACGCACCTAAGAAACCCATAATGGGTTTCTTAGGTGCGTGCGCTTCAGTTAAGTGATTTCTGACACTTACGCACTTAAACAAAATGTTTGACATGGTGTTGGGAATTTAAAGTGGAAACTGTAGTTCGCTTACGTATTTTTTTTCATTCATAATAGTCTCAATATGTGACTTGCGATTTTTTTTATTTCATCAATCATCTCTATATTGCATATTTGCATAATGATAATATTACTATCGAACTTGATTCTACAGTAAAGTCATATTTATGAATTGACATAGGCACACAAAATGTTCCGTATTTACATACTGCCTACCAATTATGTGCTACACACGTATTTTTACTGAATGTGAAACGTTAGAAAACAGAAAAACGATACCGTTACCACGCCTCCCACCTTTCTGAAAAAGCTTTGCCTACTTGCTTTTCACTTTAAACTGAAAGTTACTCACACTTGCAGCATCTTGTTATTTTCCTTTGTTAACAATGACATTGTTTTTCTGTTGTAGTTTCTTCTTCACCACCTCAGCCTAGCGTAACTGCGTTCACTTAATTGGAATTAAACATAAATGCCACAATTGTGGTCTCTGTTTTGCATAGCAATCAAGTCATAAAATAATCCGTAACAACAAAATAACTGTTCCGTTTCTATTGTGGCTTCAACCACAAATCCTTTGCGGAATATGAAAAACCTTCGCTTACTGCAGTGTATTCTATGTCAGACCTAAATGCGGTGCATTTAAGATCTACATTGATACTGCGGTGGTCTACAAAGGGCATTGTTGTATCAGTTACTTCGACATTGAATTCAATTGCTCTGGTAATAAAATCTATATTAGGAATTTGATTGTTTACAGCATCTCTTAAGTATGTCGGCAGTCGGAGCGGTTGCAGACGTCTCAGGTTACAGGGGCATGGTAGGTGTTAGCGTTGATGATCAACCGCTCTTTGTGCTGAACGAATGTAATTTGCATACTTACTTCAGTAATCGAAGTGTGACCACCGAGTTAACTCAAATCATTTTGATGTTCTTCAGTTATGAACTTACAACCATTCACTGTTATCTTCAGATATTGATCAGATTTTTGTTTTGGTTACATTACTGCAATCGATGGTGTTTTTAAACTTAAGCATAGGTCTCTCTAAATGTCTTCCATGCGTTTCGATCTTGTGCCAGGCTCTGCCTGCCAATGCTTCCCCTGATGTCACAAATCTTCTCTCCACCCCTTTTCTGGCGTGATTGAATGAATAAAACTTTATCAAAATTAATGTCGGTAGCTTAATTAGTTTTATCATATTTTGAAATTTTTATACGGAACATTTAAATTTGACACCTACAAGACACGCATGTCATGTTCCAAAATAAAACTGGTTCAGTTCTTTGACCATGAAAGTCTATTTCACTAGATGTAATGATATGGTAATCCAAAAATCGTATTATCAAATGATCGTGAACAGAAAATAAAGGATAATATCATTTCGTGACAAGGTATAGGTGTGGTAAAGGTTACTGTTAGTTTATATCACAGCAATTCAGTACATGTAGATGATTTATCAAACACGAATGCTTACAAACAAGCAGTGCAAATAGCTATTGAAAATAAAAACATCATCTGTTTTCTATTTAGTGCAAAGTGTAAACATAGTAAACAATGCTCGGCCTTGTATATAAAGTGACTGATCTTTTATCTTCTATAATGACTACACTTATTTGGTATTTTGTGGGTAATTGTTGCCTGATTGTGATACAATGCTATCAAGCCTTAAATTATTTTAGGACCTCCTCTATTGCACCAAATAAGTTTGAAATGAAATAAAAGTTAGTGCAGTAGTTTCGACGCAATATTTATTTTAACTGAGAACATTATTTTGAGTAAAATATATTTTGAATATCTTTGAATCCTTTAAAATATTGTGCTTTTAAGAGTATTTTACAATTTAAAGTACTATTCTATTACTTTAAACATCCAATACGCTTCGTCTAAGAGTGAAATCTTTTAGCTTGAAAAGTTAAACAACGGTAATAAAAATGGATTTCCTGATGACTTAAGCATATTACGTACCTAGGGGTTTCTTTGAAGCTTAGCCGGACACAAACCTTTGATGTATTTGATTGACAGTCAATCGTCTACCCACGCAGAGGTTTGAAAATCAACATTAAATGACAGCAGATATCGCCACACTTTGTACCACATAAAATCTCCATTATAGATAGATAAATGGAATGTGCAGAATCTTTATATCCGTCACGATTTGTCACCGGGTATACAATGGGCCATATGTTTCATGAAATACAGCCTCTTGCGGCTGAGTGACGCCCATCACCATTACTTCGCCAACTGATTTGACAGTTTGATGTATAGGAAGTTATCTAACCTGGCTGAGAAATTATGACTGGATTTCAGTATTGAATGATTATATTATTTACTGCTACATACTTGATTAAAAAGATAGCTCAAGAATACAAATTCTATTTTAGTGTTCAGTTTCATAGTTTTAGTAAATGTCAGTATTATTTGTACTCGTATGTACTCTATATTTTAGTGCTAGTCCATTAAATAAACACATATTTTCTATTTTCATATTTAATGCTAGGAAGACCACCAGTCTTCTCAGCTACGTACCAAGTGAATTATTTAAGCACTTCTTATGACATTATTTGTCTGGTAAACCGCCAAGCCGTAATTTTAGCGTCTTTGCCAAACATATTTAATCGAGATGAGTCTTGAAAAATTTCAGGCTTGATATACGTGGACCTATGTACTGATTTAAATGGGGTATAATTATCTACATTAGTGAAACAACATACATTTGCCGCCTAAGACTTGAATATTCGAGTTTAGTGAATGAATGCATTCATTATGTTGTCGCTATTAGTTAACATTTCGCAATCGCATTTTCTCAATCTTTATTACGTTTATCAAGCTTATTTAAGGCTTTTGTCAGGGAATGAAACTGATGAAAGAACTAACGACTTAGCTCATAGAACTACGCTCCACGGCGCCTTATAAGGTTAGGGGCCGAGTTTTGTATTCCTCCTACACAGCTCAGTACTTAAATGTCCATATTCGTCATTATGGGCGGCCTGGCTGAGCGGACAGCGAATCGGCTACCTTTGTTAGATCCGACTTGATGACTGTTCCCCACGTGGGCGACCGATTCACCTTCGATATTGAGATTATCTTGGCTGTAGGTGGTACCTACCACTTATTCTTGAGTGTGCTTAGGAAGTGTCGTCATGTTATGCTTTGGTTTCGTAATCGTAGTTCCGAGTCTTGTGTGGGACGGCTAATTTATATCTGCCTATTTAATTAACTATTGCTTTTGAAAGCAATATACATTGTTCAATGAGTATTTATTACCTAAGGATACATAGCATGAATTATGTCCTTTAAGAATTCACTAAAATAAAAATGGCTAGAATGTTGCTTTTGACTAGGAATATTGTTTCGAGTATCAACTGCTGGTTGTACTCAACTTAAAGATTAGATTAAACTGGTTAGGGTGTGTACCCCTGGCTGTAAAATAAACGTTCCAATTGAAATATAAACCGTGAATGGCTATTAATAAATCAAGATGAAAATAAGACTTCAATATTTTCTTAAAAAAAACGGACCCTACAAATTAGTTATGACCAAAGTTTTTAAAAGATGGGATAATTTAGATTTTAGTCTGAAAAACGCTATTATCTTATATGATGCTGCTATTTCACATTCATTAGTGTCTTGTTACATGTTATTTATGTACCTGTTGTGTTTTGAGTATGTTCTGTTTGGGCTCAACATGGCAAAAATTAGGCGCTCATATTTATCCAGCAATAAAATTAAATAATTTAATTGCCTATCATTCTGATTGCTTACACGAATAAAAAGATAATGAAGTCATGTTGGTACTTAACTTAATTTGACAATGGTTGAATTTTAAGTTCCCTAATCGGCATCAGCTGAATTACCTAGTTGTTCAGATATCAAAACAGTTGTTACCAAACAAAATTATGTAATTATGTTATCAGCGGTACTAACCTATCATTATGGACTTAGCAGGTGACCTTTCGAGTTGTTCCATCGACTGTAGACTTTAATAACCAACCACATAATAGGGATGTGTAAAAAGTCAAGTGTGCACTAAACCCAGATCTATTTTCAATATATGCTTTGGTTTTTAAGTTGCTACTTGAATATTTTATGTGTTTCTATCTACTCCTGTCCGTGACCAGCATGCAGAGCTATAAATAAGTACAGTAGATGACATAACATGGGTGTGCGTTCAACGTAAAAGCAATAAATCTATATGATAAATCTCTCAAAATCAGTTCACATAACCCACTGCAATTAAACCACTGCGGTATTTAATGATAATGTGTTATGGTTACATCTCTTCATTTTCGTTTTCAGTCGCATCATGTGCAATGCTCCCAAAAAAACCTCGCTGAATGATTTCTAAAATAATGATCCTTTTTGTATATTTTCTAGGAGATAAAAATAATCATTATGTGTTATCAAGTTAGGGCATTGTTCGTACAAACTATGATTATGATAAAAAACTTAATGGGAGTTGGAGATTGTGGATGAAATAATATATTTATTTATTAGAAATAATAACTTTCAAAGTTAACATGTGGTCATGTCTAATAGCCATTACCCAACTTCCTTTAAAGTATAAGAGAACTCATGTGATAGGTTTTAAAATTGTTGTTCATGATTTTAAATACAAATAAAGTTTTGGCAACTGCTTTACTCACTTTGTTCTACAGTCAGTCAGACGGTCACTTCCTTCTCTACAAAAATATTTTAGATTAAATATTATTTGAACATCCGAAGACAAAAAAATCAATTTCATCATGTTTCCGTATAGCGCCGGCTAAGCTTCAAACGTCAAGACGTCATCTCACCTGACAGGCACACTAAGGCCGCACTTTTATTGATTATAAGGGCAGAAGACCACCCACGGTGGGCACAGCGACCACTAATTGAAGTCAGACACCATTGTCCACAACCGGGAAGTTCAGAGGTCTTTCGATTAAATGTCAATCAACACTTTTTTCCCACTCGTCATCACTCAGCTAGCAGAAAAAACATGTCTTATTTTCCAATAAATTCTCAGCATTGAATTAATGTTGCGTTAAATTAACTAGTCATCACAGTTTCAAGAATATTACTATTGCGGATCCAGTAACTGCCTTCTTCTCTACATCACAATAAATTCGTAAATATGACAAACTGTTTTTAGGGTAAATAATAAAAATATACATACATTTTTTTTCCAATTGTTATGTGTCTTGGCGATATCTAGCTGCATGTACGAAACCGAAATGTATCAGACATGCATTGAAAATTACTGACGGTGTTCATAAACTTTGTACGGTTCCCCTAACACAGTTGGTACACAATATACTTAACTGCTACGTAACGTTATGTAAAATTTCAAAAGGCAGACAAAGTCAGTGAATACGGCTAGTTTTATGAACGTACGAAATAAACGGAATGCTCGGCAGTAATTAGTTGTATTAGTTATGGACGCGGCAAAGGGTTAGTTGTAGACCTTACTTCATAGAGTACAACATACTGACCCTAACATCATTGTATATATTAGAAATAGCTACTTTTGTCCATAAAAATAAAATACTTTACCAGAATGTAAAAAATGAACGTAGAAAACACAAACTTATACTACCAGAACCGAAATTAGAATTATACAAAAATAGCCCATATTATAAATCCATTCAAGTATTTAATAAATTGCCGATGACCTTAACTAAAATAGAAGATACAAAATTGTTTTGTAAAAATTTAAAGTCTTTTTTACTAAAAAAATGTTATTATACCTTACAAGATTTTCTTAATGATAAATTATAATAGGTTAGTCATAGAATTTTATTTGTTTTATTTAAAAATTGTTGCTATATAATATAATACTTATGTACCTACGTAGTTATAAGTTTAATATAAAACTCATGTTGCCATACCCTAACAGGGTGCATGTAAACTAGTTTAAGTTTTTACTTAATATGTGTTTCATGTATGTGCAATAAATAAATAAATAAATAAATAAACCGTCAGCCACAAATGCGTGTTTAAAAGCAAGAGATCAATCAATGATGTCTTACAATATTACAAACAGTAGCCTATTTGCGTTTTCGTTAAGCAAACAAGGTAAATGCGTTTAAAAGAGCCTGCGCACACTACAGACCGTGGTTGGCCTGGTCTGGCTAACTTGCTGACTAAATTTGGCCGCAGGCGATTTGCAACTCTCGCACCGAAAGAACATGGTAGGAGGTTAAGTACGCTGGCGCCGGCGCTGCGTGAATAGTCAGACGATCATTGGTCAGTTGTGCATGTCAATCTTTTGATCGGTTGATCGTAAGTCTGTAGTGTGCTGGAGCTTTAAGACTGTAAGAACCTAAGGCTGAAGGGACAGCATCACACAATTTAGCCATCTCTTCGTGGCTCTCTCGTTCAAAGTGGTAAATTGTACGAGTCAACGGCACGTCAGGCTACCCATTTCCGGTTTTTATCCTGCTCTTGCCAAATGAAATTTCTTTGCAATAGAGCAAGGAGAACTGTCCGCAATGGGTAGCGTTCATCGTACATTATTTTTATATTTTAGCAATGAGTTCGCATTCTGTTTCATCTACACGCTTACTACTTTTCATGTAAGAAGGAATCAATATTTTGCAATATTCTGAAATCCCACACCAAGGACTAGACGAGAAAAAAAAATATATCAATGTTATACTCGGACAGCCAGACAGACATGGTGCAACTGCGAAATTGAACTTTGTCTAGAAAGGGCGAAGGCTGTGGCGGAGGCCTTTAAGATGGAAATCGCTTAATTACTTTTTTAAATATTAATGCAATGTTTTAGCTGTTTCAAGGTAACACAAGTGTCACTCACAAATGTGTTAATTATTATAAAAATCGTTTTATAAAGATAATCTCAAAAAACAGGTTTCGTAAATTTTGCACCCAAACAATTTCATAGAAGTGTCTAGTTAAACTATAATCTATTGGGAACTTGGCCAACATCGATCTAGTTCGTGCACCCTCGTTATATGCCAAACAAAATAAAAGATTTCGATACATTGCTCCCAATTACTATTATACTTTTGTTTCGTTCGAATTGTTGTCAGGTTGGTACTTGAGTACATAGTAAAAATGTTGATCAATACTAAGACTTGTACCTTTGACAGTTTTGAATCTGTTAAAAACTTTAATTATTGAGTTTTTTTCCATCTGAGTTTGACGAAAGTAGTCCGTCAGGTCCCCTGACTACTTTCGTAATAAATTTTTTTCACGAATTACTTCAACCGAATATTATCTGGGGATCATTTTAATCAGATATAATTTATCTCAGAATGAATTACACCTCAGCAGCCTCGTCTGCAAAATATACTTTTTTGCAGATTTTGTCTTGCAACATATTCTGTCTGAGGAATTTCATCTTACCATTGTAAAATCAGACCATAACCGATTTTTTCATTCCGTTCGAATTGTTGTCAGGTGTAATTACTTAACATCAAAAATAGTTCAATGTTTTCTGTATTTTGACAGCTTCAGAATTGCTAAAAACTCTTAATAATTGAGATTTCTTTTGTCTGGTCGTGACGAAAGTAGTCGTCATCACCTCTGAAGAATGTTCGTCACAAACAAAGCTATTAACCCGAGAGTTTAGCTTCGCTTATTATTCGGCTCTGCGGTCGGCTGTACGAGTACTCGTGCCAAAAGACATACTAAGCTAATGCTTCTTGGGATATTTCAGAGGCAGTCTTTACATTGTACGTGAAACGTTTTATTTCCGACGCCAATTGATATAATATTATGTCGTTACAACTGAATAGTTATTCAGGATATAAATGAAAATGAAATGACTCACACATTTTCGTAAAAATATTACGGCAAAGATCTCAAATTTACCCTTTTATTCAAATAATCTACAATTTCGATCATACACTATCCAATTTCTGACTTATCAAATTGTCTTAACATTAAAGTTCGATTTGAAAATATGCGTTTCATACTACACAATAGCTTATCTACACTTCCTAGGAAGTTTATATTTTCTGAGACCAAAATTTAAAAATGGAAGATGATGGATTAACGAGATCCGCTTTTCGAAGTAACCTAAACCATTTTACAAGCTTGAACAAAAAAAAAACAACTGAAATCATAAAGCCATTTATATTTCTCAATGCTTTGGTGTTTCCTAACGTGTTTCATCAATCAACTAGTTTAACAAAATCTGTCCAGTCGTGTAACTAGTTGCAGATTTGCAGTAGTCATTGCCAGACAAGTACTAAGTGATGTCTCAAAGCGTTGTTACGACAACGCTAGTCATATGCCAAGCCAATGAAACCAACAAACACTGGCGATGAATTTAGCTAATGTGAAAGAGTTACCAGAGTCTAGTAACAATACATCAATACATTCTAATAGTCGCATTCTGTTAGGCTAATTTCTATAGTTTAATCTATTTAAATAACGTCTATGGGATATAGCGCAATATTTCTAAAATGAGACACAGTTTCAGCAATATGTGAAGGACTCAGAATTAAAATGACCGATGAATATTTATCTGCAGCTTCATAATTCCCTACTTTTCTGATTTAAAGAGAAGTCAAAGTACGTCTTTCTATTTTATGAAATAATATTACAGTTACATGTGTTTCAAATCTTTGTCATCTTTAAGGCCTCATTGTGCGCTTTGTGGCATTATTCGTAACAGTACATCGGCTGTTAGTATGCAGGTTACGAATACCACGACTGATATTCAAACGGAACTCACCGATGCTAGTTACAATAACTTCATGGGTTCATTCAGCATGGGTTTTGCTTCGGTCATCTAAATTGACACAAATGTTCTCGTTGGCATTAGTTCTGTTCATTGCATCATAATGTTTACTATTGTTTTGTCCGTTGATAAAATTTCTAACCCAGAAATACTCTTTAACAACTTATCAGTGCGTGACTTCATTAGGATTTACGTTTAAACCTTGAACTGCTACCATTTGTACCGTATATACAATCTTGATGTATTTATAAAAATTGCATGGACAAATTACCACAGATTTATACATTTTCATGATTCATATTCATATACCAGTACACTTAAGGCAGTTTTCCAACTACTGAGTTGAACTTGACGTGTGACTCTCTGTTAAAACTTTGTTGAATGAGCAATAAAAATCCATATTTACATCCATTGGGGTCTTTCATCATTAGAAGTAAGTAAACACTCAAATTCACTTAAAAATATTGACTTTGTCACGGGAGTTAACTAGGGAAAACTAAAGAAAGCTAAAATCACAAGCTAACATGGGCCATTATCCAATTAAAAACCAGTTTTGCGACTACCGAAATTATAGAAATAGCTGTAACTATTATAGTGACAAGTGACAGCAAACAAGCAGGATTAATGTGTTTGTTGTTGCCATATATCCAGTTAACGCTGACTAAATATTAGTCAACAGAACCAGTAGTAATAATATATAGTTATTGTTGATCATTTTATTAACAATGGCATATTATTTTCAGGTAAGCACAGCACCAACCGGTATTGAGATGGTGAGAAATTCAATAGACCCACGTGAGGCGTAAGTCGTAAAGAATTTCAACACCTTATTGTTACATTCTAATAGAATAACCAGATATTCTTATACGTCATCGCAATCAAATGATAGGACTATCATAATAGGGAAGAAAACTGTGGTTCTACCTAGGATTATCGTTGTTGTAAATGCGATCATAATCACTTTAATAAAATCAATAGTTCAGATGGGACGCAAAAAAGCCGTAAAAACTAGCCCTCTTATTCTTCAAAACTAAAGCAACGCTGCATAGGTTTAGCGACAGATGTGTTCTGTCACTTACTCGCAGATGTCGACAGCAATAAGAATGAAAGAGATGAAACTTTACATTAGTAGAAGTACTGTAGAGCACTTTGTGTTTTTATGAATAAGAGAGTCCGTTGGGCCCTTCGAAAAAATCCGTTAAACTCAGTCACTGCTGGTGGGTGTGATTGCAAAGTTAAAATTCCCTTGGTATGTTAAACTAATTAGTATTTATCTAAGACTAAGTAGCATTTGCTTGATAGAATAAATGTCTTTAACCTTACTCTTCCTTCAGTGGACAAATCTGTGATCTGCAAGCGTTGCTCATGACAGGTAGTTGTGCGTTAACAACGTAATATGGATATAATTGTGACACCGTATTATGTTCTAAAGCTGTCTGGTTAAGAGCACAATGTGTTTTTCTATATCTACTTTTAGATCAGATAACCATCTAACGGCATGTCTGATTGTTCTAAATATGTCGCTGTATTACTTACCGCTAGAAGATATCACATTACATAAATTATTATATTGATAATACAGATGTTTTTGCTTCATTCATTTAACGTCTAAAATAGTAACAAAAATTTGAAAAATTCTAGCATTATGTTTGATTGTTACTTGTAACTTATCATTTAATTCCTGTTTCGACGTGTACTTAATACATGCTGACAACAAAAATAACAAGGTGAAAATTTCAAAACATCTAACTTTGATAATTATTATACATGAAATCAAATGATTGGATTAACTAGTCTGTAGTCTAGCTTAGCAAAGCAGTTAATTTGTGACTGTCCTAGTACAGACCGATATAATTTAAAATAGTCGTGGTATCAATTAGTATTTAAACATATACATATACCCAAGCGGATTGTAAAATCTGCAACTGTTACTTGCGCAAATTGTAACTCCACTCAGGATCGGAATGTAAATCTAACACCATTCCATTTCATACTAGGTTAGGGACACTGAATGCATTACTAAAATTAGCTGCACAGTGAGAACTTAACGCGTTATACCTGTCCTCATACTCGTTGCCTGATTAAAACTTCGCATCTGTGGCAAACATACTTGATTAATTTTCTTTAATTATTGCACAAGCAATTACTGCATGTTTGAACCTTGAAACACAATTCCTCATAAAACTTGGTAATAAAAAACATAGTTTGTTACCTATTATGATCTTGAGCGATGTGATGTGGTCTTGTAATAAATGTTAGTGCGTAGGTAGGTGAATTGAGTGCTATATCTACAGTAGATTTATCCTCAGCCGCGTTTTTGGTGACTAACCTATTGCTGAATTCTTTTTTAGATTGTGCATGGAAGGAATCATGGAAGTTAGAGTCTCCTGCCATTTTTTCTTTCCTGGTTTGCTTATCTGCATGTAGTGGGGTTATTTCTTCCATTCAGCAGTTAGTTCTATTAAAGGAAGGCATGTGGAAAGATACTTAGTCTGAACAGTGACAAAGATCTGTCCTATGTTCCCCCTCGCGGTTAGTGGTTACTTTAATCGTCACGAACGACATTTTATCTGCGCCCATTCACCGCTACCTACCTTCGTCTTTTTACTGTCTTTCTATTTTTGGAACGGTTTTTTTTGATAATTGTAAAATCCTTTTGAAGTTTGATAGACTACTTAGTGGTATAAGAAATAAATGACATCATAGTTGACCACGTCTTCTTTCTGGGTCTTCATAACACGTTATCGTCAAAAACGAAATCGGTGCGTGTACAGAGGCGTTGCTCCTGACCACACCAAGAATGTGTTATAAATGGTCGAACTGACAGCTATTCATCGACCGTACGTGCCAAACTGCCAAGAGCTGCTGAAGTTGGCTCATGTCGGCAAATATTTGCTGTGAACCAGAGCTGTTAAACAATTTATTGCATCTACTTAATGGTTTACACGTAGTACGCTGTCTGCGTGGGACACTTGTTAAGATTTCGAAAATTCATTGATCAACATTATTAAATTATTATTTAGATCGCAGAAACTATCAGTTGTTAGATCACAAACAAAATGTTGGTATATTAGCATAGTCAGGTCAAGTTTATTGCAATTGACAACAATTTTAAGATGGTGGAAAGAAGCTTCATTCATTTTTAACCAGTACCGTTAAATCTTATCCTAGATTTTTCGTAATGAAATATTGAGAACGATTTCAGTTTTTTAACGTTTAAAAACACAGCAAGAATAGTGTTTGTGAACTGTGTAATTATCATTATTTACTGTTTTAGTTAGTGCCTTGCTAACTGGCAAATGTACCATTCAATGCCCATCGAAGGGCTTCTTTTATGCAAATGCATATGCCTTTACTCGGTTACCTATCACTCCTATCATTGTCCACTGTTGTGCCTGCAACTTTTTGATATTTACGAGTCACGCCTTCCACAGTTTCATTCAATACAGCAAGTTCAGCCCACTACAGAGTTAGGTGTTGACGTTTGACAGGTGTGGCTATACTCTGAACATATCAAAAGCTAATATTATTATCATGGCTTCTCAATGTTGTATTGTGTGTATCCATGGTCGTATTAAGTCGATCATTGAAATAAGCTTGTTAAGCTGATGTAGATTATAACGTCTTTAAGTATGATATTTAGCTCACTGATAGATCTCTCTCTCTGTCTCAAGATTTCTTTACCATGTACAACTTAGGTATTTACTTATGTATGCAGATAAGTAGGAAACCAGGTCTTTGTTTAAATCATAATAAAGCATCTAGTTTCGAAATATAACATATCCTTCAGAGTATAGATGGTTTGTATTTGATGCCATTGAATCCAAAAAACAGTAGATGGGTATTCTTAACAACAAAAACTAGACATCACTTACAAATATTTCTATTGATATATTTTTGAGATTTTATAACACAGGAAACTATAAATTTTCTATTACCCATTGAATACGTATAATGGTACATAAAAGTTGCAAACTGCTAAATAACGAACTAAAATGTCCATAGTAGCTAAAGTAACTGGCAAGCATTAAAAGAAAAACCAGAGTTTCCACACCTCATTTGCGTTCTATTTGTAAACGTGTACGTAAAGCGTGAAAAATAAATATTAGGCGATAAATCAGCGAAAATCTCTGGTTTACTCCAACGCTTTTATAGCTATAATAAAAGAACCGTCAACTACGGACGGACAGTGTTCAGAGAATAAATAGTATGGGACGTGGCCTGCATTCTGAAAACTCAACCGCGTAACGCACGCCCATTGGTCTGGTTTCAAATTCGACACATTTAGGTGCTCTTAACTGGCAAGCTTATTTACTCGAGTCGAACACGCGTAAATTCTAATGAATAGCCCCGTAAATCTAAGTCCAGCATGTATGAAAACACATTCACCAACAAACAATCTTGGACAGTTTACATGTTTCTATTCTCTCATATTATTTTGTGAAGATATTTTGTAATGGGCACTACCTTGCGCGTGCAGTGTTCCCATGCACTTCGCAAAAGTACGCACTTAAGGTGCCGTTAACTTTCGTGAAACTGGCCGTAAAAGTAGCTGTTCCACAGGGACCAGTTATTGGAAAATTGATAAAAATTTTAAACGGGTGTAAGTACTTGTCGGCAATTGTCCGTAATATGAAATTACTTTTTAAACAATATTATGAGTAATAATTTTGTAAACTCATAAATATCATCAAGACTTTATTATAATGTGATGTTTATGTTTTATATCTCGGGGCGGTATTGGAGAGAGAAAACTTTTGAGATTTATCAGCCTTTTTTCGTAAGTTCTTTCAAAATCAATGTATAATTTTATTCAATGTCGAACGATAACCCCACATAAATATGATTAAGAAATCTTTCTTTACATTTGTTTCTGTCACATTTTTATTTCGACGCCTGATGAAGTTACCAAAATTATTTTTATTACGGTCAAATGGGGATGCTGGCAGAATAAATTATTTCAATACAAATTAAATGTTTATTGTCACACTGGTGTCTTCTTATCTGGTACATTATCTACGGAATGAGAAGGTGTCACATAATTTTAGGGCAAAATGTATATTCCATGACCATCAAGCTATGATTCACACATCACCTTATCAGTATCCATGTAACTGCTTTAAATTTACACGTCTTCTAGTTTCTCATCAGTATTCTAATACCATATTCGGAAGCCGTGGAGGGTCCTAAGATCGTACGCAGATTAAGATATCACGATAAAAGCATTTCAATCACATTGTATAGACACCCTGCGCTGACATTTCCAACTGGTTTCCATTTTGAGTATCTACGTTTCGCAATAAGTAACCAATATCTGTAATGCTTCTGGCAGAGATACATGCATTTAGCATTTCGCAATGCACATCGTCTGAATTGACTTGTATCCTTACAATATGCACCATGTGTTCATTAAAAACTGAGTCACCAGTTTATATTTCGTCACTTTTCTAAGAAAATTTATAGTCATCCGTCCCACGCGTTACACGCCGTTTCTTGTTGTGTTGTGATTGTGTCTTAACCTCAATCGTTAAACTACTCTAACAATGAGCTTTGACAGATGTGGATCTAGGTTTAAGAGGCTATTGAAATCGAATCGGTATCTTGTGATAGCTTTGAAACAGGATGGACTTCTGGTACTTCTGGGTTCTTCATTTGTTAGGTTTATTGCGTGCAAAAAATCTACTCATGTTTTAATACGAAAGATTGAATGTATGGATGGATGTGCCTAGTCGCCCTTTCACGTTAAAACTACTGAATGGATTTAAATAAATTGTTCAATAATATAGCTTTTCCATCTGAATAGGCCATAGACTACAATTATTATAAAAATAATTGCATTTTTTTACTTGAGTCCACGCGGACGAAGTCGCGAGCGGCCACTAGCCCTAAATTAAACTAGATGAAGGACTATTAAAATAAATTCGTCTGTAATTTTACTTACTACAAAGTACTACAAACTTTTATACTAACCAGGCATTGTATGAAAATGAGAGAAATCTTTTCGCTCTATTTTCTTGACCGCCGTTGGCAATTATTTCCCTTCAACCGTACGGTTCTGGTACAAAATACATTTGCGATAAGCCGGCTAGACGCGCCGTGATATATCTTTTGAGACTGGCTTTATTGTCTGAAGCTACAGCGGTGGCATCATGACTTAATGCTGTAGTCCAATTATTTCGACCCTATGTTTCATCCTCAAATGCAATACTTTCTCTTACTACAGCATTTGTTGTATTAACCTTATCCTTCTTCGTTGCCATTTTGTAGGTATTTTTTTACGGATCAACATAGTCAAATTAACCTTCATTTTGGTTTAGTGCCATTAATGTTTGTAGATAATGACGTCCGGTTGGATTTCTTATTAATTTAATTTGTCAAGCTGTATCTCGACTACAAATTACTCGTGTCTGCGAATACAATGCAACAATAGTTCCCTCGATATCTAGTATACAGTCTTTTGTTTCCCACTATTTATTTGATTTCTGTTATATTTACATTACATTACTAATTGATCTTCTCATCTTAAAGCAAAAATTGGCCTACAGCCCTAAGCCCGTATTGTATACTCGTAGTCTCTTTTTGTGGATACGTTTTTTTACATTTGATTGATATTTTTACTTCGTGCATGCTAAACACTGTAATATATCTGTGTTATTGGTTGCGTGATTCTAGTTTCTGTAGTTCGCCGACACAAGTCAGCTGAACGCAAACTAACCGTAGCGTGGCGTTTACGCATCGTCGGTCGTCGTGAGAATATTCCCTCTAAAACTACATTGTTTTACATTCACCCTCATAAACCGAAGAGGTTAAGTAAATCCCGACATTATTAACTACCAACGGTGACCACTGAACTGAATGAATACTTTGGAAAATTGGAAGTGTGTGATCGCAATATGTCAGCGCCGAATATTTGTGAATTATTAGAAACTACCGTTGAAATTTAGGATGATTTGATAAATCGATCTACCTAGGCAATTGTAAATGATTCTTACTCATTTCTGCTCTAAATACCAGCTCCGAGTGTAATTAATGCAGTACCTTGTAATTTCTTCGTCTAGACGTTGCACGTCCAGCGCGTCTGCCACGCAAGGCAGGTTCGTTATTATTATGACGGCAGTTGCGTTTGCGTCGTTAAATTGCAAAATATCAGTTAAAACATCGGCGAGGAAAGAAACTAAGTGTTTCCGCAATTTGAGCCGGAGAATGAAAGTGATTTTGACACTGAGTTTGCTACGCTTGCCGTTCATAATTTCATTTGCAAGATATCAGAGCACATTCAGTACTCAATATTTTTTGTAGAAGTGAAATACGTGCTTCACTTTCTTTACAATACAAGTCATATGTTTTTTGTGGAAAGCTTCAAGCTCATGGTTCTGATGCTTGGTAATGTTAAATGCACTAGATTTCACTAGATAATGCATTATTGTGACTAGTAATATTGTAACATGTGGCAGTATAACGTTACATAATATGCATTAAATTACGCTGCATGAATTGTTCTCATCAACATTCTATCGACAACTCCTGTTGATCTTGTCATCTTTGAAGTCAACTGCTACAGCCTACATGAATTAGAATAGAATAAGGGAGACTGGGATTATAACCCAAAGCGACATACAGGCTGTGCCATTGTTAACGTTGACAATGGAAGTGAGATCGCATTGCATTAACTAGTACTAGTACGCGTACGTGTAGTTCACTGTCGCAATGCTCTAGGGAGAAAATGGTTCCATGATAATAATACGACTGTCCAATCAAATGCAGATCTGGGTGCATGTACTGCCAATTGAGCGCTTGTTCATTTTGAATTAAATTGTGTTTACAGTTACACAACCGGGTTAGGTCATCTATTTCCTTGAGAAGTAGCAATGATTCAGTTAGTTATCTCTCTCACAACAATGACTATTATTACGTCAATTTCTTCTGAACATTTTTAATAATTTTCTATTAATGTCAGTTAGTTTTATTCCTATTTATAATATGGTAGTGCGAGATAATAGTGTCTCGCGTGGCTAGAGTTACTTGCAATGAATGATCACTGTTGCGGTTACAGTAACTTGAGTAAATAGTAAAATTAAACCTGTTAACGATATAACTACAGCGTTGGTGTAACTTAATTTCTAATGCTGTATTATATTTTGTTTGTTTACCTTCGTATGTAGGTATCTATGTCAAATGTATTTATTTGACATTGTAAGACAATAGAGTTCGATTAAACTAGAAGGGCTCGAAAATTTAAAACGAGGATTTGCTTCATAATAATATGATGTGTGTATATTGTTCGTAATCTAAAACATGTAACTACCTCCTATGTGGCCTATGTTTTATTTTAAATTCACGCCAGTTAATTGTCCCTTAAAATATTTCCTCAGATAACTTAGAAGACGTTAAAGACGGCACTTAAATCTATTAAAGTCAGTTTAGTATAAATATTGCGACACGTTTCCAAGTTGCACAAGATCTCCGACCTCCTGCGACATCTTAGAACTGGTTCATGTCAAATTCGTATACATTAATCAATGGCGCGTAAGTGGAGTGACGGACGGACAGCCCATGCGATCACCTGCGTCAAACACTGCCTCTATTATGTACAGCCTTTGTTTTTGTTTGGAAGCCTCATTTGCCGGCACAATACCGCTCGTATTGTTCGAACGTTCATTACAATGTTTCGACACCCGTCAGCGACCGTAGACAAGTTTCAAAAGGCTTTTTTTAAACTATGCGCTTTTGACGTAACCTTGCTAAGTTGACCATTAGGCTTCTCACTCTCGTCAAGTTGATAAATGCTATCAACGGTGAAGGCTTCCTGTCAGCTACAAGCCGTTTGCCAAGGCTCCTGCGCGGCTTCAATGAAAAAACTCTCATCCGAAATCAATCATCAAAAGTCCTTTGACTCAAACCAAGAGTTTTAATTTGCATTTTATAAATAGATATTAGCATATCGTCCAAGTAGCTTACTAGCTTTGGGCTGCCAGTGATCTAGGTAAGAAAGTGAGTCAGTTATTTCCGGTTATGTATTTAGATAAGTAGTTACCAAGGTACAGACGCGCACACATCAACCTTTACACAGGGGCACCCTATGCGGCATTTTGCAATGGTTTTTTAAAGGTTAATGTGTTCGCCTCTGTACAATCTTGAGTCCATGCGTGCTGCTGAGCGAAAGTGTCTTTGTGGAGCAACGGCAGCGGTACACATCTATTAGACTCGAGCTTTTGAACCTCAGGCGTTTTGTGGCATTTATTTATTTTCTTTTGCATATAAAAAGTACAACTGGCGGGCATAGTGCCAAAAGGCATTCTCTACCTATCAACGACACGGTGAGACAGAGAAATTAAGGCGTGCATAAGACTGTTGATAAATTGGACCTCATGGTTTCAATATGCATTTACAGTATCTTTTGGTTTTGATTTGTTTTTTTATGATCAATCAGTTATTAGGGCTTTTACCCAAACATTAAATTGAAATCAGATTGTGTTTCTTTAAAACTTCTTCTACTATCATTTCTTTTGGCACGCTTGGCAACTGCTTAAACTCAGCGTGTGGGCGAGGAGTCCAATCTGTACTGTATTTACTACAAATAATCAGAGCTCGATGACCTGATTAAACCATCATCTAAAATTATAGCTTCATAAACTAACTAACAATATACAAAATTAAATGATGTAGGCACTACACATAATTATCATAATATCATGGAACGAAGAATTACACTCGTGAATGACTGTATCATCAGTAGAATAAATAATGTTGAATATGATTACTGGCCTTATGATAATTATAAAACATGTTTAAGTTGACCCTTAATAAGAGGCTCTGTATGAAATTAGTGGATTCTTATAATTAGCATCTGTGTCATAAGCGCAGGTACTTAACTTTGTTGTTTTCTGTTCATTTGTTAACTGTTGCCTATGACTAACTTACCTTGATAGCGCTTAAACTGTGAAATAAACAATTTTTTAACCTTTTTATCCACATCAGCAAGCAAAGTTGGAATACTTCGCAAACAATACGACATACTTTCATTTCTATATTGTAATAAATTGTGTTCATTGTGTAGTCACGACGGCAGCGTTTAATTAGCGAATAATAAAGACACGCCGAAATACCTTGCCTTTAAACGCCAAACATTTCCATCCTAAAAAATCTCTCGCCATCAATATGCGCGAGAAGGTGGCAATTAAATACATAATCCATCGCTGGACACATGGACCCGGGGCTTGTTTACTCACTCGGCCACCCTTATAAGGCGTGAAAGCCTCTCAGCATTGTCGCCAGCTCCCCAACGGGCCCACTTTGGTCAGGCCACGACGTGCGTTGGCACATACATTTGCTCCTACTAAGATTAACGGATCCACAGTAATCGAATTAGCAGCTGTGTTAATAGACGATAAACTAGAGAAAGCATCTGGTGTATCGCTCTCTTCAGTACTTGACCGTATTCCCAAGTCACAAGCAAAAACAATACCAGATGTTTACAGTATTGCGAGTACAAGCAACGGACATGACTTTGATAATGAAGTACTGTTATAACCATTACCAAAATGGAACCGGATTATGTTATACATGTAGTGGGGTATGAGCGGTTATTACGTTTAATATTTACGTCCATGCACGAAGAAATCTTGTTTGCGAATTAAACTTAAGCAGAAAAGTCACAGTAGACGTTATATTACACTCGCGTTGAGACTTGACACATTTTTTATACCTTTATGTAGCAAAAACAGATGGTCGCTTGATTACGCAGTCCGGATATTAGCCAATGAGTCATCGCCTCTTTATCTGGATAAGGTAGATAAAATGAGACCCCAAGTTTGCTTAACAATTCTTGAGGGGAAAACCAAATTTGTTCCTCTTTACGAATAGTTTGCGGTCTAAGTGTTGCTTATCGATAAATAATTGTTAATCAGAAGGTCTTCCTTAAGCCCATGGTACAGTGTGGGACTTATCAAGCGCAACATAGGAGTAGGAAAATGACCTTTAATGCATTATCATAAGGTGATAAGAACTGTCAATGTATGTGCAGTTGAGCTGATGGTTGCGTTGCGATTTAAGGCTCGAATAAATCGCACGTCATTGTTAAAGAAATCTTGAAGTGATCAGTCACGAAGAGCATCAGAGATCTATTGCATCAGCGCAAAGCGGGAGGCCATCGGATGACAGTATGTCGGGTCATTAGAGGTGCAGCTCATAATCTATCAATAATACGCCTGTCAAATGATGTCATAACCATCTCGCGTACCTGCTCAGCCTTCAGGCGTCGAAACAACGCCTTTGTGGCTCACAATAGTAACAATGCAGGAAAATTGCACTGAAACTAATCGTTGTAATAAAATACGCCGCAGAATAGTAATCAATGGTGACTTGTTGAGGTATTAATAAGTACATTAACTCTATAACTACCTTCAGTTGTTACTTTTGTTTTGATTGTAAACCGCGACAAAACGATACTCCTTAGTGGTTCATTAGCATTACTACCAACGTTTTTACTTTTAATAAATAGATTAGTTACCATTTCTTTCTCAATTGAAATAGCTATGTCTCTCACATATAGGTTACTATATCTAGTATTTTCCATAGATATTAGTTTATGCGATGTTAAATCAGCAGTTGGGAAATCTAATTAGTTGAAATTACACCAGGCCAGACGCCTACACAAGTCGGTTATTTAGGTTTCCTTCATGTTCTCTGCTCCGTTTGCGTTGTTTATCTTTTTCAACGAACCATTCGCTTCGTATTACGAAAATTAAATCATCTGAACTAATATTATTTATGACATTATTGTTGCATGCGTGTGTCATTTCATCATCATTAAAGAAACTATTTTTTTTTATTTTCAGAAATTGCAAAAGTGCGAGCCAGTTTATTCCAAATAAATGGAGTCAAGAAAGAACCACTCGTTCTACCAGAACCGGAAGGCATGGTCACCACCCTCACAGAAAAAGTGTACGTGCCAGTCAAAGAACATCCAGATGTGAGTAGCAATATCTTTATTTATAAGACCATTCGCAATCGAATCAGAAATGATGAGATCCGCAGGAGAACTAAGGCAACCGACATCGCTCGAAGGATTGCATCGTTGAAGTGGCAGTGGGCGGGACACATAGCGCGGAGAACCGATGGCCGTTGGGGCGGAAAGGTTCTCGACAGGCGACCGCGTACCGGACGACGTTCCGTGGGCAGGCCCTCCACAAGGTGGACCGACGATCTTGTCAAGGTCGCGGGAAGCCGCTGGATGCGGACAGCGCAGGACCGATCGTTGTGGAGATCTTTGGGGGAGGCCTATGCTCAGCAGTGGGCGTCGTTCGGCTGACATGATGATGATGATGATGATAAGACCAATGCAAATTATATTTATAATTTCCTTCAATGTATGCCGTCATCATCTTATTTCGTAGTCAATTATCTTATTTAGTTTTGCTTCTGGCAGCAATAACTCAGTTTACGTGATATGCTCCTCCGCGTGCTTAAAGTAATCTTCGTCTTACGGTTTCGTGAAAGTCCAATTAAAATTGTATCTTTTAAACCAAATCGATTTTCCGAAAGCGTTATCGTCAATTCAATGGCTGCGTAATTTTGACTTATGGCTTTCTGTCTCTGTTTGTGCCGACAAAAAATTAAAATTGTAATTGTGAAAGATGCAAATGATGATTGAATTCGAAATTAAAACCATTTGCCGATGAGTTAGCAAGTTACAATGTAACTTACCTGTAAACAACTTATTTGTCATTCATAAACCATTTCTCAAAGATGTGAATGAGAACTTTCTGTAGGCACAGTGCAGTAATTGTCTACTCATTAATTATTCAACTGTCAAGAGTTAGCGTGATGTGAGCGATGTTTGCAGAGTCTTAAGTGTAAACACTACAGTTACAAGTCGTTTGATGTACCTGCTGTTCAAAGATTTTCCTTTCATTTAAATATGTATGGACTGCTAGGAGGACGAATTCATAAAGTCCGTGGGTTTCTGGTTGACGCAGGTTTCCTACAAAGTCTGACTGCCAAAGTCTATGGGAGATTAAGCAAAGGTGAAGATTAAGTCTCACGAATGTTTAGTATAATAATGAATTGAGACTACAAGTAATTATCATCTCGTTCAAATCCCACCTAGTTAATCTGCTGAGCCGTAGGAAAAAAATATTCAATTTGTTTTATTGCAAAGTTGATCGAGATAAATCTCGCAGGTTTTATCACAACGGGAATGTATGCGTTAGTCATACAACATAGAAAGACAAGGTTGTCAGCCTGCTACATTTGGCGACTTATGTCAGGGCTATCTTGGCTTGTAGTGACTTAAGAGACCAGTCGAAGCTTATAAACCTTCAGTGATAGTTTCCATTCATCGCATCACACCATTTCAGGATCATTTGCAGATGAAAACGTTCTCTCACAAACCCTTTTTAGGAATGAGTTCAATGATCTGCATGATTCATTTATTTGTATTAAGCAACATTTTATTTTGGTTCCCTATAGCGCCTCGTTCATCGTTGTTGATGAAAACTCTCTGTTGCAAACTGTACATCTATCATTTTTGGCTTCATTCGGACCATATATCTTATTCGATGCTTTATTTTTGTAATAGCACAATCTGTATTTACAACGCAGTCTGTTTCAAATGCGTGATCTGTTTGTATGGAGTCAATGACCCATATGTAACGTTTCAGCGTCAGAGTTGTTCAGCTTTGTAATTAAATGAGTTTGACTTCGTTAAAGTGTATACTCAAATCTGTCACAAAAATGTAACTGTTAAAATTAACAAAAAAATATGTGTGAAACCTTGAATGAAGCCTCATCATTATTGCTAATAGGATATATTTTTTACCTTATTACTACGGCTTAGATTGATCTCAGCAGCACCTACATAATGATAAACCCCATGGCGCCAACCACATGTCCAGTCCAGTTCCATAAAAGGCTTTATTTGAAAGCTCCGCATACTGTATGAATGAATTATCTCATCGTATATACGTCAGACCATTTACTTAGAAGCAAATTCTCATTTGTGGGATATCGTTGCATTTTGACTCGAATCACCCAAAAGACTTTATGTCTGCTCGAAATTCATAACATTGATTTACGATGTGAACCCAGGTAACCCTGATATCTTTCGTAAACAATCATTCTTGCTGAATAACATTATCCCTCATAGATCACATGATAATTGTGAGGAATCCAACAAAGAGAACGTAAATCTTGAGCTAAGTCGATATAGAATAATATTGATTGTCGATCAAAAGGGCCGAACCAAGTCATCGGTCACGTATGTACGCTGAAATCATGATGGAACCGATCTTTAACGATGCGAATGTCATTTGATCGGTTCCTAGAATCATTATTAAGTCCTATTTGAATCCACGCAATTATTGCGGCAATTATAGCAAAACCAGTTACGATTTCACATCACCGTCTCGGATTTAAAATCGAGCGTTTCTGTCTTAAAATGTTTACAGTTGGGACATTTTAACTTTTTTGTTCTTTTACTTTTCGTGTGAGTTAGGCTATCTCACATTTTTCAAAACCTGCGGAACTAACATGCTCATCGCTTACCGTGACAACATTATGCCGCCATCTTGCGCTACAACCATACGAATTGCTCGAGATACTCGTAGCGCGTGTCAACATTTGCCCGCCTAAACTTAACAATATTTTATTTCGAGTTGTCTACATTTAGAACTTAAGTCCTAATGCCACTTTCTCCTTATCTAACAACTTAAGTGGGTACACAGCAGTAGTAGCTACTTTAATTACTTACCGGACAGAAGCAGGGTCTTTGTGCTTATGAAGTTATTTTTCCAAATGCTTGGAGATATATTACAATCTATCTTTAACATTTGTTAGCGGAATTCCAGCAGTCTCAGAGTTCGTCCGCAAAAACTCCAGTTGTAATGTAAACGGTAACTGTTCCAGAAATACATCTGGCAATATGCGTTTCTTATGTTGAACATACTGTCGAAACAATGGTTTCGGAACGTCGTGCTCTAGTGTGACTAATACAGTCTGTTTTAGTTTTGTGACTTTAACGGCTTGCTTTATTGCTAAAACACACGGTAATATGTGTTGATTCTTTGATTTTATGCTTTTCTACGGATTTCTGCGCAGTTCGTATTTTTACTTCCAGTAAAGATACGGTGTTAAACTTGTCGATGACTTCTCTTGCTAATTCGGTATACATATAAGTACTTATTGTACTGATAATATAAAGAAGAAAAGTTTGGGATATAAGAGATATTTTAACAGATATCATTTAAACATAGGGTAAAGATAGTGTCTTAAAAAGGGCCTACTGAAATCTGTGCCTACTAGCCCTTCTGAGGAAAAATCACAGTAATCAGTTTTTTCCTACAATCGGTTGAATGTTCATCTTTCGGATCTTTTTGTTCATAATCACGACATAACGTAACGAAAAATGTTAATCAGTTGTGATTAAACCCTTTTTCATCGAGAAACTGTCTGTTGCACTTACATTGATTGAAATGACTAGTCGTATCCTTTGCTTGCATAACTTAATGCCGCGAAGTCGTACTCCCTCTTAATAAATTCACCGCAAACGTTAACGTCATTCTTTTCCTAGTCCCTTATAGAAAAAATCCATCCAAATGCGGAACGCGTTTGATTCCGCATTGTCGATATAGCGAAAGATACGGCGACGCGTGCGCAAGGAAGAGGTCGGTTCAATCATAGTTGCAGTGAGTTGATGGGGAGTCAGGTTTGAAGCTCATTTCTTTACTGGTCTTACTGGTTTCATACTTTGTAGTGAAGGCTTTATAAGTTGGTATCGATACGATTTTAATGGGAGGTTTTAATATAATTGGCGGGTGTTAACTAGATGAACAGGTGAGGCTACAACATTATACATAACTTTTCATATAAAAAGGCAATCGATCTTGTTTCCTTCGGGGTAGGCCACAGCTACCACATGAAACGATTCTAAGACACATCTCGTTCTTCTTAACTCATGAATCCTTACTTCACGTAGGGACGTAAGTCTTCAAAGATTTACACGCTGCTAATATCTTATGCCGACCTATCCGCTTTTACTTATTAGGACCTGCATAAACTTTAAACTACAGTTAAATTTTGCTTACAGATTGCTTAGTTCCAATGATATTACCGAAGAGTAAGGTTAAGTAGCTAAGGTAACCCAAAGTACATGATCTTACCATGTCTTTGGAAAATATGATTGTAAATTGGACTAATAGCCTATTCCTATGATGATAGGATATCGACATCGACAATGTCTCCGTCCCCTTCCTAAGAATGTCAGTCTGTCCATATACAGCTAGAAGCGTTATTAAATCCTGCCATATCGGTTTGGACCGTTACCTCTGCTTTTTACCAGGCATCACGAAGTACCCCGTTGATAGGTACAGAGGCGCACACATCAACCTTTACACAGGGGCGCCTTATGCGGCTGACATTAGACCCATTTTGCAATGGTTTTGTAAAGGTTGATATGTGCGCCTCTGTACGTGAGTACGTGCTGGGTGAGCGCGGGGTGTATCTACGCAATCGCTTCTAGTTTTTCGTTATTCTTGCCCAATAATGATAATTGGGAACGTTTTGAAATAGTTTCTTTGGTAGTTCTCTTGAAATATTGAAATGGGATTTGTAGTTTTCCGCGCTTCCTAAAATAAATCGCTAAGCTTTGCTATCTAGGAAATTCTGGCTGAAAGCCTAGTTGGTGGACTTTTACTGTGCATAAAACTCATTGAGGATTATTTTTTCTGCCAATTCCTATATTTAACTTGAAGATATGTTCTTGAAATTAAGTTGTAGCCATTGTTACAATATCAAAATTACAAACAACGCGATTGCTACGATGTTGGTGCTTGCACCAACGCCGATATTTCGGCAGTCAAAAAGTAACTGGAGTTCTATCAACAAAATATCGGAAACTCGAAACAAATTATTGTTAATATTTTTATTGTCTTTGTTATTTTTTGTATTTAGATCTTTCTTTTAGATTATCTTTGGTCTGTATTTGTGCGGAGCCACTCGCACTGAAATGTTTTAACGAAATTGTATGTACCTGCTCACATTTTATGTAAGCCAAGCTTTCATGTGAAATAAATTCTTTGAACCTAAATATGGTAGCAATCCCGTTGTTTGCAATTTTAATCTCAATGACCATGAAAGTTTAAAGAAAGATATTGTTGGGATATTTTTCAAGCTTCAGTTATTTGTGATAGTTATAGTATAGTAAAATTTAGAACAATCCGACAAAACAACCTGGTAAGAACTGGCAAAAATTATCATTGTGTTAATTTGTAGATCTGTGAATTTTGACCTGAAAACTGAGTCATCGTTTTCGCAATAGCTCTAAAGCTAGCACCAGTTTTATGACGGGGCGTTAAACATAATTATATTCGCCAACGGACGAATTGGGATTGTTTCACTGAAAACAAGTCTGGTACGAGCGCGTGTGCTCTATCACCGTGAGTGCGAACATCAGTAAAATCTGCGGATGAGTTCTGAAAATATTCAACAGTGACCGCTGCATCGTGTTTATCCTAGCAACGCAAATTGCGAATGCCAGTTTGCTTATAGACTGGCTACATGATCAATCTGGTGTTAGTTTAGTCTCATCAATACAAATGCTAGTCTATTATTTCATTTCCATTTTAAAAACCCACTGACTTTACCATTCAACTGTAAGATAAAGCGCTTTTTAATTATACTAATATTTGTATACTCTTTTGATAACTCTTCTCATTGCTTCTTTCACGTGATAGTATTTAAAAAATCCCTAAAATGTCTCAAATACATCTACTACGGCTCATCAGCCACGCATGAAAGTGTTAAGTCCATCCTAAACAGAAGTGATAGTGATAAAAGGGCACCTTCCACTTATTGATAATAATTAAACGAAAGCCGCCAAGTGTGAAAACGCTTAACAATTAACTATACTAATAGTGAGCTGAGTTATGGTAGGTATACTGCTTGTTACGATAATTTTGAACAGCATAACATCAAAGGCTTGTTCTTTAAAAACTCTTTTTTCAAGAGTAATGGTAGAACTGCCTAAATTGCTTGGCGACAACAAAGAGAACAGACTCACCAGTCCAGCATATCACATCGCACGGCTCTCAAAATGTCTTGCACCTACACCTGGTCAACATGAGCTTGTTACAATATTTTTGTGAAATCACTAGCATGCGTGGGCGCTTCCTCTTGTTTATCTCTGCCGTCGTTACTTTGTATTTAATGTACTTTTCTTATGACACGCCGTAACTATAACTTGTGCAGTGAACGTGTGTAGGTGTGCCACAAATTTCCGCTCCATTTAACTCATACAAACGCACCGTCAAATGAGTAGAATGTCGAATTCAATGAACCCTAATTTCATTACATTTTCACAAACACAGCGTTCGTTGATCCAGCATCGAAATACATTCAGCCATCGAAGCTTGTGAAAGCTAAAATATTTATTGTTCTGATGCCAAACTAGAGCCGTAACATTTTTCTCTCCCGGAAACTTAAACCAGAGACATTTATCTTTACTCTAACTCTATAAAAGTGTCAACTGTATCGCTTATAAAGAAAATATCGACTTCGGTGGTTGTTATTTTTTAATTCGTCGGCATTTCTATTTATATTTCCAAATCACCTCGGGTTCGTCTTGTAAATGTAAATTCGAAGACTGAAAGTGTGTTCGTACGAATTAAACTGTTTCGTATAAAAAAATAACAATGTTGTGAGCTTGTTACACAGTAAAAAATCACGAAAATACCTGCTAAACACTGTTCAAATCATAGTCGGTCAATTTTAAATGTCAATCAATTCGAACTTCGTCATGTTTATATGACAGCATTGTCAAGTTGGATAAATATTAGCGGGTGTTCTTTTTTGTGTAACAACGTGTGGTGGTAGTTAAGTTCGGTGAAGGCAATCATATTTACATAATGATTCACATTATGTGGAAAAATAACATTTTTGAAGTGAACATAATACACCTGATGACCAGAAAACCTAGAAAAGTAATATAAAAGAAAGGAAAAGCTGCGGCTCGGCACCTAAGATTTTTTTCGAGCACACACTTTCCTAAGATTGTTGGTGCTTTTTTACCCTTATCTACATTTACATTAATGGTAAAAGGAAATTAAAGGTTAGAGGATATTAAGTACTTGTTGCAGTGTATTCCTGCTAAGTGAGTAATCACATAAACTGATAAATCTACATTTGCGCTTCCACGTTATATTTAACATGAGATAATATGCATGGCTCTATCAAACCTTGTTCTTTAATAAAGCAAATAGTTTATAAGTCTATTTGAGACATTTTCTAATAATAAATTCAAGTCTGAATAGTTTCGTTGAACCACCAGTAGCAGTATAGCATTCCTCAGATGTAGAATCGTCTATTTAATTTAAGGTGCATTCAGTGATACTGCCGCTACGGGCCCTAATGGGGTCGATCGGATCGGTCCCGCTCCGCTGGCTTACGACCTACGGGTCGCGGGTCGCTTGCTCCTCTGTTTCTGAATGCACCGACATGCAATAGTGATGTAACGGATACGAATAACGAATGTTATCCGAATAACTGTCAATTACTGAATACAGATAGTGTTAATTCGCTTTCATAACCATATTCTACCAGGTGTGGCTTTAGTTATGGTTGTTAAAACAATTGTTCAAAATATTGAATAATAATCTTAATGACGTGCTGAAAAGGAAAATGGTCATCGATGTGACTTATGTCTTTTTACTATGCCGCTTTTATTAACCGTTTCTTCGCCGCCTGCCACTTATAACAATAGAACATCCTATTTTTGACAGCGCTGCGATGAATGCGTAGGGATAAGTTGGAAACAAGATGTTGTTATAATGGGACTTAACCCATCAAATTAATCCCCTTAGAACATAAAAATAAACTATTCACAGGCAAAATTTTGCGTTTTAACAGGCAGCAAATGGATGCAATAAAGATTTAAACCTAATAATGTATTAGTAGTCGCTAGAATGATGATGAATGTATTTGTATTCGTAAAAGTACATAATAAATACTCGAAATACCTATCCGACACATCACTAGCTACTTGCAGCGCTACAGCTGGGTGGTTTCGACTTGTGACAATCAACGTTTCATGTCTAATGTTATTACTGTCCCAAGGTACAGACAGTCTCACGTTTGACGTTGCAGTTGGAAAATGCTCTTTACTGTTTTGTTATAAGGTCATCTGTCATAGTTCATAAGCGTGTCCTGTTGACGTTTGTACCCATTTTCTGGGTGCTCAGCTAGGATTAATGATAACATTGATTCGCTGTACAATTTTAGCTCCATTAAAATTAAGAAACTATTACAAAAATATGCGTGATATAGTAACAGTTGTTAAGTAGTTTAAAAATATGATACCATTTTATGTACTAAAATTTCTCTGCTTAGTGTATGGACATGATGACTCAGTTGAATGAAATCTTGGATTAAGGTGTGGGTTGCCAGCTTTAATCCGTTATCCGTAGGCATCAAATGTCAACTCTTTGTTGTGATTTTAATTAATGATTTGCCTTTCTTTACACGACATACTTACCTTATTGGTACGAAAAGAAGCGCTAAAGTAGAATAATGATGTATATTTATTTTCTTGATGGTTTTTTTGCGAGGAACAAGCAATTGTGGCAATTATCCTGTTACAGACTACTTAATAACTACATAACCACGGTAATATGACAATACTGTAGTTTTACAACTCTTTCTGCCTCCTCTGCCCCAATAAAATGAATAGAATAAACCAGTCATTGAGTGGCGGGAATGCGGGGTATTAAATGTAGAATCGTCGAATTAAACTACGCTTTCGCTATACATAAACGGCCTATATACGATTCACTGCTGGGCACAGGCCTCACCTTAAATATGAGGTGGAACGAGCCATACTCCGACACGCGGGCTCAGTGCGGATTGTTGGAGAGTTGTAAGATTAGTTGATAATATCAGAGGATATCAAGCCGCTCTAAGGCCTCTGACTAGGCTTGACTACTGACATCTAGCGACGTCAACGCTATAGAAGTAATGAATTAACATGGCCTCTTATATTGACTGTCCATATAGTTTGACATTACCAATTTTCAGTTTGTTGTCTTATTTAATTCTTGATGGAAAAAAATAAGAGTCTCAACTTAGTTGATCAATTCGGTGTCAATTTCTAACACGTTGAATACCATTTAGTTTAACATAAGGCACAATTATGTTGTTCGGTTTATTACTGGTGTTTGGTACCCTTATGTCATCACCATTTCATATAAATCATGAATAATGACTGAACTTCCAAGAACAAGATTTATGCAATAAGTCAAAATTCTGACGAAAACAGCGAGATAACATTGTTATACAGGGTGATAAAGCAAGTACTTGCTAAATTTTTATGAACGTCTTGGTATCAGGTACTGAGGAGAACTTTTTTTATTTTTTGGGGTTCTTATCATATGTAATTTTCTCAGAATTTAGTTAATTCACTTCATTTATCGAAAAATACGCCTGTCGCAATATTATTCCATGAGTTGAACTACAAGTGTAGAAGTCATTTTAGTGACTTACTTTTAAGGATATGTTGAACCACAATTTAAAAAAAAAAACACTTCTTAGGTTAAAAAAATACGATTAAAACGTATTTTTATATAGCGCTTATTTTAATATTTTACCAAATAGGGACTTGCAAAGTCACCCTGTATAGACGCAAACAAAGTTTCGTGACTAATTCTACGGTTGGAGCTTAATTAAATCATTAACTTGCAATTGATTTATTAATCTATCCCTCGAAGTACCGATCAACAAATACTAGGGATTGTATGCCCCGTGGTTCCACTAAGATTAATATTAATCGTCTTATCTCTGACCGTTATGGGTGTATGTATATCCAAGTAGGTACACCCATTGTTATTGTGTTATGATACAAACGAACAGTGAGTTATTACCCACTTAGTACGGTGAAGAAATATTTCATCCCGGTTTATTTTCAACTTTGACACCAAATTACTTGCAGCAGCGAAACGGCTTGAAATGTAATAAATATACTTACATTTAAGAAATAATGTTTGGATATGTCACTATGTCAATGTAGCATGCAAGTTATACTGAATGAATTAATGAACTTATTAAAAATTCGAAAAATGAATTTTCAACAAAAAATACTTTATGGTAAATATTTTACAATTTAAAAAAAAACTGTCCTTTATTATTAGACAAGAAAGCAGACAAGTAAGCAATACAGTTTTCATGCTGAAATAAATGTTGTTATATTGTAAAACGTAAAACATTTCAAAACAGTAGTCCACAATAAAAATATAAGAAGCTTCAACAGCATCAGATAAGCTCACTTTAAATCCAGCCGTACCTTGATCAGATATTGTCACATAAAATGGATACTATTCAAGCTGTGATTCAAGTGAGGATAAATACCGTTCGTGCACACTCAGGCTATCTGCGAGCCGCCCCACGGCAGTCGGTATATCACGTCGTGACCAATCGCAGTACGACAATTACGTTCGAATTAAACCATCAATCAATCGCAATATGAGATTCGTAATACCCCACCCACCTGCACTAGCCTAATAACGGGCAATCACTTCGGTCAATAGTTCACTGCTTACTATGTTTGCTTGAATTATTTTATCATACGCTGAGTCGTCGGATCTCTTTGATGCTATGAAGCTGCTACGGTATTATTCTTTTCACTACTCATACTCTGAAAGTAGGTCATTACAGACCTGAGAAGCGGGCTGAAAGTAACCCTTTTCATCCCTAAGGAGAATCACCTTCAACTGACAGCTGTCAAATTATTAAAAAGTAAAACTAGTTATTTTTCACATATCTATTGAACCATGTTCCAACTTTCTATACAGCCACGATGTAAAATTGAAATAATTTAAAGTTAAGTATTGATTAGGGAATATATTTTTTTCCAAATAACTTTATTTTAAATCAGTTTCAACAATTTCTTTAAAATAACTTAGCTTTGAGCAAAATATTTACCATTTTTCCAATGATGAAAAATAATAATAATGGCTGAATAGCGGGCCGGCCACAGAAAAAAAAACAAACAAAATAGGCGGGATGGCGGCAATTCGATCTTCATTTATTTTTCTCATTTTTTCTTCAGCTAATTCATGTTTTTATTTTCACTTTCCTTGTATTCGTAATGAAAAGCACAGTGTTTACCTCGGGTTGATGACTTATTTAGTCCCTCGAACTATTGGCGCCCTCACTTCGTTCCGGGCGCCAAACCCCGTCTCGGGACTAAATAAGTCATTTTCACCCCTCGTGTAACAATGTACTATTACAGTCCTGGCTTTCTATGCTTGTGTAGCGATTGAGCAAGAAATATCTGCTGGTGAAATTGCTATATTTGTCCTCCTAACCATGGGCAACGAGCGCTCGCTCTACTTTTGTCAAAAGTCCACCCCAGGCTATGTTTCGGTGTTTAGTTTATTTATTTAATCTTTGCAAAATAGTACATAATGGCGAATCTTTTGATCGAATCATAATGAGATGCTTTTGGCAGTGCATTACTATTTTAGCCCGAAAAAACCAAGATATTACTATATCTTTTTGCGTCGGGGGTGAAATCATATAATTCCACTACTTATTATACTTCTAGAGTAGACCTACTTCAAACATTTTGCTAAAGCGCCATACAGATAGCGTGTTTACCAATAGGAGCAACTGGTCGATTAATGTGAAATACAGTAGCGCTATTTATAAACATTTCGTACTTGGTAGGAATGGCTAATTTAAGACGTTCGATTCAGAAACTCGAAATGAAGCAGAACAGTAATTATATACTTCAGCATATCTGTTTGAACTTTTTTTAATTCAAGATAGAATTCCATGCGAGGCTTGCCAGCCTTGCGAAATAGTAAAACATGAGTGAGTGTGTGCTCCTTTTTAAAAACAATGTTGTTTTCTTATTAAATTCTGGAGTCTTTATAACTAGCCAACATAGAAATTGAAAGAGATAGAGATTGAACAACCAATATAGAGATTGAAACGATTTGAAAGTAGGTACTTTGTAACAGGTCTATTCAAATGAAGTAATTTTATTTGTTTGTTTGAATTAGGGCTTGGTTGAAGTCGCGTGTCGCATATAAGCCCCCAGTTTTTATACTCTTTTGTCCATAATCCTGGGATTCTTGGCCACGACTCAACATCCGATCTAAAACCTCGCTTCAGAGGCAATTAGAACTCTTTGAAATCTAAAATCAATGTTTGAAACACAGCTCTACACTACACTTAAAGAAAGCGGGCCCTACTCTTCAGATTTATTAGATCGTTAATAGCAAAAACAATACTTCAAATCCTAAGCTTTCAGCTGATCTAATCGGACGTTACAAAAACTATTTCTGTGGTCCACGTGGTTTGCGGTGGCAGCGACTGCACTATCATTACTGCAAACCACTACCAATTACCGACGTACTGCATATTCTGTGCACCGTAAAGACTATTGTGTACTATTGTGTTTAGGGGGCAATGTCACGATAATTTAACCTATATCCATCCGGGTTCTGGTGTGCTACGCGAATAAACAACTATCTATTACGGCGGCAGTGTTATGGAAAATAGAAATTGAAATGCTAGTCTGGCTGTCATCGTAGGTGTGCTGTGCAATTTCTGAGTCAACTATGGAATAATTTAACGGAACGTGAAGAAAATAAGCTATAAAATAGATTGTGAGAAGTCGTAAATAATAAAATAATCACAATTTCTTGTATTTATAACTGAGCATGGAATATATTCACCGTGTAATAATCTCAGTAAAATTTGAAGATTTTTGCAAAATAAATCAACTTGGTACCATTATGACTTAGCCTGAACTGTACTAGCATACCTACTGAAAATGATAATATTTCTTAGAACTAGGTTACAATCTAATGCATATTTATTCCACCTCTTCGTTTGTTTATTTAATTTAAATAAATTAGTTTTAAAATTACCATTCCATAACAAGGACCGTGTTACAATTCGCTTTAAGATGTTTAGAGCATCAATTAATTGTTAAAGCTATTTGTCGAGAATAGGATTTCTTTGATTTGTAGCTTATGAAATAATACATTTTAGTAATTGTAGCAGGTGTAATTTGCATTAATTGAGTGTCCAAGTATAAAATTATTATTATTGTGAGCTGGTGCGCGAGCGCAGCCGTCGGAATGCAATTGGTCAATGTTTATCGATTAGACGAGCCCGAGGCGTTTCCCAGATAGGAGTATTTTCCATTGTTTACATGGAAGTGTCGAGCTAGGGAGCGAATGGACCGTTTATCCTAATCACATCGTAAAACAATATAACTCTAGAATGCGAATGTATATATCTATTGAGTGCTAAAACAAATGCATGCAAAAATATTATTAATATTTACTTACTTACTTATTTCAAAGTCTTACTTATGTAAAAGTTTAAATGAAGACATTTTTGTTTAAAAAAATACATCAAATCAAAATTAACTCCATTCTATAGCAAGGTTTGATTTGTTGTTAACTTAAGGTATTACCAGGAATCTTGTTCTCCTTCGCGAATTTGTTGTAAGTATGGTGTATATTTGTGTTTGGAACCTTTTAAAATGTTATCTGATCTCCTCTTGATTTCGTCCTAGGAGCGCCTATGTAAACTTCATTTCATATGAAACTCACGCTGTTAAAATCAAAATGTATGTTATACTACTACAGTATCCGCTTTTGAAAGTTTCGTGGAGAGCAAGGAATCTTTGTAGTTTCGCTATATTTGCGCAAAAAAGATGATTGTAACCCGAATAAATATTTGATAGTCTTCCTAAAATATTCAAAGCACTGCCTTTCTACAAAGTAATTTGTGAGGTGGTACATAAGTCCAATTAAAACTATTTTCTCCTTAACCATTAGCGTATTGAACATTGTTGCTAAGAATACTTGTACGAGTGTAATGAACTTCATCAATTAGATCAAAAGCTCAAGCCGAGATAAGAGCCGTTATTATACGGTCTACAACTTCAAAGGAAATTAAGATATCACGATATAGCTTAGACGCAAATAGCAAACTAATATTTGCCTCAAGTAATTGAGAATAATTGTTTAAAACACCAATTAAGTCATGGATTTATTTCAACTACAGTACCAATGAATCATAGTAAGTCATAATCAATTTAAGATTGATCTTTTCAGTCCATGCCACTTTTTAAACTAAGTTTCGCTGACGGGATTGAAGAAAACCATTTCTATCGGTGCACTGTTCAGATAAAACTTGTTTAACTCACAATGTCTGTTTTAAAGTGACCATTATAGCATCCTTGTATTAGCTTAATAAAGAATAGTTTTGGAATACGTTGCTACGATTTTGCCAAAATTCGCAGACATTGACATCCAAACTCATTTGGTACAGAAGCGTGCACATCAACCTATACAAAAACATTGCGAAATCGGTCTTAAGTCACCAGTTTATGGTGCCCCTATATATGTAAAGGTTGATGTGAACGCCAGATAATAAAGAAAGATAGTTTAGCCCAGTGCCTTTAAACACTTTTCTATTTATCTTCCGAACGAATAGTTGTCGTTGTAGTCTTGACCGTTATTTTGGTTATTGCCTTTGTCTATATGCCAAAGTCTTTATTAACAAATGTCGCGCCAATCAATTAAATAAAACATTAATTTGTCAGTCCCGCACCCATTATGCACACTTGCGCTTTTAAATAAATTTACAGGTTGACTTCACAGGGTGTGGTCAAGAATTAGAATAAGCTCTATGGAGAAAAATAAAACTTAATCAATAAAAAAGGATTAGCCTTTTTTTCGCGGCAAAAAAAACTTACACTTGTAGCGCGATAATGTCATGATGGGCGCAGGTGTACTTTTCCATGAATGAAGTACTCAAATTCATTTTATTTAATTTGAAAAAAGTAGAGGATAAAAAACCAAACTATAAAAAAAATGTTCTTCACAGAAATCGATTCAGTTGCTGATACCAAGTCATTCCTAAAAATTTGGCAGCTACTAGCATAATCACCCTGTATGCTGAATGAACTTGCTCTAATCTTGTTTTGTCTCTAGTGAGTATTTACGGATATCTCATTTGAAGTTCTTGATTCTTTAATCTTAAAAATGTAATTAGCCTCAATTACTTTTTAAATCACGTAAATGCTGAGATAAAACCCAAGCAAGCAACCCAAGTGAGCTTCTAAATGTTTTTTCACCATGACGACAACAGTTAATGTGCTTTTGACTACCACGTTTAAAAGATAAACCCCCCTTTTCATAGAACTCAAACAGCGCTTCAACAATACATTAACTTTTGCATCGCTTTGTCTCTTTCATTCTTGTTGCTGCCGCCAATTGCGAGTAAGTGACAAGACACGTCGGTTGCTAAAACTATGCTTTAGTGTTGCGTTCCTTTTTATGAATAAGGGCGATGGTCGTGATGAGATGTTGTGTTACCTTCCTCGCCTCGCACCATGGGAAATTATTCAATCTGAATAAACTGCGGGAATCATTATCAATGCCGTTATTTATTGCTGAATAAAGTAAAGTCTGCATTAGAATGACAGATTCAAACCGGATTTAATAGTGTTACTACTACGTATGCCTACTTTCTACTAATATTATTATTTAAAATCAATATTACGTATGCTCGGAATAAATTACCGTAAGAGTGCCTTTTAGAATACATCAGTCTGTCCATGGATTTGTGTTTTTTTCTCTTCTGATTTATTTGCAGAGAAACCAAATTGATGGCTGACTTTTATAAATATTTTTATGTTTGCCATATGCGTAGCCAGCGTAATACAAATGTTTGAATTGCATCTTGACTGGACTCATCATCATCATCATCATATCAGCCGAACGACGCCCACTGCTGGGCATAGGCCTCCCCCAAAGATCTCCACAACGATCGGTCCTGCGCTGTCCGCATCCAGCGGCTTCCCGCGACCTTGACCAGATCGTCGGTCCACCTTGTGGAGGGCCTGCCCACGGAACGTCGTCCGGTACGTGGTCGCCATTCGAGAACCTTTCCGCCCCAACGGCCATCGGTTCTCCGCGCTATGTGTCCCGCCCACTGCCACTTCAGAGATGCAATCCTTCGAGCGATGTCGGTTGTCTTAGTTCTCCTGCGGATCTCATCATTTCTGATTCGATCAAGCAGGGAAATACCAAGCATCGCTCTCTCCATTGCTCGCTGGGTGACTTTGAGCCTTCTTATGAGACCCATAGTAAACGACCACGTCTCACTCCCATATGTCATTACTGGCAACACACACTGGTCAAAGACTTTCGTCTTGAGACACTGAGGTATTTCGGACGCGAATATATGCCGGAGCTTCCCGAACGCTGCCCATCCGAGCTGGATTCGACGAGAGATCTCTTTCTCGAAGTTGGACTTACCTAACTGGACTGCCTGTCCCAGGTAAACATAGTGGTCAACAACTTCGAGTGTAATGTTCCCAACGTTAACTGGAGCGGGTGCAACATGGGCATTGAACATGATTTTCGTCTTGTCCATGTTCATCCTAAGACCCACTCTTTGAGAAGCATTACCGAGATCTTCGAGCATTATGTTCAGGTCTTCCAAGGTCTCAGCCATAAGAACTACATCATCGGCGAATCGTAGGTGTGTTAGGTACTCGCCATTAATGTTGATGCCGCGTCCTTTCCAGTCCAGAAGCTTGAAAATATCCTCCAACGCAGCTGTGAACAATTTCGGAGAAATAACGTCTCCTTGTCTCACGCCTCGCTGTAGTTGGATCGGATTAGAGTTCTGGTTCTGTAATCGGACCGACATGGTGGCGTTCTGGTATAGGTACCTTAGCACCTCGATGTATCTGTAGTCTATTTGGCACCTTTGGAGAGACTGCAACACTGCCCAGGTCTCAATCGAATCAAAGGCCTTCTCATAGTCCACGAACGCTAGGCAAAGTGGCAAGTTATACTCTTCGGTCTTCTGTATAACTTGCCGCAGCGTATGAATGTGGTCTATGGTACTATAGCCTTTTCGGAACCCGGCTTGTTCGGGAGGTTGGAAGTCGTCGAACCTGCGAGCGAGACGATTCGTAATGACTCTCGAAAACAACTTATAGATATGGCTCAGAAGCGATATGGGTCTGTAGTTCTTCAAGAGAGTTTTGTCACCCTTCTTGAAAAACAGCATCACATCGCTCCCGCCCCATGCCTTTGGCGTTCTGCCCTCGAGGATGACAGAACTGAAGAGCGTCTGGAGGACCTTGAGTATCAGCCGACCGCCCGCTCTCAGAAGCTCTGTTGTGATTCCGTCATCACCCGCCGCCTTGTTGTTTTTCAGCTGCTTGAGAGCCATCCTAATCTCGTACAGGCTGACGTCCGGGATATCTTCGGTATAGTGTCGGGTAAGCTTGGCTCTAGGGTCTTTAGCCTTGCTTTCAACAGGTGTTTGAGTGGAATACAGCTGTCCATAGAAACTCTCAATCTCCCTCAGGATTTCAGGTGTGGACGTAATGATGCTACCCGCCTCAGTTTTCAGCCTCGTCAGTTGGCTTTGCCCAATAGACAGATCTCTGGCGAACACTTTGGAGCCTTTGTTCCGCTCAATGGCCTCTTTAATACACTGGGTATTAAATTGGCGAAGGTCGCTCGTCAAAGACTTAGATATCTGTCTATTGAGCTGCCGATAACGATGGGCATCCGCTGAGTTCTGTAGCCGCATTGCGTTTCTCTGATCCATGAGTAGGAGAGTCTGGCTGGAGAGTTTCTTTGACTTTGGACGGCGGGTTTTAAAGTACTTGGACCCTACCGTACGGACAGTATCCACCACCATGTTGTATTGATCGTCCACATCGATGCTGTTCTCAAGGGCTTCGAAGCGGTTTTGAAGCTCGAGCTGAAAGCACTCGGGGTTTTGAATTTGAGCCGGTATTGGTCGGAGCGTGGATTTTATCAGTCGCGCTCTCTCAAGCTTTATGTCGATATTCAATGTGCCTCTGACCATGCGGTGATCGCTTCCTGTCTTAACAGCGTTGATCACAGCGACATCATTGAATATATGCTTCTTCGTCGACATGATAAAATCGATCTCGTTTTTGACCCTACCGTCCGGACTGATCCAGGTCCATTTGCGGCTTACGGGCTTCTTGAAGAAGGAGTTCATCATAAAGAGTTTCTCCTTCTCCATGAAGTCTGCCAGCATCTGGCCCCTATTGTTCCGTTGCCCAAACCCAAATTGCCCCACTCTCAGCTCATCACCGCAACGTAGCCCCAACTTCGCATTGAAATCCCCCATCACAACTGTGTAGTGGGTTTTATGGCTATGCATGGCTTTAGAGATCTCCTCATACATAGCCTCCACTTCGACATCGTCATGTTTCGAGGTCGGAGCGTAGACCTGAATGACATTCAGCGAATATCGTTTCGATATTCTGAGTATCAGGTACGCTACCCTGCTCGAAACACTTCCGATAGTGATCACGTTGTTGACAAGGGACTTGTGGACGATGAACCCGACACCACCTAGGGACTGTTGGTCGCCCTCCCGGTGGTATAGTAAGTTACCGGATTGCAGGGTTATCGAGTCCTCCCCCTCTCTTCGGACTTCAGATAACCCAATGATATCCCAATGTAACTTACCAATTGCCTCTTCCAATTCCACGAGCTTCGCGTCAAGCCTCAGTGTGCGCGCGTTAAATGTTGCCAGGTCGAGTCGTCGGTGTTGGCAGCCGGATCTCACCCGGGGATTCCTCGCACCCCCTGCCCCGCTGTTACCATAGCCGCTGCCGTAGCCAGGAATAGCGGGGCCGCCGGGGACTGGGGGCCATTTTTTAGGTTGTGCCATCATAAGGGGGGGTTTGCCATAATCGCCACGCTTGGCAGGCGGGTTGGCGATCGCAGTGAGGCCTATTGTTATGCGGAGACGCTGCTGCCCATCTCCTTATGGCAGTTTTCCCTCAGTCGGCTCTTACGACACCCACGGGAAGAGAGGGGGTAGTGCTATTCTATTTACGTGCCGGCACTACACGGCCCTTGACTGGACTGCGTCATTCAAAAAACTGTTGCTATGAATCACCGTGTCTAAATTCACGTGTTTATTTTAGTAAATTATAAGTTTTGTCGTCAAATGTTACGTACAGGGGAAATGCAATGAGGTGAACACGGGCGTCCGGCCAAGGAGCTCGCTACGAGTATTTCAACATGTCCGCCGTCCGTTCGTCCGGTCAAGAACAATAAGTTCCCGAAATTTGTAAAAAGATGCTTTATTTTTTCGAGTTGACAGCGTACGTAGCTAATTTTAGGTATTCGTAACAATAACAAAAGACAATATTCTGAGTTCTTGTGACAAATAGTCAATGTTACAGTCAGTTCGTTTTAATGATATTTTCATTTCAGCCACTAGTTTTATGTACAAGAAAATGAAGTGGTTTTTGTATCAGTCAGAGTAATTATTCTTACATCCGTGCGCAATTTTTCTAACACAATAGCTAATTTGGTTACTCATTTAAATAGAAGTTGCGCTTCTCAATCGCGGTTTACCACTCATAAAAAGAATATGTCACTTGGTTAACCAGCGCTTCTCAAACTTATCAATCCTCTTTACTGGCCCATATGATCTCGCTGCCGAAAAAGGCCTTTCTATCTATCCTCTTAACTAACCGAGATGATTGACAGTAAAATATTCTATCTGAAAGTTGAAAATAGCAGTGGCAATAATGAGCAAAACTGAGTATTGTAGCTTATGAACGCGGTCATTTTGTTAAAACAAACCGCCGCTCACATTATACACATTTTACGAGCTACGACAGCGGTCTTACGCACAATTAGTTGTAGGAACAGCATAATAGTCATGATGCAAAGGAAGTATTCTCAAACGGGTCGTTTTGTGGCTAACCACTAAGCAGTTATGAAGACGTGCACCTCAGAATTACTAAGATTTCGCACTCCTTAGCAGCTAACCACGATTATGTAAATTTTCGCACACCTTCAAGTATAGGGCGTGCAAGAAGAAGCACTAGTATTTTATTTTTGAAGTATGCAGAGTAAATTCATCATGTGTTAAACTATGAAAGTATTATTGTATTGTCGATACCTAGATAACGAGTTTTTTTCACTTACATAATAATATGTTCCGTAAAATATGTGTTTTTTTGTTATTATAAAATAACAAAAAAACACATATTTTACGGAAGGGAAGGGTGTAGAGAGTTACTCAAACTCGAAAATTGCCCAAAATAGTACTCTTGCATGCGTTCAATTAACTTGTGACTTGTCATAATATGTGTTTTATAATTTATGAGCCAATTTGGGTCTGTATATCTGCCAGGCCAGTTTTAAAACGCTGTTAAAGTAAGATATAATAAAGTTGCAAAACTACAGCCCATCTGTCTTAGTATTGATAACAAACAAACAACAAACATTGCCTCAATTAAGTACGCTAAAAGTATAGCTAGTTATCTACCTAGAAAATAATCTGTTGTTTTTGTTAATTTATTTAGTGCAGTATATCATTTCGTGTGTGTTCTTTTCTTTATATTGTAATAAAATACGTATTAAATACTGATATGTGTTCGAAACTTGTTGAGCTAGTTCAACATCTGCTACACCTCACACGCTACCAGCAGATATAATTCAATTTAATCAGATAGCTCGCTTGCCAAACCTCGATCCAATTGTTCTCTCGCTGATTTACAATCTGTCGTCTATCACCGTCACAATTGCTGGACCGAAACGGATAATGAATGCTGTCCCAGACTTGTTAGGGCCGCTTATTTCCGCATCTCATATTTCTCGTTCGGCCGCATTGTGACTGTTCGTTCAGTTAATCTATCGAAAAACTCAACACATACACGAGTTTGCGACCTTCGTGTCAGTATCTTCAGCTGATGTACAATTTGCTATTGATGTCATATTCTTTTCGCTCGAGTAAACCTTTCAGTCTAAAGTAATAACAGCTTCAAGCAATTTTCACGCTGTCACGCAAAACAATTAAGCATGACATGTGACGAATTAGTAGCCTACATTTTTAGTTATTATTTATCACTGTGCATATTTTAACGAATGTTAGTTCCTCTAGAAATCCCTTTTGAAAAAGAATGAGGGAAACTGTTATTTGGCTGAGAGCCAACTGGACCGTTTCTTAGTATGTTGGTGGACGTTGGAATGATATTAGTTCACAGTTCATGTGCGTTCATCTGACCGAATCTTCGAGGCTTAGATATTGAGGTTAACTTTATGTGCTGTGTACATGCATGCACACAGGAAGCGTGGTTTATGTGAAGCGATGCGAGTAATTAATCTCGCGGCTAATGGCATTACGTGTTACCCAGCTTATATTAGACTGAGACATTTGCATGAAGATATTTTGTAGTATTCAAGACGCAGCCAAAGAATTCCAATTTAGAAGCTCAATAGCGGAAAATAATCCTCATGTTAAACATAATTGTGATGATGATACAGTAAATGAAGAAAACATATTTGGAAAGTTAACATATGTTAATGTAACTTTCTCTTTCTTTGCAGTTCAACTTCGTGGGAAGGATTTTAGGACCCAGAGGTATGACGGCAAAACAGTTAGAACAAGAAACAGGATGCAAAATCATGGTCAGAGGCAAAGGATCCATGAGAGATAAGAAGAAGGTAAGCATTATTCTGGTTTCAGATACATTTTCTTCTTGAAAAAAAACCTATTGACTACAAATTTTCATTACAATTTTAACGTCTTAATTATTTTCCACGCTGCTGCTAAAAGGATTCCAAATCAGGTTTCACATTTGAGTTTCAATTTAGTATTATTGAATTTGCTGTTATTATGAATTATTCTAGAGTTTCTTTATTATCTGTCCATCATGTTACTCATTTTTTACTTTGCATAAATATGATGTAATTCGTTTTCTTTATCGAGATGTGATTAACTTCAACCTTGAGAATCTAAGGACGTTAGGTCACTTTTATCTTTAGTTGCGAAAAAAATTAAAATCATTAGAAATATTTATTGCTTATTCAAATCTGTTTTTAAAAATGTTACCAGCGCGGAAATGAAAAGTGAATGAATGTATTTTCAGGAGGATGCCAACAGAGGTAAGCCGAATTGGGAACATTTGGCTGATGATCTACACGTCCTGCTCACAGTGGAAGACACTGACAACAGGGCGAAGATAAAACTGGCCAGGGCAGTGGAGGAAGTCAAACGTCTGCTTATTCCTGTAAGTATATTGATACTTGTCATATTATGGATATTACTATAGTCCGTTCGCATTAAGAATGCAGTGATTTCATACTTGTCCTACGACCTAGCACGCCCCTTTACCAATCAAATCGTTCCTAATTAGAAAGCCAAGTCCACAGTGACTAGCTGAACGCATACTTTCGAACGCAAAGGTTGTGGATCTGAGTTTTTTTCTGTGCGACAGAATTGAATTTAAAAATCACTGCATTCTTAACGTGAACGAACTATAGAGGCCAACAGTTGTCCAAGACATTTCAAGACAGGTTTTTGTGTTTTGATTGTCAACATTATTTTACATGTTTCTAAAAGAAATAAGTACTCCTAGATGCCTCAATAGATAAAGTGTAATACAAACAAAAAATATTTGACGACAAAAAACTAAGAAATTCAAGAACAAAAGCGACAGCTTGAATAGCATTGTTATTCTCGCATTCCGACTATTGTGTCTAAGCGAACATTTACTTAGGTACTGTTTATACTTCATGTACTTAATTAGCAGTATTCAAATAGAAATTGTTTGAGAAATGAAGCTCTAACATTGCAGGTTTTTAATCCAACATGGCTTGGTGTTTTATCTGTGCTTTCCGCCACCAAAGCGTTCGCTGAAAGTTTTAAGCAAATTTTTGAATATTGCGTAAAACTTTTTTTTTTTTGTAAGCAGATGACAATCTATATTTCTGGCATAAAAAGGAAGTGCCTTCTATAACAAGTTTCTCCGATCGGTAGGTCGAACCTGCATGAACAATTTTAACAATATTTCACCAAATGTGCGCAACATTTAAAGTTTAAAAGATGGCTCTTTGGCACAAAGCAAAGACACAACTATGCCAGTTTAATAATATTTAAAACTCAACCTGTGTTTTGTATCTTCTATCTGTTTCATTCAAATTTTTCTGTCTATTTAACTTAATCTGTGTCATAGGTCAGGTCTACCTCAAGCAGATGTGCGTTAGCAAAAGTCATTAAACAAACAATAGTATTAACTTTTTGTCTCGCTTTAATATTTTTTATCGCAATGTTGCATAAATGCATGTAATTTATGCAGTTATTACATTGTTGACTTCAGGTAGACTGACATCATCCACAGAATATTAGTGCACCGTTTTGTACAAAAGCCGACGTGTTCATTAATGCAATTAGCAAATACTGCCTTGAACACTCATCAACTCTATCAGCGTTTTCAATAAAACCAAATTAGGTTTTTTGATCATCATATTCAAAGAGAACATACGCTCACGTCACGACTTTATCCCAATCAGAGAAACGCAGACTGTTGCCATCATGGTGCACGGAGCATTCAAAAGCCCATATTTCACCAAGTGAACTTAACCCCAACGTGACAAAGGGTGAGCCTACCGTTGTATCCAGGTTGTTTGAGGCACATATTCGTATCTTCCATCATTGGCGAGAAACCGCTAGGTGTAGAATTAACAAAATGTGTTCCGGTCAGATTTGAACTCATCTCTTTGTCTTGAAGTGTCTCATAAATGCTTAGATATATTTTTATATAATTATATTAACTGCACCTACTACCTACGGGTAAAATTAGCTATTAGTAAGCAAAGTGCGCTGTATCATGATAGATTTGTTACGGTATGACCAAGTTGTGAGCTGGCTTATGAATACTGTCTATAATATTGATTTAATTATACAATATTTCGCTATCTACCTACTAATTGATAGTCTTAGGATTGAAAAGGTAAATGCAATTTATCTTATCCTTCTGCTTTTGTCGTATATGGACAGATCTAAAAGTCTAAAATCCACTCAATTTCCAAACATGAATGATTTAATGTTTTGTTATGATTCTAGCACTAAACCATTGAATAAAAACTGCTAGCTTTGGCTTCAAGTTTTGAAACAGTTACATGACTTATTTGTCTATGACTCTGGTATGATTTTTCATTATAATTCGGTTTGGGTGGGCCGGAAGCGTTGCTATAATCGTAGTGGTATCGATAAAGCTCTCAAGAAGCCGCAGTTGGAAACGCGTAAACATAACAGAAAAAACTCTGGTGAAGTATTCTTTCATTTGATACTAATGTCTTACAATTTTGAGACAGATCCCAAATGCCAACAGAAAGGATTTTATTACTCAATCATACAGAACGTTTTTATCTTAGATCTCATAATATCAGTTCAATTTACTATACTGTAGTATTATCTTATACGCAAGCAATCATTTAAATTTTTAGGCACTACATATCAATACATTATAGAATAATGGTCACCAAAAAATGAATTGCAGAAATGCTGATTTTGAAAAATATTAACTGCACAGTCAGATCAAGAAAAAGTGGATCAAAATTTTCTGGGGGATTGAGTTGGGGGTCTTATCTACTTAGTCCCCCAGAAAATTTGGTTCCGAGCACCCCATCTAGCTAAATCCACTCTTGCCCTTGCTTATAGTATCTTACCTTTGTTGTTCCAGCAAGCCGACGGCGAAGATGAACTGAAGAAGCGTCAGTTGATGGAACTGGCCATCATAAACGGCACGTACCGCGACTCGAGTGCGAAAGCGGTCGGCGTGCCCGTCAACGGTCAGTGCCTCATAAGTATGGTCGCATTCATGTTTTGTCACTAACACTACTTTAAGTCTTACTAACTTTTACTGGGATAAATCATCAGGGTCGTGTTCAGAAAATTGGTGAATCTGAAAATAATAATATCGTTACATCTGGTGGTACATACAGTGAGAAAATTCGATCGCTTTATGTAATTTTCCGAGCTCGGACGAGCTTTGATGCAATTTGGAATCAATGAAGTAGTCAATGTATTGCAATACTTTTCAGGTAGTCTCAAATAATCATTTCTTACATTGTTGAACTTAACATAAATGCAGCACTGTCCACGATTGATTGCACTCGTAGTAAATCCATCCATAGGTCGACTTTCGTGCAATATTACGCGAAACATTTTGCGTGGCCAGAAAATTAATTAGGCCATTAGAATCACTCCCTTCACATTTCTTATCATTATTTTCTGGATACGAAACTGGTGTTGGAGTTGACACATCATACTGAATATTGGGTGTATTCTTAAGGTATTCCATTGTGTTCTGGGTTTATTTAATTTCAAAATTTGTTGCTGAACCTGTTCCATCGAGTTTTTATACATCACGTTTGTACATACCATGCAATTGTTTGCGGCCATGAGTCATCGCGACTTGAGATGACTAACTTAATTGATTTGCCGCATGTTACGGTTGTTAACTATTAACACAGGGTGACTTCACATCGCCTAGTTCCTTATCTTAGAACTCGAGGGACTGTTTGAAATCATACGTTTTCTTGTTAAATGGTTTTTCTTTAAAATTTCAATATTTTTGGTGCTAACTCACTGGATTCCTTATTAGTAAAAATATAATCAGTTATAATCATAAAACACTGTTTAAGGAATTCACTGTTTTGATTTTTTTGATTCTTCAAGCAAACAATGTATTAGCCAAAGTAGTGGTAAATTACTGATTATATTTTTAAAAATTAATAAGAACGATTTTGGGAAAGGCAATTCACTTTTTGTTTGGAACTGTAATAACGCAAGCTGGATTAAATAAGGTCACAGTGGTTTAAGTGTTTCACAGAATGATTGGGTTCGATTCCCGTCCCGAATATTTTCGATGGTTTGGGAACCGTTTTTAAAACATCTGTTGTTCCAGTGCTAGTTTAAGAGGTATGTTTTGCAATGGGCATAGTTTTGCACATATATTCTACCTTTTGTTACTTGTGAATCTTGTGATGCTGATCGATAGAAAACAGTAGGTTTGTCGATAGAACCAATAACGCGAAATGAAACAGTTGCAATATCATTTAGGTGACGTAGATACTTACTCAATATGGTCAGTATCAAATATCAGATACGACGTAGCCGCGAACGTTGGTTTCGTTACTATAGATAGCTTTGACTTTCGACAGTCAGTGTGATATTAACAGGGTTCGCTGAATTATTACGATGTATATCAATTGATATTTGTGTCAGCGTAACAACGTAACTGATATTCATGAAATTATTTACATAAACAATAAATGCAGCAGGTTCCAGGATAACGCTGGCACAGGTTTTCTGGTAACTCTACCAATTTGCTTATATAATACTTTTATATACTAAGTTAAGCGATCAAGTTTTATTTGCACCGTTGGAACACTGTACTTTCCCACACTTGCAGAATCAAAGTCACAGTCACTTGGATATGTATTTGTAAAATATTCGATTTTTAGGCATCCAGGATATTATTTATATTAAGATTAACTCCTCATCCAGATATATTATTAGTAGTAAGATGGTAGTTCCATCTATAGCAAAAAAATGACCTAGTCCATTTAAACACACCACAATTGAAGTTCATATAAAGACCAACTCACATACCTAAATTTAAGATAGAGGCATACTGTTTCGTACTTTTGCGAGTGTTCTATCGATATACCCTATACCACCACAAATTCGTAGTCAATTAGTAGCTCGCCAACAATGGTCAGCACGAATCTAACAACCGCATCACCCAGCTACCCGTCCTGCTCTTTTCCAGTGGCATACAATGAAATGAGTGACTCCACAGCTGACGAGGAGTGGCGTCGCGTGGCGGCGGCCGCGGCCGAGACGCAGCGCCTGTTGGCGCCAACCGGCGGCGTCAATGTTGGTGGGGTGACTCTACGCGCGCAAGCCCCGCTCGGCGCCCCGCTAATCCTCTCCCCGAGGATGTCCGCACAAGGAGCACAAGCGGGACTGCTCAACGGATCAGGCGGAGCCGCAGCTGGTCTCCTCTCTCCAGGAGAACCAGCACATCAACTGATCTACGCCTCGCCGTACGCGGATTACGCTAACTACGCCGCGCTGACTGCCGGCAATCCGCTGCTGACTGCGGAGTATGCTGCCGCGGATCATACGGGTGGGTTGTTCGCCCGTTGAATGATGACATTTGATAACGCCGATTAGGGAATATGGTTGTTTATGGGCTCTTCAGGCCTTTTAGCCAGCTAAGTTCAAAAGACTAAAACAGTAATTTCCATGATTTGCGTGTAAATTTAAAATATCTTTGGTTGCAAAATCAATTTGTGACACTCAGTAGAAACTCTGACTTAGTTCGAAGTTTAACTATTCATTTAAGGTATCAATGCCAGATTTTAATATATTCAAGAGACGAATGAACAGACTATTTGAGGAGTCACTTTCGGGGTTTACCTTAGCCTTAATATCAGTAAAAAGTTAATTGTTGTATCCTTTTATTAGGTATTTGCATATATGAAAAGCCCAATAATACATATTCCCTATTAGAAGTTTATTCTCCCTCTCAATTTCTACGTCGACAAAAAGTTTCAAAGAATTCTCAATAAAATTAAGTAGGTGTTATCAAAGATCGTCGATCAACAATACGTACTAACTAAATTACACGGTACCGGGTTTTTTTACCTAAAATCGTCCAATAGACTCGATGTAATAATTAATTCAGTCACTAAAAGCGTAGCTTAAGCATTAAACAAAAGAATAGAGATTTTTTATTTAAAATAGGAATGTTAAACCACTCTTACGTGACAATATAACTGCATGTCGATTCAGTGTTTTAAAAGTATTATTTACCTACGTTATTCGTTGCATGATAATTGTTTCGACTCGTTTCAAGCTTAACTAGTCTTGCCTTAACTTTGGCTTCACATTACAGATAGGATAATAAAATTAACTAAAATCTCGATTAGGTAGCGCTGTAACGATTAAAGTCAAGACCGCGAGTAGTACTAACCGACTAACGAGAAGTCTGATCATTCTTACTTGACAAAAGTTGTAAACAAACCATGATCGATCATAAACCATGACATTCTGAAATAATCACACATATGCAACCAAAATAAGTTGCAGACAAGAGTTCATACACCAACATTTTCATTAAAACTTGCTCTTCAAATTTACCTAAAAAGTCCATTATCAAACGTAATTTTGACGACAGAAGTTTCTTCAGGTATATCTTAAATTATCTACAAGCTAAATTGTGTACAGGAGCACGTTTTACATGCTTAATTCATGAAGCAATCACTCAAACATATGATAATGTTCTGCTAATTATTAGCTTAAATGACGTTACTGAATGAAAGTCTAAATACAAAATTCATTCAGTTCAGTTCAGTAATTCCCATCACTATAGTCACACTAATCTAAGAAATGCATTTTGACAGATGCCCGTGTCATTGGAAATTAAACTTTATGCAATGCTTAAAGGGTTCAAGTGTTCTGTCAGGCTCCAGAGCCAAGCCACAGCTCATGAATCGTATTTCTTTTGAATTGAAGGTCAATTTCCAATGACACTGGCAGCTGTCGAAGTGTATTTCTTAGTTTAATGGAACTGTAATTACTTATAGGTAATCCTCTGCCATATTTGTTTACATCTTTTGCCAAGAAGATGAAAGGACTACCGTCATTGTAACACATGGTGTCGTTGTCTTTTAGTACTGTGTGTGATATATTATTTTGATCGGGTTTGCAGCGTCGAGATATCTGCTAGCCGGTTTTTGACAATGGCCGGAATCACAGCCTACCTTAAGATACGGCAGGCTGCCAGCATCGTACCGCCCGACGCAACATTATTATTACCGTCCTTGATTCCATGGCGTTCTACGGAACCCACAGGACGCCTCTATACAGTCATAATAAAGCCATGATCAATTCTAGAATAAGAATTATTGTTTTAAGTAAGCTTAGCGACTCAACATTTTGTACCTACAATGTTATTGTCTTAGCTTTTAATACCTGTGTTTTCTCTACGACTGTTTTGTACAGTTTCATACATTATATTTTGTTTTCAACCAATCAAAGATATATTGCTAATTTATTTATTTATATTGCAGATTTTATTATTTAATTTATCAAAGTATTTATTGCAAATTTTATTTCACCGTTGCCTCGTGTTAGGATTAGCGGCAGTTAAAGTAGTAATTCAAGTAGAAATATTTAAGTTTTGTATCTGAAACTGTTAATAATAGAACTCTTAAGTTACCGATGTTTCGTTTACAAAGATTTAAGATTTTATATATATTTATTATTATTTCGTTACATGTCCTTTAACGGTCTTAGAAAATATAGAGTCCATCATTTTATAGTTCTTGTTATAACCCTTGCTTGTAACACCACTAATCTACTAACTAATTTTGTTGTAGATCCAATATTAATCATGATTCTGTAGGCACACGGATTTTCTGTAAAAAAAATGGGCGCACGGCAGTGCATGACGCCAAGAATTGAGAAGATTTTTATTTACAAATTATTATCTCTATAATTACATTATAATTGGCAGAAATGATCAAAATTTTGCTAAATCTGCCAACTGTCTATAGTAGAAATATATAACACATGTCGTAAAACAAACGAAAATGAAACAGCAGAGCATTTATTTTGTTCGAATATAATACTATTTAGGTATTTATATTTTGGAAATTACAGTTAGCTATTTCTCTTATAAATACTGCTGAACAATGTTATCTCCATTGCACATTTCAAATCTAGCTGAAATATCCGTGTGCCTGTTAAGAATTCATATTTGAACTCTCTTAGTATGTTCATAAACTGCAAAATTCTACCATTTGCATGTGGTTTTCTTAATTTTTCAAGATTTCCTGTAATTACTGTCTTTTTTTGTAATTAACAGAAAGTTTTATTAACAGTAAGTCAAATCTCTGAATGACAAAATGAACTGCATTATATTCAGCGATTACAAGCAAAAGGGACCAAATACGATTTGATTTTTACAAGAAACAACACTCATTTACTCTTCTTTAACTTTTTAACAAACTGACAAGAATTAATTAACGATATAGATACACACAAATTAACGATCAAAACTGTGGAACATTCTAGGCGGTTATAAAATGCTTATGAGTTGTAACAATAATATTTTATAAAATCGAACATGTGTATTATTGTTACAACCACTACGTAATTTATTAATTTATTAGCCATACTATATTTATAAACATACCATATGTTAAGTATTATTTTTATCTTAAAAAGATTTTAGTTAGGTTAGAAAAGAGTGAGCTTTATGAAAATATTATACATCCGTATATTATTATTATGTAGGTTTATCAAACCGCAGTTAACACTGTAGTCAATGTATTTAAAATGAAATTAAAGCCAGCCATTATTACCTGCACCTTGACCGGCCATCATTGGCTCGGGATATATAAATGTTTTATTTTGTTATATGTCCAAAGCAATAAAATAGTTAATCTATAGGCCTTTAGCATAATAATAGAGGTTAGTGTTACTGCCAAATTAAGCTTCTATAAAATTTTATAGTATTATGGAGTATCGTTCGAGTATTTGGCAGTGGTAAAAATAGATATTGCGATTTATTAAGTCTAGTTAAGTTTTTTATTATATTTACGGATTTTGGATTTCTTTCCGCATTTTAAAGCACATAACAGTCACACAGGTCTTTTTAATTGTTAAAAAAATTATAAAATTTACTTGATGTTTTTTCAACAGCTCAGTGTTGATTGGAAGTTTCAAAGCTTTTTTGAGTCGCAGATTTTAAATATGTATTGCCGCTAGGTGTCGTGCGGAGGGCGGGTCGTCTAACGCAAGTGAGGGAGCACCCTTACCAGCGCACGGCCTTACCGGCGCCTTAATAGCCGCGATACGCTCTCACGCCGCCATTTTGTTCACAAGGTGAGAAGCGCGCGCACACGCATGCGCCATGATGAATACGTTTGCTTGCATTGTAGATTTGGTATCCATCCCACCAAAGGACCACTGAACTTTTGTATTGACCTTGAATCTCAAGAGATTATTCCAAAGTAGATATTAACCATATGACAGATCAGTGTGTCCGAGTACAAAATCACGCAGTTTTGTTTTCTAGCAACCATATTCGTCAGCAGGAATGCGTGGGTGCCTCTGCTTTACTGTCTCTCTGTGTCCTTTATATTTTTATTTATTTAATTGTGTACTTATTAGTTACGTTGTAGTTAGTTTGATGATAGGATGTATTGTCCATCGCTGCTTCAAACCGGATCTGAAGTGACACTGCATAATTTGATAACTGTGATTTTTATATTTCTTTTTTATAGATTTTTAGATCTGTTACATGTTGTGATGCCAAGCATTATTATGCATTATGCTCTTGAGTATTTTCTATAATTATGTTTATTCAAAGTTTGTTGTCGAAATCTGTATTTTTAATTTTCGAATAGAAATCACAACATGTGCCAACAGTCGCTATGTTCTTTTCGGGTAACATTGATTATTTTATGTGGGAAGAAGGATTGAGTAAATATGTTGTTTTGTTATTAATGTTCGAAATATATAAGATAGCTTACAATAATATATTATTCAATGTAGCCAAATGAATCCACAGCGGTGCTATGGGGTTGTGAGATCCTTCTTTCCAGTCTCTCTCAGTATTAGTCAAAGGATAAAGCATTTCAGAATTCGTGCCATCATCCCAGTATTAAACTTAATGCCCCCTGTCCTTTGACTTCACACTTTCGTAATCATCACAACTTTTTCTTAGTCAATATAAGTTTTTATATGAAATTTTTAAACTAGTTGTTTCTATTTTTGCCTTAGGTATTATATTTTGCTTTCTTATTAGAAAGTGTTTATTAATTAAGTTAATTGCACTTGTGTCCTTGTGGATTTAAAACGGCCTGTGCCGTATTACGTATTCTCACGCTTCTTATATTGAAATAATTTAGATCAAAATGCTATTCGTAATTTTATATGAGTTTATATGCGAGCGATGATGTTTTGTAAAGATATTGTTTCAATTGTTGATTGTAAATAAATGCATTTTCAGAAGTTATACATGCAATAAATTTGTCTGAAATTTAATAATAAGCGTTTTCTTTTATTTGTTGAGTTAGGTGCGCGGTAAATGTGTAATTTGAATCAATTTGTTAAACGATAAGTCAATAAAGTTGATGACGTGCAGACATTTGGTCTATTTGTAGCCTCACACGACTAACATGCAACTCCACAAGGCCAAGTTCCCGTTTGTTGACATAATAATAATTATTAAGTGCACTATCATAACTGCTATTGTCACAACTTGCAGATTATTCGTAACTATGTATTTATATTATATGAGTCACTAACATGCAAATATGTAATGACATTGAATTATGTTATCACAGTCTTATTAACAATTTTACGAGAATGCTACTATATTACCAGAATCTTGCAGCAATGTGTTGAATAACTTACATACTTGCATTTGGGTGCTATGGTTATACATAAGTGATAAATTTTATTATGCTTGTTTGTGGAGCAATATTCGATGCATTTAAGTATCAAATACTTGAAAGTGTATCGAGTATTGCTCGTCTGGGAACTATTGGGCATTTAATCCTATATTGTAGATTATCATTCATACTAAATTATTTTAACATTTTTCAACCATTAACTGCGTAAACTAATGAAGTAAGTCCGTACAATAATAAATTAACCGGGCCAGTAAAGACGTGTAACCGCGGCGTAAATGCCTAATAGCCTCCCCTTAATACTTGTTTTATCAGAATATCTGTTATTATGATAATTTCCGCACACCAGTCATATCAATCCGAGTTCACGGTTTATAGCTTTTGTTGAATAGCTGCATGCCGGCCGTCCCCATGTTATGACAATACATTAATTTGTCAAGTGTCCATTTTAATGAATCCTAAAGCAGACCTTTTATGAATTATCTAACAAACCTGTTACATAATACTCATTGATATTCATAAACGTGAGATTTCTTATTATTCAAAAAATCATAAGTCAGGCATTTTTTGCATCCCGTTGGGTCTGCTGACCATAAATATAACAATCATACTTGTAAACTCGTAACTATTGCAACGGGGCCCCAGTAGTTACTTTTCAAGTCTATTGCCTATAGCATTTTGTACTTATAGACTTCAGTAGTCTTCTGCTTTAGGCATTTAATAATAATAACTGTTTTTGATTTCGAGATTTTCTAATAAATCAAGTTTCTAAATAATGATATTTCCTCTCCAAGTCTTCTGTATTACGAAATGACTGAGACTTTAATAAATATATATTCTATTACGCTTATTAAAATGAATCTTCGCTTGGCTTTCGAATTTCGCGAATGAAAGAATGACCACATTTATGAATATCTAACGTTTCGGCATTGGCAGCTCAACGACAGCATTAAATCGTAGCCCGCGATTGTGCTCGTGTAGTCGGACCATGACATTTTGATCGATACTAACATTCTGTTTTTCTCTCTTCTCGTTAACCCGGCTAGGTGAGTGCTAACGGCGCTGAGGAATTAACAGGAGATGCGGCCGGCCGCCCCGCGCCCGGCTCCATGTCGCCGCGTAACATTATCATCGGAACATCGACCACCATGTAGCTATAGCTGTTGGGCCTTTCACGTTAACACATACTATGTATTATAATAGTCTAACTATTAACATTTATATGCCTGTTATGTTTATAACATGATGAACTTTATTAACAATTATATATATACTTTTTTGATATGGCACACGCCATCGACTATATTTACTATATTGTAACTTATTGTATTTCTGTTGTCGCTTGATCGTGTTGTTGTTTAAGCACGAGTGTTGTTAGGATACCCTGACTTTTAGCGGTGTTAAATGTATGACCTAAAAAAAGATATTTTTCTTGTATTTTGTTTTGATACTATTGATTAGTCCCATTTAACACCGTCATATATTTTTTACACTTTTAAGAAGTTAATCAGATAGTTTATATTTGAAAAAATCTAAATCCAAATTATTTAGCTTATATACCTATAGATATTAAAGAAATATTTAATTATGGATTCACTCCTCTATTTTGGTATTGAGAGGCAATATAAAAGTTTGAAAATAGGTGCCCACCTAATCAGTAATCACTGATCAATCAATATTTAAGTAAGTGCTGACTTTTGGGAAGAAAACATCATCACATCAATGTGATATGTCACCACATCACATGGATAAGAAAACAAGATGGCGGTATTCAGACTAAAATTAATCAAGTAAGTATCTTTGATGATGTTTCATTCAGGTAGGGCTCCCAAAACTTCTCAAATTGGACTGATATTGGAGTTTTTATTTTATTTGTTCATACATTCATTGATTTTTCATTTGTTTTGGCAGTAAATTATATTATCTTTTAAACCAAAGACTAATTTAATGTATTTTTGAGAGCTATATATACTTCAAAAGAAAATTAATGTCTTCCTTGCAAAATTCACTTTTAATTCGGTCAATGAGTGTATGGAAAATAAAAGTAAATATTGCATATTATTATTAGAGATATCTTTTTTAAACATTGTATTTTATATTATTTTAGTGCTTAATATTTATAGGTAAATCGATTAGATCTATGTGCAACTAAGTGCCTTATGTACAATCGCACCGTCGTGGTTCTATATAAATTGTTAAATGCTTTTTAATTATAGTTTTCAGTTAGAAGATATTAAATTATTGTTAACTTTGCTAAATGTTAATTTTAGACACCAGTTTTGGAAATGAAGTATAAAAGTAATGATGTCCAAACATTATATTCATTAGATTAAGCTTCGATTTAAATAATTGAATAAGTGTGCCTTTGTTACAATCTCCAAGAGAATCTCCGGATTTTATTAAATCTCATTTACACCACTTTTGAAACTACTTAAAATTAACTGGAATTTAACTTATAAAAATCTCATTTATACGCAAGAATGCACTAATCTCGAAATATTTCTACGCCAATAATAAAATGAAGTAACTTGGGCAAAAAAATACTATGTAAGTGTTGTGTAAATAGCTTACATATTATATTTAAAGCAATATTCTATAGCTTCATTGTGTTAAGTGCAATAGAAATGTTATATCTAAATAAAATATATTAATAATAAATCTCAATATAAAGTATTTTGAGGTTATAACAAGATTTAATAGAGATCTGATGTTGAGATTAATACTTACATTAAATAAAATATTATCACAGACGTTATTCTTGAGTGAAAATATTATTTACGGTTTATATTGTGTAAATGTTTTATAAATTTAAACATTTTTATTCTAGATTTTAGTGTTAAAAATAATTATTTTATAGTAATACACTCAGGCTCTGCATTTAGGTGCTTCCTTAAATCAAAACATCAAGTTGCTAAATTCACATGAATTTCTTGTTATTTTAAACTATTTGGTTTCATTAGGATAGCTGTTAATTAGCATCTTTCAGTTCTACTTACCATTATTAATTAATAAAATGTAGTGTGTCTGTGTATTCTTAAATACTGGCAATTATTCATTTTATTTTACTTTTATCGAAGTTGTTAACACTCCGTCCAAGATAATAATATCGTTTTTAAGTACTTAAATTTTGTTCTCATAGTAAATCAACGTGTTAACACTAAAATAAAACAGATTTCTTAAAATACCTATTAACTAAACAAAAAACTGTTAAAGTTTGCAATCGCTTGTCATGATAACTTTTTATAATTTCTTGAAAAATATTAGTGTGTGATCTTGGCCAAGTCACTGCTATGCTTCATATTTTTTATTTGGTTGTCGCACAAATATTGTAGTGAATATTAATTTTTATGTCACATTCACTTGTATTACTAAAGAATTGTTTTCACTGAACACGAATTCGTTTCGTTTCACCAGTTTAATAATATATTACAAGTTTTTTTTGTGTTTTGTACAAATACCACATTATTTACAAAAACGCGCATTTAATGATAAAATCTTGAAATGCATATGCCATAAAACAAAAATTCAACAGTTGGAAATATGTAAAAAATATCTTTATCCACATGTGATGGAAGTAATAATGTACAAACTAAATGTAACAGTCTGCTTGTAACTAGTTATATCGTATTGTGTTTCATGGAATTAACAATGTATTTCTTGAAACATGGTTAGTGCCATCAGCAGACAGGCTTATTCATGTCATTGTTTTTTTTAAAATAATTATTTTGTACTTATTAAACTTACGTTACGGCAATTCACTATTAAGTGCCTTAAATGAACTATGTACATACTTATATTATTATTATTTTTCAATTAAAGTATTATTATAGTGAAAAAATAACAGATTCTTACAAAAATGTTTTCCGAAAACAAAAAAAAACAGAGAATACTTTAGTTAAGTGAGATTGTGCATATTGTGTCTGTTTTGATGTGTGTTTAAGATTGATTTGGCATAAGTAGTAAATATTTTGAAAATGTAAAGGGTATTTCATTTACTAATACTGATAAGTCATTCCCGTAATTTTGAACTCCTAAAATGATAAACTTATTAAAAATGAGACCTTTCCCTTAGTTTTCCATATAAGCCATTATATGGAAATAAATAAGTAAGCCATTACTTCCCAGAATTTGTTTAAAGCGACTCTACAAGATGGCACAATAATACAGGGTGGCTGACCTTTTTTCAAAACCAATAGGTTTGATTCCAGGCAAAGTTCTTTTTAGTTCTTGTCAAAATCGGTCTCCAGACTCCTTTGAACATTTTTAAAATTCCTCTTGATTAAAGTACCTAATGGCCTACAATTCCCACTTGAAAAAATCACTTGTGCCTATAGGTAGGTAGGTAGGACTTCTTCCGAACTACCTAGGTTTTATTTGAAATAAATAAATAGATATGAGAAAACATCACAATTAATACCTACGCATCGCCCTGGACTCGCAACTAAAGATTCCCCCTGGGATTTAACGAGGGGAATCGAACCCGATCGTTTAGGCCTCAACCAACGCTCTAGTGGAGTGGTCAGGCCTACCATTTTAACTAACCGCCCCGTACAAAGACTACTTATAAAATGTACTAATGCCTACTTTTGCCCATTGCAGCGCCATCTATCAAAATGTTTCCAAACGTTTATTAAGAACAAAGTAGCAGGGGCTTCACTTATCAACTGTTACAAAAAATACTTAGTAGAGGGCGCTGACACAGCACTTCCGGTCAAAATTTTAACTGGAATAAAAAAAACAACATTTCAACATTTAAAGGAATAAGAGGTAGGCCAAGAAATTGTTCTTCGTACCATTTCTCTGGAGGTTGGTAGGTAAGTAGATAATTAACCGTGTGCGCTTTGCTGCCTTATAAATTACTAGCAGCCGCCCGCGACTTCGTCCGCGTGGACTTAGCTGTGAAATGTGAAAAAATATTTTCCCGCTTTTTCGTAATTTTAGTAAGGATGCCTATTTTTTTTGAAAATGAAATATAGCCTATGTCACTCAGGAATGATGTAGCTTTCCAACAGTGAAAGAATTTTTCAAATCTGCCAAGTAGTTTCGGAGCCTATTCAATTCATACAAACAAACAAACAAACAAAAAATCAAACCTTTCCTCTTTATAATATTTGTATAGATAGGAACTAAATCTTGAGATAGCTGAGACAGTCTGTTTTATCAGTAATAAATTATAGGAAAGTCGCTTTTAACTCCTTTTATTTTAAGTGTTGAAGCAATCCGAAGTTTGGCAGGATCTCATTGCGGAAAGGGGATTTTATTTATGCTGGCGCTTGCATTGCAGGGCCAGGTAAATAAACTTTTAACAATTGTTCGATCGAATGCATTTGGTTGAATGCATTCGATCGGCTGAATGGTTCAGAAATGGGCTGTTAGACCAGTGGTTGCGGGTTCGATCCCCGCAAAGTATGTATTAACATTTGTGTGCATGAACATGTCGTTCGGAACTGGTCTGGGTGTTTCCTAATATTGAGTACCTATGTAGGCAAAAAAATAATAGTTTCTAAGTAGGTATGCTTATCCTTTGTCTAGTATCGCATTATAGCACAAGAATTTAATTGCATAATTTGGGGCTAGGTGGCGCTTTGTAGAATAATTACAAGTGATATTGATTATTCTTGGGTCCATATTGACTCACCTAAAGTTGTTTCTCCGAAATTGTTCTTCCTAACGATTTGTGATCCGAATGATCACTCTTCCTAAAATTTTTAGTCCTAAAGTTTTCTTTCATACTTTTTGTAGTTCTAATGACGATGTTCATAACGCTCATGGTTCCTAAAACTTAAATTCATAATATTTCATCTCCTAATGTTGTTTTTCATAACGATATAATGAATACACACATTAATAAATGCACATTGCTAAAGATCATAAAAAGTGCTGGGGTTAACGCAAGCAGCAAGCTAATCAGGCAAGTTGTTATTAGGGCTTAAAAAAAAAATAACCTAACCTAACCTAATCTATCCGTGTCGGTTTCGCCCCGACTCTAGTATAGGGCAGACAAGTATACCAATTAGTTGTTATAACAAATAATTCATAGTTTTTCATAGAGAAAAGATTCATTTTCCCAGTTTAGAATTAGGGTCAAAGACGGTTAGGTTGACAAAAATTAGGATAAAAGTGTTTATGGCTATCGAAATTATGAAGATGAATGATTCGGAACTAAAACATTAGGAAAAGAGAAGTTAGGAATTGAGATTGTTAGGATGAAAAATTTTAGGAAGAAAATTTTCGGAGTTCCGATATTAGGAGTTAGAATTTTAGGTGAACTTTGGTGCACCCATTATTCTTTACTTGTGAGGATACGCAATTACATGAAGGAGTCCTATGATGGCTGAAGGCCTTTTGATCCAGACACCTGGTTGTTTTGGTAAAAGTGGTAAACTATGAGGGAGGCCCACGTTAATCACACTATTACTGTTCCTACTTGTTTTAATGAACTGTCTTTGCCAAATCTATTCAACAACTTACCTGGGTTAACGCCCGATTTGTGCCCATCTAACGAAGTAGTAGAAAGGAAAATTTTGAACCATATCACAATCACATTTAATTATGAAGGAGCTGTCAGATTAGCTACTGCGACAAAATATTATAGTGATCAGGCACTTTACGCGTTGACTGTACCTATGTGTGGAAACTGGAAAGCGCTAGGTAAAATAGTAGAAGCGCCAGTGCCGTAAATCTGCTGCTTTGCAACAAGCGACACACCCTTGTCGCTTCTTTTACACCCCTTTGTGCCTTTGTGGAGTATTCCGAATGCAAATGTTAACCCTTAATTTGATTTTGTCCGGTGGGGCGGACACAAACTTCAAAAAAAAGCTGTCGGTCCTGGAAGCGTTTTATCTATACAAATATTATAAAGAGGAAAGGTTTGATTTTTTGTTTGTTTGTTTGTTTGTATGAATTGAATAGGCTCCGAAACTACTTGGCAGATTTGAAAAATTCTTTCACTGTTGGAAAGCTACATCATTCCTGAGTGACATAGGCTATATTACATTTCCAAAAAAAATAGGCATCCTTACTAAAATTACAAAAAAGCGGGAAAATATTTTTTCACATACAGCTAAGTCCACGCGGACGAAGTCGCGGGCGGCTGCTAGTTCCTACTATTCTTCAAAATTATTTTAAGACAACCACTCAGAAAGTTATTAAAAAGTTAAATTTCACGTTGGCTACACCTTATTTGTCAGTGGTGAACAAAATGTCAGCGAGAAGACGGTTATCTGTTTTCGATGAGGTATATAAATATTTTTTTCAATGTTTTTGCTACTAAATATTCTTAGTTTTTGCAATTTGTATTAGAATATACGTGTGTTATAATGTTTAGCTAAAATTTATAAGATTTTAAAAGTGTTTTGCTGTTTTTTTACTTCATAAACCTCTTTGTCCGTCACAGCGGACAATGCCAAATACACCTCAAAACCACTCTGTCCGCTGTAACGGACATCGTCAAATCAGGGATAAGATGAGTTAAAATAAAATTTACCATCTTCTTTGACGAAAACAAAAGAGGAAAGTACGTTACGTTGACACTGACGAGTCGCTGTCATATTGGCTTGAACTCGGTCCATTGGACCTGCTTTTGTCGGGCGACTTTCTATACGAGGGTGCTGTATAATAGATGCGGCACCAATCTTTTGTGCTAATCAAAGACACGATTACACAACTGTGTCCGTTGCCTTATCGGTAAAAGTGATCTCTTCCAGACAACCTCATTTATGATGTAACCTTGTTTAGGTTGCAGTTATGGGTGTTCTCTCAGGTTTCCCGTTGGTATACAGCATACGCGAGCTAGGATATTGGCTTTAGTCCCGAAAGAAAACGCTCCTTCAGACGCAAGTGACATATCTGACCCAGAATCTGAAAAGCTTGATGAATGTGCTGTTACTAACTCTTAATTCTTCTTAATTTTGTACAATTCTTAAATATTTTTTTTACTTAAATGAATTTAAAATGAAACTTTCTTTTTATCCCTCATTTGGCAATGTCCGCTGTGACGGACACGTATTTTCCCAGCAGTGGGAAACGCAAGTTTTTTTTTCATTTTTTTTTTTTAGATTTTAGTGTGCCCTTGATAAGTTACATTCGTCAAACTTTTGTATTTCTAACTTTTTTGTCGTTGCCAAATTAAGGGTTAATGTTCTCGGCATTATTTACCCACCACTTTCCATTCTCAGTGGAACAACGCCATAGACACAGTGAATTCCTTTTGTAGAAATATGTTGTCATGCCTTTTCTATGGACTATTAGGAATCTTTCATTGTAAACATCTGGTACCTATACCATTTGATTCCCAGCGGCTGGTTGTAGACGGGAAAGTACCTACATAGACATGGGATGGGAGACCACCACCCTAGCCGAAATTCAGTGACGTATTTTTAAGGTGCGTCATGTAGTTGGTCCTGGCTATCGTCGCTCTGTGTCAGTTGTTAAGCCTAGTTGGAGGCTTTAAGGTGGCTTAAACATCTGACAATTAGGAAATACATTTTTTTTTGTAAATACATAGGAAACACCCAGACCAGCACGAACAGACGTGTCCATGCACCGGAATATTTGTACTGTGCAGGGATCAAATCCGCGGCTTTTGGTGTAGTAGCCAACTTAAGAACCGTTACACCGAATCAGTCGTCTAAATTGAGTAGAGGCCATCCAAAAATTCTTAACTTGTTTGAGAAGAGCATCAGCTGGCAACACAACTTAATGTTGTTCGCGTAGATGCGGTGGAGGGCGCGTCATTTCAGCCCAAACGATCTCTACCTAAATGTAAAAAAATACGTCAGACCTGTAGATATTGCATGTAATGGCATTCTATCCCGCTCGATTACTACATTCGGCCCTCACGCGTTACAAGCCTGTTATTAACAGTAAAGCTGCACTATGATTTCCATTGATTTATATGCATGAGTTCTTACCAAATGATGCATAATTGGGCGGTGGTTTTATTTTTTACTTTATTAGGCGGCCTTTAATAAATCTTCGTCACGATGGGAAAACTGAGAACCACTTTGATCAACGGTTACGTTTAGGCTTTGGTGCCGATGTCTTATAAATTGTGATGCGTTTTCAAAATTATTCAGAGCGAAACGCCATACAAAAGTAGGGCAAATATTTTTCATATATAAATTGACCAAATTTATTATCTACTAGCGGCCGCCCACGACTTCGTCCGCGTGGACTTATTTTGAAAAACAAAAAGTAATATTTCTTTATAAATTGTAGCCTATGTGCGATTCCGATGTATGAGTTACATTATTGTAAAGTTTCATTAAAATCCATTCAGTAGTTTTTACGTAAAAGAGCAACTCTTTACCGTGACACAGCACATCCACACATACAAACTTCCGCCTTTATAATATTAGTAGGATGCATTTAGTTTCAGCATAGATAATATTAGGAAGTTTGGTGAATTAAAGTAATCACTTATTTACGCCGCATCTGCAAATGAATTCAAAAATATTTATGTTTTACATCTTTAAACCATTTAGAAGTAAAAAAAAATCCTTGTGAAGCTGCATCAAGCTACGTTACGTGGTTTAAGAGGAGAGCGGATACACATGTATACATACCATATTGAGAGCCACTTTACTTAATACTATGTAGGTATTACGATGAAGAGATTTCGAGGTAGGTAGTGCTGGATTCGGTTTGCTACTGTGCCGCCCCTTATCGCTTCCGATGTGTGGAGCTTCCAAAGCTAATCACAGGAGAGCCTTTTCAGTAGCAATATCCTATACACCTAACAGCCATTCCACGACAACGATTCCAACAAAATCTGATCAACTAAAGGCTCCAGGAAAGCGTAGGAAAATCCCCATGCAAGCCTACAGGGCGCATTGAACCGATTCGACGGAATTTTCAATAATAAATAGGCCAGTTCGCTTTCTTGGATTGTTTCGAGCTGCGTGCAGGGGACACAGGGGCTAAGGGGCCCAGCGGCTAGGGGCACTCGCTCGTAAAATTGCACCCAACCTGGGGAGACGTCTCAAGACGGCTGTGCATTCTTATTGGCATAGTATATGAAGGTGACGCAGATGAATCTTTTCATTTGAAAAACAGGTTTTCAGGAAGAATTACATACATATTAAAGCTTTCTAATGAAGATTCATTTTAGGTTATAAACTCGTATTGTAGTAGTCGTATCGTAGTCCACTTACAATAATGATCACCTACCTCACTAAATTACTTGGCAAAAACAATTTGGAGCTACAAATATAAAACGAATGGCAATAAAGTTGTCTAATTGTTTTTCATAATAGGTACTATTTAAATCTTATTACGAAACGATTTGCGGTCATTTACGGTTAACGTATCGAAAACTCATCTGCGGTAAGATTATTTAGATAGATTAGTTAAAATGCGGAACTGTGTCACATACCAAACTCATGCAATTACTAAGGAAAAATATTTTTGAGTAAATTATTTGTGTTTGTTTTGTGACCGGATGTTAATATCTGTTAAAAGTATTTTTTAAGAAATATTTAAGTATGTTTATAAGTCTCGGGCATTCAGAGTACATACAAGCTCTGCTAAGTTTGAGATCAGTTGAACTTGGTGCAAGTTGTCTGAGATATTTATTTAAATTTAACTATCTCAAATGCGCTGCCCAGTTTTTTATTTACTACTTTCATTTCAAATGGTTGAGGACTAGGATTTGAGCACGATCTGTAACTATAACTTGTTGTTTTGTTGTTATGTGCGAAATAAACTAATTACTAATTAATTAGGTATATTATAATTATTTATAACGACACCTGAAAAAACTATATTTAAATGAAAATGTATATCTGAATTAGTACTTAAGCCATGAATCATGTTTTATCTCCAAACTGCAAGTTTACTGTGCCCTCAAGAAATCACCCGGACTTACACCAGTCAGGGGTGGCGAGGTCATAAAAACTACTTCCCCTAAGTCTGTAGGTTGTGTTACGAGACTATGTTTACTGACAACACTCGTTTTCGTACACTTTTCTCCACTTTTCGTCCTATTCTGACACTTTTGACGCGGCCCAATCGACTGAGTGTTTAGACAAGATTGTCTGGAGGCTGTTTCGCTTGTCCCTTTGTAATACAACGTACGGTGGGTAGCTATTTTAAAAGGTTTTTAAACAAGATAAGCGTTATCTCAATTCAGAGTTTCTATTGATACCTACGTCATGCTGTTTTCACATGGCCGTTCAGATATGATTGCACACATTTAAACACTGTTAACGTGAATAAGGTAGCAAGAAACAACTTCTACAAAAAAATGTGGGAAAAATTACCTAACATAACATTATTTTGTAGGAGAAATTCTAGAACTTTTTTGAAAAATATCTAGGTCTTGAAAATATAGGCCTCTCAGGTTAGTAGATTGGAAGAGAATAGGCATGTGTATAAAAGCTATAGAAATGAAGTGCCTAATAATTGGGCAGTTCATTTCATACCAGCATAATGCTGATTTTGCCGTGTGCCAGCATGTTTTAAACGACAAAAATCTTTATTTATTCAACTATCAAAGTTTGATTCTGAATATTCTGAACTCGTGAGAACTTGCAATTGATATCAACGTTCAATTAAAATGAAATAAAATGGTACAGACCAAGCCCACATTTCATAATCCAAGCACAGCAACCACCGAATTGAAAGCCTCCTACTTTTTGATGAATAAAAACCATTTCATTCCAGCTAAATAGCTACCCATTTTATTCCTAGCACCACACATGTTAAAACAAACCATACCATCATTTACCGCGAGCCCTCTGCGGTTTCCATTCTGAGTCCGTCATCATGGGACCTGTCTAATTCCTCCCTCTCCTAGCTTGATTAATGTCTCCCGCCTTTTTGTCTGCTTCTATTCCAATGAAAAATTTCCCCTGAGGCTCGGTTTGCCATTTTCAGGGAACTGAAATTATAGTTAATTGGCCATTGTTTTCAGGAAATTTTGCCTACGGGTGAGCTTCAAAGTGAATTACTCGAGTGTCTTGTTAAGAATCAAACTTGATATTTAAGGACAACCAGTAAAAAATGTAAGTATATAACAAGGATAATTTGGATTAATTAAACTGGAGGTATGAACCCATTTTGTTATTTTATAACAGAGGTTGAGCTTCGTCCTCTCACGTAGAAGAATTATTGATGTGGGGTTTAATCGTAGGGTGAAGGTTTTAGGAAGACAAAATAAGGGAAAATTGTGAAATGTAATGATGGTAGTTAGACTATCAGGATAGATGGGTTGTTTAACTAGCTTAGACTAAAAACTAGAGCTAGTCTAGATTTGGCTTCCAATATTTTGACATTACTAAGAGCGCTACTCATTAGCTAATTTCTGGGTTGGTTCAAGTACCTTCTTTCCATTTCATTGGCCAAATATCTACAGCAATAAGTTGTAAGTGGAGCGAGCCAGAAAAAAAATTTTTTTTGATGATAACTAGCGACTTTTTTTTGATCATTTCTGTTAACAGCCATTGGAAGATTGACAACCCCATACGACGACAAAAATAATATGTCTCAACCTTAAGTCGCTTCTCTTCAAACCAGTTTAACTACTAAAAAACTACTTAAATGGCTGAGCGATAAAATCTCATTAATTAACAGATTGCCGTATACTTGTAATAAAACAACCGCCTTACATCTTTAGTTTTGCTACACCAGTCTCGTAGATACGACATTGGTGATAGTGCTTATGAATATTAAAACGTACGTCATTACATATTTTAACGCCTGCTTTATAGATACAGAAGCAGTAAGTGCAACATTTCCCACTGTTTTTATAAGTAGGTGATGAAATCTATAGTCTATTAGGCAGTTTACTCGTATGTTTAAGTTTGAATTTATTTAATTTTATTGTTAGCTTGCTTCTTTATAATTTTGACATACAGATTTAGATTTCCTAAACACGCCTGGACTCGCAAGTTTTTATTACTTAAGTCTTGGTTAACATTGTGCGACCTAGCACAATAATCGCTATTGCTGGCGGCTGCACCAACCACTCTGGCCTACAGGTAAAATATACCCGAAAGATTCGGGTTAATAACTTTATTATTTGTCCGTTTGTCCATGCTGAATGAAACACTCCGAAGCGCATTCTTCGCCGAGATCATTTATTTAAACTCTGCATTTTTGATGCCACCTATCAAGCCGACAAATAATTAATGTACGGCAGTAGCCGTCTCTCTACCTTTTTTACATCCTCGAAGACAGGCGTAAAAATAACTTTAATAGCTCTGAATATTCCTACCTTCGTCAGCGGTCCCAGTTTTCTATTCTTATAGACGTAATTATGGAAGTGTCACTCTAATTAGAAACGCTTTAGATTTCGGTTTGAACTGTCACTCATGCTATAACGACGCATTTTTATTTAAGTTTTATGAATATGATATTTAGATAATCTAAATTTTGGAGAAGGCGTTTCGAAAGAGTAAATCGTTTTGGAAATATTTTTAAAATGTCTTTTGATGTAGGGTTAATTTATATCGTCTATGCGCTAAAAACATCTTGTGATATTTTTGTCTGTCTCATCCGAAGTATTTCACTTTCGATAGTTTTATTAGTTTATTCGTATTTAAGAAATAATACTAGCGGTCGACATGCAAGGAAGACGCTTTGCTGACAGATTGATCATTTCATTTCATTTCATGCTATCGGAATAACTGCAGTACTTAGTTTACGCGCCACAGTCAAAGTTTTTCTATCTTATTTAAAAATAAAACAGACTGCAGCATTGATTTAGCTATTGTTACTCACCTTAAAAGTTGACAGCAATAAGAATATTAAATTTAAGCCATAGCGTTACAGTACCTAGTTAAAATGTTGTTGTAGGGCTGTTTAAGACTTTTAATTCCGTCGTTGTAGATCTGCCTACTGGCAACACACACTGGTCAAAGATTTGCGTCTTGAGACACTGAGGTATTTCGGACGCGAATATATGCCGGAGCTTCCCGAACGCTGCCCATCCGAGCTGGATTCGACGAGAGATCTCTTTCTCGAAGTTCCACTTACCTAACTGGACTGCCTGTCCCAGGTAAACATGTACAGTAATGACATATGGGAGTGAGACGTGGTCTTGATCTTGTCAAGGTCGCGGAAAGCCGCTGGATGCGGACAGCGCAGGACCAAACGTTGTGGAGATCCTTGGGGGAGGCCTATGCTCAGCAGTGGGCGTCGTTCGGCTGACATGATGAGATCTGCCTACATAATGAAATCAGTATCTGTATTAGCACATCGTCACTGCTTCCACATCAGATATTTTTTACATTAAATTTTGTATTAAGAGTGAATAAAATAGTCAAATTGTATAGTAGCAAACATAAAAAGGTATCCAAACCAGCATTTCTCTGTAAGAGCTATCAAACCCAACGCCACTAATGACGCGAAGAAAATGACGTCGAATTTGGGCGGCAAACCGCCCAGCTAAACTCGAGCAGGAAAAACATCATCTTGTCGACGGAAAACGTGTGAAAATGTTTCGAGAAGACTAGTCGTTACCATGATTTATGTTCCCCATGAAACAAGATGCTTCGCAAATGCGTTAAGGTCCTCGGTTTTAGCGGTCAAGAAATATATGAGAGTTATTTTTTCAATATTGTGGCGGAAGGGTATAATGGAGTGGAAGGAAAATGATGGCTAGTCATTTATTTTGAGATAATAAATGTACAACATGTTATTATGTTGAAAATATAGATATTTTGTGGATAAACTTTGGGTTTTTATTGTACACTGGGTAAAATAGGAGGTGTTGTTTTTAAAGTTTTGACATTCAGGAGAGATTGAATTTCAAGCTATGAACATAATATTGGCCTGTAATGAAACATCGAGTCTCAATTAGGTTAATAAATATTTTTTTATGGAGGAACAGTTTTTAAATTTTATATATAACCACAAATTACTTAGGTTTTACTTGGTAGGTAGGTACTTTAGTTAAGCGTACCGTTTAGGTAACGTAATCTATAGACAATTCTCCGCATACGCAGACACAATAGAATGAGAATAGAAATAGCATCAGACCTGAGGGCGGGCCTTTGGCGCTCAAGGGATGTAAATAGTAAAAAACCAGCCGAGTGCTTGTCAGGCCACTCGCACTTTAGGGTTCCGTAACTGCTCATCACAGTAATATGCAAACTTACCCCCAAATTCACAAACGCAAATCAGCGTTGAGCATCCCTCAGAAGTATAGCTGTCCCTTTCATGACCGGGAGCGTGCTCAGCGTTGTTTGACGTTTGTGAATTTGGTGGTTAGAATCCCCTGTAAAAGCTCTTGCATTTTGCTTGACTATCCGCCGCACTCAGAGACGTCACATAACTTTAATGGTTGATTAGCGTCAAAATTCCATTTTTGAAAAGAGACTTTATAACAAACTAAATAAAGAACTTTTCAGAATGTCAAATTTTGACGCTAATCAACCATTAAAGTTATGTGACGTCTCTGACTGCGGCGGTATGACTTTTTGGAATGTGTACGAAATGTCTCTTTTTACCGAGTAGTTATGTATTGTAGTAAGTTGGTGGACCTACTTACTCATTACTTACAGGTAAAACCGGGCGGTTTTACAAGCTTTACATTCAGCTGTGCTGTGATTGTTGCCCTTCAAACTTCGCCAGCAATGAAATTATAATAAAAAAGTCGGTAGTAGTAGTAGTATCTGTCTCGTTTACGCTGTAGTCAATAATCGCACCGTCTTGTGCACACGGTATAGCACGGTCAAATAAACTACGTCGTACCCTGTGAACAATTTTTGTCTTCGCGTCAGCAGTACTGACATAATCTATCTACATTTTTTTTATTGTAATATCATTGCTCGCCAGAACACAGGATTCAGTCATAGTAGGGGAGGGGGGGGCATAACGGGGACGCTAAGGGAAATAAACAATAAAAAAATGAGTATGGAATATTTGTATTAAAAAGTAATCACAACTTTTTGTTTACTTATACATTTATTATTTGGCAGTGAATTTGGTGTAGTAAAAAAGGAATTAATATTTTTTATTAAAATTTTACGGAGCCTCTACGAAAACCCCATTGTGCCCCAGGGTAGGGGCAGCATGGGGTACCCAGTTCGGGGCAGTACGGGGTACACTATTTTAACTGGTACACAATGAGCAGGTGTGGATTTCTTCTAAATCTGCGTCATGAACTCCGGCACAGGCTGTATGGGCCTGCCCACATAGCTCGCAGGCCACCCAACGCTCCGAAGACTGTCTTCCCTCTACGATAGTTTTTTCTCACTTGGTTCGTTTGGTCGACTGAGGGGATAGGGAGAATATGTCTTTAGGAGAAGCGTTTTCAAAGAAAGTTGTCAAATCACGACAAACTCTTCGAATTGGAGATTGCGAAACGCAGATTTCATCTGGCATAGATAGTCCAGGCTGAGGTTCTGAGATGGTTGACTGTTGATGTTTTCTGCCGACCAACGGCGCCTGAAACTTAAATTTTTGTAATTTCGTACAAACCTAATACAAAACATATAATATTATTGTAATATTTGCAAATGAACAGACCATACAGGGGCACAACGGGGTATCCCATTATGCCCCCTAGCCACGTCCCCGTTATGCCCCCATGTCTAACATAATTTAAAATAATTAACGAAAAAAACAATTCAAGGTTGGAGTGATTTTGCTCAAAACACATCAGTACATAATGCTAGTAGTTAAACACACCAAACGAGATAATTGTAGTAAACTAAACACTTACCTTATTAGACACGTTTTGGTATCGACCCAAAATAATATGAAATGTCGCCGAAAAAAAGAATTGAACGTCAACACGAAACTCGTGCACTGTGGTCTCCGGTCACTGCCGTACTTAATGTCGATGAGAAATACCCTCTTATTGGCTGAAACAAAACGCGCCTAGAATGCGTAGTTACTTGTATGTGGGGGTGACCCCATCGTGCCTCGCGTCCCCGTTATGCCCCCCTTTCCCCTACTAGGTATATGACCTTACCTTATACCATTAAAGCTCTCTAGTTACAGAAGTCTAAGAAGCTTAAATTTTCTTAACAAGACACAACACGAAAGTACATTTAGCTGAGCGTCGCCAGCAGGGTGATTCTTTTCACTAAGCCAAGCAGACTGTTATAATTCTGAGGAACATTTCCTAGTCATTTACACTCGTTTGTATGTGCGGCGGGACTCCCACGAAACTTTGCTACGCCAAAAGCCTTCGTCAAGTTTCTTCGAGTGGATCGTGATTGGGATACCAAGAAATGGCATCGTGAATTATTAATAAAATAATATGAATATTCGAATGAATATTTTTGGGATTTATGCAAGCTTGTGCTTTTTTGTGCTGATGCGTGTTTGGATCTTTCGTGAATAAAACTGAGGCGAAAAATATTTCGATACTGGTATGAGACTTGTTTGATAGTTCGCTTTTATGATTAACTTGTCTGCGGCTTAGACGTTGTCTAATTGTCGTGTGTTATTGCTATCAGTCCAAAACCTTTTTTAAGGGAAATGTGTTCCGTTTCGTGAGTAAATGGGACTTCAGGAATAAAATTTAAGAAGTGCCATAATAAAGATTAGTAAATAAATAAATAATAATATTAGATAATACACCAAAGGAGAAAAGCACTTATAAGCAAGCCGTGTGCATTTAAACCCAACGTGCCAACAACAGTTATCCAGAACGCTTGGTTTTGACGAATATGTTTTACGTCACATTTCACAGCTTTAATTAACACTCTTGACACTAAACTGCATAAAAAACGACGCAGCCATGAAAACAATAGCCTGACGTGTGCAAACCGCTTGATTTACTCTCCAAACACATCTCAAGTAGTCCTGATTAACTACCGCCGCGGCTAATAAAACACAGATACGACACAACAATGCAGCAGGGAGCTCAAACTCCGCGTCAGCTACAGACTTCCAGCCATAAAATAGTAACAACCCTAGGGAATGATCCTGTCCTTCCGACTCTATTACGGAACAGGATTTCACCCTTCCATAGATCGATGGAGTGGAGATTTCGAAACTGTATATGGCGCGTTGTAAAAGTTGGAAATGGCGTGAAACAACGTAAACTTTGGGGTGTTTTTACAGTCCTGTGGAGCTGAATCGCACTCGATCAATAGCATTCCTTTCTTGTCATACAGAAGTATTGGATGTGCTGTGTTGCTCTCTTACGTAGAAACTACTGAAGGGATTTTCTATACTTCCATGTTATCTGCCATAATACCAAAACCTAAAAACAGAACTTGTATCTCGCATCAATTTGTCTATTATGTAGACGTCAACGTTGACAGAGCTTTACTGAAACTTAATAACCTTCCCACAGTTACGTCACGGCTAAATTTATTGATGGAGCACCGACCCCTAGCCCAGTAAGCCAGCCACAAAAGTTGAAGCCCGGGATTCAGCCGAGAAGCTAATTGCATAAGACTGGTCTGCGGGTGCCATCGATCAATCAGGCCCTGTCAGTCGGGCGAGACTCATTTGCTCGTCTGTTTTACCACAGTATAAACCATACAGTAGGCTATCTAAGGCCGCCCGCCGAGTTATTAGCCTAGCGTGCACACAGACACGCGGCACAGCCCGTCCGTACTGCCGCCTCCCTATGCCTCCCTATTTTATGCCAGCGTGTGCGTGAAATTGCGTGTGCGTGATATCGCGACACGGCGCGCGACGCGCACGCACACATTCAAACCGAGAGTGGCATGTTTGTATGTAGATAGCTTACTGTAAGATTATACTGTGGTTTTACCACTAAGCCCAGTGTAATAAAGTTACATTACACCCTTTGCTTTTTAAAGTTTAATTGGAAACTTTACCGAAGTTTAAGTTGAGTTTGCATAAATTGTTGTACAAACAGCCTAATTTGCCTGCATTGAGGGTGCTGCTTAAAGTTGTAAGTGAAGGGTGTGTGGTGTGATGTGCGAAATGTAGGTGATCTTGTTTAATTTGTTAACTCCAATGAATAGCACACAAAGATGTCTACGTTACTTTGTATTGTAATGAAGCATTGTTTTACTAAGAATGCAAAATACATTTTTTTTCTTAATTTTGTCTATGATAGAGAATTGTCATCATAAATGCTATGTGGTCTAAACCAATTTGAGGATAGGAAACGCAGTTCTTTTTTCCTGGGTTAAGATAATGCATTATCCCTAATGCTAAAATAAAATAACCTATCAAACCATTTTATTACAAAAATGTTCTGAAATAGGTATTTATCATTATCATTGCATTTTATTTCCTTATAGTGTTACTTGGGCGATCTTGTATGATAGTGTTGTAAACTTCTAACAGTCACACAATCCGTTACTGTGAATAAAAAACAAACTCCAAAAGAAGTTCTGTCTTTTTTTTACAGACAGATTTTAATTTCATGATGCCTACACAGTAATTTAAACAATCGCAAAGTTCAATGTACTCTGATAGCATTGACTTAACACCAAGTGACTGGACTAAAAATATCCACTAAGAACCAGGTTAATGACCCCTATTCATTGCGACTACCCCTTCACGAAGAATCTTTGTAAGAAAAACTTTTACGTCAATTGTTAAAGCACCTAAAAAGGCTAAAGCATTTTATTTCTACTTTGGTAAAAAGCACTTCCCAGGAGACTTTTTCCTGGATTCCTTTATTTTCTTTCTATTCCATTCACTGAGTACGCCTGTAACTGGCACTTTTCTTTTCTCTTTAGTACAAAAAAATCCTAGCTGAAAATATTATTGAAGGTTTTCATTTATAAAACCTGAAAGAATAAACCTACTTTATTTAAATATCCTATTTACCCATGCACACCAAAATACCATTTTAGAATCGAATCTAAAGAACTCGTGGTTGTTTCGATGTTATTTGAGTACTTCCTTTGAATATGTACGGAGAATTGACCAAGGTATATAAGGACCAATTATAACAATAAAAAACAAATTAAAAAGGTTCATACAAATCGTGAGTCTTATTGGTAACTACCAGATTTCTGAAATTGAATCGAAGTAAAAAAATGTTTCTCTCGTAGATACCTTTATTGACAATGTTCCGGAAAATGTCCATTACCGAAGCAATTTCCATTTCCTGCGTTCAACTTAACCTCCTCGGAGTAACGCCGGTAACATAGCTTTGAAAACTGGAAACTCCTTGAATTTACCTTTACAGTATCGCAAAAGTGCCTTACAAAGTTACTGCTTTCAACAATCTACTGTGGCTGCTTGTGATAATGTGCCTTAGAAGTTTGCGTTAAGGACTATTATCGTATGTTTTAAATGCGTACAGCTGCAGGAAAAGTTGTCAAAGAAGTATTAATGGAAATTCCTGGGCGTACGGAACATTCGATGGTGTAGGTAGACAATAGTGCGGGCTGTGATTGCTGGAGTTCCGACGACGTGGCAGGCTTTGTACGTGACGTCACATTTTGTAAGTTTGAAATGACGTAGTTCTGGAGAGATTGCATTGTGCTCGTGAAAATTGAGGAAACTTCACGAATTTTTGTTGCTTGGAAAATCATTTTATGCGTTTTTCTAAAAAAATTAGAATTAAATACCGATTGACAGGATTTACAAAACTATTTATAGCAAGAGCTATTGAGAGCGTCGTGGCCTAGTGGTTAAACACTCCGACTCGGAACCCGATGGTCCCGAGATCGAATCCGGCCGGAACACACCTACTTTGTGTTCTTCATAAAATTTGCGGCTAACCCTCCGGTGATGGAAAACACCGATATAAAACCCAAGCAACCCGGATAACGGCGGTAGGCTCGCCCCTTGCCACGTTGGGTTCAAATTCCCTCGGCGAAATGTGGGCTCCTGAATGTTCCGTTCACCATGACGGCAACAGTCAGTGCGCCTCTGACTAACCCATTAGGGATATGGTCGTGAGGGTATGTTATGTTATGTTATGTTATTTATAGCAAGAGCGTATTGCCTATTAACTAGCATGCGAATGAAGCTGTTAATGATAAAATTAATTATCATAAATATTCTCATTAAGATAAGGTCGAACAACTATAAATAGTCTGTATTATTATCATGTCATAAGACTGCATTAAATAGAATTACCTATTCCGAATGGGATATTAATATTTTTAGCATTTCGTTTAAACAATATTTAAATTTGTAACAACAAAAAAAAACTTAATACTTATCTATAACTAACTTACCTATGCTATGGCCAGTTTGGGCTTGCAAAATCACCCTGTGTAGCTTAGTAATCGGTTTGCTTCAGGATTTGATCGCGCCCAGTTGAAAAATTCATCCTGTATATTAACTAGAATTTTCCATTCACATGAATCAAATTGTTGCAAGTAAAAAGGCGTCATCTCCCAAAAACTCGTTACTCCATCTCAGCAGAAATCACCAGAGAAAATCCTCGTCTAAAAACATGACGTATAATCCGGTGTTTTCATCGCATCCCGGAAGTGGTCTACGCCCGGGGGATAAACAAAAAGGGTAGGGCCCTCCCTTATTAATGTAATAACTGACACTTTGTTTTATGCGAGTTCCTACTTTGCTAGTTTGTTCTTGTTGGAAGCCGCAAGATGGCGCCGCGTTTTGAATTTTAATCAGTAAATTAAGTAAAGGTGTTAGCAAATTTTCAAGACATTTTCAAGTCATTTGAATTACGATTAACGATCTCTTGACAAGGCTTCACCTGCGTTTTACATTTCGAAACATATTAATGAGTAATGACTTAATACATCCCAATATAACTAACTTAACTTAGTAACTACTACTTCTAACTAGCCACTACCAAAATATATTTTTATACTTACATCCTAATAAAAATATAAAAACAAGTAGTAGGATATCAATAATAGTGGTATGTTTACATTTATAAATATGTTTTAGTTATTCCTTTTTTTCTGTAATATGAAATGTTAGTTCAACCACAAAGTAAAAAAAAAAAGTTTGCAAGTTCTCTCTGAAATTAGAGATTTAATACAACATGGCGGCTTTCATAAGTTTCCGGATTCTGATATTCACATCTACCACTAGTGTTCGCTCTGATTTATTAGGGGTCTCGCCGCAAAACCACGCAACCACATCGTGAGCGTTTTCTACGTAGGTACAGTCGACCACAATCCAACCATAACGTTGGGTTTTGCAACGTCCGAGCTTGCTATGTAGTCTCATAAGAATGATAGCTCAGCTTATATTGGTAGTAAGCCTCTTCTGAGGTTGACAGAACAAAGTCCAAACAGCCTACTATTGTTTAATCCTCCTTTTTGTTCTGTTGATTTACGACTTGTACGGTAATTCATCTATTATTTACTTTTCATACAAAATCAACATGGGTTTAAGAGAGAATGTTGTGGATCCAACGATATTCAATAAATTTAATTTATCGCAAGCTGTTAATAAGGTTACTGATGTGATAGCAAAGAAATAATCAAAAAATAGTTAGTCAAGGTCCTGGACATCCATATCATAGGTAGTGTTAGTTGTAAAAAAACCCTAAAAAACTTCATGGGGCAAGAGACTGTTAAAATGCAGTAGCTATTCTTTTACACGTCAACAGGTTTAGTGGAGGTGCCCGTGGCGCAGTTGTGACTGTGATCGGCGACGATCATCATCGAAATGGGATGGGTGACCACCTCAACCGAAATTTAGTAATGTGTATTTCGGGCATCTCCGTGCTTCGGAAGGCACCCATCGCCTGATGTCAGTCGTTAAGCCTAGTCAGAGGCCTTAGGGCGGCTTGATAACCTCTGACATTAAGGTTGCTCACTAACCTTACACCCCTCCAACAATCCGCACTGAGCCCGCGTGTGTATGACAGCAGGTGGGACGTATATAGGCCGTTTATGTTATGTTATGTTAGGTTTAGTGAAAATTAAATTGCATCAAAAATGTTCTCTCACGCGTACATAATAATGGGTAAAAAGTGCATTTATAATAAAGAGCCATTACGTATTCAAAAAGAATGTGCATCAGTCATCACCACAGTGCACGCGTGCATTTACATTGATGTATGTATACGCACATAATATACTTAGCAGCATGTTATCTATGTTAGGTGACTAACCTAAGTATCGGTCACTTAGACTAAAAAAAGCCTACACTCACTTATGCTATGTTTTATTACGACACCACTCATCATTTAATAGCTCATCTATTTGCTTTTGTTATTTTTAACTGAGTATCCAAAAATTATCAGATAACGTCCGGAAAGGCACTGCCGAGAACGACACATACCTATTTTCAAGAAAAGAACAGAAAAGAGGCCCACAAAATTTTTTGAACGATTATCTTCAAAATACCCATAGGTATAATTAATAAAATGATCTTCTTAGATTTTGCGTTGATTTTTGCATTTTTACCTTATGTTCCCGTCTTTTCACTGTTAAATAGAATCTAATCTGGACATCTAACATAACTATAATTGTGTTTACTTTAAATAAATTCGTCCCATCTTCTTCGTTCGGACAAACAATCGCTCCACACCCGTCTATTCGTCCTATTCCATTTTTCCCTGAAGTCCCGAACAGATTTCCTCTGAAAGTTAATTTCACGCCTGTCGGTCTCTGGCAACAACGCCGTATTGAAACGCCTTTTGTTCTTATTCAGGAAGCCATTATAGATTCTATCGCCTAATAACTTGTCTTTTCCTCAAAGATACCATCAGAAATATTGTGCTGCAGGAAAATTCGGGATTCAGGCGGATTATTATGATCTTTTATGTTCAGGCAGTTAGGAGATCAGTTAGTCTATCTTTTGGGATGCAATAAAAATAAAACAAAATATAAAAAATTCTCAAATTGCGTTTCATACAAACCAAACGGAACGGGGGTGACATGTTTGTTAGTTGTTATAATATATTGTTTTATAGAATTGTCACAGTCCATTAGCATTTTGACATAATAATAAAATCAATATCATGGGAAATAATGTGATGGGAATCAAACAAATTGATAACATATTCACAATTTTATTAAATGTACAAATTAATTAAAATTTATAAACAACGAAATTTAATTACAAAACTTAAGCCTTAACGATATATAATTATCACAATATTCATTACTAATAACATTATACACGTCAGATCGATATTGCATACAACTAAAATTAAATTATTTCTAAATCTATGAGCAGGTTAAACTAGTTATTCACAAATAAAGATGAATCACCAACCTGTTAATATTGACTAATGTTATGTACAAACAATAGCACATCAGGTTAGCACGAACTGACAAATTTCAACGATAGATTTTGATCTTTGTCTATGTTGTTACTTAGAAAATATGTTAAAAATATTTCATAAAGTTATATTATATTCAGTATCTTAATTTGTAACTTAGGAAGGTACCTGTGTAAACAATTTTTAATTAGTTTACGGAAAAAAAATATCAAGAGTTTTTTATTTCTATTAAATTTACAATATTTTCTATTGTTAACCGATCAGGAAATTAATCGTTTTAATACACATTTTATATTAAAAGTTAACTTCTCTTAAATTATGAATACTTAAGTGTTATTATTTTGTCAATAAGTAACATATTTACTATTAACTAATTATTGTTTAAATTAGTTGTTATAAACAAGTTACCATTGTATCCCAGTATAATATTCAGTTATGGCTTTTTCAAGCAGAATAAAATGAGTACAAATAACTTAGGTATATGCAGTGGTATAAACATCTATCTAATTCTATTTACATGAGATTTTACGATATGTTTTTATAAACTACAAGTACATTTAGGCAAATATTTTCAAAATGAGAGTTTCAATGGAAGAGTTTCTTCGATTTTCTTTATAAATAGCTATACATGAACTGAACATTATATGTTTTGTTGGTAACATCCTCATGGGTAATTATCAACAAAATTCTCAAAACGTCACCCAAATTAATTGCTAAATTGTAAGCTGTCACTTTTGTTTCTCCTGACATACTGAGCGGGACTGCATCCCTAAATTACTTTCCTATCCTTGACTATCATTTCATAATTTTTGGCGCCTAGACTTTGAAGCCGCGTTTCCACTAGGCAACAATTGACCCGCAACATCTGACGCTCTACACGAATGGCGATGTTCCACAACAGTGCGCTTTGTTTCCAACATGACGCTGGCTTGTAGTTTGATACCATGCGCACCGATAGAGCATTGCTCGTCTTCGATCAACATGATGAGCTACATGTTGTGCAACATGTCGCGCGGCAAAAGTTGCCTAGTGGAAACGCGGCTATAATTTTACAAGTGTTAAATCCGGTTTAACTGTCACGAATTACTTCAAACATATATTTCGACTTCGAAATTCAGGGGGTGATGTCTCTGGCTCTTCATCCTGACTGTGACGTATGAGAAGCCTACACCCCCATCAGTGACGTTGGCACTTGCGTGGGAGAAATCATTGTCTATTGCTGCTATCCCCTGAAACAAAAAAGAATGTAATTAAAGACTGAAGTTAAGTCTAATAAGATTATTTAACTTTATAGTTCATAGAAAAAATAAATCATTGGCCAACTTTTATTTATTTATATCCCCATGCGCGAAAGGAAAGCATTCATAATTGACAATCAAAAAAACTTTAACTACCTACTTAGGTATTAAGTTACTAGCAAGCCAAAGTCCAATGCTAGGACGCGATTTCTGACACTTATTATGTTACTTGTTTTTTTTTTTTGTGTGTTATGTGTCAAATTTGATTTCTTTCTTTCTTTCTTTAAAAAATATATGTGCAGGCACGCTTGTTTATGGAGAGGTCAATGCTGAATATATGGACAAGTCAGGCCATTTTTTCTTGCTGTAACATCGACTATATAAACCCATATTTTTTATTTTGGTAAAAGAAAGCAATTTTTCGTGATACAACTGCGTAGCAACTAAACTATTCGAATAAAGGTTTAGATAAATATTAAAATGTTTTGCGTAAGGGCGTTATTTGGCATAAGAATCCCTTGTATTTCGATACTTTGGAGATGTTGTCATTTGTTTTTATTTATATTGCACAATTTGCCAAGGCGGAATGCGATCGGAATTTTTAGTGCTGTGTTGCAAAAATGACAGACCTCGGCCTGAGCCTCCATCATCAATATTCATAAAATGAATCCTGACCTGACCTGATTTCCATTTCATGCAAATAAAATGGAATTCTTTTATCTATATTAAGTAATAAAAATTAATAACAGCGTTTAAAATCACATATTTAAAAGATTCTTACAGACAAACTAAAATGAAATTTATGAAACAACATCTATGTATAATGACAGTTTCCTTTCAACATTTGAGTTTAGTATCGGTGTGGCTTATCAAGGAATAATTAAAATATATTTTGAATGAATTACTCCTTGATCAAGGCAAAAATGAAATAGGAAAACTATTTAGTATTTGTTACATTGTTGGTTTGAGAACCTTTTATTAGTATTCCGAATTGATTCCTATTATGAATATAATGGTTTCGATGATTCACGGTGTGCACATTAATAAAGTATTGTTAAGATCAATCTATACAGCTGTATCTACAACCTACCATCCAAAATGGTATTCAGTTTAGTGGATACTAACGGGCGATGTATTTTGTATATACCCATACCCAAAAACATATGGGTATATAACAACGATCTCCACATTTTTTTGATTTAGATGTAGCTTTCAATATATAAAATATTGTTATTTGATGAAATTAGGCGTGGCTTTTTTGAATATGTAGAGGCGCTTGACAACACTTTCTACAGAATAAATAACAGTACTACATGATAAGTACTTATTTGAATAAATTACATAGTAATGACGTGAAACAAATTAAATTTAAAACAGACCACACAATTTCTTAACTTTGACCTTGACAGATAACATTTGTAAGAGAATTAACTCGAACAAGTCGTTTAATAAACGTTGAAGTAAACAAGGAAATTGAATAAAGGTTGGGTGGTATTGTTTTAATTAAAATTATTAATAACTGTAAAGGTCAAATGCTGAACTAAAATTCAGATAAAGTGCTAAAATGGCTATGGTGTTTCATATCCGACACTGGCTCATCAAGCTACTCATATTAGTTACTCTTAAGAAAGTGAATTATTTGCAATAGAGCAAGGAGGAATGACTAAAAATGGGTTGCCTGCCATGCCTCTGACAGTACAGTTTACTAAGCACGATCAATAATTGCAGTATTTTGAGCGAGTCGTAGCCCAGTGGTTGAACACTCTCGCTCGGAACCCGGAGGTCCCGAGATCAAATCTTGCCGGAACACACCTACTTTGTGTACATTGTACAATTTGCGGCTAACTCTCAGAAAACACCGATATAAAACCAAAGCAACCCTTATAATGGCGCCGGTGGGCTTGCCCCTTACCACGTTGGGTTCAAATTCCCGAAATACTCGTATGATGGGCTTTTGAATGTTCCGTTCACCATGACGGCAACTTACAATCATTGTGCCTCTGACTAAACCATTAGGGATATTGTTGTGAGAGTATGTTATGTTATTTTCCGTACGTAAAATGGCACTAAATAGAAAGCAATCACCTTCGTTGCTACGAGTAGGTAATCCGTTGAACACTATCATCACCGCACTCTAAAATCACTTCAACTGTTTTCTTGTTTAGCCAAGATTGATGAATAGGCGTTCCTATGCAGCTATGCAAAATGTTGACATTGAACCACTACGTTGAAGGAGGAATGCAAATGTATTTCTTGCTTGTTAAGAGTGCATTACTAAGTACCAACCGGTTGAAACATAAAAACATGATTTATTATGGACGCGCTTTTGAGAACCACCGTCAGAATCGTTTTATATTACGTGAGATTGAAAATGTCGTAAAAATGTTAAGCAACATAAACAACAACAAAGTTAGTACTGGATTCCAATTACACAATACCCGGGAATATAGTGCAATACCTAGTAGCGGAATATAAAATCATTCACAGAACCTACATTGAAAAGTGTATGAAAAGTCGCCGGTGACATGTTACCTCTAAAATGTTGTTTTTAATATTACCTAGTCAACGCGATTAATAAATTCTGCTTTGTGGACTAACTTTTAATTCTTCTACAATTATGTTTAAGGTTAAGCAAAACCCTAAAATCATATTAGTTTTATTTTTAATGTTAATAACGATTTACAAAAACTTAAATCATATAAGTTACTAATTTGTTTCAGTTGCAATTACTACTTACTTTTATAACTCTTTTCTCAGGATCCGCATACGTCAAAGTTTTGATCCGCTTCTTGAAGGGTATCGCGAAGTCTTTGACCCTCTGATGGAAGACCATCTTCTTGCGGACTGTATCACCGACGAACATGTCAAAGGCTGCGCACGCACAACACAAACAAACGATCGAGATCAGAAACACAGCACGCATTCCGAACTTGCTTCACATTATGCACTAACGGTTCGACAACACAGAGCGGTGTTCAGCCAGCGAATGACACGATAACCTCAGGCTGATAACTAAATGGAGAGGTGACGCCAGTGACGCTAAGCGCGACTAAGACGTAACTACAAATAGACACAAATTGACCAAAATGCAACTACAGGGGCCTTATTACGATCTTTTTACAGCTCAGTTTTAGCTCAGTTTACGGCTTTTCATTTATTGAAATTTGACTTAAACAAGCAAAATAAGTTACTACAGCAACGAAGAGAAGTTAAGGTTTTTTTTGACACTTAAGGTTGATTTACCACACAAAACACGACTTGTGACGGTAAATATGCAGCTCAAAAGCTGAGCTTATAACTAAAACTGCCAGGTTATAAGAGATTGTAATAGGGCCTCTGGTATTTTAACGACTTCGAACAGACCCTAATGGTGTATGAACTGGAACTTTCTAAGCAGATTGTGCGTCGAAAGGTCGCAATTTGTTTGTTTGTCGGCATCAATAGGACAATGGACAAACACTAATTGTTGTCATAACTATTAACTATTATGATTCGTGTGAAACGAAATATTGAGATTCAAATTCGGATATTATGGACATCGGGGACATTTTGAGTAGGTGCATGTAAAATGTAAGCACATTTGATTTATTTATCTATTTTGAACACCAACAAGGTTAAACTTAAACAAGACACAAGAAGCATGACATGAAAAATATTCTAACAAATTCTGAAATTGCTTGTCAGGAAAAAATACTAAACGTAGGCATATTTTTTGATTTCGTTCTTGGTCCTGATAAGAATATTAAATAATCTTAATTACAGGCATAATTTAAAGTACCTTCTTAAGTTTATTTGAGCTTCTGATTCGGAAAACACGATAATTAATCTACTTGTTATTCCAAACTGACACAAAACTTCACAAAACAGCAATTTAAAATTAATGAGTTCCTCGAAATTGTCTGAAAGTTGTTGAGAATTTTATAATTGCTAGGAACTTAAGCCTTAAACTTTTTATGTTTTTTACGAATACCTTTGAAAGAAGGCGCAAATATTTAACGCCCTCTACTAAGCTGCTACTCAATAAGTTCAGTCATGTTCCCTTGAGAATAAATTAGAACTATACTTTATTATTTATTTTTAGCATTAGGGATAATGCATTATCATCTTACTAAAGATAGGAAAACCAGAAAAAGACATTATTTACCTGGCAGCCAGGTTTGTTTCACCAATGTTTTAAGGTTTATGCCTAAACATTGGTGAAACAAACCTGGCTTCCAATATACCAGAAAAAATCGTCCGGTCTTTTAATGGTCTCGGTAGCATAGTGGTTAGTGCAGTCGCCCGGTTAGCGAAAGATGCGGGTTCGATTCCTGCCTGACGCCATAAGACCAAATGTCTTTTTCTGGTTTTCCTACCTTTAATACAATATTTGCCAAGCTCCTCGTACTTTAGTAAGTACCTATGTCAATTCAATAAGGTAACAAAAAAAAGACAAGATGGTTGAAATGATCAAGTAATTGGTTACCAGTTACACCAGAGGTCGCGGGTTACAATCCCGCACAGAACAAACATTTTGTATCGAAGAACATGACTTTTTTTTTTATTGTAACTAGGCAGTCATTTGACCACAATCTCGCCTGATGGAAAGTGATGTGTGTGACTGTCTGTTTTTCCAATACCAAGTCTGCGTGTTTTCTATGCATATAATATTATGTATTCAATTACAAAAAATACATTATTCTAGTAGGTATGTTTGACGTTATCTAGTTCCTAGACGGTGCTAAAATTATGTCCAATTATTATTATTTACTAAACAGTGATATGGATAATGATGAAACAATGACATTGTGATATTGTGTGGTTATGAGACAAACTTCTGAATTTACAAACTTCCATCAAACTTGATCAACCCTTACAAACTACCTGTCACTTTCCGCCTTTTAGACGAGTTTGAGAATGTGTTGGCTTGCTTAATTTTGATTGACGTTTGAGTAAATAGATCATAGTATGGAAACTGCATGTCATGGTGGCAGGGTTGTGTCCATTAACGCATCATAGCTAAAGATATAGCGAATTCCTGTCGGAAACAATTAGTGCACACACACCTTAGTTTGGGTAAGGCTGAGTTCATATCGGATTTCAGAGAATATTTTATTTTTACAAATATTTTTAGCCCAATTTTGAGCCACCACCATTGACTCTCAAAGTCTAGCATCTGGTGGCGTGAGCAGGGACTAACTACTTAGCGTGCTTTTTTTGAAGCACGGATATGCTGAAATACAAAATTGGGTCAGGGTGGTTGGTCACACTACCTCCTCGACCAGCCGTGCTATTCCGGCGGTGCACATCGGACATCACTTCACATCTCGGTGCTTCACGCTTACCTCAATGATCAATACGCTTTAGTTCGAATTAGTGTTTTCGCTCATTTTGTATGTAAGTAAATAATTTAAAAATGTTATTTGTCTTAGTCCTTTTTTTTCAAACGACCACAGTTGCAAAGAAATTGAATTTTAAAGTTCACTCACTCGAGCGAAGGGAGTTTTGGCGTCCGCCGGAATAGCATAGCTGGCATGTATAACAACTTAACATTCAATTCAATTAATTATTGCTGGTCACATAAGAATAAGTTGACAGTGTTTAGGTATACATAAGTTGTCAGTTTACTTAACCTAATTAATATCTAAGAAAATTAACATTGTTCCATAAATATGTCTATCTAATATTAGTGATCAATCGAGTAATTGATTGTGTTTTTAACGTTATATTAAGCCGTTGACCCCGGCAGGTATAGCATCCAAGCCATCCAGCAAGCCATCAAAAGTCTGATTAGGACAACAATGACTCTGTATTGTCTTAGCGGTTAACCACACGACGTAATTGTTTGTTATTAGCATAGAATACTATGGTATCGACTTACTAATAATAGCACTAAGTCCCTACTTAAAAACATACAGACCCCTTTACAGTGTATACAGGGTAGCCCATTCACAGTGGTCCAAACGTTGTTTTTGTATAGAGCCTTATAATAACTCATTAAAAAAACGCGGAATAATTCCGATCGTTTGACCTTAAAAAAACATTTTTTTTTAATTATTTATTTCAGTCACTTATATCACTCTTGCTTGGAAGCTGGTCCATTGCGTTTTGTTGTGTTTTTTTTCTCTAGCGATGTAAAATACTAATAAAAACCTAAGTACTCACACTAATTTGTCACGTTGGCTTTAAATTCGCAGTGTTTACCATGTTTATTATGTATGTACCTAATTATAAAAAAAAGGATAAGAATGTTCATTCGTTGTCCAGTATCCCATAGAGCTTCAATTAGGTTAGTTTGGGGCTAGATGGCGCTATGTACTTAGAAAAATGCCCAGTGTACTTACCGTAGAAAAACATTTACCTGTATGCACACGGTTTAATACCTTAATCGTGAAAGGGTTAACACGGGTTAATTCGGATTGATCGTTCGTCTGCCGCCCGCGCCGTTTAATTCTCGAACAAAACGAAGGAAGCCGGTTGTTTTCATAAATCAAGTTAATTTAGAATGTTTGGCTTTGTAAAAGGGTTTTGTTTGCATTGTTTAAAGTTACACGCTTGTTCAATGTATAATTTTATTGCGTGTAGTAAATTGTACTTTAAGCTGTTTAGTTTTAATGTAAAATTGAAATGGTTCTTTAAACATAAACAACTTTTCAACCTTCATCATAACCGCGGTATCTTAGATTTTAACCTAAATATTTCTTGAGTTATAACATTGGTACATAGTTCAAACTAATGTTAGAATCATCAATGCATCGGGAGGAAAACGAACCCGCGTCACCTCAAGCCAAATAACTCGACTAAATACTTAGTTACTTTAAAAAAAATGCAAGAGCGACCACTTTTCCAACTTATTATACTGATACCCCGAAAACTGTATTTCTATTTTCAAATATTTATCATTTACCTAAACTTAACTATTCGTGCTACGCCTAAAAAAATTACAAGAGCGACCACTCTTCCAACTTATTAAGTACTGATACCCCGAAAACTGTATTATTTTTTCATATATTTATTATTTATCTAAACTTAAAATTACCAGCCAAACACTTACACAAAGTCAAACTCACCGAGTATTTCCATCTTCAGATAAGAAGTACCTAAATCTCGGCAGATTCTGATAAAAACCGCCAAGCTCAACTCGAGTCAAGCCAATGCTACATTGCTAGCAATAAATATACAGTACAGCGGACCTGTCTATCGCTCAGCGGGGCCCCGGGATGAGCCGAGCTTACCAGCTTTTATTCTCTTTTGAACTTTCTTTTCCCTTCGACAAGTTTCTTTTTTACTTACTTTCCTCAACCTGATGGGTTGTTTAGAAGAGATCGCTGTTAAGCGATAAAGACTCTCAAATTGTACATTAACGTTAATCTGTGTTTCTGTACTGTTTATTTCTGTTATTTAGTGTGCAATAAAGAATATATCTATATAACTTATTACCGAAATACCGAAAACTGATTATCATTTATCTAAACTTAACTCTTTGCGCTACGCCAGACACTCCCACAAAGGTAAACTCGCCCAGTAAGTATTTCCATCTTCCGATGAGAAGTACCTAAATCTCGGCAGATTCAGATAAAAACTGCCAAGCTCAACTCGAGTCAAGCCAATGCTACATTGCTAGCAATAAATATACAGTACAGCGGACCTGTCTATCGCTCAGCGGGGCCCCGGGATGAGCCGAGCTTACAAGCTTTTATTCTCTTTTGAACTTTCTTTTCCCTTCGACAAGTTTCTTTTTTGCTGTGATTTGTTCTCATTGTGGTTGGTTTATATTGAAACCAGCCGCAGTTTCGTAAAGGGTCGAGCTAGACTAATCGTGGCTCTGCGTTTTGTTCACCAATCAATGCGTTATTATTTTTTAAACTCAGTATTATGAAAATTGAATTTAAACGCAAGACATGTAATAACGTATTTACTTATTTATGAAAGTTAATTTAGTACTGTGGTGGCATTCTGCATTTGCACATTGAACGAATATGAAGTGAGATTGTATTTTGGCGTTTTATTATACTAAAAAACTACGCCAATGATCGTTTGAGTAAAAATTGAGCCAAGATTTTAAAGTTAGAAGATTTTAAAGTTATTTTTATACAAATGAGGGAGAATACTAATTTACGGTACTCGTGAAGTCGATTAAAATTGTTTTTTTTCCTGATCACGATCGAGATGAGATTCGGCGCTAGCCAGAATAGCATAGCTGCTCACTCACGCAAATGTTGACAACAATAAGGATGAGAGATACAAAACTTTGTGAAAGTTAAAGTGGTGCTGTAGGGCTGTCTGAGTTCTTATGAATAAGTTAGGGGGTTAGTGCCTTCATGGCGTTTAAACGCTTTCCTTGTGGATTCAGTATTTGAACTTCACCCCTCAACTTTATTCAATAGTTGAGGTGACTGCAATAAAAGCTAAGTTTCAACATATTTCAGCACACTGTGGAAACAGGTGATTTATGATGAAGTTATAGCGTTAATTATCACTAACATCACCAAACACAATTAAGAATTATTTGGCCTGAAAAATATCTGTAAAACACAATACCAATTGAGACTTATCTCAACAAAGATAGTTGTGAAACAGGTATTCGATAAAGTGACAGAATTAACTATCATGATTACTCCATTGCTCTGACACTTTTAGCCTCATGAAAAACGATACCAGAAAACGTTCCAGTCTAAAGTAAACCTACTAAAACATTTGAAAACAACTATCGCAAAGAAAATCAAAAACAGGGGTATCTGCGACAGCGCGGGTAAATCCAGACTAAATCACACAATCAGAGTTCCGCCCGCCCCACTGTAAATAAGGGGGTGAATACGAGCTGACTACTCCCGACCGATCTTTTTTTCATTGCACGACTGATGTATTTGTTCGAAGAAGTATTGGATTTCCCTTTCAAAATATCTGTTTTATCAACCTCCATTCAAAACAATGCATGTGAAAATTTGTGCAAATTTTTAGAAAAATAAGATATATACAGGAACGTACATATGTACGTTGGTGGTGTTTGACGTTTGGAGCTAGAATAAATACAAACCTTAAAATATCATGAAAGTTTGAAAACGAAACGCTTAGTCAAAAAATAGTTTTAAATTAAGTGTTACTTCACAGAGCTGTAAATATTTGAAAAATTTGAATCTACCTCAAGATCAAAAAAATTCAACGCATTGTTACCAACCAACCAACGGATCGTCAGAAGCTTGAACACTGAAATTAAATTAGGCGTGGTTAAAAAAACTACAAAAAATTCAAACAAATTAGGTATTCTGTTAATGGTTTGTATGATCCTTTTACATAGTTTGTCTGTGTCAGTCACAATTTTAACGCGGCGAACCTTGCATTGTTTACGCGTCAACTTGTTTTGGCAATGACATCAGCAACTAAAATCGTTAGCAATAATAATTAAATGACTACCGCAACATTTGCCTTAATTAAAATTCTAATGAACGTCAAGAAAAAGGAATGAAACAATATTACCGACGTACAAACATTGCACAATCTCAATTACACAATGCAGTTACCTAACTTATTCATGACGAACTTAGATTACATATTATAATCTTTGCATTTGGTCGGTATTGTCTAACTACGAGTACTATAATTACCACATTAATAAATTTAGTTGTGTATTAACCCAAGTTAAGTTCAAAACATGGAACGAAACTATCTTTATCCGACAGCTATGACACAGTTGTAAGTTGGAGATAGCAGGAAGTTGATGACTAGTAACCTAAAAAAGATTTTCAATAGTTACTAATCTCATCAAAGTTGTGGAGCCAGCCTCATGTATAAAGGTACCTTTATGTTAGTATAATGCTATTCTCTCAGCCTAACAAGGATTTGGTCTCGGACTATCCAACCACACCCTACTTATTGAATCACTTGATCCCTCTAAATGTAATTGAAAGAAAAGCTTCTTGAAGCCTATTGAAAGAAAGGCTTCGATAAAACCCTTAAAATTGTAAACGTATGGACATTGGATGTACATAAATTTCCGGTATTATTAACAGACCTTTGTTAGAAACCCTTACATTTCCTGTAGTCATCGAAAATATTTATTTTTTAAGAAATTTCAGTAATTCTCCCTTTTATATTATTATGCTGTCTATTATGATTTAAAAGTATCATTTTAACGAATTGAAACAACGACGTAACTGCTTAAAATCCCCAAATATCCCAGGACATTATTCCCCCATCTAGCCCCATGTGAGCTAATTATAGTTCGTTATTATGGGATAAATATACTTAAATACTTTTTCTTTTGTAAATACATACTTAATATACATAGGAAACACCCAGACCAATACAAACAGACATGTTCATGCACACAAATGTTTGTATTGTGCGGGGATCGAACCCGCGACCTTTGGTGCAGTAGTCGACTTCTCAACAATTACACCAAGACGGTTACAATGTTTCAAGTACTAGTACTAACCCTATTCTTTTTTTTGTAGTTGGAAAACAAGTTCCAATGGGCATCCGTTTACTATCGTATCCTTAAACGTTTTTATAAATATTATTATCAACTATATTAACATCCTTCATAGCATTATCGATTGTCCACAATGTTATAATTTGAATGCTAACATTATGGCAAACAATAGCTATGTGTGACGTGTCAAGTTTCGATTCTACATACCACAAAATAGCTGTAGACGAATAAAAACCATGCTCGTGGTATGCCAACGAAACCAATGAATATTATCTAGATCATCGTTTGAGACTACTTTTTTTTACAAATTTTGGAAATGCGTTAAGTTTCATTTCATTTTTTGACAGTCTTTTTTATTTTTTTTATTTCCTTTGACGATTGCAATCGAAAATGCTATATTTTGACTATGAATGTAACTTGTAGTGTATTATTTCATTCAGAAATGAACGCTTTAATCTGATCTTCTATGTTAGGGATTGGAAGACAACTGCTTTAAGCAATGACTGAAGAATTAATAAATAAATAGATACGATAGGAGGTAGATACCTAACAACAAACCAAATCCAAGAATCGTGAGCGCTTCAGCATTACGTCAATAATGATTGACATGCCCTTATCCACCTCAACCCCCATCGACAGATACAGCTAATGGAACCACTAAACCATTCAAGTGCGATCTCTAGATCCACTAATGATATTCACCTTCTTGGAAAATCGCTTCCTTCATCCATACACAACGCGCGTTTACCGAAAATTTCGTGGATACAGAGGGCGTTGCCATGGTTACCAGACAGAGGCTCATGTGGGCTCGACAAACTTTAAATTGTATTACCAACACCGAACGCAAATATCATCAAAGCTCTCTGTAGGCTCTATCAATCTTTTGTTGTGAATCTGTTTTTTTCGTTTTCATATAAAAAACATTGACTTTACGGCTTTTGGGTGGTTTTCATTTTTGTTATGAGTACTTAACATTAATGTGGCCATCATTCACCTTTTGTAATGAAAATAAAATTATCTTGCCATCTTTTATTTTTATTAGGTTTCAGAAAGGGGTCTGGCAAAGTAACGTCTAAAAAAACAATGACGAAAGAAGAAACTTTGTGCCTTTGAGTCTTGCAATCAGACGTAATGAATGAAATAATGGCAAATATAGTAATAGAAGACGAAATTTTCGAGATTGATCACACGCCAAGACTTAATAAGTACGATTATGTTATGTTACCCATGTCAAAATTGTATAATTCATTATCTTCGTTTATACTTCTCCTCAATACAAGTTAGAAGCCCATGATGTATCAAATCAATGCCCTAAAAATATAACTCAAAATAGGTAATTGTAAGTAAGTCCTATTGAGTTTTATGAATCTCAAAGTTAGTGTGCAATGAAGAATATTTACTTACTTACTTACTCATATAAGGGACTGTAAAATTATTGCATAATACAAAAACAAACCCCGCAGAAGATCCATCCCAATTACATTTTCACGTAAAATCATTTTCATAAGTAGAAAACCATTTTCTACCGAAATGTAAATTGTGCCAAATTCATTTTGGGGGAGGGAACAAGCAAGCAGAAAATCGTTATTCAAATTTTCTAGCAGCGCAAAATACATCCGGCAAAAATTACAACAGATAATTCGATCAATTTATACAACGAGACCCTTTTTAATCCCGGGAAGATGGAATTATCGTGTTATCTCCACGAAAATCCAATATAAAGGAAGATTCGGGGGCGGACGATACCTACTAGATGTTTCTTCAGGGTTGGTTAGTGTGTTACTCCACGGAACAGTTTTTCTGTTCCGTGTGTTACTCAAATGACTGAAAAATATAGTTTAACTACGAAATAAGTCAAAGCTGTACCTATGGATTCAAAAATTTACATTAATCATTTACGATCTTATAAAAAAATAACACACGTAGGAACGTGCTAGTGAAAAGTAAATGTTTTTTCTTTTCTTTCTGAATGATTCTTGGGAGCGCCCAGTGCCAGTTTCCTCAACCAAACAATAACGAACTTCAAAAAAAACACACGTAGTAACATGCGAGTGAATAAAATAAGAGTGAATAAGAATAAGATTATCTAACGGATATAAATGTAACAATAATATAATTTTACAGGAAATTTTCATTGGGATATGTATTTTGTGATTTTGTACATTTGCAATTATGTTTTGAGTTAGTAGTAAGTACCTAGTAGTAGTAGTCTATGTTAGTAAATAAGGATTATTTCTATTACTGTAAATAATAAGTAAACCTAAGCTCTCTTGCAATACCCTAACAGGGTCCATGTATTTTAGTTATAGTCTTTGTATTGTAACTCTGTATGTGGTGCAAAATAACAAATAATAAATAAAAAAAAATAAGTGAATGTTTTTCTTTGCCGGTTTCTAACCAAACGCAACCGGAAATAATAATTTTGCGGGCGATCCACGACGACAGCCCTGACCGGAAGTATAATTATCTCGACACAAACCGAGGTTTTTAAAAAAAAGGTATAAAAATATATAACGTCATAACGACCGAAAATTTCACCAAAATCGATCAAGCCATTTCGGAGGAGTTTGGCAACAAACTCTGTGGCACGGGAATTTCCTATACTCGTATAGCATTTGTATAGTGTATTTTGATATATATTTACCTTCTTTGCTCAGTCTGCTTCTTTCGAAAGTAACACGACAATATAAACGTCTTGTTATATTCATTTTAATCTCTGTATTTTATTGCGCCTCTGAGTTATTGGCTAATAATTTCTACCGTTCTACCGTTTTAATCTAAAGTCATTTTCTAAACACTATATTTAGTTAAATCAATTAAGTACAAAAAATAAGTAGCTGAAACTGAATGATCCAATATTCATAAGCAACTTATTTTCTTTTGTTTTTCCTCAAGTGCACCAGGGCAATCGCGATCCTCCTCACCGGAAGGATATCTCGACGAGGATCGAGAGTGGAGAGGTGCTCGCAGTCTGTATAAACAAGGCCATTACTATCAGAACTATGGCGCATAGATTGTGTTAATAGCCTCACGTAACGACTGAAGGAAAAATGGACGAAAACGCAGCAAACAACAAAGGAAAAACGATGATTTTGTTATATATTTATCGGTGTTTGTGAAGGAAATGATAGGAAAGATAAGTATTATTTTTGGTTGCTTGCATTTTCTTTGATGTTTTTTTTACTAATCCTATTGTTATTTGATTCGATTTTCGCAGCTTGGTTACCCAAGCACGCAAACTGCCTGTTGGTTAACGGCTAGTGCAGTCTTTGGGCATATACAGGGTGTCCCATTAAACCTGTACCAGCGGAAGTCTGTGTTTAGAGGACACCAATACCCATCGATTGGACCCCCATGTATGTTCAGCGAAATGTTATAGTTAAGGAGATATGATTTTTTTTAGTTTATTTTTCATTTTTCTTTTTCTTTTAGATGTTTTTGGTTGTAACTTTTTTTGAGTGGTGTTTCCTTGTTTTTTTTTCTTGTCAATATTGTGGATGGGATATGTGCTATCCTAAAAAAATACAAAACACCCACATTCTAACTGAAAACAGCTCGAATTTTATATCAAAAGATGAAATTTAGTGTTAGAGATATTTTTGCACATGATTTCAATTAAAAAAAAAATACTTTAGCCATACTGAATGACTTCTTAGTAATCTTTAAAACTTTATGGGTTCCTTAACTTTAAAATAGCTACAAAAAAAAACTACTTTATGGGGCATTTTTACGCGAAAACGGAGTTTAAACTTGTCATAGCCAACAACAGGGGAAGGAGAACAACCATTTCGTACCCAAAAATGAAAGTGCCGACCGGACAAAAATACTGGCATCCTATTGGAAATGACGCCCTGAAAGTTTCTTTTTTGCACAAAAACCGTCTACAATTAACCCTTAGACTGCTACTTGAGTTTGAAATTTAAAAAATATTATTATTTCCTAGGATTAATGGATGAATGGATTTCAGTTTGTGAGGTGTCGTTAGATTTTTCTTTACTGTGGGTTCTTTATCGATGGGTATTGGTGTCCCCTAAACACAGACTTACGCTGGTACAGGTTTAATGGGACACCCTGTAGATTGCTGACATCAGACAAAACCTTTTCAAACCCCTCTAGTTTTTTTATAAATGCTTTTGTGGTCAAAGACAATGTTAGCATGTCAGTCCAAAATGGGGCTCAAATGCACTGCACCACTCGCGGCTTAGTAGGCCAAAAAGTCAACGGGACCAAATCACAAGCGAATTGTCTTCTTCTAATTCTTCTTATCGTGTCGATGGCTATATCCTTTCTCTTTAAGCGAATTGTTTGATGCTATAACCTAAATATTTCTTAGCTTTGCTGAATTTATTTTTTAATTAGTTAGAGCAATAATGTCTTAAACCTATCAACATGATTTTAGTTTCCAAATCCGACTAAATAATTTTACCAAAGCCCCTAACAATACCAGCAGTGAGTACATTAAGCCTCTTTTGTGAAACATACCGATGCTCAGCCGAAACGTTAACGAAGTGAGGGCGAACAGCGGATTAATTGACGCGAACCCTATAGTGTCCGTGGATAAACGAAGCCGAGCATCCGACATAACGGACGGATATTCGGATAATACACTGCGAGTTAGGAGTGACGATGCGATCGCGATACACGATTTGTTAACTTTAAGTCGTAAAGGGTCTTACCTTTAATAATGATATCTGGGCTTACTTATACTGGTGGAGATGAGGTATCGTTGGTTGGGTTCTATTCATCGAAACCTATTTTGGTTCGTGTGAAGATTTAGTGACGTAAATCTTGCAACAATATCAGTACTGTACAGTGCAGGTGCGTATATTGTGGTTTTATTAAACATATATTTCGGCAGTTGCACCTTAACCCATTCGCTGCCAATCAAAAAACACAATAGGAAATGAATTGTTAAAACGCACGGGTGCGGGCTGTGGTATTGAACCAGTTAAACTGATCGCGTCCTCACCCTTCCACTCCCGCACCACACGCGCTGGTCTGCCTCAACATCCACACACGATCCAGCGACTGTCGGCCCGCACCAAAAGGTGCGATCGGTGATTCGTTCCTGTGTGGTGCTATCCAGACGTGGAATGCTCTGCCAGCGCATGTGTTTCCTTCTTCCTACAATCCCGGTTTTTTTAAGCGGGGCGTGAAAAGGCATTTATGCAAGCCTTCAAAATGAGATTGACCAGCAAAGTAGTTCTCAATTACTGTGCTTGTCAACCCCATATCTGGACCTCACGACTGCTTCCCATCAGGTGGAGTGAGGTCATCTTGAAGACCACTATAAAAAAAAAAGAAAAAAAAAACAAACAAACAAATCATTTATTCGCCAAGAATACAATACAACTAGTAAATAGAAAAAATACCTATCTAATCAGGGGGGCTAAAATGGCGACATTAGACGTTTCATATCTGAAACATAATATGAAACACTTTTTGAAATCCTAAAATGGCAACTTATTAGGTGAATCATATTATGAACATAATATGATTCATATTTGTTTTTCATACAATTTGACAGTTTTGTATGGGAATTCGTAAAATGGTGCACTTTTAAACGTCAAATTGGAGGAATGTTAGATGTTTAGGGTCAGTTCGCCTGTTCGCGTCCACCACCCTGTTCGCGTCCACCATCCCGTTCGCGTCCATTTTACGGAAAATCCTCGAAATTAAGTAAACTAATACAACAATTAAAAATACGTCACTAATGCTAATACTTCAAAGTTAAGTTCAAAGACACACGCACATAAGGACAAATAGTGTGCAGCGGCGCATTCGGATGTTTTTTATTGATTTATGTGAATTTTAAGATACATTTTTAACGAATAAAATGAGGTAGACGCGAATTAAATACATCTTATTTAGAACTTAGCGTTTGCGTCCGCTATGGCTGCAAACTTCACCTACAGCAGATAATCATAAACCAAACTGCGTCCACTACTTTCTTTAATGCAATAAAGTTAACTTGCTTGTAAAAATAATTTCCAATGTATTGTTCATAATTATGAATATTTGAATATTTATCCTCTCTCCAAAACCAAATGTAGACACTCAACCAGTAGCCATCTCAAATCTCTGGATTACAAGCAGACTGAAGACTTTCTAAGCCCAACATTTCAACAAAGAAAGAAAAGAAGGGAATAAAACTGAAACTAAACATAGTTTCAGTTTTATTCCCTTCTTTTCTTTCTTTTTCCTCTGATCTATCCTTTAATTCGACCAAAATAAATTGCAAGCACACACACGTAACCACACACTCATCAACAGTATACACACACATCCACTACACACATTTACAAACACTCACAACACTCATCCTACACTCACACACTCATCCTACACCCACACATTCTGCATTTTCTTTTCTTTTATTTTATTTTTATTATTAGATTTAACTAACCTATTCTCTACTAATATACCAAAACCTAACTTGTTGTGTTCTTAGCCACATGCTCTGTGCAGTATGCAGGCTCTTGTTGCTAATTCCGGATGGTGGGGCCCTGGTGTACTGTAATACGGGCTCATAATATGATCCTACTCCAGGCACCAGTCTTCCACAATACGGCATTTACTCAGATTTAAAGAAAGTGTATTTTTAGCAATAAGTCAAAGTATTGTGGAGAAAATAAATAAATTATTATTATTAAATTATTATTATTATTATTATGATACATTTTTAACTAAGACTACGGCTAATAATTATATTTTTAAATGAAATAAGTAATTCCTTACATTATTTTTATTAGTCAAGACATTAATTAGGTCTTCGGTGACAAGAAATAATGATGAAGAGAGAACATAAACTGAAGACCATTTAAAGAAAGCGTAAAATGAAATGCGAAATGAAGAGACCTGATTACTGTTTATTCATTCATAGACAGACCACTGGAGAACAGACACAGGTAGACTTATATGCTACACAGACGGATTCAGGAAATAATCAATCAAACTCTTGGTTGCTGGCGTGCACAGACGCACTATGTGATGATGGCTCGGCGATAAAGAGATCAGTACGCTAGGGCAGGCTGGCCAGCGTTCGTGAAAACAAAATTTATGCATTCTGGTTCGCGCTTACATAGCAGGCAAGCGTCACAAAGATGTCACAAAAGTGACGGTCTATAGCGACAGCAAGGTAAGAGTAGCACTGCAAGCATTCAACAACCAGCGACAACATCAGCGATTGTCAAGGAATGCAAATCAGCGCTAGGGAGACTAGCTGGCAAAGCGGAAGTTGGATGTGCAAGGGTCCTCTGCCAAGAGTTAATGCTGGCAGTAAAGCAGCTCATAAATTATTCCCGCGAAATGGTCTACAGTGGACGCTAATTGTCATTTTTGGAAAAACACCTAGTTCTGTAATTTATCTATTAAAAAAATGCAATGTTTCGAAAAAATCTTTAAGTTGATCCTAAAATAAACTAGAATATAATGGATACACTATATATATTTTTTATATAAATCAGTGCTGGTGACTGCTGGAGCATTTGATTCACTGTCAAGTTGGCAACTGCACTAAATGGACGCGAACAGACGAAATTACCCTACTAGGTGACAGCGCTGAGCTGTCAAATTCACATAGCAGTAAACATTATTTAATCGTTTTTAGGATAAAATTAATTATTCCTAGTAAAATGTGTTACTGTGAATTATTATAATGACACCAAGAATACATAATAGTGACAATAAATTTAACCAATTTCCAAGACCGTGGTGGAAACGACACTAAAGGTTTATCACATTTTGAATGAAATTCCTGAGAACTTAGTTCATCACATTTACGTTAACTAGCTGTCTTCTGGTGAATATTCCAATATTATAGAGTAAATAAAAAACGTTTTTGTTATTATAATGTGTATAATTTAAAAAATGTGCGGCATTAAAACCTAAAAATCTGCTCCCAAATAAAGTCGTCTTCTACGCCATTGCCGAGGCAGAAGTTTGGCTAATCACTCGGGCTTTGTTGTTACAGAGTCATGTCTCCTTGCAAATATCTTCAATCTCAAGAACATGCCTAGCTAGCACCAATTTCTTGTCTTCATTCATCGTTTCCGGTCGGAAAATGATTTTTATCACAAGTTTTCACGAACATTATTTACAATCTCGATTGACAGCTGTGACATTATTGTTCTTAGGCCACCTGTCACGGTCCTCATTGCCAGACATAAAAATTGTAAATTAAAAACATTTTACAATTATTAGTGATAAGAAATCACACAAATTCAATAATAAGCTACTTTTTAAGCCTTAAATTATTAGTTGTAATGATGAAAATATTTGTTTAATGAAAACCGTTAAGTTTACAATTATTAGGCGCGACACTATTTTTTTTGGTGTAGCAATGTCGTCATCAAACTATGTCTAAGAGTCCAAGCCATGAAATAAATTTAAAAAAGAAAAACATGTCTAAGATATGAAACGTCAAGTAGGTGTTTCACTTTTCATGTCGCCGTTTTACCGTTTTTAGCAATTCACCAGATGAAACGTCACTTAGATGATTCATATATGAAACACCTAAAATGTTGCCGTTTTAGCCCCCCAGGCCTTCATGGAAAACAAACTGAAGTAGGGTCTAAGGTTTCAAAAAATCCTCAAAATTATTGATAAATTAGTTACAATCGTATCGTATCTTGTGCACCATTTAAATGCCCATATATAAATTAATTTGATTTAAGTACTAAGATTTATCATTATGAACATCATTAGCAGCCTCAAGAAGCCACCACTAAACATCAGCTCCCCCATAAATTCTCGAACGATCGGTTGTAAACTGTATCGACCGATATCCTGCAAACTAAACTAAACTTCATCTGTTCATCTTGCGGGCTGGCGTCCCACGTTGTATTTTCTATCCAATGTTCTCCAATTCAGAACTTTCCCAACATAACGCCATTCAATTCTTCTTGTGTTCCTACTGCAACTTCAAATTGCAATCCCGTTGTGCCTAGAAAATCTTCAGACGAATTTCATAATCAGACTAGGGACAAGACCCCTAAACTTATCGATAACATAACATAACATAAACATAAACGGCCTATATACGTCCCACTGCTGGGCGCAGGCTTCACCTCAACTATGAGGTGGAATGAGCCATACTCCAACACGCGGGCTCAGTGCGGATTGTTGGAGGGGTGTAAGGTTAGTGAGCAACCTTAATGTCAGATGTTATCAAGCCGCCCTAGGACCTCTGACTAAGCTTAACGACTGACATTTGGCGACGTCAACCGGGACCAACTGCTTAACTTGCCTTCCGAAGCACGGAGACTTATCGATAACCTAGTTATAATCGGATCGTATCGGAAGCAGCGGGTAAAACCCTTAATTGCCGCGTGCGAATCGATAGACGGATATCCGTGCGAGTGGCGGCCTCACTAATTGGCCGGCCGGCTATGAACTTCGGATTAGTGCTGACTATTGATTTGTATGGCGGGGATCGCTTATTATTGCTGCGTTTGTAGCTGCAAATGGCTGCAGCTGACGCAGTGCAAATTACCGGATAATTGGACGTGATTTACGCTTTATAAAGTACCAAAAATTGGAGATGGATTTTTATTTGAATTCTCTGAACCACTGTGTTCGGCTGACAGTAGCGGCCAGTGGATACACGTACCTACGTTTCATTGTTTGCTTTTGTGAAACTTATAAAATAAGGAGTCCAGAGATTCTTGCTTTTTTGGTTCTTTATTTTTGGTTTACAAAATGATAATTTGCATGAGGACTTACTAAATTTGCTGAATATGCTGTAAAACCTGATAAGAAAAATGACATCAGTAATGTATCACATTTAAAACAAAGGTTTGGAAGGGTTAGGTATATTTTAGAATTATCGGTATGTATTTAGAGTGAATGTGTGCCAGGACTGTAGCAAGCGAAAATCCCCAAATATCACCCTAACAAGAAAAATGCGTATCGATAAAATAAAACATAGTGGACCCCCAAAACCGTTATTGACAAATTTCTAAACGTCTAATTATCCTGTTCAGCTAAAGTGATAGTCGGATATCAACGACGGGTCGTAATGAGACGACCGCCAATTAGCGCGTCTGCTCGCCCGTATCAGAGCGCGATGAAAAATGAAGGCTATTAGTCCCACTGTCAGCGGGCTAATTATTCTGTTTGTTCGTTATGAACTTTACACTTGCCGACTGGATATAAAAAATAGGGTTATAATTAGCTTTTAGTTTGTGCCAATGGCTTAGTAGTTGATGTAATTATTCATTGTGTGGATCGGAAGCACGGTAGCACGAAGAACTGATGGCCGTTTGAGCCTAAGCGTCCCTGCCCAAAACGCGGCCATCTGTCACATTCATATAGTTCGATTTTACAAACTATAGTCCGTTTGCGTTAAGAATGCAGTGATTTCATGCTTGTCTTTCTACCCACACCCCCTTACAATCAAATCGTTCCTAATTAGAAAGCAAGTGACCAGCTGAACATATACTTTCGAACGCAAAGGTTGTGGATCTGTTTTTTTTGTGTGTGACAGAATGAAATTTAAAAATCACTGCATTCGTAACGTGAATGGACTATAGAGGAATGTGACACGTAGCGGCGTTTCGTAGCGCCACAACCCACCAGGTTGGACGGATAACAGCGGAAGCATCGGTGGACGCAGGATGCCTACAACCGGCTGCTTAAGAAAACTATAGGCGAATTCTGGTTCAGGTGTGAACGTCATGTAGATGATGATGATAGTTCACATCCTTTAGAGGCTTATTAAAAAAAAGTTTTTACTGCATTACAGAATGAGTATGCTCTTTTCCACATACACTCAAACGCTATCCCGTTTCTTTAAAATTACAGAGAAGTATGTCGACATGAAAGTATTGTGTTTGCAGTGAAACAAGTCTTGAAAGGATGCGATTTCAAAAAGGTTCTGAAACACAATAGTGGAGTGTTATGAAAAGTTCGCGAAGTATCTTTTGTCAGAATGTAGGTAAGATGCTCAACTGGGATGCCCAAGTTGTCGAGAAAACTCAGGATAGAAGTTTATTCGTCATAATCTCAGAAGTTTTGAAAACATAATTTCCTTTTTACACTAAGTGTTTCTGAACGTACTGAAATAGGACATGACGTCTTAATGATGTAAGTACTGCACTGCACTGCAGTACAAGTCAGGTGCATACAGTTAGACAGCTGTATCATTTTATTCCAAGGGAATGAAGATAATTTTCCTTGACGTGAGGCTAACAATATTATTGTGTCGCCCATATTTCGCCCCAAGAATAAATCGGTTATACTGGTAATTTTCAATAAGGATAATATCATCACAATTTATTAATTACTCTGACTGTTGGTTAAAGCTATACACTCACAAGATAAATCAATAAATGTCTTATCTCACTTAACCTATAGATGCCTGTTCTAAAATTTAAAAAAGATTAAAAATTTTGACCACGTTTTCGACCTGCTCACTGATAGGTACCCATCTATAGTGAAACATTGTTGGCAAAGACATTAAACTCCATCTATTCCACTAATCCTAAATGAGTCCCTGCCTTATCAAAACGTCTGGCAAGCCTTGCTTCGTCGAAACGCCTTGTTCTGAACAGATACGCTTGTCTCAACGAAGGCTTTTGTCGCGAATCCAGACAGACTTTGCTGCTCAGACGACAACGCTGTTTGTCTGAATATGAGCTTAGGATAAATTGAATATTTAGCTAAAAGGGTTTTTGGCTGTTTCAGTTGTCTATTTAAGAACAATAAAAGCTATTAATGAAGTACAGAGGCCCACACATCAACCTTTACAAAACCATTGCAAAAGGAAATTCCCACAATGATATTAAAAAGAAAGTATGACCAAGTATGGCGTTATATTTATACAACCTGCGCCGTGGTGCGTCATTTCCCTTATTTTCGCCACACTCCCGGCTCCCGGTTTTTTCAGTCTTAGGTTTTTGAGTGCAATTGGTTTACTAAAATTAGATTTTCTTATTATTATTAAGATTTGTGTTTCTTAATAGGCAAAGTATTATTCTGAAGAAAATTATCTGCCTATTTCTTTTAATTGCTTCTGCTTATCTGTAAAATTTATTTAACCGAATCCCGGTCGCTCCACAGTTAAGAATAATTAAAAAACCGGCAGTCGGTGGTTCCACAGTTGAGAAGCGTCGATTTACTACTTGTACTAGAGTGATCAATTCTATTTTGAGTGCTAAAACGACTAGTTATAGAGATTGGGAGAGCAATACAAACTTTTTTATTTGATATTCTGCTTACATTCAAGCTCTTCCATCTTCAGGGGCTCAAACTCTTGTGAGATCTTAGCACTCTGTTATTCACTATAAACTCATAAGAAAGAGAACTTCTGACCACTGCGGGCTGATTTTGCTACTTTTTAAATAGCTCCAATCACAGTCAATAGATGTTACAGTTAATTCATCAATACTTACCAACAAAACAATCCGGTAATTTCCCCATGCAAACAACTTCATCAGTTCACTTATTCACCATTGATTTTTGTAAGTAAGTAATATTAGGTACATAAAAAGATAGTTGTGAAGATGAAAATTATTGGTCAGCTACAATTATTAATACAACATCGTTGACACGGCGCGTGGCGCGGGCGGGAGTAACCATTCATTCCTGACATCGTTTTTTTCTTAAAAAAACCTACTGCGCTGTGGCCGCACGTCATTCAGCCAGGTTGCACTTACGCTCGCGAAGGTTTCATGTCGCGGCTGCGAGAGCCTAATTTAGCAAACTTATGTCTACTTTATTCCTCTAATCTATCGAGTATTCATTGTGTTTGAACCATTGATAATGGGGATTTAGTGAGATATTACTTGGCTGGTTGCCTAAATCTAAACCAGCTCTACTGACATTAGCAAACCCAATTGCCCGTTAAATGTAGAGCGTGGGATTTCGAAATGGGTCATTGGTATTATACTAGGATACAGTAGGCTCCTATTCATGGTGTAGTTAGTAATAAAGAAGTTATCTAACATTGTGTAAGTAGAGAAATAAATATAATCTTTACATAATGGAGGTGCCCGTGGCGCAGTTGTGTCAGTGATCGGCGGCGATCGCTGTTGTAAAGCAACACACGCCGGGTCGGAAATGGGATGGGTGACCACCCCGACCGAAATTTAGAGATGTGTATTTCGGGCATCTCCGTGTTTCGGAAGGCACGTTGAACGGTTGGTCCCGGTTGACGTCGCCAGATGTCAGTCGTTAAGCTTAGTCAGAGGCCGTCCTAGGGCGGCTTGATAACAGTTGCTCACTAACCTTACACCCCTCCAACAATCCGCACTGAGCCCGCGTGTTGGAGTATGGCTCATACCACATTATAGTTGAGGTGAGGCCTGTGCCCAGCAGTGGTACGTATATAGGCCGTTTATGTTACATAATATCATGTACTAACATAGTTTTTAAGATTAATTGTTACTAACTTATGGCGAGTCCATAAGTTAGTAACAATTAATCTGAAATAAAAAGATGAGATTTTTTTATTTTAAATATAAGTTTCACAGAGATATTTTTTGTTTAAAACTTGTACAACCACGATGGCAAACAAGCATGCAGACCACCTAATGGTAAGTGATTACCTCAGCCTGTGGACACATGTCACATAAGTGGCACCTATCACGCTTCGTCCATTCTGTCAGAGGAAAGGTCTCTTTCCAAACGCCCTCGAACACAGGTCCACAACTCTCCACCCGCTCGACTCTATAGTATGTTCGCGTTAAGACTGTCGTATTTTTTCAATATAATTCCGTTACACGGAGAAAACTCAGGTACAAAACCGTTGCGTTTGAAAGAAAGCGTTCAACTGGGCACTGTGGACTTGGCTTGGATTTGATTGGTCAGGGGGCGTGCTAGGTCGAAAGACTAGAATGAAATCACTGCATTCTTAACGCGAACGGACTATAGTGGATAACGGGCCTTACAAATCCCACAAACATAGTGCTTCAATTTTTCAATATTTACGAAATTATACTTTATGTTCAGCGGCAATCCAGTGAACATGCCAGAACATGACGCCTACAGCGCCATTGGAGCTGTAAACAAACTACGGCGATAAAGCTTAACACGCTATTTGCATACAGATTTAGAGCGTGAGTGTACTTTACAGGCAGTAGTTACGGGTAATCCCTGGTTCACTTCATAATTCCCTTTATAATGTACGCTCTAGCTATGATAAAATTTTGACATGGTTCAAGCAGTTACTTAGAAGGTACCTACTTGATATTTCTTTTTCTATCGTCTCAATAACCGGGCTGTGAGACCCTAAGCCCGAAATTCAATTTTTCTGGGATCAACGCAGACAAAGCATGTTTAGGCTTTTGAAAACATATTATAACTAATTTCCACTTAACAAATACCCATAAACCTATTTTTATGTAATAAATCAATTATATACATTGTGTCCCTAAATGAAATCATTGGCTACGACTTCATGACTTGGGTTTGGGACATTCATAATTACAAATAATTTTTATCGCATTGTTGTGTTCAAATAACCGGAATATTTATGAAAATAATTAGCCTTTCTTCTTGAAGTTTCAAACTGAAATGAGCAGACTGCATGATTTTATTCAAAGTAGGTAGGTACTTTCTTGGAATTTATTGACAGGCGAATTATTCTTATGAGGAAGCACAACAACAAACTTGGCAGTTTTACTGAACTTTGACGTTTGCTGAAGCTGAAAAACACTATTTCACTTCTGGCCTACCAACTGCAGTTTTTTCAGTATCAGTTTCTTACTTTCTATTAAATTGTTAGAACAATTTTATTTCAAAGAACAATAATACAAACTGCATATTCAGCTGAACAAAGATAGTTATTACGCTAGCAGACAGCCATTACAGCAACTGCTGAGACCAGCAAAGAGAATTCCTTAATTTTATCAGCATAAGTTTGAAGTAAGTCTAGAAACAGTGCCTCATAACGCTAACTGGGGAGACGGTTTCATTTCGTGGTCCAAATTCAAAACAGGTGGCTGTTTACATAAAAGAATGAGTTCTATGTTTAATACAAACTACAACCAATTTATGCAAGTAAAAAATATGAATTAATTGATTTGAACACTACTAGTAGGATAGGCTTCTTTTATTTTTGAGTGTTTAAAAAGTTTGTGTTACTATTGAAAAAACTCGTCGTTCTTGAAATTAGTTAAGGTTAACCATATTGTGAAGTTTGTGATGTTGAAACAAACCTCACTGGGCATCCCCTTATCATTATTGCCCTTCCTATTCTTTCCCTGAAGTTTAGTGTAACATGTGGCCGATCCCTGTAAATAATGAATTCCAAGATTGCTCTTGAATTAACATACGATAAATAAATAACATCATTTTGCAATTTAAATGCTGGTTTTAAATATAACAAAATAAAAAGTGCCTTGCATTTCATAAGACTCTCTACGTCTTGCTTCTAACGAATAGTTATATTTTTGCTAAATTATCTTAGATACCTACTTGACATTGAATCTAATAGACTAACCCCCGAATCAACCATCGTGAATTATATTTAAACACGCCCCATAAACTCATGCCATCCTGTAAATTATTTAAGTAAAGAATAAGAAGTGACAGCTATACTTAAAGAGCTGGTGAATTTCGATTTGCGTGTGGGAGTAAGTGGAAAAGGCCATTCAAAATCTCATCTAAATCGCAATCAGCCCCTTCCGTCCGACTGCAAGGCAAAGGTCTCCCCTCCCAATCTCCATCCCAGACGGTCTAAGGCCAGATTCGCCAATCTCTCTCACAGGAATCTAGTTCGTCGCGCCACCTTCTCCTAGGCCTTCCGCGCAGCCGTTGCTCAAAACGTCAAAATCTCATCGCTTTCATTTTATAGCAATAGTTTAAAAATAGGGTTGACATGCTCTTGTAACTCGCAGCCGGCCCCAAGCGCTGATGCTATTGTAGCACTATCCGCAGAAGGCTCAGACGCGCCACTAAAAGCATGTTGTCTCCACCAATTTGGCTCCCCGTCTCACCCGCCCGTCTGTGTCTGCTGATATAATTTGCCCTTTCGCACCACTATGAAATATTAGAAAGGCTCTCTGTAACGTGACGGGAAAGAGAATGGAATATTTCATGGGGTTTGCGTGTGAGCCGATTTGGAACAGTGAAAGGATTGTTATTACTATTTGAGTGTAACTTCGGGAAACTGCTTAACTTTGAGAAATCATAAGAGCTAAGTGATAAGATTTGAACACGCTCCAATTCATGCCATCCTGTAAATTATTTAAGTAAATAATAAGAAGTGACAGCTATACTAAATATAAGAGCTGCTGAATTTTAATTTGTGTTTGTGAAGTAAGTGGAAGAGGCCATTTAAAATCGCATCACTTGTATTAGTTTAAAAATAGGGTTGACATGCTCTTGTAACTCGCAGCCAGCCCCCAGCGCTGATCCTATTGTAGCACTATCTGCAGAAGGCTCAGACGCGCCACTAAAAGCATGTTGTCTCCACCAATTTGGCTCCCCGTCTCACCCGCCCGTCTGTGTCTGCTGATATAATTTGCCCTTTCGCACCACTATGAAATATTAGAAAGGCTTTCTGTAACGTGACGGGAAAGAGAATGGAATATTTCATGGGGTTTGCGTGTGAGCTGATTTGGAACAGTGAAAGGATTGTTATTACCATTTGAGTGTGACTTCGGGATGCTAAGCAGCACTTCGAGAAATAATAAGGGGTAAGTGATAAGCCTAAGCTAAAACTGCAAGGTAAAGGCCTCAAAAATTAAATATGTTAAAATAGTAATGTAGTAATAGTCTTAAAATGTAAGTCAGAAAAAATATTTATTAAAACTTGAACCTAACCACTGAAAATAAGAAAACCAGTTGCTTGTTTTCCTAAAATATTCCTAAAGGACTAGTGACGTAGCCATGGCAAAATGACATTTCAGGTATATATTCCGATGTCATAGTCTAGCCCTTTCGATCGTTCGCTCTTCAAGCTAAGATTGACGTATGTGTAGCCCAGCCCACCAGCCGTGATCGTCGCCGTAGCCAAGGAGTGCAGGTTGTCGTACACTAGTATGCTCTGAAACAAAAAATATTCATTTCTGTATGTTGACGCTTGTATCGTATACTATGGTGACTTTACTCTGCCGTCGCAATTATTGTGAACATAAAATGATTGAAAAAAATCACTAACGAGCTTCTCGTCGGAGTCTGTTAGGCGAAATTAACGTCCGAACCGGTGTGTTAAGGTCACATTATTAGTACTAGATTAATTTTATCCATATGTTATGACTTGTCATGAGTACTTTTTATTTAAATTTTTTCTTACAAATCACTTTAAAAACCGTTGGAAACATGTAGACCCAAAGAAATGGAAACACTTGTAAACATAGCAAAGTTACTTAAAATTTGTTAATTTGTTTATATGATTACTTGTTTTTCATCAATGCTTGCAATTTAATACCATCAGAAAATCGAAACAAACGAAAGAATTAACAAAACACTTACATTTATTACTCTCTGGTCAAGGTTGTTGTAAAAAAAATCTTTAACTCTCTTCGTAAATGGAATCGCGTGGTACAGAACCACTGTGTGATTCAGCAATGTTTTTCGATTCGCGTCTCCCAATATTAAGTGCTCACTTTTCACTACGCTAACCGCGCTAAGAAACACTACTATAATAATTTGAATCTGCATGCTTTGGGACCCGGTGTTTTCAAATGTTTACAAATAGACTCCAGAGCACGATCTGTACGTATCACGGTGATGAACGGAGTGAGTAGGATTTGATTGGATAAACTGATCTTCGCAGCGTCACAGTAAACAGACAACAGTAAAATATCTACATACAAACGTGCCACTCTCGGTTTGAATGTTTGCGTGTGCGTCGCGCGCCGTGTCGGCACGCGATATCACGCACACGCTAGCATAAGATATGGGGGAATAAGGTGGCGGCACTCAGTCGGCAGTAAGTACGGGCTGTGCCGCATGTCTGTAAGCACGCTATGCTAATAACTCGTCGGGCGGCCCTAGATAACCTACTGTTATGTTTACTGTGGTAGCGTCGCAGTAGTGTATCAATACGAAAGGTCGAGAAAATGATCGCAATTGATATAAGAACTGGAATGGACCTGAGAGGATGACACATAAAGGAAATAACAACTATGGGCTAACTGCAACTACGTTGTAAAACATTCACGATATGCGCACTAAGAAATGTTTTTCTTAATTTTGGTGTTTCTATTCTAAATTAGTTCCTGCATCTATTCTAGTATTTCTACTTTTAGATAGGAAATGCAACGATGTGAATAATAATCATCGTCCTAATGGCCCATTAACACAATTAACTATTTGACTTGAAATCGCCAAGATCTAGTGGTCAGAACCACTTAATTGGTAGGCGCAGTCATAAATTCGACTAAAAAAACGTTAATTTCAATTAGCAGCAACTTTGTATGTACAAAATTTTGTGTCTTGTTAATTTCCAAATTTGTTTAGTCTGCCATAACGAAAACGTTTCGTTAAAATATCTTTTAATTCAGGAAATCACGCCTTAGGCAAATGAGTTTTCTGCTAAAGGGCTGCACGCACCGAGGCGGACAATGGGACAACGGAAATCGTGGGCCGAAGGCATTTTCTATTTTATGTGAGGGTCTGAAAGGAAGGGTGCAATAGTGTTGTAGCAGTTCATCGGACTTCTTAACTTAACCGATTAAGCAGCATTTTTATACTCGACATTTGCATGTATCAAATTGAATACCTACCTTATGTGTAGTTACTAAATTTAATGTTATCCTTGAAGGAAATGAACTCTTAATCCTCGTAGTATGCATGTTCTCACCAAAAAAAAAACACAAAATGGATAAAACCGGTTTAAAACAAAAAAAAATACAAGAATAAGAGATCGAAACGTTCAAGAATGCAATTCTAAACCTTATTAATGAACCCTTTAGTTAAATAAGAAAACATGAAATAAGATTTTTTTATACTAAAAACAGAGCCTTGGTCATAAAGTCCGCCTTACGTACCATACAAAAGTACCTACATAAGTAATACTTTTAAATGTAATTTCGAGAAGAAAACATCGATATTTAAGTTTGTGCATCTGAGTCTTTTGTCTATAGCATAGTTACAACGTTTGCTTTGTTGATAATGTGATAAGAGAGCTTTCTTATCGCTTATTTCTATCCATAAAGCTATAATAATTAAGAATCCAAGCAGCTGCTTTACCGATTTTCCGTAATCACTTACCAATTGTAGCTCGACATCCTTGCTTCAGCGTATTAGGCCGAATCCATTCTGTCTTCCGGCAGTGTTGGAAACAATCGACTCCCCATTTTATGAAGGGCGTCGGTTAGGCAAAAGAGGTGAGCGGACCAACATGTCGGGCAAACGAACGATGTTTGTGAATTGAGAAAACAGAGAAAACAGTCTAAATGTTAAATAAATACGATTAGAGGTACAAAAGGTAGGAACTTCTAGAAAACGACAAATTAAAAAATAATTCCAACTGTCTTAAGTGTGACTGCGAACACGTTGTAGGTACTATGTATATATAAATTGTGAGACTGAAATTTATTCCATTCTGGTTAAGCGGTGACCAATGTTTACTTTAAATGTTGTTATTGTTTTATAATGTTATCGGACCTAAACAATCATGTAATTTTAAATCAATACCGGGCACAGATATTAAAATTCATCTCTGCAGTTACTGAGTGAGTATAGTCTGCATCAAAATGACCTTTGCGCACCTACTAAGTGGTCAGATATGTCTGAAGTATTTAAAAAAAACAACCTTAACACTATAAAATTAAAATAGTGTATCACTTGTTTCAGATTTCAGTGATGACGCGCGGCGCTGCAAATGACTTACTCGTATAAGTCTATCGTTGTAGTTTTTCAAACCGTACTTTTGTCAAACCGTCAATACTTACTCTTTTGAAAGAAAGGAAGAAAATATTTTATTGGGTACATAACAAACAAAACAATTCTTGACTACTCTGTAAGCACACATTTTGATGCTTTCTGTACCTGGGTTACTTATCGCTATAAGCGTCCCCGCGGGCCACGGGCTACGGGCTACAAAACGCTGTCACTGGCTTTTCCTGCAGTTTTCATACATTTTATATATTAAAATCACTGCACACGTTGTAGCCGGTGGCACGCCACACGCTATAAACTATAGGAATATGCCGGTGGCGGCATTTTGTGACGTGTGGCCCGTTTGCGAGGGCGGGGACGCTATAATTACCCTACGCATTTCACCCATCAACCACCAAAGATTCAAAAACCATTGAACGAGGTGCCTAATGGTTGCCGCAGAAAACCAGCCTCATGGCTCTTTGTCATGACACAAGCTGCCACCATTTTGGTTTGTGCGTCACACAATTTTAGTTTTACTCTGTTTTTATCTTTGCGTTTTGTTGTTTATTTTCATTTCTTTCCTGTATTTTTATTTTGTATTTACGAACTGTGTGATGTCAAACCAATAAAATTTTATTCTATTCTACTCTACTCAAAAGCCAAATATCCAACTTAACTGTTACTAAAAACGTTCAAAATAATCCTTAAACATTTGCAAAGACGTATCAATAGTTCCACATTACCACCACAATCCCAAAGTTCCAAGTGCAGAAGTTCTAGAGCATTATTACCGTTGATAAAGCACCCTCGTTCGCTTAACGACTGCCGGGTAAAGGGTGGAAACATATTCGGTAATACGCCGCTCTGATGTGCTCATTTATTTAAGGTAATCTCGTAAAAGTTTGCGGTATCTCCGCTGAACACTTCTACGAACGTCGTACAGGCTGATTGTGGGTAATAATTTACATGGCTTACATCACACCGTGTATCTAAACAGGCGTGCTTAGCAAGAAAACAACGTTTAAATCCTGTTTAATTGAGAATTAAAGATACAAGCTCATTTAAAAGACGATTATTTGGGAAGGTCTGGTGACCACTTTTTTTTGTTCACCATTGCAAATTTCGCCATTTGTCATGGCAAGGTATGATTAAGACAAAATTATGATTATGGTACAAAAATATGACACTGTACACATACCCATTCGGGTTGTCACACTATTATTTGCGTTGTTTAGCACTTTCCTGAGTCGCGGAACGTACTAATCGTTTATTACACTTGCAGTAGACGCATTAATTCGAAAAGCAAACTCAAACCTGAGGATATGATATCAAGTAGTTTAGGTTAGACTTACTTACTGAACTTCAGGCTCTTCTCTTCTCTTCTTCTCAGCATTTGCGCGTCCACTGCTGGACATATGCCTCTTGCATGGCTCTCCAAGAAGATCTTGATGCAGCGAGTCTCGTCCAGGTCGGTCCTGCCGTCGTCAAAATGACTGTTTAGCTATCACATAATAGGCCTAACATACAAATTATTACATATTTTTCAAGCGATAAATAAACAATAAATAAAATACATGCGCTCAGCCACCACCACTCTACTGTGACTCTACCACCATTTCCGCAGTTACTCTTTTCTTAAATTGAATGTTTTTAGAGTAGGTACAAAATGAATATACCAACAGAGTCAGTCAGAGAGAGTCAATTTTTCCATGAAATAAAACAGAACAGACCAGTTGAGTAGACCAGTTCACGAAGGTGGCTCTAAAGTTGACGTGTGAAAAGAATCAAAAGTTACTAACAATCTTTGTAACTTTTTTTGTATGTCTGACGCTTCATATCAAATAACAATGATAGCAAAGACCTTCACTTTTTCGCACATTCCCGTCGTATTCGCCAAAACTGTTTGCCACCGATAACAACGGTACAAATAGCCACGGTTGAGAGGGTGCCTTATCACACGGCAATCTATGGGGTACTACCCACAGGAACGAAAATCACTGCGGTCGTTATGCTCGAGAGTCGCGATTTTGAAATCTTTATGGTGTGTGTGACACACCACGTGGAATTAAAAAGGTTTTATGTTTTAATGTTGCCAAAATTATCGAACGTGATAATAACGGATTTGACATAATTTTGAAGTTATTAAGATTTATGATGAAACGGAGGGTCTACTAATCCATCACCCAAGCCCGAAAACTAAAATTGAAGTTCGGTAGAAGAACGAAATCTGGTGGAGTAAAACAGAGGTGAATGGTCCATAAGTTGCAGTTACCTAATGACAGTAACATGAACTAAATGCCCCTGGTGCAGAGGGCTTGAAATGTGGACCATTTGAAGGCCAACTTAGCTTTGTGAGAGATAATGCATCATCTTCAATGGGTCAATACCTTTTTAGGATGACACTAAGTTTTAAAAGTAAGTTTGATCAATATCAAACATTCATGGCATTTTCTGGGTAAGCGTGTTCCACCTTCGGCCTCGTCATTGCTTACCATCAGGTGATTCTGAGGTCAAACGCAAACCCATTTTGAATAAAAAAAAAGTATCATTATGATAAAAAACATACGCTTTTCTTTCTTATTTATTTCTAAATACACCCATTTTCAATGTAGACCATTGTTAGTTTTAGTCATTGCTTCGAGAGTAATATTAAGCAATTAGTACAATTCAGACGCAAACGCAACGATATGGGGAACAACTTAAAGCGAATGATGTAAGAGCCCCCGAAGGGACAACGCATGCCTAATGCGGTGACACATCGCTCCGCAGATACGCGCGCCCGATACAAATCAGCAATTATTTGCTATACGTGACAAATGACGGCGACTTCTATTGGTTATGATTATTCCCAGATCCATAGAAACGTTATTTTCAATGTAGACAATTTTAAGCTTGGACATTGTTGAAATACTATTTAATTAATCAATTAGTACAATTCAGACGCAAACGCAATGATATAGGGAACAACTAAAAGCGAATGATGTAAGAGCCCCCGAAGGGACAACGCATACCTAATGCGGTGACACATCGCTCCGCAGATACGCGCGCCCGATACAAATCAGCAATTATTTGCTATACGTGACAAATGACGGCGACTTCTATTGGTTATGATTATTCCCAGATCCATAGAAACGTTATTTTCAATGTAGACAATTTTAAGCTTGGACATTGTTGAAATACTATTTAATTAATCAATTAGTACAATTCAGACGCAAACGCAATGATATAGGGAACAACTAAAAGCGAATGATGTAAGAGCCCCCGAAGGGACAACGCATACCTAATGCGGTGACACATCGCTCCGCAGATACGCGCGCCCGATACAAATCAGCAATTATTTGCTATACGTGACAAATGACGGCGACTTCTATTCATCATCATCATCATCATCAGCCTGTTGTAGTCCACTGCTGAACATAGGCCTCTCCTTTTGCACGCCACTGTACTCGATCTTCGGCTGCTCGCATCCAGCTCCTGCCAGCCATCCTGCGCAGATCATCACTCCACCTTGCCTGAGGACGTCCTACACTACGCTTGCCGAGACGCGGTCTCCACTCAAGAACACGTTTACTCCAACGGTTGTCGGTTCTACGGCTAACATGGCCAGCCCACTGCCACTTCAGCTTGCTAATCCGGTGGGCTATGTCGATAACCTTGGTTCTCTGCCGTATCACCTCATTTCTGATTTGATCTCGCAGAGAAACGCCGAGCATAGCCCTCTCCATAGCCCGCTGAGTGACTTTAAATTTGTGGACCAGCCGTGCCGTTAGTGTCCACGTTTCGGCTCCGTATGTCATGACGGGTAGGACGCACTGATTGAAGACTTTTGTCTTTAGGCACTGTGGGATCGACGATGTGAAGACTCTACGTAGCTTCCCAAACACTGCCCAACCCAACTGAATTCTTCTGTTCACCTCGTCCTCGAAGTTGTTTCTACCTAACTGCAATGTCTGCCCGAGGTATACATATTTTTGAACAACTTCGAGAACGGCGCCGTGTATCGCAATCGGTTCCGGTAGTACATGTTCATTGAACATGACCTTGGTTTTGTCCAAGTTCATCCGTAGACCGATGCGCACAGAAGAGTCAGCCAGGTCATTCAGCATCTGTTGTAGGTCCTGCAGCGTTTCTGCCACGATGACGATGTCGTCAGCAAATCGCAAGTGAGAGATGTACTCGCCATCGATGTTGATGCCACGTCCTTTCCAGTTCAGCGTCTTGAACATATCCTCCATTGCATTTGAGAACAATTTCGGGGAGATAACATCCCCTTGTCTCACACCTCGATGCAACGGTATAGGACTTGTTTGCTGATTTTGGATTTGGACGGACATAGTGGCTGCTTCGTAAAGGCATCTCATCACTTGGATGTATCGCCAATCTACTTGGCATCGCTGCAGGGACTCCAGAACAGACCAGATTTCAATCGAGTCAAAGGCCTTCTCATAGTCCACAAATGCTAGGCACAGGGGCTGATTATATTCTTCAGTTTTCTGTATAATCTGCCGCACTGTGTGGATGTGGTCTATGGTGCCGTATCCGCTCCGAAACCCAGCCTGTTCCGGTGGTTGGAATTCGTCGAGTCTTCGCGCAAGACGGTTCGTGATCACTCTTGAGAACAGCTTATAGACGTGGCTTAGAAGGGAAATGGGTCGATAGTTCTTCAGTAGGGTTTTGTCTCCCTTTTTGAAGAACAGGACGACCACACTCCTACTCCACGCCTCTGGAGTTCTCCCTTCAAAGAGGACAGCGTTAAAAAGCTTTTGGAGCTCCCTGAGTACGGGTCTGCCTCCTGCTTTTAACAGCTCTGTTGTTACGCCGTCCTCTCCAGGGGCTTTTCCATTTTTAAGCCGCCCAAGAGCGATCTCGATTTCGTCAATGCTGACTTCTGGCAGGTCTTCGGTGTAGTGGCGTGTAAGAGTGGCTCTAGAGTCCTCATTTCCGGGGTCAGGTCGAGATGCATGCGAAGCGTATAACCGGCCATAGAAGTTTTCTACTTCCGAAAGGACCGCCGGCTTCGAGACAACGACTTCTCCACTTTCTATGGTCAACTTCGTCAGGTGGCTTCTTCCAAGAGATTGTACGAACACTTTTGAACCCCGGTTCTGCTCAATCGCTCTCTCAATAGAGAGAGTACTGGAGCAACGGAGATCGCGTCGCACGTGCGTACTAATCTCTCGGTTTAGAGTCCGTTTCCCTGACGAAGTGACGGGTGGGTTTTCCCGTCGTCTCTTCATTAGCCCCAAAGTCTCTTCGGAAAGCTTCGACTTCTTGCCTTTACGCTGCATTTTACAAAATCTCGTACCTTCTTCCCTGAGGACTCGAACCACATCTTCAAGGTTCTGGTTAACGTCAGTTGTGGTTTCCACGGCAGCAAATCGGTTCTCCAGATTTGACTGGAACGCTTCAGATCCCATGATAGTTTGAAGCAGAGTTGGTCGGAGCCTGGCCTTCATCAAGCGGACTCGTTCAGCTCTGAAATCGATATTCAGAGAGCCTCGGACGAGTCGGTGATCGCTACCGGTATTAAACCTGTTGATCACGGAGACGTCTCTGAATATGTGCTTTTTGTCCGCCATGATGAAGTCGATCTCATTCTTTGTCATAGTGTCGGGGCTTTGCCACGTCCACTTCCTTTGGGGTTGCTTCTTGAAGAATGAGTTCATCAAGAAGAGCCCCTCCCGTTCGAGGAAATTGACGAGCATTTGCCCCCTATGATTTCTGCTTCCATATCCATGGGATCCTACTACCGATTCACTGCAATTTTGTACTCCCACTTTAGCGTTAAAGTCCCCCATAACAACGGTGAAATGGGTCTTGGTAGTGGAGTGGAGGGCTCTCGATATGTCATCGAACATATCCTCCACCTCATCGTCCGAGTGTGACGAGGTCGGTGCGTACACTTGCACCACCTTGAGGCTATACCTCTCGGTGAGCTTGATGATGAGGTACGCCACCCTGTTCGACACACTGGACATTTCCACAACGTTGTTAGCTAGGGACTTATTAACCAGAAACCCAACGCCACCTTGGGATTTTTGGTCTCCCTCTCGGAAGTACATCAGGTGGCCTGAATTGAGAGTTATGGTGTCCTCTCCCTCTCTTCGGACTTCACATAACCCAACTATGTGCCACCTGATGTTCCCAAGTTCAACCTCGAGTTGCGCCAGATGCGAGTCGAGCCGCAGCGTGCGTCCGTTGTACGTCGCCAGGGTCAGTTGGTTGTGGTGGCCTCCCGTAGCCCGGAGATTCTTTGCACCCCCCGCCCCACCGTTACCATGGTCGCCACCATAACCAGGAATAGTGGGGCTGCCGGGAACTGGGGGCCGTGGCCTTTGTCGTGCTTCCATAGGAGGTTATGCCCATAATCGCCACGCTGGGCAGGCGGGTTGGCGATCACAGGGCGAAGCTTCTCGCACCGGTGACGCTGCTGCCCGTCACCGGCCTGTGGTATTTAGCTCGCCTATTCAGGGCGGATATACCGCCGTCGGTCGGTCGCCAGAGCCTCGTTCGTTGCTCAGCAGGATGCACCGCGTGCAGGTGAGGTTGACTTGGGGCGATAGATGGAGGTTCGCCCCCTTACATCCCTACGACTTCTATTGGTTATGATTATTCCCAAATCCATAAAAACGTTATTTTCAATGTAGACAATTTTAAGCTTGGACATTGTTAAAATACTATTTAATTAATCAATTAGTACAATTCAGACGCAAACGCAATGATATAGGGAACAACTAAAAGCGAATGATGTAAGAGCCCCTGAAGGGACAACGCATACCTAATGCGGTGACACATCGCTCCGCAGATACGCGCGCCCGATACAAATAAGTAATTATTTGCTCTACGTGACAAATGACGGCGACTTCTATTGGTTATGATTATTCCCAAATCCATAGAAACGTTATTTCAATGTAGACAATTTTAAGCTTAAAGATTGTTAAAATAATATTTAAACAATCAATTAGTGCAATTCAGACGCAAACACACTGTTATAGGGAACAACTTAAAGCGAATGATGTAAGAGCCCCCGAAGGGACAACGCATGCCTAATGCGGTGACACATCGCTCCGCAGATACGCGCGCCCGATACAAATCAGTAATTATTTGCTCTACGTGACAAATGACGGCGACCTCTGTTGGTTAAAAATAGAACTGTTTGTTAATTTATTATTACGAGCGCCTCGTGACTTAGAGATTATCATTCTAGCTTTGAGCCTGTGTGGTCTAGGGTTAGATTCTAGCGTACTTATTTTCTACATTGTGTTCTTTGTAAGATTGCGGTTACTTTTCTAGAAATGAAAAACTCCTCTAAAACCCATGCAACCTAGCTGAAGACGGCTAGTAGCCACACAAGAATTAAAAAAAAGAAGAACATTCAGGCTTTTATATTTTTTTTCTCAACGCGAAAATCATCAAAGTGTCGCAATAGCTAAGGGTACTTTAAAACAGAAAATAAATTTTATTCTGCTAATTATTTATTTTGGACTGAATATTTGCCTTACACAGGGTTGAATAAGGTAATTTGAGTATTCTAAAAGAGCTTTAGGTGTAAACGACCTCTCCCTCAAAATAGGGCTCAAGGAAGGGAGCACCGCACTCCCGATAACGTCCCCGTGGCACGACACCGCCTCAATTTGTTACTCATTGCGAACTGCGATAAGTATGAACCTACTTATGTTGCCGACACTGAGATAGCGAACAGACAGAAGAATCTGTCTTCGGTCGGAAGAGACAAGGAATCGATTGGGGACATCGATTTTGGTTTGAATAAAATTGTTGTCCATTAAAGCAAGACAGTAAGAAATATACAACTGTGCTCCCCAGGTATCAGTAGAAACTTACGTTTTATTATGGACTAGCTGTCCCGACAGACGTTGTGCTGGTTTCAATCATTGACAGAAAGAAATGGTTGCTAAGGAAAACTAACTTGTTGTTATTCACTATATTCTTAGCATTTTCTCATGTCTACTCACCTTTTAAACCTTTCCTTCACAGTCGGTTCAGCCGTTCCCGAGTTTGAACGAGACTAACGAACAGCAATCCATTTTTAAATATGGAGAAGTTTTATTTTTATGAACCCAGCAGTGACGAATGATTCATTCCATAAGTTGGTTGGATATCCCACAGTACATAACTTTTATAAAGGCTGTTGTGTATCATGATTATTTTAGTTAGATAATCAATATCACTCCCAGACACATAAGGATTTTTATTCAGATGATCAGAAATGTATAATGAATACTCTATCTAAAGGAATTAAATAGCGTAGCAGTTGGAAGTAATCTGAGTAAGTTAAACTAGTTTGCTACAATGCAAAATGCGATAAGTAGTTATCTTAGACGACGAGTCTAAGATAGTGAGCAGACGGGTGAATATGTTTCCAAGACTAGTGGGAGGAGACACGGAATCAATTAAGTACATAGATTATGTATCTCGTCCATATGTCTTGATAATAAGACATGTAGCTAGTTGTTTTACGTTTTTCTTCATGCAGGATTGAATACAGCAGCAATTTCTTATCTTCGGTGCTTCGGATAACTAAACTAACAGAGTGTGCTAGAGGAACTTTTTAAGGGAATTAAAATAATCATGTACTTTTGAGGTTTAAAAGTTTTAAATTGTCAATTCTGGTAAAGGAAGCACAGCTAGTCTAAAGCAAATATTATTTTGCTTGTTTCTCATGAAATATAGTTTTTAAATTTAGGCCCATGAGCATTTACTGAACACGCGTTTCTTTTTAAAACCGTCTCGGACCTTAAATTCAGTGCAGTAAAGTAAAGTAAAGTTTATTTTACTACAAAACAGCGTGTATCAAGTACTTTATCAATCAAGCATATTTTCAATTTGAGGATCGTAGTACTGAGCCAGTAGCAAATGGTTGCAGATGTGACCACTCTTGTCAAAATGTAAAACATTAATTCAACTTCAGAGAAAAGCGACGTCTCTCTACACTCGTTCGAACACTAGCTTTCCCTAAAAATCATTGTTTTCAAATACTGATCGAATATAATGAACAAGGTCAGTAATATTAATTAAGTGTCATTTTGAAAATCCACTTGTTTACTCATATTCCATTTAAAATAGTACATCATCCCCTTGGCTTTACTCAGTGTCAACTGTGAACAGACGGCGCACGTGTCTCGATTTAACGGCGGGCTCCTTTATACCCCGCGTCCTCTTCAACGGATTTTTCACGATTAATTCCTATCGTAGGACTGTCAGTTCCATTTGTTGCCAACCCCCAACAAAAACAGGGATTAGTGCTTAAGCCCCCTTAGGCGTTGGTGTCTAATTTCCCGTTTGTTTGCGAAGGGAATGTTTCTGGTAGTCCGATTTGTTGAATAAATAAATGGATATTTTTGGGAACTTTTTTGTTTTTGAATATTTTGTACAAAGATGTGATGTTTTTATCAAATAGGGAATACACGTTTATACATATATACACACATTACATATTTACGTTTATATTACATATTGCTACAATGTCCGGAGAAAAATCGTGAAATCTTATGGGTTTTTTTTAAAAAAGCTTGCGAAGCTTGGAATGAACTAAGTACTGTCTAATAACTACATTACACTCTTTTATGTACAGTAGTATTGCAGCTACTATACTCGTATAATAGATCTATTTCTGTTTAGTGGCGAAACAGCCAGCCAGCTTTTTTCTTTGTTTGGAATTTTACGAGCCGTTGCCTAGTCGATTAGTCATCATAGGCCTTTTACGAGGAATAGATTAACTAATAAAATGAGGGGATGTTGCCGATAAACACTACCTTTTCGTGACATGACGCTGCTGCGTGTCGTATCTTGTGCACTTTGTTTAATTCAAAATTCTTATGACATTGAATTTTATTATAATACTAGAATTGCTTGGGGTTATTAGTTTTTTTTTCTTAAACAAAACTTTATTTGATATTTATTGACACCTAGCCTTCTATAACATAAAATATAAACGCCTAAGTTAAAGCGACTTAAAATGATGTGAGGTCAAGGTACAGGACCATGAAACGATAGTAGTTGAGCTATATTTCAAAATAAAAACCGTCCCGTATTTTATTTTTTGATACTGAATCATTAATTCATCATCATTTCGCGAGCATTTTTTGCAACTATTCAATTAGGCCAGAAAGGTAGACATTCAGAGACTATGTACCTTATTCCCTTCTCCAGGTGAGTCCGGTTTGCTTGTACGTGTAAATCCGCCGGGAAAGTTATCTCGCCACTTACATTAGCGTATCCTACAGCCATATCTGCAAGGGACTCATTTATTTTCGACTCCTGCGTCATTATTAATGCATCCTCTTTATCTTTTTCTTGCTTAATTGATTTGTCGCTTAGAGCTGTCTGTATTCGTGCTTCTCAATTACGTGTAGAGCAGTGTCCGGTATCGCAAACTGTCCGCCATTTTATTTATGGCTACCCAATTGATTGAATTAGTAGCCCCTGAGGCGCTCGCTACGGAATCGTTTCATATAGATGAGAATTTATTTCTTTAGCATCGGCCGTTAATCTTGCAGAATTTTTCAATCGACACATAGGAAATTGTGAGAAAATTTATAGTATAGTTTTCGAGACCGTCTTTTAATGTTAGTTTATGGACGATATTTTAGACTTGAAATGCCATTCGTTATTGCGAATATTCGTACAGTTGTATAACTGACCGCATTTAGGAAAGTGTGGATTCATATTTAGCAGTATATCTTTGGTTTTTGGCTTTCAAGATGGTGTTCGGTTTGCCGCAAAACATGTGCGATACAACAAGACAGTGAAATACGTCCCTAGGTTAGTAGTTTACGTACGTTTTTCTTCAAGTGTATTTATAAATCAAGTAAGGGTCCTCAAATTAAAAAGTCAGCATACTGAAGGGTGTGACCCTTTACCTGTTTTTTAAGTACATGATGTAAGTTCTGCAAAAACTATGAAAAACACTTCGATTGAAATCTTTGATAAATTAAAACCAATTACTCATTAATATTTCCGATTCACAAGACATAACATCTGCCCATTCAGAGTTATCTTGCCTATCTCCAGTATTGGCCGGCGCCTGCGCGTGATTCATATCACCGTTTGCCCAACCTGACAGCATCCCGATCCCGGCCTACGTGGTCTGCATGTTTTAGACGCATTTGCTATATTGAATGGAGAGGCGAGCTACATTTTTGATATTTTTCTTGAGCACACGTATGCTGGGTTACATTTTGGTTTGCTGTTAGCTTAAACGGTAGCGTGTTTTCTGCTTTAGATTAATTTAAAATTACGTTATCATATTAAGAAATATTTCTGGTACATCCTCTTACCTGTTAGTGGGTTGTGGGTTTGTGGGTTGTTTGGTAGAAATCGCTTTTTAGCGATAAAACAGCCCAAATTATACATTTACTTGTTAGTTTATTAGATATTATCTACCTATCTGTTACCATTTTTGTTATATATTGTGCAATTAAGAATATTTTCTTACTTACTTACCTGGATAACGATCCTCAAAACAAGCAAAGCTTTTGCTATGAGTGTTTTTCAACTAATTATTAAAGTAAGTACCTTCAAAAACAAAGCCTTAATATTTGCAAAATGAATAAAGGTAAAGTTAAGGGGGTATTTCGCGTTTTAGAAGTCCAATAATGTTAGTATTTATCTGCAAATAAACTGCAATTTCTTCTAGACAAAGTAACAAAAAAAACAAGCTTAAATCATGCATAGAACGTTTTGAAAGTGATTAAATATTTTTGTACCTTATTAAAAACGCATAAGGTAAACAAAGATAATTTCCCTTATCTGCTATGCTATTCCGGTGGTCGTCGACACTCACTTCGCTTGTGCGAGGTAACTTTAAAAATCCATTCCTTCGCCACCGTCGTTGTTTGAGAGAAAAGAACTAAGCCAAAAAACACTTTTTGATTATTTACATACAAAATGAGAGAAAATACTAATTCAAAGTCAAGCGTATTGATGATTGAGGTAATCTCAATTCATCGATGCTCGCACGTGCGATGTGCACCGCCGGAATAGCACGGCAGAACACCGTACGAGTATACCAAAGCTAACCATGTAAATTGAATGACTTAAGTATCCTAACTCAGCTTTATCCCGTAACAGACTAAATAGAGCTATAGTTAATGAATATTTTAACAGAATAGAGTTAATGAAGGAAGCCTCCTTTGTCCCGGGCTGATAGTTTGATTACACTAGCTTGACGTGATGAGGGGATCGCTCTGGATCTAAATGTTTTACTAGATACGCATTGCTAAGAAATAAATAGATTTTGTCTGTGGTAGAAAGTTTATTTAGGTATGCACTATTGATAAACAAACTAAAAACACATTTAGTTTCAGTGTTAGAAGAAGTTTAGACCGCATCTTTAGCAACCAAGAGACTACCTCCCTATATTTCAAATATCGAGAACCTTTCAAGATGTTGACACTTATTAAAAAAAACTATTCTAAACACGCTCAGCGCTAAGCCCTACAACGCCAATATTCTTCACGGCTTCTGAGAAAAAATCACCAATCCCTAACCCAATACTTCAGTAAAAACCCTTAGGCCAGAGCAATATTTTGGTAGTATAAAATGTACGAAAACCGTGCGCTACAACGATACACTAGGCTAAAGACCAAGATATAATATATCGAAAAAGATACACAAGTGTTCTGCCGCACAATTTATAAACGCAGTAAAGAACATGCGAACAGTTTCGAGAAAAACACGATTGAAGTTGAAATTTTATTTTTGGTTGTCTACAAAAAACTAGTCGAGAATATGTAAAAAAAATATATAGGTTTAAAGAGCAAATCTTGTAGATCATCCTGAAATTGGTTGTTTGCTATTCATTCCATATTTTGAATGTAAAAAAGGTGAAAAACTGTTTATATTTTGGCTTACCCTAGCTTCCACTGCTAGTCATACTGCGCATGAATGCAGTAAGACTGTTACTTACTGCGTTCATCAGTTGGTTCCGGTACTTACGGCACATATGTTAGATAGTTCGATGTGATTTAAGATCTAACAACAAAACATATGCGCCGTATCTTTGCACATACTGCATTAATGTGTAGGACTATAAAACAACATAACTGATCAAAACTTTTAAAAAGCAGTAAGATCACAATCATACTGCGTTTATGATATGTCTATGACGCGTACATGTTGAATTTTACTGTTTGAGCTAGAGGTAAATGAAACAAAAAATACAAATTATTGCCAAGATTGATTGATTTAATAGAAAACAGAAACTATCATTTGACCATTTGGTACTAAGTGGTAAATCTGAGGTTATAATCACTCTCATAACTTAAATATTTAATTAATTAAGTTATGAACTTATAACGTATTAAAAACACTTTACTTGTTTTACAATAACATCCACTTAACTTAAAATACCATAAAATGGAAGCAATTTAGTAGTACAACTTCACGTATAGAGTACCTGCGTACGGATGTACCTACGTTATAGAAAAATAACAATGGTTAACTACTTTGCACTCAACGTTTCAAAGTGACTCGTGCATAAATTAAGGTTTTACAAGTAATTGGTGCACCTTAGTTTCGTTACTTAGTTTATCTTAGCTAATCACAGCTTTGGTAATGTAATAAGTACGTAGATAGAGCACGCTAAATTGAAACGTTGCTTGCTAGGTTTGGTGGTACCTCGGAAGTACTGTTGCCGTGCTGTTGACATGTCGTACCTTCAAATCTTTATACCATTGACAAGAAACGTGTGGTGTAATACCTTTTACAAGTGCTAGACTTCATGCGTATACTCGTCAAACCAGTCTCTTAATCTCTATAGCCCATTGATATAGAAATGAAGGCTTTCATTAGACATCTGCTCCCAAAGCTAAGCTCTACACGCATATTCAAAATGCTTGTCATAGACATCCAATCCAAGAACTTTTCTATTGAAGTGCATCCAAAGTTCTGCCTTCTGAGTGAGTGGCATCACTGATTCGATCAGTCCATCGTTTGCCTTCAGCAACCGTATCGAACTGATACCGGAAGGGTTCCCATAATCAGTTTGGTAATCAAAAATTACCAAACATGATAGAACGATCAAGTTTCGTAATTCAATCTGGAGAGTCCCAGTATGCATCGATGAAGCTGAACTGCTTCCTGATTTTACCTTCAGAATCTGGTCCTGTAGTTGGCACAACGTTGCATTTTCGATTTAGCCGGTTCTCCAGTTCTGCCAGTCATTCTTCCTGATTTTCAAGTCGAGCGTCTTTTTGACCGGCTTGCTTTTCCTGCGTTCGCACAGGTCCAGTGGTTGAAGTACTTGCCGCTGCACCTTTTCACGAATCCGCCGTTTCCCTCCTTTACACCGGCCTTTCACTGCCTTCCCAAGGCGTAAGTAATATGTTGAATTGCCCTTCTGACACCGATGTTTTCGTAGAATACGATAATTTATTTGGAAATAAAATAACAAACAACCAACGCTCATAAAACGCTGTGTGAAAATACGCACTATACACAATTACTGCACTAATCAAGTCACTGTCGCACTGTCCCACATGAAACCGTCGAGTGAAGAAAAAGAGAAACTTAAGACTAACGCAAGAGCCACCTCGCATCTCTTTCATACAACCGAACCCGAGATCAATCGGGCTGGTTTTTGATGTTTTTGTGTGTAAAAACGCGTAGAACGTGGATAACAACTCGAATATTCATAACATTCTCATAGATATAGGCCATAACATCGTTTTTTAAATTAAATTCTACAAAAAATGGGTTTCTTAATTACATTTTGAGGTACTGAATCATAAACGAGCAGGTTACATAAATGCCGTATTTGCCAGTTGCTGTGTTCATAACATGTTGTACCTATATGCAATATGCTGACAAACCTAACCATGAACGCAGTATTTACTGTAGTTACTGCATTAATATTAGGTACGCATTATTTGCATCTACTATGAAAACATATTATAAAGTGTTTAAAGTACACTATACTGCGCATATACTATGTGCAAGGTTTAAATCTCAATTGGTGAAATATGACAAGAATGACGTACTGGCACATACTGCACTATTGTTATGTAGCAAGTCAAGCTAGAACGAGTGTTCACGTAATATTTTGTTATTAAGTGCTATCACTGCGTTTATGCTATGTGAATAAAATAAAATCTGTTCTTTACTGCGTTTATGAGAATTAGTATCTCGCCTCCTGTGCCAGATAGAAGAAAACGGGTCTTTGATTCTGATATATCGTGATGTCAGCATCTCAAATATATAAAACAACTATAAACACAGTAAGTGTTACTTACTGCGTTTATAAATTGTGCGGCAGTGTTAGTACAGTGTGCATCGAAAACGATACACATGGCGCTTAAAATGTTAAAAATGAAATAAACGAAAAATACCTAAATTACATAAATGTAACACGCAGTTAAAATTTAAAATTTTGCATTTTTTAAAAATCCGGTTGTTGCAGATTTGTTCTGGAATCATGACCCCTATTTATTTATGTAACTTTTCAAAGATGAAGATAGCGTGACAATCCTTGGGGGCTAAAACAGCAACATTTTAGATGATTCATATTATGAATCATCTAACTGACGTTTCATCTAGACCGCGGTCCGTTTCGAGTCAAAAGTGAGTAACAGCGCGCTCACACGCGTCCCGAATTGATAAATTGTATGAACGTGAGCGACGTCAGCGCGCTATTACTCACTTTTGACTCGAAACGGACCGCGGTCTAGATGAAACGTCAGTTAGATGTTTTCATAATATGAATCATCTAACTGTGCGGTCCGTAATGCGATTACAGTAATGTGAGCGCTCACGGTGATATCAGGCGTCCCGAATTGAAATATCGCGTCAACAGCGCTCACAGCGCTATCAGCGTCAAAACCAATGCGGACCGCTAGATAGTGATACATAACCTAACAATTTTTAACTTTTAATTTCTATCATTCCCAGGTTAAACTAGCGGTTCTTGTAGTAAAACTTTCTGTTACGTTATCACATAAAAAAGATTTGTCCCAGCAAAAATTTATTCTGAGAAATATTGACAAAAATATTTTTACGCTAAAATGTCTGTTTGACGTTTCATCTATGAATCTGACATAAGGCCCACGGTGATATCGCTCTGGAGCATTATCGTTGTGAGCGCAATATGGCGCCGTTAGTGACGTCACCCATGACGTCAAGCTGTCTGACGTTTGATGAATGTCAGCGCGATATTTCAATTCGGGACGCTCTGTGAGCGCGCTGTAATCGATTTCGACTCAATTCGGAACGCACTGTAAATGTTGCCGTTTTAGCCCCCCTGGTTGTTGATTCTGAAGTACGAGTAGATAATGCAATGGACAGAATTCCGTTAAGAGCCTCTGCCCACGTATTCTTCCACGTAATCTCCAGTAGTCATTGATAAGTGTGTTGATCGTCCATTCTGATCCATTTATTTCAATAGCTAAAGCTTTAATTTGCTATCATTTTTCATTGAACGTGTTCATTCAATTTATGCGTTATCGCTGTACAGTATCTGGAATATCTGGTGTTGCTATCTTTCCATTAATTAATTTGCATTTACACACTTTTATACTGTTCGTTTCTGTTTTTTCCTCAGATGCTCTGTTATTATCTCTTAATGCTTTTTCATGTAAATGTTAACACCGCAACTCTTTTCTTATGTTTCGATTATAGGTAGATAGTTGTATTAGGTTTAAACGCTGTTCAGTTTAAAAACAGCAAATTCTGGTGGACAAAACCATATGCCATAATGGTTGAAAGCGAAATTTCGAATTAGGAACCTGATTGCTATTTTTAGAAATAAGAATGCATTAACTGATGTAGGATAGTTCACCTGTAAATTGTTTCGTTTGATAGAAGATGAGTTCCGTTTGGAAGACCTTTAATCAGCAGCGGAATGGTTTCTGTAGCGTCACCGCAAAACAGTTAAGTAACTAGGTACTTGAGGCAAACAGAACCTGTTTGATTATTATTTTCATCAATGAGAATGTCAAAATTATGTAGGTAGGATTGTTTACCTGTGAATGGTTTCATTTGATGTGCTATGAAGTGTGTTTATAACCACCAAAGGTGAGTTCCGTTTAGTAACCCATATCCAGTAGCGGAATAGTTTCCGTGGCGTTACCGCACAACAGTTAGGTAACTAGATAGGTGAGGCAAACAAAACCTGTTTGATAAATTTTTTGGCAATGAGAATGTCAGAATTATGAAGGTATCATTGTTTACCTGAGAAATTGTTTCGTTTGATGTGCTACGAAGTGTGTTTTTGGTGAAAAACACACTAAACGGGGTTACTAAACGGAACTCACCTTTGGTGGTGACCAAAGGTGAGTTTCGTTTAGTAACCCATATCCAGTAGCGGAATAGTTTTCGTGGCGTCACCGCACAACAGTTAGGTAACTAGATACGTGCACCGCATGCCTCAGCGTCAGTTGACGCGTTCAACCTGACGCGTGGCCAGAATTGTTTCCCCTGTAGTGCCAGGTCGCTTATTCGGGGGATTATTAAATTTCGACAAAAATAATAGCCCACTTCTGCACTATAACACCAAATCGGATGGTTTGATGTGCTATGAAGTGTGTTTTTGACCACCAACGGAGAGTTCCGTTTAGTAACCCATATCCAGTAGCGGAGTAGTTTCCGTGGCGTCACAGCACAACAGTTTGGTAACTAGATACGTGAAGCAAACAGAACCTGTTTCATAATTTTCTTGGCAATGAGAATGTCAGAATTATGAAGGTAGGATTGTTTACCTGTGAATGGTTTCGTTTGATGTGCTATGAAGTGTGTTTTTCACCACCAAAGGTAACTCCGTTTGGGAAACCCATATCCAGTAGCGGGATAGTTTCCGTGGCGTCACCGCACAACAGTTAGGTAACTAGATACGTGCGCCGCATGCCTCAGCGTCTCAATTGACGCGTTCAACCTGACGCGTGGCCAGAATTGTTTCCCCTGTAGTGCCAGGTCGCTTATTTGGGGGATTATTAAATTTCGACAAAAATAATAGCCCACTTCTGAACTATAACACTAAATCGGACGGTTTGATGTGCTATGAAGTGTGTTTTTCACCACCAAAAGTGAGTTCCGTTTAGTAATCCATATCCAGTAGCGGAATAGTTTCAGTGGCGTCACCGCACAACAGTTAGGTAACTAGATAGGTGAGGGAAACAGAACCTGTTTGATTATTTTTTTAGCAATGGGAATGTCAAAATGATGTTGGTAGGATTGTTTACCTGTGAATGGTTTCGTTTGATGTGCTATGAAGTGTGTTTTTCACCACCAAAGGTGAGTTCCGTTTAGTAACCCATATCCAGTAGCGGAATAGTTTCCGTAGCGTCACCGCACAACAGTTAGGTAACTTCACAGCACAACAGTTAGGTAACTAGGTACTATAGTGTTTGATTATTTTTTTGGCAATGAGAATGTCAAAATTATGTTTATTATTAGGTAGGATTGTTTACCTGTGAATGGTTTCGTTTGATGAGCTATGAAGTGTGTTTTTAACCACCAAAAGTGAGTTCCGTTTAGTAACCCATATCCAGTAGCGAAATAGTTTCCGTGGCGTCACCGCACAACAGTTAGGTAACTAGATACGTGCGCCGCATGCCTCAGCATCCCAATTGACGCGTTCAACCTGACGCGTGGCCAGAATTGTTTCCGTTGTAGTGCCAGGTCGCTTATTTGGGGATTATTAAATTTCGGCGGAGGAGGTTTAAAACGAAATTGAATTATGCTAACAATGTAGTACAGGTATAACAGTGCGTAAACTAAGTAAGAAAGAAGTTGAATAAAAAAACTGTGCTTTTTGTATCCCTAATTTTAAATTCACTAATCCTATCATTCTATGCTAAATTAGATTCAATTGAATGAAAAAAAAGGAAAATCATACAAAGGAGAATCCAAAGGAATTAATATACACTGCTCAAAAGTGTCTAGGGATATCTCAAGCATTTTCATACAAAGTATAGCTATTTGGGAGGCTGTAAAAATTAAAATATTGATACCAACGTAGAAATTTTTAGAACACAGAAACTGCTATATCTGCCCTTTTTAGATTGTATAAAGAAATTCATTGTAGTAGCATTATTGTACAATCGTAAGGACGTTAAAAAAAACAGATTTTTCTTTTAAAAGGTGTCAAAATTTTAGCAAAATCAAACGTTTTTTTTGTAATATTCTCAACCTTTATCGTATGCCTTTGTCCTCGCATTATTCTAAGATAATGCTCAACTTGTAAACAAACTTAACTTTATGAAATATTTGAAAAATGATATCCCTATGATATCCCTAGACAGTTTTGATGTGTGTATTTTTCAGTCGATTATATTTTTTTAAGTAAATGACTCATTATCCACTTTTGATGGTTTTGTTTTATACTCTACCTACCAAGGCTGCCATGTAGATCTCACTCTAATGTGGGTTTCTTATAAATAACTACCTATATTATGTTGGCGTGAAAATTCTTATTTAATAAAATAAAATAAACCATCAGCAATTTCAGTACATTTCAAAAAAATACAGTATTGACAATATCAAATCCTACGCCATTCAAATTACGTTTTGATTAAAACGTGTTCATGAAATTCCAAATCGACTTTTTATTTGCAAAACGCCTATCGTTGCAGATTTACGATCCAACGTGTCACATTCATCACGAAGATTCATACAAAAACTGACCACGTGTACTAAATCATCATCGAGCTTTCGTACAACCGTCCGCAAAAGCTATCGCTCTACTGAGTCGGCGCAAAATGACAAACTGGAGTGGGGGGTTAGTAAGCACAAGGACATCCGAGGAGGAGGTTGTGTCGCTTCGCGGTCTGAACACATCGCGATGTTTCGAAATCTTTCTTCGAACGTTCGCTGACGACTTTGTTGTCACGTTTTTAAGTGATAAAATTCAAACAATTTCGGATTGAGTGCTGAAATGTGGTGTGAGGTGATAGTGAGGACTGATCATTAGTGTCATTATGGTCGCCGGTTCAATTAAAACAGATAAGCGTGGATGGAACCAGTTTAAAAGTGTCGTTCTTTTGCATCTTTTGTGCAGCTTTTCCTGTCCCGCAAGCGGTAAGTGAAAATTAAGCTCTGAAAATCTATATTTTTTAAATAGGCATGTGAGAAGTCTTATTGAAAATGTTTTCAACTTATTCAAGTCATTACAATTTGTAAATAAACAAAAAAGTTTGCATATTTTATCGAGTAAAATCGGTAATTTAGTGAAACTTGTTTCAAGCGTCCGAGAGATGATATCGCTAACCAAAAAGTGCTACCGGTTTTGAGATTTTTGGTGATTACGATAAAAGTGCCCGATAAATAAACCTGCGTAAAAATAAACTAAACAAAATTTATTTACGTTTAGCTCGTCGTGAGGACATTTTTCAAGTTAATTAGGTAATGATAAAGGTATATATTAGTTAGAGATGATACCTATATGGAATAGGTCTAATACATTAGTAAGTTTTTATGTATTTTAAATACATTAACTTTATTACAGTCAAACAAATTATTGTTGGATAATAATATGGTTTTAGGTTGAGTTTGTAATAAAATTGAAACAAACATTGATCATACGTAAAGTAAAATAATTGTTTCAAAGTGCTTTATATTTCATTATCTACTAAAAAGCACAGTTTTGTGAGAGAATCCCTTGGTCTACATATTTATGACTTACTTTAAAATATTATAGGACCTACCAAACTGTACCTATTCAGATCTAAAAATTATAGACAGAGATTAACAAATTACAAAACGATCATTTTTAGCTTTTACTTTATTGTGGCTTATTTTGATATTACCTATGTTTGTGACATTACATAATTGTTGTTGTTTAAAATGACTAGCATTATTGATCGTCAGAATTTTGAATTCAATCAAAGTCACTATAAATGTAGCTTAATATTGTAACGTTTAATAATTAACTTTACTTGTGTTTCTTTTATTCCTTAAATAAACAAGGGGAACTTCATTAAAAAAAGTCCATCCGTTTGTTTACTGTTCAAATAGTTTGTCTAACGATCTATTGTCATTGAACTTTTTTGTCAGCCCAAAGTCGTGCGCCGCGTATCAAGGAGCACCCTGTGGATACGATAGTGGGGAGAAGCGAACCTGCTACCCTGCGGTGCGTGTCGGAAGGCAAGCCGAAGCCAACGATCCACTGGTACAAGGATGGAGCGCCGCTCGCGCCTACAGACAACCCCCATAGAGTGCTGCTTGAAGATGGATTGCTATTTCTTAGGTTAGTTGTAGAGAATAATGCTGAGCTTTTATGCGTATACTGTCATGTACGAAAAGGTACTTAGGTAATAATCAGCTATCACAACTTGTTAGGTACCAAAATATCAATTGAAATGATTAGGTTATTATAAAAAGTTTAAGTACCTACTTCAAGTACCTACTTGTAACAGGTTTATATAAATGAAAATACTTTTGTTTTGGGATGATGTGATCTTTGTTTCGTTTTGAGTGTTAGGTATTTTCACAATTTACCAAATAAACATGGCACAGCAGTGAGTTGCAAAACATCTCGATCATACAAAACTGTCATGTTATTTATCACCGAAGAGTAGGTAATACCCAGTCATACAAATCATCCAATTCAGTTTGAATGCCGGACACACTCAACTTGTCCCTGCTCCAAACCAATCAGGAAAAGTACTTACATCGAATTTTGTGTTGCCACATCTGACATGATATTTGAAGTTGATGATTTTGTTTGTAAGTTTCTTTTATTTCATAATTTAACCAACTACTTGAAATGATGGTTAGACAGTTCAGGAGTTTTTCAGAAGATAATTAAATTAGTATTTCACATTCATGTGTGTAATACTAGTACCAAAACAATATAATATTGTCCAATAATACGTTTTTACGTACGTAACACAGCTAGTCATACTAGATTGCCATAAGGTTATCTTTCTTTTATTGAACGTAAGTAATGTTTCGTAACGTGCTTCGGGTTTAAACTAAAGCATCTATTTAAATAGGCTTTTTCCCAGCATTAGGACTAGGGATCAAACGTCAAATCATTTGCTTAGCTCTGGATAAAATTAGCAATTAAAAACTAAACACAGGCACAACACAACACAACAAATTTGAAATTTCCTCTATCTTTGTTAGGCACATTAACTGTAAACGAAAATACCTACTTTTAAATCTTCACTTAAAACGAAACATTTGTAACTATTATAAATCATACAATTATGATTTCTTTCATTACCATTCAAACCGTTTATATGTAGACTCTCACCAACTTCCTGAAACGCAATCTGAGTTACTTTTCCGTCTTGTTCAGTAAAACAGTTTTTTACACGAAGAACCAATTCTGCAACCACTGAAATCTCAAGTTTACGGAGCATATTGATTTGGTGGTGAAATATAAATGACTAAAATGTCTTTATTAGTACGTGTTTTAACCCGTAAATATCATTGTCGTTCAAATCGATACTTCACTTTTATGTTCCAAAATAAATGCAATAAGTATTGAAAAGAAGCAGCAACATATTAATAAAAGTCGATATCATGTGATGTTGTACATAAATTCATTACATCGTAAAAGTTTAACAGCGTTGTTTACTCCCATTTTTGCTGTAGGGTTATGCGAGGTAAAAAAGAGAGCGACGAAGGCGTGTACTGGTGTGTCGCGCGCAATTCCGTGGGGGAGGCGGTTAGCAAGAACGCAACACTCACCATAGCTGGTAAGTGCATTATCACAGTATAACCATACAGTAGAACATCTAAATACAAACGTGCCATTCTCGGTTTGAATGTGTGCGTGAGCGTCGCGCGCCGTGTCGGGATATCACGCACGCGCGATTTTACGCACACGCTAGCATAAAATAGGGAGGCATAGGGAGGCAGCAGTACGGACGGGCTGTGCCGCGTATCTGTGTGCACGCTAGGCTTACAACTCGGCGGGCGGCCTTAGATAGCCTACTGTATGGTTTATACTGTGGCATTATTTAATACGAAGCATGATAGAAGGCATATAGGTTTACTACGTTGTTACTGCTGCTATCTTGACACTGTTGCAGTTTCTTCCCTCTACCTCTACCATTGTTAAGCATGGATTCACGATGCTGTTTCTAAAAACGTTTTTACTTGCCTTAGACGTTAAAGAAAATGAGTAGAGAGATACCAGAGGTTCGGTCGTGACATCTGATTAGCAACAAGTACCGTTGAGCTTTTCACGTCAGGTCGGGTTGTTGCATGAGTGACCATGGCAATCGAAATGTAGAAGCTTCGTTAGAAGTCCTAAAATCTAGCCAAAGAACTATGAAATGCTGGTCAATCTCATGTTCAAAGTGGTCCCGGCAGTAGGACGCACTTAGGTTGTTATTTGTTTTGTTCTGTATGGTATAATAGTCTGGTGGACCTTAATACGCTGGTTTATGCGAGATTGCTAAACCAGATACTTGAAACCATTGTTTCTGATGCAAGTGAAGTCCTTTTAAAGCAAGGCTCACAACGAGCCTAATCATTTTATTGTTTACCACGCACAGAACATAATAATGTCTATTTTAGATACTTATATCAATTTCAAGTTTGCTAACAAAATATGTTATGTCATATTTGATGTTCAGTCCTTAGAAAGAGTTAGGTTAGATAAACTTAAATTGGTAATCGTGTTTTAAGTGGTAAGTTACATCGAAAAACTTATAAGTTAATAACAAAATATTGTTTTAGTACTTCGTGATGAATTTCGATCTGAGCCACGGGATATAAAAGTGGCGAGTGGTGAACCAGCATTTCTAGAATGTGCGTCGCCAAGAGGCGTTCCTGATCCTGGTGTGCACTGGACTAAAGACGGACAAAGTTTAGATTCAGAAGTTAATGGAAGGTATGACTTTAAACACTTAATATTGGCTTTGGATATATTGTATAAAATGTACCCAATTAATTATGATGCGAGAAAGTGTTACTGATATTGATTAAGACATGCTCAGGTTACTTCAAACCTTCATTCAACCATTCCAATTTTATAGTGATTTATTATGCGAGATGTGTAACTTTATAACCGAATGCATTAGTTTTCAATTATGAGTTATATTGCAGGATATCCGTAGTAGACGGAGGGAATTTAAAGATTCTCGAGAGTCTCCCATCAGACAGCGGCGTGTATAGATGCGTCGCGTCCAACGTGGCCGGGGAAAGGCAGTCGCGTCCTGCCACCTTACTCGTGTTACGCAGACCACATTTTCTAGTGAAACCTAATAACATAACAGCGTTAATAGGCCAGAACATCGAGTTTCACTGTCAAGTAAGTCGACACTGTGTTTACCGTTATTGAAAAGAGACTTATTGCATGTTTTCTTATCGAATACGTGATTAACTCCTGACATTGCGGCCACATTTTAATTACGAATATAGATCCAACTTGCTTCACATAACTCGGTTCTTAGGAGCGGTACTTAGCCGTAGAAATTACATTATTTTAGTGTAGGTGACTCATGCAAGAACCATATACCTCATCCCCAAAAACTGTCAAATACACACACCACTCAAAATAAATTGAAGTAAACTCCAATGACTAAAACAGAACACATTGATGTCTGTTATATTTGGAGTTTATAAATTGGCGTTGGTTGTTTTCCAGGAAACAATTCAAATGTTCACACTCAACTTGAAAAACATTTGAATGACATTGATGATGATTGAATGAGTATGTTAATTAACAGTCAAAAGATAAAGTGAGCAATGTGAATGTGTTTTGACAGAAAACATTTTTGTGAATTGAACGCCCGAAAGATTGCGAATTCGTTTCACACTGTTGATATTGAGAGAAGCTGGTAAAAAAATATGTTTATTTTAGGCATCACCAGAATCGGACGTCACAGTACTATGGGCACGTGATAATGGATCCCTATCTCCTTACGCCATAATACGGCGAGGTTCACTAAGAATAGATAGAGTAACGGCTTCAGATGCTGGACTATACTCATGTAAAGCTGAAAGTCCGGCTGGTAACAGTGTGGCCGCTGCCACTCTTACAGTACACTGTAAGTACCTTTATTAAGGATTATTATAACGGAGATATGGTTCCATTTAGTCACAATTCAAATTTGTTGCAGCCCTACCTCATTTCACAAGAGTGCCTTCAGATCAAACTGCATGGGAAGGGGAGGCCGTATCATTTCCATGTGAAGCTGATGGTTCACCAAAACCTGTAGTTTTTTGGACCATGGAAGGATCTCAGGTAAATATTTTTTAAATTTGTCGTTTTTTTGTTTCAATGGGTTCTTGAACTTATTCCTAAATTACTAAGATTATTTCTTCACCAGGAATTGGTATTTCCAAAGTCATCTCATGGTACTGGATCTTTGTACTTGGATCGTGTAGTAACTCAACATGCTGGGAGACTTACCTGCGTAGCCGTCAGTGCTGCTGGCAGTGCTCTGCATACTGCAACTCTTCAGGTAAATATTTATAGATGGCAAAGAATTAACTCATTCATACAAATACAATGACTTCAATCCAACTTAAAACATCAACATTTCAGGTTTTAAGAAGAGAAGCTAACGCTTTCAAAGGTGATCCAGAATCTTCATCCCCTTATCCAGAATTAGGCAAGCCTCAAAATCATCCTCCCATGACACAATACGAATTAGTTCAAGCCAGAAAATATTTACAGCAAGAAGTTTTAGCGTTAAGACGAGTGGAAGGAACGTCGGCAACTACGTTGAAAGTGGTTTGGGATGTAAGTTATCATGATTTACTCATGAATAAATTATGATTGATTCTCAGATTGTGTCTAATGAAGATTTTATTTACAGGTACTAACTGATTACAACGAATATTTAGAAGGTGTTAAAATATGGTTTAATGGCACATCACTAAATCGACAATACGCTTTAGAAGCTCAAAGTACTCAGTCCACTAACATAACTTTAATTGATAGCATAGCAGAATTTAGGAAGTTTGAAAACTTTTCCATGACCACCGTTCATAACAGTGGATCGTCTAGTCATGTTTTAACGGGCCTAATACCTTATGCTCAGTATGATGTGTTTTTGATGCCTTTTTACAAGCTGTTATTAGGGAAGCCTTCTAATTTGAAAACAGGATTTACTGATGAAGACGGTAAGATTCGTTTTTGTTTTATCTAACTTTAAAACGTGATCGTTAGGCAAATTGTTGCTTTAGATAAATATACTTGTCTAATAAAATCATAATTGATCAACGTTTTGTGCTGATTAATGTCATAATTGTCAGTGACTTTCATTTTGTCGATCCATTTTATCGAAAGAGAATTTACAAAATTGTCAAGTTTCCCGTTGGCTAATGTTTACGGTGTGCATTTTAGTTCCATCGGCGCCGCCACAAAGCATTTCAGCCGGAGTGATAAATGCGACGTCAGCGTGGATTCGGTGGGATCCACCGCCCGTACATACTTGGAACGGTGAACTTTCTGGTTACTTGGTTAGTGCTTGCTCGTCTATTTGAAATCCATTTAAGTTTGCCAAGTTAAATTTACTTTTAAGTTAAACGCTGTTCTTTTTTGTTTCGGTTTGTTGATTGTTGTTCGAAGATAAGTTAGTGGTATTGATCAAACTATGCATACAAACAGGTTCTGAGAAAGAAAAAAGCAAATATTTTTCGTTTTAAACTTAAATAACCACCGTCTTAGTCCTTTCTTGTGTTTTTCTACCTGAAAGTCGTCTAATCGCTTCCATCGAAACGGCTGCCTAAATCGTACCTAAGTTTTTAAGTCTTCTTGTCGTCGTTTCTGTACATTATCTAATCTTTTTGAAAATATTTGATACTTGAACGATGTAAGAGTTTTAAAAAAGGTGAAAGGCTCAAGAATTAAATCACTGCAATTTTAGATCGAAGTAAGGGTCGGAGGAGGAACCGGTGGCCGAGTGGTCGGCCAGATGTCGCTAGGAGCGCGCACTCGCGCGGCCGCGGCCAGTTCGTTACGAGCTGGTGGGCGGTACAGCGCCCGCGCAGCCGCTGTCACCAAACGTGGACACGGCCCTTTTAGCACTGCTGCGCAAATACACATGGTTCCTACGCAATCACAGAGACATTATGTTCAGTAAGTAAAATTATTTATGTGGTTTAGTTCGCTTAGTTTTAAACTCTTGGTTATCAAGTTATGCGAGTATCTACCTTGTATTGCCATACAAGATAGATACTCGCTTTGAGTTGCCTTTGTATAGTGTCAATACCTAGTCCATTTACTACAGTAATAGTACTTACGAATTTTACTTGAGTTGAGTTCCAAAAAAAAAGGATTTAATGTGGCAAAGGCCATATTCTGTAACAATTACATCATTCTCTATTCTTTTTTTCATTCGTGCCTTAAGAAGTTGTATTTCAATATACCGAATTATTTCATAATAGTGAATTTTGCTCATTTTTGATGTTGTGTTTACCATCTTCTACTTCCAATTTAGTGTTAAAATTGTTTCAGGACTGAACCTGCAAGAGATAAAGCAATAATTACAATGTTCCAAGAAACTTGGCTCCTAGCTCTGTGCGTGACTTTATTGATTCTAGTGCTAGTTGGCGCTGGAGTTATCGTTTTTATTAGACGACGCAATTCCAAGCAAAGGAAGAGTCAGAATGCTACGAGTAAGATTCCATAAAAAGTCATTTGAAGCGGAATGAAATTTTATTTGCAATTGTAGACTTTTACTCACGTGCTGTATTTCTTTGTAGATACTGCCATCGTAAACGCTCAACAATGTTTGCTGGGTAAAGAAGCTGTGTGGCTTAGAGAACGGCCACTGTTTGAAGGATCCAGTGAACCTAGGATAGAAATTTTGAATTGCCATCAAAGCATTTTACATGGTAAGTGAAACTATCTCTGTTATAACTAGGTTGACCTCGCCCGCGGCTTCTTTTTTCAATGAGATTAACCAAGTACACAGGAGTATGAGTAGTGCACAAGTGTGCGCGAAATCCACAGGTGGTCTAACTCTTTCTCGCACACTTTTCTTTGACCTGATGGTATGAGAATAATGTGTCTATGTAATAAACAATGTATCACTTTGGGTCGGAACTCGTTTGTGTTCATCATGACGGCAATAATCAGTGCGTCTCTGACTGCCCCGTCTTGGTTGTAGTCGTGAGTATTTTGTAACTTACGATGCTGACAGCAGTTTCAAATTTGATCTGCACAAAACACAATAATCGCATTTGGAAGTTTCGCAACGACCCTTTAGATATCCTATTCAAAGGTATGGTTTTGTAGGAGGTCATTCAATCGGAACAATGGCGATGGAGGCGGAATACACGCTTCCTCAGCATACTAGCAACATGAATGCAATGCCTCAGGAGGATCATAGAAGACTTGCTCCGGAGCCGTACGCTTCAAGCGCTATCTACACCGAGTTGAATTACCAGGTAAACTTAGAGCGTTTGATATCAGTATTTTCTTCCTATAGGTAAAGAAATCATGTTTATTAGATATTACTTATTATTCTATCGCCTGCATTTGCTATTAAATGAAAGTGCTAACTGGATAAGGCTGTGTAGATTGTGGTTAAATTTAATGGTGTAACTGTAGTGGTCCGTAACTAATGGTGGAATTCTGTTGTACGCTAAACCGCATTTTCCTTTATTTTCATTAAGGACTGTAATGAGATGGACTTTCGATTTCGGGCATAAGTAACGAGTTAAAATTAGTGAAGTGTAACATTATGGACCTTAGAATAATTAAAAAAAACTAAAAAAACAATAAATAGAAAAAAACAAAAAAAAACCGCTTCGTAAATGTTTAGTAGGTTATGTCTTCAATTGATTCATATCTGCTACGCTTGAACAGTTTTAAAATCATGAGCTTCAGTTGCAGGAACACACTGACGTAGATGACGCCTGTATGAAATGTGCCGTTAGTCCAGGATCATACGACAACAGTATGGTGAGATCATACGGAGAAAGCAATCAGTATTCCAACGAAGAGTGCTCAACTTGCTGCCGAAGCAGTAGTTCCACATTAACAAAAGACTATAGCGACATGACGAAATGTGGTAATGAAATCGAGGAAATACCAGAAATGTCATTAGATGACTGTCCATCGTGTAAGACGAACCAGTCCAGGTCATCTAGTCATCACGATGCGAACAAGGAGTGGGCTATGGCTGAAGTGGAGTATGATTATCCCCAGTGGCATTGGATGGGTAGAGAAAACAGTTTTAGACAAGGAACGCATGATACGAGACATTCAAGTGGGAGGAGTGAACAGAATTGCAGGATGAATTTGTGTGATATCCTTCCACCCCCACCATATGAAAGGTAAGATTCTTGAAATGACAGCATCTTTTCTTTTCTATTTTGGCTGGCTGTGAGCTCAAGTTGTGGCATTCACAGCTTCACCGGACCATAGGATGGGCTCACAACTCTAATATTTAAGTAACGTGCCTACGAGGTGGGGGCCGAGCCTCGGCTTAGGGTGTTACTGGAAGATGGCAATCGGACGTCGAGTGACGACAATATCTGCCGCATACAGACTTTTTTTATCGGCAGTTTCATTCTTGTCCACAGAGAATCACCTTATCGAGAGACGCACGCATTTGCAAGCCATTCAGGAGCGTCTGGGTGTTCAGGACACACGTATCGTAGTTAATCTTTATTTCAGGTCATGTAAACAAATATCATTAGTACGTAATTCAAGCAATACTACTTAGTAAATTGTAAATATTGTAAAAAAAGTCTATGCATATATTGGATATTAGGGTTTAATTGAATGGATAACTTTTACACTGCCAAGTAACATGTTTTAGCAAAATATTTAAACTAGACTAGGCTAGTTATTAGCAAGGAGAATGCTGACATTAAAATCAATGATTATAATTAGTCATGTTTATTGGACGACACACACTTTTTCACAGAAGTGGCGCTTACGCCAATTTCCAATTTGACTGACTGATTTATAATAACGTAAGATGTGAGTTTATTATTACAACAGAAAGGTTATGAACAATGTATGAATTTGAAATGCGTATGTCAAAAATCCGTACCGATTTGTGATACAACTACAGAAGCAAAAAAAGCCCTCCGATGCTTCAGTCTTCTAGATTTGTTCTAAATTATTCAAAGTTAAGTCTACTTTGTTCTTAGCCCTGTCACCGTAGTGAAGCAAAAAGACAAAGACTGGCTGACCAAAATACACATTTTGGTCAGCCAGTAGTTTTATGACATCTTAGCATTCACTTTGCCGTATTACAGAAGTCAACTCAGTCAAGATGTCAGGCAGAACTCGAACACATGTCTGTCACAAGCTAAATTTTTGATGAGTTTAGCTTTAAGTCTATCAGTTTCAAAGCAAATATCTTACCGCCGCACTCAGAGACGTCACATAACTTTAATGGTTGATTAGCGTCAAAATTTAATTTTTGAAAAGAGACTTTATAACAATTTGAATAAAGAACTTTTCAGAATGTCAAATTTTGACGCTAATCAACCATTAAAGTTATGTGACGTCTCTGAGTGCGGCGGTTAGACACTTAAAAGAAATAGCCTGTGGCGAAAGATGTATGTTCGTATCCCGCCATAGATTTAATCTGTTTCTACTACCTACATCAACATAACCAGAGTAAAAATCAAGTTTTGAATAAAGGGTTCAAAGTTTGTAGTTTGTTGTTGGAAAAGACAACACGCCCGCTATAATAACAAGTAAGTATCACGTGACAAGAATGAATGATGGTTCTATACAGGATGTCTCTAGAAGTAGGTAACTATCAAATCGAACCGGCACGTGGCGGAGGCTATTTCCGGATTTTTTTACTTCATTAATATGGTTCCCCTTTTCAACGAACTATTTTTTTTCATAATATTTCGTAGAGATAGTTATAATAGTTATATTTTTAAAGAACTTAGTTGTAATACTTTCTAACATTGTATTGTCAAAAACTGAAAATGTGTTTTTAGAAATTTTATAAACTTCCATTCTCAAGTCGAGAACAAAAACGTCAAATCGACTGAAATTTTATAAAGAAGGGTAAGGCGTTGCGTCATTTTACGTTTTTAAATGAATTGATCCTTAATGTCCACTTGTGGGGTAAAGGTGAGGACCGTTAGACACTGCGGTATGCCTGATTGATCTTCTCATTACTTCCAAGGACACCCTGTATATTCAATTCCATTTACACTTTCCGAAGTAAACTCACTTCGGAAAGTGTTTATGTGATCAGGTTATCGTAATTACAGGTTACTCGGCAGCGTAATTGTCGGTTTGGGTCTTAGCTCTTGTGAATGTGTTTTCGATGGACTGCCATATAATGTAGGCTATTAGGTTTCATCTTTTCTAGTGACTGTGATATAGTATAATTTTCTATTCTTATTTTCGTTTTGTACATAGTTTTAAATGTTTGATATCCTTATACAATTTTATCATTGATTTTTGTATTTATTCCGTATAATGGACTTGTATTCTAAAACAAACCACAAGGTAACAAATTGATTAAATTTTACACAATAAAATTTTTAAGGCATTCGTAATTTAATGATTCTTATACAGTGTCGAATCAATAATTTTGTAGGTAACATAAACCAGTCAGCATTATTAAAGTAATTTACATTTTTACATGTTTGTTTTAATTAACACTCCATTCCTGAGGTAATTGATCGTTTATCCGTAATCTTTCCAAAACTGGCATGTGGTGTGATTATCAGTCTAATCGATATACCTACACCATAAAAGTAAAGTACAGGGGCGCTCACATCAACCTTTACTTAGGGGCACCTTATGCCGCTGACACAAGAAACATTCAGCAACGGGTTTTGTAAATGTTGATTTGAGGGCCTCTGTACGTTTTGAAAATGAGATATTCTGTCATTGAAACTTCCTTTTTTAATCAATATTATTAAATTATTACCATTATCAATAATACTATATTTTTTGGAAATACCAGATAAGTTATGTAGAATTGGTAGGTAAAGTACTAATACATTTCATAAGGTACCGAATAACTTTTAGATGAGCAAGGTCTAATGTATGGATGTTTTGGATTGCACAACTTAATCAAACAGCTAAGAAAAAGCTTTAATTCCATAGTTTCTTATGTGTTTAGTGTCAGTTGTTATAAAGGCGATGTCTGTTTACCATTTGTGACTAATTGAGGCCAAACGCAGCGTGAGACGCCCACGGACGTGGACGGATGACCTTATTAAGATCGCACGGTTTCGCTAGATGCAGGACGCCTACCACTGGCCACTCTGGAGATATATGGGAAAGACCTATGTTCATCAATGGATGTCGATGATGATGTATGTTTGACTATTATTCCAAATTTAGCTAATTCTGTTCCTAACCATACCTTGGAAAGCCTAACTTTGATTCACTATATCATTGTTTAAAAGAATAAATAAACTGCGTTTTAATTTACAACCTGATCAATCTCCAAACAGAAGTATCTAAATAGCTTCTTGCGAAATAATAAAGCGCAAGATAACGTATCCAACGTGACGTAATGGAATATCCTCTCGTTTTGTTCCAAGAGATCAAACGATCCCACGCCTTATTAAGCCCTCAACTACTGCCTCTTCGACAAGCCGTCACCCAACACCTGGTGAGAAATGCAATCAAGTTTAATTATTACGGGTATTAATAACAAGGGTGCATTGGGGGAGTGTGACGTTGCCATGGCAACACCCTAAGGTTTGGACGCAGCCTGCAGCGAGTAGTACTACGTGTTTCGTAATTTATGAGCAGAGCTGATTACAACTGTAATTGCAGCCACTTTCAGGATGACGTTTGCCGCTTCAAGCTGCTGCTGGAGATAGCGGGGTGAGGATTTGACGTTGGATGATTAACTGATAGTGACTTAAGGTTTGAACAAGTGTTAGCATGGTACAGTCAATAATAGGCTAGCGATTCGGAACCTTATAAGTAATCGAACGATACGTAAATTTTCAAAAACTTTACTAAATCTCTCGTTCAACGTTCAATTTCCTTGACATTTATAAGATAAAGTTTTTTGGTATTTATGAACGAAATAACACAGACATGAATGGAATTTTTAGGAAAATAAATTCACCGAGTCGATCGATAATGCGATTCTGAATCGCTACCCAGAACCATTTGTGATATCGGTGTGGACTAATATACTTATCTGTTCTATTTAAAAAAGTTATCTTACCGTTACTCAATTAATAGTAACGCTAGAGACAGCATACGACTAAATTACTTCGATTGGACTAGGTAACGAATAAACCAACTTAAATATATTTGTGAAGCCGCTCATAATATCACATAGAAAACAATCAGACCAATACGAACAGACACGGGTGCGTATTGGTTTATATAACTTAATTTGATATATTTTCATTTCAATAACGTTCATGAGATATAATGAACGTTTGGTATGACAACTCTTCGAATAATTTTCTTCAAAATAATGTTCATTTCATATAATGCATCAAATGATATAACGTCATTTAAGATAACAATCAGTACGCCTAACAACATTTAATATAAACCTTACTTAGTATAAAGCACATTTGATGTAATTTTGTTTAATCTAAATTGCATTGCATAATTATAACCTTCATATGAAATTATACTTCGTCGCTGCATCCTCGGGATTTTATCACAAGGTAGTACATTTCTTCATGTACCAGGCATCAACACGTTTTAGAGCTGGTATCACTGAAACAGAAACAAAAAAACAAATTCCCTCCCTACGGTAGGTGCGTCGCTCTGACAGGTGACAAGTTCATCATTCGTTTCTAGTGTTCGGGCATCGACACACCCTCTCTCGTTATATTTTTTATATAACGGTTCCTTTAAGTGCTGAAGTGTTTGCAATAGTTGTAGTAGTGTAAATCGATAGATCCTAAATGAAATACAACGTTAAGATCGTACTTAACTTTCGTTTTAAACAATAACTAAATACGATCTACAATAAAAATCTACCCACATTTTCTTGCACAAAATGTTTTAATAAGAGAACTCGTGATTGAAAGTGAATCTTCGGATGACTGTAAACAAAGCTAAGCAATAGCATGACGATGCAATGTTTAAATTTAACAAAACACGTCAATGATGAGACCGTGAAGTGGTCTTAATCAATGTTGGCATTAATTTTAGCTGTTTATGATCCTGTTGAGGCCTGTCCAAAATGGACCCACCGTAACGAGATTACGATAAAACGCACACTGAGTGTGTGTTTCCAACAAACGAGACAAACAGAAGAAGAAGATCCTTTTTTTTTTCCCCTACCAAGTTGGTCGGTGCATTTTCAACAAATTAGCCAAGTAGAATAAAGGTTCCTGTTTATTCCTGTCCAAGAGGACGTCCCGTAATGAGAGCACGGCCAGGCCCACAACGCGAGTGTGGTTTCGAAAGCATTTTAAGGTGAAAATCAAATCGAAGACCAAACTGTAAGTTATTTTGTGCTATCCTTGCATAACAAAAACCTTTCTTTTTATGTACACTAGTACCTAAAAACTTCAAGAATTAGATTGTAATTTCAATTGAAAACTGCAGACTAAGAATAAGTCTTAGTAATGGTAGTACCTGACATTGAAATAATGTTTCATTTTGCTAAGTCTACACAGACACATCTGAGTAGCCACGCCGCAGCTTTTGTAGCTATACAGCTATGGCTAACATCATAACTTACTCTAGTTGCTATAAAATTTATATTTAAATACATTTGATACCACTTCGTGGTTACCGTTTACAATATTCATAATATGATGATGGCTAACACCCGTGTTACCACGGGATAACCACTCACGTAGGCTTGCTGCCCACGAAGTTCACAACATATGCTTTATATATAAGAAAATGACAATCCAATGCGGATTTAGCAGAATGAAGTATTCAATTAGCTATGTAATTAGAGGCCGACGCCTAAAACCATCCCGGTGAGTACCGGTGCCTAATTAAAATACTTATTTATTTACTTCTTAAAAAACCTGGGGGTTGGCCGAGAGTCATCACGAAGGTATTGTAAAAACCTGGGGGTTGGCCGAGAGTCATCATCATCATCATCATCATGATGATGATGATGACTCTCGGCCAAAAACCTGGGGGTTGGCCGAGAGTCATCATCATCATCATGATGATGATGATGATGATGACTCTCGGCCAACCCCCAAGTTTTGGCCGAGAGTATTCAATTAGCTATGTAATTAGAGGCCGACGCCTAAAACCATCCCGGTGAGTACCGGTGCCTAATTAAAATACTTATTTATTTACTTCTTAAAAAACCTGGGGGTTGGCCGAGAGTCATCACGAAGGTATTGTAAAAACCTGGGGGTTGGCCGAGAGTCATCACGAAGGTATAATAAAAACCTGGGGGTTGGCCGCGAGTCATCACAAAGGCATATAAATACAGAAAAATGATCTCAAATTTGAGACTTAATAGCTTGATCTGTACATAAGGAACAAACCTGGGAGTTGGCCGTGAGTCAACATGACGGTAACGATTTCGCAATATCTGAATTAAGGGCCTTTATTCAATCCGTGAATGGCCCATGAAATGAAATAAAACAAAATGAAATAAAATGAAATAAAATGAAATAAAATGAAATAAAATGAAATAAAATGAAATAAAATGAAATAAATGAAATAAAATGAAATAAAATGAAATAAAAGAAATAAAATGAAATAAAATGAAATAAAATGAAATAAAATGAAATAAAATGAAATAAAATGAAATAAAATGAAATAAATAAAACATAAAATGAAATGAAAAGTATTTTCATAGTGATTATGAAAAGTCAGGTATGTATTAAACAACCTAGCCTTACTAGTATTTTTCTGGAAATTACCTTGCTGATGGTTTGATAACCTTACCTGGTGGCAGAGAACCCATGTAAGTTTTTCAAAATTTCCTTTATTATTCAAGAAATAATTATCTATGACTAGCAGCCGCCCGCGACTTCGTCCGCGTGGCCTTAGCTGTATGTGAAAAAAGGTTTTCCCGCTTTTCTGTTGAAATTTTGCTGAATTTTCTTTGCTATAAACCTCACGGAGCGCGGGACCTTTCTAACGAATGCAAAACCGTGGAAATCGGTCTGTGCGTTATAGCGTCAGAAAGAAAAACCCGACTTATTTTTATATAGTAGTTTATTTTAATATAATAAATTAGCAAAGGCATTTGAAACAACATGAATTGAAGAGACACTTAAATTCTTTATTATTAATAGTTTATTCTTATGAAGCGATAAACCTAATCCACCTAATAATTTACACAGTATTTAATGCAGCCACGCGTTTAACAATAACATGTTGAATAACAACACTTAAAAATAGTGTAAGTACATAAACACAGCCGTCTTTTAAATGTATATGCATACATGTATCTACTTGATTTACTTGTTGTTGAGTGGTGTGCTACGCACGCGGATTTCTTTTATATGCAAAATGCTACACTTTTGCCGTTTAGCAAACATTAGTGACTACTCATAACTCAGAAAGCGTTAAATTTGTCATTTAACGATTGAGTAGATGATTTTTAAAGGTATATTTGCTGTTTTAGCCAAGTTCAATAGGCACAACTTGTAATGTAGGCTTGATTTAGTACCTCGATTCCGTGGTTATTTTTTGAAATAACAAAATCAATCAATAGGTATAGTGGATAACCATATCCAAGCCATGACTGGTTTTGACTTGGGATTAAAAGTTATAAATTGAACTTAAACCATCTCACATTGATCGCATTTCTGAATACAGGAAATGTATTGGAAAAAGATGTTTATCTTGTCTCGATTTCAGTAAGACTAGTAGTCATTTGCAGATACTCTGACAGCATATACCTAAGGACAAAAATGTTTGGTAATGATTTGCAGATTACCAATTTATAGGAAGTAGGTAGTTTTAGCTTTTATTGTTCGCATCTGGCAAGGTTTGTTGATTAAGAAATTAATTGCAATCAGATGCTAAATTACAATTTAATAGTTTTAGTATTCGATATTATGTAGGTAGGTGACCTACCATTAAGGATTTGTTGCATACGCACTCACGAGTAGAAGACATCGTGGTCTTTTATTTTAAAATGACCGAAATAGGTTATAAGTTAAGTTTTTCGTGAGAATAGGACTGAAATCACAATAATAATGGAATGAAAAATAACACCTTCGCATAAGCAACAGCTCTTTTATTAGTTTACACTTTAGTAGTGTACCAAGCCAAACAAGATTTGACATTTAATAAGAAATTCACAGTAAGAAGATTTAAGGAGAGAAGTCAGTAGAATATCTTAATGCAATTCTAACCTTAACTGTACCAACAGGGAACTGTAGGTACCTACCTACTTACAGTGTTACGGATATTATTCGCATAGCGGTAGTTAAAAAATAGACGATTTCCACTCACGAAAACATTGTCATAAAGAATAGTAAGACGTCTCATCCTTACAAAACGCCCCAGCTTTCACCAGAGTGTCATAAATTAATTAAGTAATAATACCTCAGTTAGGTTATTAGATTAAAAACATAGGCCAGCTGCATTGACTAGGTCATGTGTAGTTTCTATCTTGGAAGGACATTTCAATCAATGAGAGTCATAGAAACTCTTAAGAAAAATAATAAAAACTAAAGCTTATTATGCCTAGGTTATTATTCTTTCGGATTCTAAAATCTGCTTACTCTGTGCAGTAGACAACATACTTACATAAAGAAATATTATTAGCAAAAACTAGGAGAGTAAGTTACTAACTAACTTACTTTAGTACCCACTGCCGTTGGGTTCTATTTGGGAATAGGTTTTCCAAACAACAGCTTTAGTTGAATTAAGTTGGGTGACTAATTATGTGTCACCCACACTACGAGCACATACAATGCTGGGCATTTAAATTGTTGTAATAAACCACTGCCCAGTGTACTTGTATATAATTATGTACCACCTTACTTTACATTTATTACGAAAATATTAACGGAAAAGTTGCAGCTCAAGCTGCTAACCTGTTTCAATAGACGTCGTTCTTTGATCACGAATTTACTATGGATTAAATATTCGAGTAAATTAGGTTTTATTATTGGGTGGTATATGTATACCTGTTCTTGTGTGTGGTAACAGCAGAGTTCATACAGTTACCATTAAGTTTTTTTTTTTAATTAATTTTGCTTAAATTAATATTAATTATTATGCAAAGCATATTTATAACATGAAGTTATCTTAATATATATTCATCTTGGAACATAATACTGAAGCTGCGATGATCTTTTGACTTTTGGTCATTGGTCCTTAATTTTATTGCGTTTTTATAGTAAACTGGTAAAATTATAATAAACGTTACCTATCTCACATCAAAAATAAAATTTGGTATCAAATTCAATTTAGTGAATCCTTGATATTGATTTCCCTAGACCTCTAAACATCTACCTTGTGATAAAATCCCGAGGATGCAGCGACGAAGTATAATTGATGATTAAACGAACTTACCTTAAGTGAAGTTCTATCATAATTATATGAGTCGCTGCATCCGAAGGGATTTTAGCTCCCACCCTACCCATAGTTACCATCATACCCTTTGGTAACTGACCCGAGTAACTTTAGGGAAATCTGTCTCTAAAAGAATGATGAACTTGTCACCTGTCAGAGCGACGCACCTACCGTAGGGAGGGAATTTGTTTTTTTGTTTCTGTTTCAGTGATACCAGCTCTAAAACGTGTTGATGCCTGGTACATGAAGAAATGTACTACCTTGTGATAAAATCCCTTCGGATGCAGCGACTCATATAATTATGATAGAACTTCACTTAAGGTAAGTTCGTTTAATCATCAATAAATGTTATCTATTATATAAAAATAAGTCGGGTTTTCCTTCCTGACGCTATAACTCCAGAACGCCCGAACCGATTTCCACGGTTTTGCGTTCGTTGGAAAGGTCTCGGGCTCCGTGAGGTTTATAGCCAAGAAAATTCAGGAAAATTTCTACAAAAAAGCGGGAAAATCTTTTTTCACATACAGCTAAGTCCACGCGGACGAAGTCGCGGGCGGCTGCTAGTTTGTTATAAAAGCTAAATGGGTATACTTGTCTGCCCTATACTCGAGTCGGGGCGAAACCGACACGGATAGATTAGGTTAGAAGGTTTAACGCGGGAGCGAAGCTCCCGCCTTAAACCTTCGTGGTTATTCGTTTTTTAAACCCTAAAAACGACTTGCTTGATTTACTTGCTGCTTGCGTTGAACCCGTACTTTTTATCATCTTTAACAATGTGTATTTATTTATGTGGGTACATATTCATAAACAATCTTAAGATTTATGACAATAAAGTTTATGGTATTTGATGGTTAGACCATTTATTTATATATCATATAAATGGTAGTTGTTTTGAATAGTAGAACATGTGAGCTTTATAGGAAACGTTTATTAAATCCAGCAATTTTATATCAGTTGTCCGTTATACGTTTTAAAATTATTTGATTTGAAATTATATGATTCGTTCATTAAACGGAATGAATAATTATATCAAATGTGGTTATATCATACTACTGTATATGTTCTGAGTGATATACGATTTGTGGTTATATCATACATTACACACCCAACAGACACTGTCCCATTCACACGAAACCTTGCACTGTGAAGGAATCTAACACGCAGCCTCTTTTGTTGGAGCCAACTTCTTAACCATTATACCAAATACTTCGTCAAAAGTTATACCAAAAGTTTTAAAAGCTATCTCTACGCACATTGCATTTAAATCAGCATCTGAAAAGTCGTTTCCTACCCTATAAATTTAGCTTAGTTCCTTTCCGCGCTAAGAAAGGTGTTAAGACAGATTCAAGTACAGTTTACAGGCCATTTGCACTTTACGGCCAAGTAAAGCATTTTTAATTGCAAGAAACTGGTTATATTGGGCAATTAACTCTTTGCGCTAACAGTTCGAATACAATAAAAGCGATGTAAAGTCACGGGAAATGATACAGATGGTAAAACAGGAGTGTAAGAATGCTGGTTAGATAGCAATTTTACTTCGGAGACTGAAAGTAAGTAGTAGTTTCTTATAGGTATGCGGTATAGAAGAATTCAATAAAATACTTTCTGAAGAATGAATTTAACAATTTGTTTATTACGCTACGCTTACCAAAACTTATTTTTGCTATCTATGAATCTTTGCATTTCTGAGTAATGAAATACAACGTACCCAATAAAAAACCTCGTTTTAACAATTTCGGTTAAGTGATAAATATCATTTTGAAGATATAGTGCTTCAACAATCAGATGTATTACAAAAGTACAATCAACAAGTTTAATTACCATGCTGTCTATTAGTGAACACAAACTTGACCAAGCTCCCGTTCAAGTCATACACAGTTTGTCGACTTAAAATTCTGCTAAGGAGCCTTCACCACTTCCCACTTCTCACAGCCTTTCAAACTAAATTACATTGTTACAAACAGAACGTTCATCAAATCAACTTACCGTCAAAAGGAACCCTCTCGTTTCATACGTCATCAAATTTCACTCCGCCCGAGGCCAAATCAGAATTCCCGATCCGTTTCCGCAAACGAAAACGTGACTCCTTTCAATCATACGCGCGGGCTGCGAATTTTTTATTTTCTTTATTAATCAGCACTCCCCTGCGGCTGTTTGAGTTAAGAGCCCTTTGGAGTCAAGTGCTAGAGGGAAAGAGAAAAAATGAGTGTGTTTGGAGCGCGCACGTGCGACGGGCGTGTGCTGTTGTCATTGCGATTAATCGTGAACGTACACAAATATTAGCTACTGGCTTTTTTTCATTTGGCAAAAAAGTTGACGTCTGCTAGAAAACACCAAAAATCGAAACACAGACAATTAGACAATATGCTACAGCTTGAAATATTAATAACAGACGTTTGGAACATCTCAAAAATAGCTTAGCGCGAGAAATGCGTAAACCGAAGCGATGAGACTCAATTAATACAATTTAAGTAACTGATTATGAGACGAGGTCCAATCGTAAGCACTTTGGCTTGTAGCCGATGTGGCCAAATTTAGACTGCCTGAGACTTGACTTATGAACTTGCAGCTACTTAAATCCATCGTGATAGAAATTCACGAAAAATACAGTTAGCATGATGGCATGTGTTTGGCCCCTTGTCATCTTGAATTCAAGTGGCTCAAATTGCAGTCTTAGGAATATTTTTTTCGTAGTTGTAGTACTGAAAATTTAGCATTCAAGAAGTTTTTCGTTCGTATTACGGTAAAAGGTCTCATAAAATTCGATCTTTTCAGCTTTGACGTAATAATACTTACCCTTACTTACTGATGCAACTAGTTCCAAAGTAAATTATTGACAATTACTTCAATAAGCATTAGTTTGATTGACCATAACTACACGCTCTATTATAAATGAATTAACAAAAATACTCACATTCGAGTCGCCCGCGTGCTCCATCGTCATTGTGTAGGAGAGAGAACGCACTATTAGAATGACAAGGTAAAACAAATTAATGGCGGCATCGTTTGACCGAGAGAAAAGGGATCTGATATGTCTCATGACATGACGTACGATGCGTTTGATTGGGTACATGCGTGATAATATCTTTAATAGTCACTGATGATCGTACAATATTATAAACCTCTGTTTAAAATATCATGAATGAATGAGAAACCAAATGTGTGAACCAAACCAAACCAAATGAGAAATTCGGTAGACTAGCAACTAAGTTTTTTTTGTTATTTTTTTTACTATTTTTATTTTATTCAAAATAATGATTTCTTAAAAAAATATATGAGAATGATAACTAATTTATTTTCAATTTTTGACTGGAAATCGTGTTATTTTCACTAGTTCAGTTAAACGTAAGTCTGCCAGCTGATCTGTCTCGTGTGTTGGCTCCTACGAACTGAGCATTTGGAGAACGGTAAAATGGTTGCAAAAAATCAATTTGAAAATAAAAGTTAATTTGATTATTCTTATTTCATAGAATATTGGAAGAAGCGCAAAATGTATTTCAGGTCGCAGCTAATGAAAAGTTAGAGTACGCCTAGAAAAGAAATAGGCGTGATGGTAAACTTAAATGTGTACCTACTAATAATTTTAGGAATTTGTGTAGAGGAGATGCCCAAAAGATGTCATTTAAGGACAAACCCGTTTGAGAAGGCTCTAACAAACATACTACAGTTGATTAATTAACTACTTAATCTCATTTGCAATATTGTCCTTTCAAAGCAATGTTCAAAACGTGAAAGTATAGTATCTATGTATTTCCATAGGAGGTTTTTGTTAAGGCTGGACGGTAATAGTGGTAAGTACTTCCAATAATTCAAGTCGGCAGCGTAAGTTGTTGCTAAAATAAACAGCTGCAATAAACTCCCAAAAGTCTCATTTTTACTTTTTAGGTATATATGAAACACTAAAAATAAACGAGAAAAAACGGTATAGTCCAGTAATTTGTAAACAAAAAGTAATTTGGTAGACTCGCAAATTATACTAGCCTGGCTAAAGTAATCGGTAACCGAGACTCTTTTAACTTCCTACAGGTATAATTTTCGTAGATTAGAGCGTTTATCGCGAATAACGAGCTCGCGAAATTGCTCGTCAATCAAGGACTAAAACTATAAAGCACGCAGTAAAAGCCTAAATTAGTGTGTTTTAAGACCAACTAATATTATCGTTCTTAATAGGTATTCAGACTGCAAACAGGAATAACTGCCTCAGTGAGGTAGTCAGAGATGTTTACTACTTACTAGCGGGTTCAGCTTAAAAAAATTGAAACATAATATGAATTAATGTAAGAACGTCAATTTGTCGATATTTTTATCAGATCTCCCATTTCTCTATCCCGTAAAGTAAGTATAGTCCCTTCAAAAGATACATAAAATTTGTGAACCAATTACAAAAAATACGACAGACTTCAATTTTACATAGTTTGGTGAAGATCTTGGGCGCTAAGGTAGGTAACTTCTATAGACGTTCATCAATACTTAAAATAGATATTTCGAAGTGTCGATTTTTTATTTTACGATCATGTAGATGTAAAGATGACTCTATGATAGATACTAATATTTTTTTCATGCATTAATTAAAAGTGTCTTCGTTTACAAAATACGAATTATTATATTGCCTGCGCAGTCATTATTGTCATCGTGGACCCAAAAGTGCCTATGTGATAGGTAATGAAAGGTCAACTCATCCTTATTGCAATTGCTTGTTTGTTGATGATGTTTAAACTATACTTGTTTAGGTGACTCATGCAGTTGCAAGTGAACAAAGATTCATCACTCCCACTCAAAGAAGTTCCTTGTCCTAAAGCCTTTGTGAATTTCTGCCTTTCCATAATACCGCACGTATGTAGGCAGTGTCTTCAGACGCAATCGTGGCATGCCACTGCTAAGTTGTTTAACACAATTTGCGACAGACGTCTGCTAACTTAGTTACGGCCTGTCTAATGAAATGAGTGACATTCGTGCATGCTCGGATGTTCTCTTATCACGCAGGAATTGGTGTTTAGGAGTTATTGGAGCTTAGGGTTAGTTCAAACCAGTTTATTTGGTAGAAGTGTTAATAAATGAAAAACTTGAAACCTAGAACTAAACTACTAGTTTTTTTAATAAAATAAATGAGAAAGTACCTGTGTTATAATCATATTATGTTCATACTATGATCCACCTTAAAAGTTTGCGTTTTAGGATTTGAAAAATCATTCATATGATTCAGATATGAAACGTCTAATGTCGCCTGGTATTTTAGGGTGAAGCACTTTTAGTGCGTTGGGTTGCAGCGACGCAACTTGTTACATTTATATTTCTAATGACAAGGTAGGTAAGCTTAACATGCTGTGCAACGGAAGCAAATGGCACACTTGCGCGCTCACTCCTCCAGTCCTCGCTTATTTTTCTATTTTGGATTAAGTGTGTATCACGCAAATATAAACAAGTCGAGGGCTTAGAAATCAAATAGGAGGTCAACACCAAGACACAAGAACGTTGAAAGAAAACATACTTTTAGATCACTTTAATTTTTTTAGTAATAGCTAAAGCATCAGCAAAAGACATAAATAAGCACGTATTTAGCTCATATTACGCCGCCAAACCCCCAGTCGAGTCAGTCACGAATGCTGAAAATAATTACAAAAAAGGAATGCCGTAAAATTATGAAACAGAAAAACGGGGGGTGCATGAATTATCCAGTACGCGGCGACGACGGTGGTACCTTCCAGTCGTAATTCCTTGCCGGGGCACCGTACGATATTTATAGCCATAGATAAGGCCTACAGATGGCGCTGCGGAGTTTTCCTTACCCTAATACTTGTTGAGTTACGGGTTCCAATTTCCAGTTCTGCACTTCAGGTGTAGGGCGTCTCCGTGGAGCCGTTCGTGAGTTATCCGATAAATTTGCTTGGTTTCGTTCGGTTGGTAGTATTGTGAATGGTTTGAATCTCGACGGAGCTTTCTGGGCAAACGGAAATTGAGAAACGGTAAGGAAATTTCCACATTTGTTTTATTGTTGGATTATAGAAGTGTTGAAATAATGTGACTTCAATATATTTAGAGTTATTGCTATCGTGAACTAGCCATATTTAAGTAAAGTAACAATCATGTAGATCCAACATATTTTGTAAACTATTGTGACGTGTATAAAGTAATAAAACTCTTTGGACACACAACATAAAAGTTACCAAAGTTGAACATCATTTAAATAAAACTGCTTTTAAATTGAAAGTAAGGAACATAAAAATAAAAAAGAATAAGGATTTTATTTTTGACTTTGCTAAAGCAACTTTTACTTTAATTAGTGTTTTTTTTGTAATTTTCACAAAATAATTAACTAGTAACAAACCTTCCAATAGGAGGTATAACCTTTTATTAAAGATCCAGTCCCATGATTTGTCTCGGCGGTCGGAAGTACATTTTGCTTATCGCAATGTAATACACATTACACCCAACATTTACCCTTAATTTCGGTCTAGGGTGGAAATTACTATACTCTGATTACGGTCAGCTCTTGGTACTTGGGACTTATCACGCTTGTAAAGTAGCCTGTACGGTCAGCAACAAAGGTCAGTATGCAATGACTTCAGTTACCTATTATCTACCTATTACCTAGGAAATTGAAAAGGTGATGTCAGACGTGCAATGACAAAGTTATAGAAAAGCTGGACAGCGTCAGAACAGCTTAGTACTTCTGTTTCTGACTGGATCTATTTTTAAAAATAGTTTTTTTTTCAATCGACTGAAACGCGGTCCTAGCCTACCAGATTTCAAGCGGTGTCTTACTAATCCTCACTCTGAGGACTGTTCATTCATTCATTGTCTCTATAATATGTTTGTGCGTTGAAAAGCTAAAAAACCACACTTTACTTCCCATTAGTTACCTATTGCTACTCGATTGCTAGGCAAACAATAGTTCACTTGTAATTTGGGGGCGATTATAAGCCCCTATTAAGCATTAGTCATGGTTGAACGAAATCAACACAAAATTATGACATCGGTATACATAACGTTCCCGTTCCTCACGCGATATAGGTGCTTACTTTTGATGATTTATTACCTGCCATAGCCATGACTAATACCGTTCGTAAGAGCTTTGTCTATAAACATATTTCATAGTTTTTATGACCGACTAACTAGTGGAGTTGTGCAAGCGGTTGCAAAATAAGGTTAAGTTGAACCGTCTTCTGAACTAGGCCATTTTTTTTGTATTTGGGCTTTCTCTTGAACACGATGTATTTGGAGAGAAACGTTAGAGTCTGAAATAGAGCTAGCTTGCTTAGACGTATTTACTCTTTCCTAACAATATTTTGGTTATGTGACCGGAAACAAAGACGCATGCAGATTTTTTTTTTTTGTTAACTTTGCCCCAGTACGATGTCAACCGCATAGATGTGACATTTCTTGGAATACCTGAATTGTCTAAGGTGGAAGGTGGATGATAGAACAAGCTCTTGGAGCGATGCGGTGAGCCAAGTTTAGAATCTGCCAGTGCACTGTCACCATAAGTTATTTTTTTGGCTCTGCTTTCTGTTTAGTTCGATGGGGCTTTATCTGAATTATTTCAGGGATGACTACAGTATTTAATATTTAAGTGGTGCATGCTTTGATTATTAATTTCTGAGTTTCTAAGTTTGCCGTCAGACTCATTGAAACCGAACGGCCTATTTGTTTGTTGTTATAGGCTACCTACGTATGAAGACACAGTACATTTCGAACATCCTAAAGGTAGACAAAGGCACACACACTGAGGTACTGTCGGGTACTGTCAAATGTGTTACGTTTAGGCAACACGTAGGTGCATAGTATTCTCCAGTCTTGTTCTTACTAACTGGTCCACTAATAGTAGGTATTTGTGATAATAGCCTAGTTCATATTTCCCTAAACGTCGTTTGCAAATCTGCAAGTACATGAAAAGTTTAATGCAATAACTAGAATTTATAACACTGTTAATTATGAGATATCAATATTAAAATACCTAGATTATATCGTATAAATGTTCATGAATATAAAGTGAGGTAGAATATCCACTGCGGACGTTTATTTAAAAGCAATTAATATGTCAGAGAGACCAGAAAATTATCTAAATGTAAATTAAATGTCATAACTTGGAGTTAGACCTGGAATAGGTAATTAGAGTGACACCGCTGGATTATCCCGGTCAGTAATAATGGTATCCGAAAGTTTTATGGTTGTTTCGGAAACTCATTTAAAGTTTTCGTCATGTTTCATTCATTTGTGAATGTTGACATTATTTGGGGGTTTTGAACTTCTAGGTAACAGTTGACCTATTTCTACTAGGTATCTCTACTAACTGAACAAAAGTGGGGAATTTATTGAAGAAGAGTACAATTTAGGGGTCTTCAAGCGAAGAGTGAGTAGGTTTCTTCTAGAGAAGCATGCTCCATCGTAGACCGCATCGGCGATTTCCATCAGGTGAGATCGCGGTCAAATGCTGGTCTATCCAAATAAAAAAAAGTAATCTGAAAGGAATCCCGACTACTTATATGACCTTTATCAGGTCGTTCGGTCGCTGTTAGAGTGGGCAGTGCTGCGTTTGCCTTTTAATAGTCGCACATTAGGACATATTATCTTCTTTAGTTACGCACCTTGCACGATAGTGCTCGGCTAACTTACATTTCTGCTTATTAACACCTTAAAGATCTCTGCCCACTACGCAGATACTGCGACAGTGCAGTGAACTAGTATCATATATTAAGAACAGAAGTCAAACACGGTTCGTTGTATTCAGAGATATAATCAATAACAATCAATATAAACAACATCTTCAAACTTTTAACATTCAACCACAAGAAACCCTTTTTCACTTGACAGCCGAAAAAAACAATATGGCCGCCCTTGTCGGTCCGAAACCAATAACGAAAGATTTAATATCTTTGGTCATTGGTTAAGTATAGGTCCAATTTTAAAAGTACCAATAAGTATCGATATAAACTAAATAAGAATTTAAATTGTAAAATATACATAGTTAACAGTCGGCCATCCTGAATTAGTGTCTGACCCAGACACTGACTCAGGGCTCCTAAACTTAAAATACATTTATTTTAACACCAATCACCTAACTAATCAACAATTTAACACCTTTATATAACATTATGGTTTTGCAATAAATTATTTTATTCTAATCAAAATTGCAACAATTATAATATTCCTATTTATAGATATTTTTATCTACATAGTCAGTAACCCTAATTAAAATCTCCTAAAAATCGAATCAGTCATTTAGTATGAAGAAAATATAGGTAAATAAGTAATAAGGTTATTACTAAATAGTTAAACAAGGAAAGCAAGTGATGTACATATGCTTGATGTTACATAAAGAATAGAATAACGTTTATTGGTACATACATTTCACAGTTTTATAGTTACATTTTTTACAGCATAGTGTTGCAGTATAGATTACAAACCCACACCACAACACTGATATTCTGCGGTACCTTGGTACAAAATTAAATAATAAAAAATAAAAAAACAATAAAGAACATACAAAGCGATTGCCCTGCGAAAAGGACAACAAATGACAATCAAGTAGTTATAAACAACGAAATCAGGCAAGGTATTGTCAGCAACCTACGTTAGAAAAGTTATGTTTCAAATACCGCCATCAGATTTTTGAACACATAGAATATGCAGTTTGAGTTTACGTTTGAAACTATTTACGGATGACAAATTTCTAATCGGTGGTGGAATGTTGTTCCAACACTTTGTAGCGGCATATCTGAAACTGCCACGAAATGCAGTTGTTTTATATGTAGAACAGACTCAACGGTCATGCACTCGTGTCCTACGTTTGGTGAAACACATACATAATTACAAATTTAAATGTTTACCAAGAGATATCAGCTACACAATTAAGATTAATCAGTTATTAACTTGAACACAACTACAAGCCACGGCAAGGTAACTAAAGAGGTCATTAGATGATGTCTTAGCATTCACGTTTACATTTTTTTTCTAAACCTGTTTCTTTCATACAACATTTGCATAATAAAACAAAAAGAGGGACCATTCACAAAATTAAATGATGGCTTGTTGAATTTAACTTTGTTTTCTTTAAAAATTCATAAACATTTCAATTGTAAGAACAATTTTTATTTTATGTTTCGGCCATTCTACTTAACCGAATGACCACATTCGGACCAAGAATTATTTTAATTAGTGAAAACAGGTTTAAAAAAAATATTAACAATAGCAAGTTAACTTAAACATAAATCACTAATAATTGCGTCTACAGATATCTATGAAGATCACTTGATTCATTATCACACGTATAAATCCACTGATAAGATTTTCACTTCACTTTTCACTCACATTCACTATTTAAAGATGCGTTTAGGTTGCTTGCCACGAGCAACAATTGCCTTCGGCAGGAAGGCAAGCAGGCGACAAACACCACTTGCCCTCGGCCGGCAGGCAGAAAGGCGACAGGTACCATTCGCCCTTGCCAGGCAGGCTGGAAGGCGACGGGCACCACCCGCCCTCGGCAGGAAGGCGACGGGTACCCCTTGCCCTCTGCAGGAAGGCAACGGGCACCACTTGCCCTCGGCAGGCAGGCAGGAAGGCGGCGCCTTCTGTTGTCCACATCAGGAGCAGCAACGGATATCAGTAAGTCAGTAAGTCATCAGTAAGTCAGTAGTGACCAGCATCGCTTGCCCACACTAGGAGCTACGACCGCAGACCGGTACACCGAAATGATCATTTTATGAATGCCAACGCTTGCCCTCTACCAAGAGCTACGAACTCAGAGCATTGTGATGTTCTTGACTCGCCGCAGAATGCCATCGCTTGCCCTCTACCAAGAGCTACGACATCAGAGCATTGTGATGTTCTTGACCCGCCGCAGAGTGCCATCGCTTGCCCGCACCAGAAGCTACGACCTCAGAGCATGGCGATGGTCTTGACTCGCTGCAAGCTGCAACGCAGCCTCTGGCGCCACTGGTCAGCGCTGAATGTCATGTCCACACGTTGTCACCAATCACAGTCTATCAGAGGATAGGAAAACAAGGCATTAGTGATTGTCACGATCTAGGAATTAAGGTTATTTTCAGGAAACTAGCTTGTTCGCTAATCTCATAATAACTTGCAGACTCCAACTCAGCGAATCTCACCCAAGGTTTTTTTTTTTATCAACAGGGTAGTCATGGGTGTACTTTTACTTGGAATAACCCTCAACGCAGAAAAGGTTAGGGAAATAAGAGCTGAAGTTTGATTATGTATTTCAATCAAAAATATGATTACTTCTACTAAAGATTTCGTAATATCACAATGTAGATGATGTTATAATTCAATTCACAATATTCAAATCCAACCCCCATACACACACGAAACTAAAACTGACGCTTAACGAATTAATGTCTGGAGGTGGTACAATAGAGGAAAAGCTAAAGAATCTTAATTTTATCTGAACTATAATTGATGGAATTTCCCATCATGTTGTTTACGGCACAAAACATTCAAGGCAAGTCATATACCTACAGCTTACTTGCATCTAAAGAAATGATCTAGATGTGACTTGTTAACAACATATTATAGAATAGATGCACATAATAACAAAACCCAACAATTTCATTTCTCTATCTATTTGATGAGGGTACTGAGAGGGGATTAATCTCCGTATCTAGTTGGCCCAGACATAAACTTTTTACCCTGAACACCCAGAAAACTACCTACGTCTTCATTCGCGCTGCACTCTTTCCAATAAATCTCAGCCTGACCAGAACTATACCATTAAAATTTATACATGCTCTAACCCAGGAAACCAAAACTGCAACTGCTCTAGTATTCAATTTGTAAAGTCAGCAAAACTAAATACCTAGATATAATGCTCGATCAATGTCTTAACTGGCATTCAAACTTGGAACTCTTAACAAACCGCACTAGGAAACTCATCTGGATATCAAAGTCATCTACTCCAAACCATACCGATTTCCAAATGACATGCTTTATAGAATGAGTGGAACCTCCTCACATTCAGAAAACTTTATATCCTTGGTCTCATCTTAACCTGCCACAGAACTCTGCTTTATATTAACCTGAGCCACAAAATAACGAAAGATGCGGTTGCTCCTGTCACTGCTGCACGTATTGCGTTCGGTTGCCTAGATAAGGTTCAGACTGCCTTTATATACAATAAAATTAATAGAATACTTGAAATATTTCTCATGCTATCTTACACCTGCAAGAGTTTCAACTTCCTCCTCTTCTTCCACAAGAATGAATTAAAATAAGTACCTGTATGCGGACTATTTATACCAATCCCAAGGAACCCGATCCGTAGGGCATACAGGCACCACACACCTACGCATACACTCCCACCCATGCATTCACACAAACAGACACAAACTCTGACATTCACACGCACACATACGCGAACACACACACATACGCGAGCACACATTGAACCCATAAAATAATGCACATAACATGAGGCACATTGGCATAAGATTGCCTATTTTGACATTTTATTTATTATCATTTTTGTTAGCTGTTAGCCAAGATGTAATTTATTTTCATCCTTAAATCAACTTTAACCCGGCGTGATGGGGGTGAAAAACTGTTACACGGACGTGGGGGTTAAGTCAACCGTAAGGAACTGTATACTAGTGTCCCAGACTACGTATAGGGGAAAACTCGGCTATGTACTGTAACAAAGACTTTTGTTAATAAAGGATTGCCTTTTTTTTTTTATTTGAATTTATAAATTTGATTTTTTTTTTTTTAAGATACTGGACATTATTCCACACAGCGCCAACCCTGGACAGTACCTTTCGTCTTACTGAGCACCGGCTTAACAAGTTAAACGTATCACTGGTGTCAATAACAACTTCAAATTATCCAGCGCCCTTGTAAGGAAGAATCGTTGAGTTATCCTGTACGGCGTCAGCGGACCAAAATCTGATTGCTAAAGTTTCTCAATCCAAGCCTAAAGTTGTCTGTGGCGACTTAAATGCAGATTTGTTAGATGACACTAAGGTGTGAACCAGATTTGGCTTGTCACTTTGACCAAATCATTAATTTAAAGCAGCAGCATTGCAGCATGTGACATTATTTCAAAATTTAAATACGCAGACCTGTCTGACCTATCAAAATCCTCCAATTCAATCAACTCAAAAAAATACCACCGATCTTTGGTATATTTCGGTAAAAGCCATCAGTCATAATATGGATGCAATTGCTGCCCACTAAGCAGCTATCTTCAATGAGTGTTGATGAGATATACTAAAATAATACTACTTTTCAGATCAGGCAGCAAACTGAACCCTAGACCCGTGTGACTTAGATAGATAGATATTCTTTATTGTACAAAAACATTACATTTCAAATAAATTACAGAGAACAATTAAGGCGGTCTTATCGCTAGAGAGCGATCTCTCCCAGACAATCTTCAGGTAGAGGGTCGTGAGTGAGTTAAATAAACCAAATGCAATGAGTTGTAGTATCGTTTGCAGATGACACATCTTTAGTCTTACCGTTGACGGGATTGAAACGTTTTTGTCGATGTCAATGAGATGCCTACGAACGCATGTCCAAACCACACGTTAAAAGGTTAGGGACAAATTATCAAGCATTTCATATGCCCTATGAGAAGATAATAAGTCTAAAGGTCTATCAGTAACACTCGTCACTTATTACGCCTATGCTCAATCGTGGCATACTTATGGCATTATCCCATGGGAAAACAGCACTGACTATCAATATTTACCCAACAAAAGAAACTGGAATCTTAGTAACCATAGAGGGAACAGACACACACACACTTTGTGAACCGCATTTCCAACAACTAAAATACCAACTCTATCCTTCATAGAAATTTCTGCTAAACACTACTTCATTCTAGAAATATGCAAATTTGTTCAGAAACACTCCTCCAGCCCTTTTGTGATGTCCATAAACATATTTAATAAACTACCAAATTCCATTAAGAATGAAATTAAATTTAACAACTCCACTGCCTAACTCAAGTTTTTCCTTTTGCAAAAAGTTACTGCAGGAATTTTAATAATTTAACAATTAACAATAGAAGTAATGTAAATAATTCTATCTATAGATAATAATGATGAATAGAAATGTTCTTCTACCGAAACATGCCGTGCCCAACAGGGTCCATAATCTGAACTAGCTAATACTATCTTTTACAACATTTATTTATTATGAAATGCAACAAGATATTAAGTATTGCATTACGTTGGTCTACAGTTAACAATCTGCAGCTAAATGCGAAGAAAATCAAATGTGTTTATTTGAAATTGCATATAGGTACTACATAGATTTAAAAAAACAGTGATGATGAAGTGGAGCTCGTGAGCTCCAGTCTTTTCCGGAACAACTGGAAAGGTTCAAAAGTGCAATGGACTCCTAATTTGACAAAACTCTCTGGCCAGGCCCAGCTCAGCCACTTTGCCATTAGAAAAATAATGCCATGGCCTATTACAGCCGCCTCCACAGTAAGTGAGGCCATGTCATATGGCATAGTGCTTTGGGGTTAGGCAGCAGACACACAAGTAACTTTCGCTCTTCAGGAGTGAGCCACTAGATAAGTTTATAGGCCCCGCGCGCGGGCCACCCTTGGGAACCTAATAAGGAAATTAGTAAATTCCAATTGTAGCCCTGCAATACATTTACAATTGCATTGACTAGGTAAGTACCACATGGCACACCACCAAACATTGAATCATGGATGGAAATGCTTAAGAATAACCTCTCTGCTCCCTACAGTGTCTGATTTACTATTGTAATATCAACAACTAGGTATACTTATATGTGAAGACACTAATATATTTTCTTGGCATGTTGGCATGCTATAGCTATTATGTTTCAAGTTCATACACTGATACACATACTGATTTATGTATATTGTAAAAACTGAGTAAGTGTGAGTCGGACTCGCACATAACTGGAACATAGTGTTCCAAACCTTCATAGAGAACTTGCTTAAAAATTATGTTTGTTGTATGGGAGCCCCTATTTCATATTTACTTCATTTTTATTTAATTTTTTATTTTAAGAGGTAATATACAACTACATATTCTGTGAAAATTTAAGTAGACACATGTCATGGGAACCTCCAAACTCCTTTTTTTTTTAAATGCTGTTAACCAGTAGACTTTTCTAAACAATATTGTTAATTGCATTTAATAATTTAACATAATTTTGGGCACTAACTATTTTCTTTGAATTGTATAACTGTATATGTACTTAATAAAATTGTAATTTACTAACAGATTATTGTACAGAACATATTAAAAAGAGTAACTGCTGAGTTTCTTGTCGGTTCTTCTCAGTACAGAAACTTTCTGACACCGGTGGTTGAGTCACATTCTTTGTATACTGTGTATTTATTTATTATTTCTATCATAGTATTTTAAGTCTATTATTATGTGTATTTTTGTTTGTTTGAGTAAGGTTTGGACGATTTGAAAGCACTTGTAACAGGTCCATTTGAATAAAGATATTTCTGATTCTGATTCTGATTGGCCTGGCAACAGACAGGCAGCCAGACAGACAGTAAAGGCTTGACCTTTAGTTATTTATTGCATGCCAATGGTATATAGTTCTTAGGTTATAAGAAATAATGTGAAATGCCGCTTCAATGGTTTTTGTAAAATTGTATGAGTTTAAAGTAAAGAATATCATTATTATAAGAACATTGGACAATAGAGGCTTAGTAATTATTACCTTTCAACTATGGATAGTATAAACAAAACAGAGAACCATGTTTACTAGAGCAACTCTCACACAGATGCACCTTTCCGATACAAGAACAGTTTTTAATGTATACAATTCGTAATATTGTATTCATGTCTATTTTTTTTGTATGTTACGTTGATTAGACTTGTCAATTTGATTGAAAGTACCTACTTTGAAACAGGGCTATTTGAATAAAGACGTTTTCGTTTGTTTGAAGTGGTCTGAATAACCATTTCTTCAGACTGCTGTTTGTTTCTTTCAACATAGATTGTAATTACTTGTTCTACAGAATAATATACCTGGATCTACACTGTTTACACTGTGGTTCGAATTTTCAGCCTAACAACGATAAAAAGACGACAATTGAACACTTACCAACTTTCTGCCATTTACTCACGTGACCGAAATAAGGCTGCAAGCCGTTCAGCAGGTTCTGCCGCTTCTGAACTATTAAGAACAGAAGTCAAACACGGTTCGTTGTATTCAGAGATATAATCAATAACAATCAATATAAACAACATCTTCAAACTTTTAACATTCAACCACAAGAAACCCTTTTTCACTTGACAGCCGAAAAAAACAATATGGCCGCCCTTGTCGGTCCGAAACCAATAACGAAAGATTTAATATCTTTGGTCATTGGTTAAGTATAGGTCCAATTTTAAAAGTACCAATAAGTATCGATATAAACTAAATAAGAATTTAAATTGTAAAATATACATAGTTAACACATACTATGACAGTGCTATGAACGTGTCAGGCAACTGGACCGTGCCTTGCAAGAAAAGATAAAGAAAAGCACCACAATCCTTATAAATGATTTACAGCTCATTGAAAGTTTGAAGAAAACGAAGAGTACAAACACATAAATAAGTTCCTGATACATGAAAACAACCCAGGATACATCGAAAAGCGGGAACTTAATCCATACATTTCCCAGCTGTATAATTTATTAGCTACTCAGTAAAAGGTACGAAGTTTGTTGTCAACACTACATGCTTCTGAGCTCTATTTTTTAACCACCTACGCAATGCCATGCTCATTTATTATTTACAGTACATGAGTCAAGTGACTCAAAATTTAACCGTTCCATCGAGTAGGTAACGTAAGTACGTTACCTACTCGATGGAACGGTTAAATTTTACCATTACCTGCTCGTAAAGCATCAGAGCTGTCATTTACGAAGCTGTCAAATACTCAAGTATTTGACAGCAGTCTCTTCTGACAAATCCACTGGGGCGACTTATCTTTTTGACATATGTTTTATACATTAGCTTCCGTATCTTCACTCATTCAAAATTAATTGCTAAATAAAGATTTGTAGTTTTCTAGTTAAAGGTTCGTAGTAGTTCAGTTAGAGAGCGTCGTGGCCCAGTGGTTAAACACTCTGACCCTCAACCCATTGGCCCCGAGCTCAAATGTGACTCCTACTATGTGTTCATTGCATAATTTGCTTCTGCAAATACTGATATCAAACCGAAGCAACCCGAATAATGGCGGTATGGTCGCCGTTCACTAAGTTAGGACAAATTCCCTCGGCGAAATGTGGGCTTCTGAATGTTCCGTTAGGCATGATACCGACAATTGGTGTGCCTCTGACTACCCTGCCCGGGACATAGTCGTAAGCGTATGTATATATTATGTTCAACCAATGTCTAGTATCTCAAAGTACAAGTTCTGCACAATCTTGAGTTTAGACGCCGCTGTGTTGTAAAATATCCAGTTATATATTAATTAAATGTGTTTTCCTCAATGTAACCCTAACCAATCATCAAATTGCATTAGAAGCCTTCACACACAATCTACATCAGAATTGCAACCGAATTCCCGACACCACTGCAGGCGTCACAAAACACTGGAATTAGCCAGCCCTCTATCTGCGTCCATATTTTTAAGTAAATTACAAATAGGCAGCGCCCCCTGGGCTGCCATCGGTGCCGTGCGTGCTATCGCTAGGGGGATCGCGAATACGTCTGGCAGTGTACATGGTAGGAGACCGTCTGAAGGAGCACAGAGCAAATATATCAGTACCATAGAAATATTATGCGCCTTGTCACGTTGGTATAAAGAAGCTCGATGAAATGTGGGCTTCTCAACACTGTACCTTTGATTGTTCCTTTTGGGATATAGTCATGAGCGTATGCTGTTGTTCTTTTAGAAATAGTTTTGCCTGAAGAAAACGAGTCTACATTTCTCGGTTACATGCCTTTCTTGGTTCATGAGAAGTAAAGACAGAATTGAGCATGAATTTGTAATCATCAGCGTTCTGAATTTGTCATGATTTATTAATTGGTGTTCCAAATGTTCTGAAGACGTTTGAATCCTAAACACGAATCCAACCTTCTGAAGCCGTAAGAATCAATGAATCTCCAATTATTCCTTTTTTGAACGCAGCGGTACGTAATCAGAGAGCGTAATGAGAGCGTAGTGGCGTGGCCCAGTCGTTGAACACTCTGGCTTGGAACATGATGTTCCCGCGATCATCATCATCATCATCATGGCCTGGCCTCTCCTTTTGCAAATATATCAGTACCATAGAAATATTATGCGCCTTGGCACGTTGGTATGAACAAGCTCGACGAAATGATGGCTTCTGAACAGTGGGCTTTTGATTTTTCCGTTTGGGATATAGTCATGAGCGTCAAATCAACATTGTGTTTATTGTACAATTTGCGGCTAACTCTCCAGTGATGGAAAACACCGATATAAAATCTAAGCAGCCAGGATAACGGCGGTATCGTCCGTAATTAGCACAATTTATACTTTAAAATCTGCCATTTCTTATCAAACTACCTGACCATTTAATGCATCTAATTAAAAGTCCTGATATTGGAATATCACCAAATACTTTTTTGACCACGCACACTGAATTAAAGAAAAAATTAACCGTAATGTAATCATAATATGAAACTTTTTAGTCTGTGGCCGCGCGACAGTCGCGCAATATGTACGCATACCGTCGGAAACGTATTTTTTCGTCTGGTCTCCGGCGGGTTTCAGGATTGCAGGTTGACATTTTTGCCCGTCTGATAACGTCGTTAGCGCCGTTCTTTGGGCCCTGAAAACATTTTAGCTTCGAGCTGATTGTCGTTGGTGGCCTTTTCACGCTATTTTCAATGTCACATATTGTAATACCAAAAGTTAGAGCTTAGGTTTTAATTAATTATTCATAAAATAGTGCATAAAGCAAGTTATTTAACCATTTTAAAACGGGTACGTAGTTTTAGTAGCCAATGAAATTTGAAACTCTGTATTTCTAAGTCGTCTGAAGTCTATCAAATGCATTTTTGCCAATGAAAAACAACACCTCAATTTAATTAATTAAAAATGAATGCCTTAAGGACTCTACAGAATGTAAATTACAATGGCAAATAAATTACAATTCTTTGCGTTAATCATCACTTAAAACGTTTACAAGCCCATAAACTGAAATGTTTATTGAACATTATTGCAAACAAAATAACTCTGCTAATTCTCAATATCTTATACGGCATAATGTTTGTTTGAGAATCTCGAGCTAAGATCGTTAAGCAAAGAGGAGACAACACTCCTAAAGATAGTATTTGGTTACAGTATAGGAGTATTTATGGAAGAAAACAAAGCAACAAAAAGGTTTTTTCAATACAAAAAGTATTTCGTTGTTACACCAACAAAAAGATTGAAGATTGAAGTAAGTAACTAAAATGGACAGAATTGATTTCCCATAAGATTCGCTTGTTGACAAGACAGAAAATGTTTGCTTTACTTATAATAAGAGTGATTGGAAAAAGAAAATAAACGGAATTGAATGGCATTCTCCTTATTAAGGAAAATCGACGGTTTACGTTTTTTATTCAGTAGGTGTATAGATTTAACTGTAGGTAACTGTATATTTGAGAATTTTTGGGCCTATTGGCATAATGGGTAGCGGTTCTATTTATAGCGCCATAGGTCGCTGGTTTAAACCTCACTCACGACAAACACACATTGTGATGTGAACGTGACTTTTGCACTCATAGACGTCATTGAATGTAAATGATTAATTACTGCCAAAATTACGCATCACAAGAGACTTTATTACCAAATATATGAACCATTATCATTAAAATACGACTCTGAGAGATAATTTAATTTGCTACAGTATGTGACATGTTAATATCTTCTTGAAAAAATATTTTATACTTACCGACTGTTTATTACATTTGACAATGTACAAACGTTCTGGTAATAATGAAAATAATATAGTAGTTAATGAGTGACCGTAACCCAAAAAAAATACCATTATACAAACTTATGTACTTATAGAAAAAAAAAAAAAAATTGAGATTGCGACTGAATAAATACTTGTTAGTTTAGCATAAGACTGAATTAAATTCTAAGTCTTCTCGTAGAGGGCTCTTAGCCCGCTTTCCTCCTCCAACTGTTTGTTTGCCTTTACTGTTTGCACTGAGTCGAACCAACTGCTGTTAGTATAAAACGGATCCACAGATTGTATGCTCTCATACAAAGCCGGGTGGTCTTTATCATTTTTAACGTAAACACGTCTTACAAACACCATATTATAATACTAAACTCAGAATCAACAGACGCCGAAAATTTAAATGGGATTTCTCGCTGGGAAGTTAATTGATGGATAAATGTTTTGAGTCCTCCGAGCAGACACCTATGATAATTTATTGTTTTAGCAGTTCATAAAATATGAGAGAGAACAATATTGTTCGAAACAGAAGCTTTTGTTTGCATTATAATTCATTTTTGATATCTCATCGCCCGTACACTCGCATACTTTAATTCGTTTGTGTTAGCAAGTTTAAAATACTACTTCGGTTTTGTTAGAATGTTTCAAGTGGAATACAGTGTTTTCAGCAAATATTTGAAAACAAAAATGTTTGGTTTCACTTTAGCGAATACTATTGGTAAGTGCCTGTATAAATTAAACTTATAGTTAGTGCCGTCTTTGAAGTGGCTATCAAACGATAGAGCACGCCAATTCAAACACACCGCAAGCTTAACGAGTATTTGATAAACATCCGCGTTTGGAACCAACATTTGGCTATTTCACAAATACTCAAGTGTAATGGTCCGTTTGGGCTCGGTTTACTGCTTAACAGTACGTCAAGGCAGAAATACGACTCGATTGTTAGCTAACATAAGTATTGAGCAGCGGTACTTTAGAGATGCCGTGACAGTAGTAATAGTCTTCTAAAATATGCGTTTAAATATTTTCCATTCATTGTAAGAGTCCATTTCAAAACACGCGGTAAATGGATGTCATTGTGTATTTTTTGCCGCCTACTACTTCATTCAACGATGACAGGCAAAATAAATGCTTTCAAGATTATACTTAAACTATTGCAATGGCTAGCAACAAGTGCTTTTGCTGTTTTCTTTAGTTCGTAAGCATAATTTCAAGCCGCTATCGAGTTGTACCGTGTATGACAGGCAGAAGGGGCTGGTTGTTCCTTAGACGGGACCTCAGACGCGGAACCCCGCTGCGCCCGTGAACTAAAGGCTGCAAGTCAATAACTCTTTAGAAAACTCAAGCAACGCCGTCGTATTCGTATAACTCGATGATGTATTGATGTATTAACTCATTAAAATTCAAACCAGTTTAAAAGTTAAAGGTTAAAGACTTCATAAAAAATGCACTTACGAATGTAACCCGCTGAGAGACGGCGTTGAAATTTAAATGAAGCATGAATGGTGGAATAACACGAGATGCACAAAGGGTTTAAGGTTAGTTTACTTTGTAAATATGCATTGTTAGTTGAACATCATTCTCAAGTTCTTAAAACATAGGAAGTTTGCATAAATAACCGAATATACATATATCTCGACACCTTGTAGCTCGATACAAAAATATCTGCGTTTTGTTAAAAATCATAGTCAGGAAACAGTGGATGGTTGCTTATCCTGGACAGTCCTTAGAGGTTTTTATGAAATATGGTCATATAAATAGCTAAATTACTTTGAATAACACAGGTTTAAGGAAATCGAAGTGTTATAAAATATCTAGTTTGAGTAGTCGGTTAGTTGTACATAGATTGAAAACGTTTTCAATCTCATTTAACTCCTTTGGTTATACGAAAAGATTACAAAAGACACTGTAATCTGTGTTTTACTGCCTATTTTGGTACAAGGAAAACTTGAAAAATTATCACTGTTTTAAAAACACAGCAGAACAGTGATGTTTCAGTTCAAAATTATACCATCAGAAATCCTAAAATAACTTTCTTCAACTCACCTTATTTACGGCTAAAAAGTTTTACTTCATTGAACTTTGTGAAAAACGAGGTATTCTTTTTGGTAATTTGTCACTACTATAGTAAAAGTTCTTCTTTTATTCAAGTATTAGAATTGGGCTTAACAACATCATTAATTTACGAGAGGAACGATTTTTTTTAGAATATTCGCATCATTTCTATTCATTCCGTTTTGCTTGCAAGGAATTATCGTTTGGCAAGGGTGAGATAAAAAACGGAAAAGGGTAGCTTGATGAACCGTTGACTGTACAAAAAATAGAAAAAAGGAAATTTTGTTAGCCATTGACGACCTTTCTAGAAATATTTTAGTAAGGCCCAATTTGGCCCAGTGAAGGGAAACGTACAAAAAAAAGTGTGCCTAAAAGGACGAATAACCCAGATATTTATAACTATACGAGTATGTATGCTTATGTTTACTTTACCAAAGAAAAAAACAAGTAATATATCTTCTTCGTTCTTTCCGAAAAGCAACGATCTTGTCCCAGATACTGTACACTTACAGTCGTTCATAAAAAAGGATGTGCTGTTTCATTTTAGCGGGTAAATGACACAAACATGGCAGTTACCGTCTCCTCCCCGTCGCCCGAGGCGTTAAGCAGTCTTTATAGCTGCTTCATATAAACAACGAATAAAGCAGTCAGAGTAAATAACGCCTTGGAAGATCAACGGAAGTACTCTGTTTTATTAAACTTTATGGTTTGGCGAGTCAACATAATGAGACTTGAGGCAAGGACTTGGACAAAAATATTCACACACATACGTCGTATCTCACACTGAAAAAAATGGGCTGATAAAACTCATTCAACATTGGTAAAAAGGAACACACTTTTGTTGTTTATAAAATTTTAAAGCATAAGTTGGTTAAGAGGGAACAAAGTTTTTAGTAAGTAACAACACAGTTCGCTAGTTAGTTTTTGTCCACCAGGGTAATTGTAGACAATTTTAAACAAAGTTAATTCCAAACAAGCTTAATCACCCCTGTTTAAATTACGCTGCTTGACTTTAAATTTAACCAAACAATTTTTAAGTCAAAATAAAGATCATTACTATTTGCTTTACTACATATTCAGTTATTCAAAAACAAATAAGTAAAAAACTATCTTGAATTCCAGTTCCTTTATGTATGTAAGATAACATCTAGCAAAACTCCGCAACAAGTAAGTACCAATGTCCTTAGTAAAAACAACTCTTCTACTATCGATAATGATAGCATTAAAAATGCATTAGCTAATTAACTGCCTTGACAGCTAAAATTAAACCTGTATGAGCTTAAAATAGCATTTTAATAGGCCTACTGGCAAACCAATGAAATGGTATAATATACTTTTACAGCGCAGTCTCGTCTTATCCCAGCCACACCGCATGGTTTTAAAAATGTCTCGTATAATTTAACTTTTACATTTTATTGCAAAAGTTGTAAAATACTGACTGTACTTTGCGACTGCTATGTTGGGCTGTGTGCGCCCGAATGTAACGAATGGTTGTTCATCAATCATTAATAAAATAAATTTTACCCTTTTTTATCGTAACATGGTTAAATTTTTACACATTCCTGATGTTTTTGCTGTCAATCAATGTTCATGATACGGTTGGAAATATACCCGTTCTAAAGTGGCTTACTTCATTTTACGGTGAGTTACGACCGCCGATTTTTCGAAATGTGCATACATGCTCAAAATATAATTCGATCTTTTTAAAGGGAACTACTTATCTCTCGATAAGAAATACATACAGTGAAGTACTAAACCCCCGTACTAAAGCGCCCTAAGATTGAATTGCTAGGCTGTACTAAATTTTTGTTTTGTTTTTGGTCCATTTTTACAAACATTCGAAGTCCAAATACCTTACAATACTTGCAATACTTTTTACAATTTAACCAAAATCCAAAATGTCATTCATAAAAATATCTAACTTATTTGCAATCGTAAGTACTCCTTACACAACTTTTTTTTCTATTCGAAACAATACAAAAATATAACAATGCTAGAAACCAGACAGCAGCCAAAGAAATGGAGTCCATCAATAAAAATCATCTTCGCAATCAATAAAAGAACCTCCCAGAAGCCCGTAAGCCGCGGAGCCCTCCTTTCACTAAAGCACTCGATTCCTTTAAAACGTTCCAGGGGAAATCGCTTTTTCATCCCCGTTAATGGTGGCCCTAGCCGGGACGTTTTAATTAACTCGACTCGAGTGCTTTTTAGTTCGCGATGAATTATTGATAGAGCTTCTGATATTTTGTGCTGTCATTTTTTTGAGGGAATAATTAGGAACGTCTGGCCGACGGACAATAGATGAAGCGGTAACTTTTCAGGACTTAATGAGACGATATGAAAATAGCAATGATAATATCAGGGCACCGCTGTTTATGTAGTGGCTAATAGTGCAAAGTATTCGTGAGCAAATAAAAATGTACTTGTTTAAAAGAAACTATTGGCAATTGAAAACCTAGACAAAAGTACCTCGAAAACTACATGGTGTTATATGCAACTTTAAAGGGCCTTCAAAATAAGATCAACTCAGCTGTCAGGGTCCTAACTGGAGACTTTAAATAATAGATAGCGGACTGTATATATAGGTTTTTACTCGTTATTACAACTGTGAATTTTGACCTCTAAACAAATATGGGACCGCGACCGGTGCGTACGCTGTGTCATCGGGGATCCGGTGGTCGACCGCCCGCGGCCGCGCCGATGGCCACCGATCCATGCCGATGCTTCCCGAAGGCGCCCGCGCTCCAACATCAGCAGTTACAGTATTATTCCTAATTTCACAAACGTCAATCAAAGTTGACCACCCCTTTAAAGTCATGCCGTCACTTTTAGCTTCAAACATACCTTACGTGACAGTATGTTTGAACACATGCTCAGCTCTACGGATTTTCAGGTTCATGTCTACCCTTACCAAACGGCCTATCAATCAACCCAGATAGAATAATAATAAAAAACCTTTAGATTGAACAAAATAGTTCGTCCGATTTTTTTACCTTTAAAAAGGTGAAAGAATTGGTTTAAGTAGATATGTATTAATCATGAAATGAAAGGAATTAAGATCGCACCAGTATGCTCCACAATATTATGGACCTATAATAAATGAAAAGATGCTCCAATACTTTGTTTCATGATAAACTTCAGCCAGAAAACGCAATTGTTCGCAGCAAAATTTTTCATAATTAACGCCATAACAAAATTTCCTTCATCAGCTAAAAATAAGGGTGGAAGTTTCCAACATTAATGCGAAATTACGGGCAGATCGGGTAGGAGGGGGGTATTTGGGATCCGGATTGGTCCGGGATATATCCTGCACTAATGGGAGTTGTAGCCAGTTTGGCCGAGGTCACCCGGTTCATGTTACTATAGTAAATTAGTGTGGCGTAGGTTGGGTCGCATTGGCATATTCGATCCTTTTGGGTCTTTACGAGACGGGCAGGCAGGGTTTCTTGCACCGTTTGTTATTTAACATTTGTAACAGATTCGCCAAATAGATTTAGGGCTAATGGTGACAGCGGATCGGCAACGACAACTAAACGAATGTCAGGTTGGTTAATTGGATCGTTGGCCACCTGAACGAAATTGAGACAAATAAATTTCGGCCGCTTAAAGTTTAAACGTTGTCCGTTTAGTTGTTATGCCTTTTAGGAGGCTTTAGAACGGCTAGGAAAGATCTGACATGTTAATGATTAGCTGACCTATACCCTCACAATAAGTTTCATGTTGATACTTCAAACATTACAACATAAATCATAAATATAATGTCACTTTTTTAAGAAGAAAATAGTTCGCGATTAGTATATCTTAGCATTTGACATCAATTTCATAGCGCAGTCAACGTATGTATGCTGAAGGCAAGAACCTTTTGGCTTATTCAAATCAATTCCAAGTTCCTGACAAAACATCAATAACCAAATTACTTAACTAACACTACATATTACAACTATATTTTGTTCTTAAGACCATACAAATGGTAACCAAGCGCTTTCAGCTAAAAACTGTTCCAAAAATAGGCATAACTGAGGACATCTGTGTGACTCCCGAGGTCATCGCACACGCTATCTGCAAGAAAGCCCTATTGTCCTCATCCGGTCACCACATGTCGCGTATATCACTCTTAATGTAGGATTTAAATCAATTATGTCATTGTTGTCGGAGCGCTATCAATTGGGTACTAATTGCGTAATAATAATATTTCTCCGATAGACGCGAGGACGCAGTTAAATGCGTCATATTATAGTGGATGCTGTCTGGTCGGTTATTATTTATTTAAAAATATAGAGTGGTCAATTATTACAAGAAACAGGCGAATTGTGGTTTCGTTTTCTATGGAAGGTATTTGTTTTTTGAACAGCTTACAGAGTAATGTGTCTATTATATTAAGGTTACCTACAATCATCGAGCGTCTCGTATGGAATTTGCAATGTCTATTTTAAATAAGTTTAAGAAGGTAATAATAGCATACGCACGAATGTATTTTATGAGTATTTAAATCAAACCTACAAATGACGGTATTCGGTTTTCAAAATTAGTAAGGGATCCCACTGCTGGAGAAAGACTTATTATAGATTTTTAAAAAATTACAAGCCCAGCCTACGTACAAAAAATCCATTAGCGTCAATTAGCCAATTGACGCTAATGGATTTTTCAGTGAAACAATATTACGCAATAAGTAGCCACTTATTGCGTAATATTGTTTCACTGATAGACGCGAAGACGCATTCAACGCGTTAGAAGCTGGACATTGTCTCGTCTCTAATAGCATATAGATTATAATTATTGTGATATAAGGTTAATTATAATATCGGAGCGTCTCGTAGTAAATAGTGCTTTGTTTATTTAGCAAGTTCAAAAGGGGAATGACACACGTAATTTGCTCTCAGCTATTTACCACACTGCCTTATCGTGGAATACTCTGATGTCCTATGCCTATGGAAAGTTATATTATTGTAAGAAGGTTAGCGCTAAGTTTGAAAATACACAAAAATTTCGTTTTAAAATCCCACACTAAGCTTTGCCTGACGCAGGTCCTTTGGAATACAGTCGCTTTGGTGAATTTTCATCTAATCTATCATCCGCAACCTAGTCTAGGTTTAGACCAGTAAAGAGGATTATCATCAACCTTTATGTCACTCAGTCTTAGAAACGTTAGTCTGTTGCATAATAAACACACTAGAACAAAATCGATAACGTCAAAAGACAAATTTCGTTTTAAACGAACGGAAAACATGATAATCCTAGCGCAATTTATTAGAAAAAGCCAGCGCGTTTTCTTTGCAATGAAAAATCGTGCCATTACAGCGGGGGAAGGCACACCCCTGACTCGTATTTCAAAACAACACATTATTGTTTTCTTCCCGTTTTGTTGTGGCTAAACCGGTTATAAATTTACGAGGAACGGCTTTACTTGGCGGGTTTTTAGAATACAGACTTGGGCCCGTATTCTGAAACGACGCTCAAGCGCGCTTTGAACTGTGATTACCTGATCTACTCTTGAGTTTAGAATCTGTTCTTGAGTACGTTGCTTATGCTAAAACGAATTTCAATCTGTTCCCAGTCGAATCGAGTTTCAAATAAGATTTCAGTAGAGATTGCTTTTTGTCTATGAATCAGGCTTGTTTTCATTGACAATTTTTAATTATTTTATTGTGTTCCATTACATGCAGAAATTGCGAGATTTTGAAAATTATTAACCGGATAAAACATCATGTATACAAAGGTTTTTCTCAAAAAAAATCTAAAATTTGTCTTGCCCTATTATACTTTTATTGTTTGTTTAATAAATACAACACTGTAAACTGTTTATCCTGTAGCTTTGTATTCTTGTTATTCGTAAATATAAGCTATTTCCTGTAACGAAACGTAATTGTACCTTGACTTTGAGACACTTCTTCTTTTAATCTGTGCTGTGCATTGACTTCATTAACATTGATTTGACTTGTCAATCATCATCTTTCATTTATTTTCATTTAACATCTAAAGTATTAATTTGCACAAATCAAGGAAGAAAATACTAACTAACTTAAAAAGAAGATAAATTAGACATGTCCGCTAGAAAAAAAACAAACTTTTCGCAGCGCGAGCGCTGTCTTGTGATAGAGTTAATTAAGGAGCATCAGGACATCCGATTATAATAATCAAGGTCTTCAAAAATATCCAATGAATCCATTGTTTTTGACAAGCATATCTCTACTCAAGCGTGGTCGGGAGGTCACTTGCGTGATCACAGATCATCGCACCCCTCCTGGAAGAAAGCTGCAAGTGAAAAGTGACAACTTTTCAGGAGCGTAAAAAAACTGTCCTAAAAATTAACGAACACAGTTAGAAATATGTTTTATACATCAAATGATAGCTAAAAATATCCTTGATGGGCTTACGTGTCTATATTTTAAATTTACGTAATACATTTCGAGAGAAACCGAAAAAAGAGCGTTGCGTACTTTTTCCACGAAACATATTAAACACTTGATGAAGTAATTGTGAATATTGCATTGTTGACATGATAAAGAAGTCTAACTGTTTGGTACTATTGCAGATAATCCTTTATGACCGTTCAGATTTAGTCGTGTGTTCAATGTGTAAATGTGGTTTACGTAGGTTTTCCTCGAACAACTCGTTTAAGTGAAAATGGTTGCGTACTTTTATCTTGTGAAACATGATATTGCTTATGGTAGTATTTGAAATTGAAACTTAACTAAAAATAAATAGGTTGAAATATTTTTTGCATATCTTTTGGGAAAATATATTTGCTGTCAAAAGGATAAGCTTTGAAAAGGACGGGTTTGTTACCATGGACAGGATAGAGAGACGGAGTTTGCCTTTGACTTGCACCGGGTCAATCAATGTCTAATAATAATGTCTTAATGAGTAATGTAAAAGTAATATCAAGGAAAGCATTATGAGTCCAATTAAATATTTACCTTTTAACCGCCAGGCAATTTTCCAACAAAATGTGCCCCTAGCGCCGAGCACGTATTTTCAAGGTCAATGTTAGACACTCAAGGGGATTCAGGTATCCCCCTCATGGGTTCTCGCCTCGGCGTGGCGAGGGGGCCTAGTACCGGTGATAGGGGAACCACCGGGAAGCGAAGAGAACCCAGGCGTGGCAGTGTGGTGGACTGGGAACCCACCCGCTGCGGCCCGCAAGGGCGACGCGGGGCTGCGGGGCCAGTGGGGCCTGCAGGCGCCTTGAGGCGCGTGGTTGGGGCCGCGGCGCACAACCGGTTGGTGGGGGCCAGTAATCCGAGGCTGATCCCCCCTGTGCATCGCGGCCCGGCGGGGCCGTACCGCCGGTTACGGCAGCGGAGTTGCCCTTTGGGTGGCTCGTGGTTGCGGGCCCAGTAGGGTCTGCGAACAGTGGGTGCCAGCGGGCCGGAGTGCGGGGGTGCTCTGGCTTGCATTGCACGGCGTCCACCGAGACGGCGAAAGTGCCTGTGTACTCCAGGCGCTTTCGTGGCCTCCCCCCTTCATTGGGGGGTCGGTTGGAGGGGGCCCCATCAGGGGCTAGCACTGGCGGCGGAGCAGTGCGGCATTACTTACGGTAGGATCCAGCTTCGTCGCCAAAGTGCCACGGTCGAGTGCCGTGGGGTTTTAGTCGGTAGGAGTCCGACATAACCTCGTCGTCCCCCCGGGCAGCGAGGTATCCATGAGGATTTCCCCACGAAAAAAAAAAAAAAAAAAAAAAAAAAGGGGATTCAGGTATGATTCACACCAAAACGCAGAACTTTCATAAAAATGGTGGTTTATTTGAAATCGACACTGTTACACGTACAGACAAGAGCGCGGTCAGCTCCTCAGCTAAATATCAGCAAAATATCGGGCAGTCAGTCCTCACTGACTGCCCGATATTTTCAAAAACAAAGGGTTGCTTAACATTTACATTAACAAAACTACTTTCAAAAATCAGAATAAGAATTTGCAATAATTTAAAAGTTGGTAATGAGTGCGTCGCTAACATTCCGCACCCCAGTGCTGGTACAGCACTCAAGCACTCACAGAGATGAGTGCGACGCGCGCGGCATTCCGCCGCCACGTACCGGTCCTAGTCCGCACCTCGACCAGCCGAACCCGGCCGTCTTTGCCAGCTAACACCTCTGAGACCAGTGCGGTTGACCTCATGTTGCGGGGGGAGTTTGCGTCCACCACAAGAACCAAGTCTCCAACTTGGAGTGGTTTCTTTTCTTTGTGCCATTTTTCCCTTGGTAAGAGGTCAGGCAGAACCTCTTTAGCCGACCTTTGAAATTCAAATTCAATATTTATTTATTCAAGTAGACCAATAAACAGTACTTTCGAATTGAGAAGAATCTTAATTTTAACCACTTAATAAACATACACATAATAATACAATAAATAAACAATACTTAAAATATATGTACATAATGTGACTCTACCACCGGCATCGGAAGGTTGTTTTTACTGAGAAGACACGGGAAGAAACTCAGCAGTTACTCTTTTTAAACCGTCCAACGTTTTACAATACACAGTGAATGTTTGAATAAACCAACCAAGTCATACAGTTTTGACATGAAAGTAAATAAAACAGGAAGTAACAAGTAAACTTGGGTAAACTAAGTAAGCTTGAGCAGACCAGTTCCCGAAGGTGGCACCTGTTTTCAAGTTGACGTGTGAGCCAGCCTTCATCCCACTCAACCATATTTTAGGGAATGGAATGACCCGTCACATAACTTTGCCAGAACATCTCGGCCAGCCGCTAGGAAATACGCCATTGCTTGTGCAAGAAGAGGTCGGAGTCGTCGAATGCGCCGATGACAGGCAAGTTCGAGGATGAGCCTATGAGAAAGTGATTTGAAGTAAGTGACACGACGGCATCCGGTTCAACCAAGACATGCATGAGTTGCCTGCTATTTACCATATTTTCCACCTCGGCAAGCAACGTGAGCAATACCTCGTCCCTACGAGCCCGTTCGTTCAAGCCTACCTTTAAAGAAGTTTTGACGCTTCTTATTAGTCTTTCCCATGCCCCACCCCAGTGAGGAGTTGCCGGGGCGATGAAGGTCCAGTCCATTCCATTGTTGATACCTTCAGCATTAAGAACCTTGGTATCTAGAGTATGGACTCTCTAAAGTATGGACCGCCGCTGCTCCGCGTCAGCGCCGCGCAAGTTGGTTCCGTTATCGGAGTACAGGTGACGCGGCCAACCGCGCCTCGCAGCCATCCACCGCAGTGCCATGATAAGCGAGTACATTGTAAGAGAGGCAACTAACTCGATGTGGACCGCCCGGACTGTAAGACAAGTGAACAAACAAAACACCATACCTTCTCTCCCTTCGACGACCCACCGTGACTTCCATTGGACCGAAGAGATCCAACCAACAATAAGTGAATGGCCGCTGGTGATGCACCATTCGGGCCTTTGGTAGGTCCCCCATTCGAGGTATCTGCGGTTGACTTTTTCGCAGTCTGCATAATGATTGTGAGCTTGAATACAGGCCGTCAAGTATTATGGGCTTCCTCACGTCCATAGCGACATCTACAACGGCGTCGATATGGCCGCCTACCCGAAGCAAGTCATGTTCATCAATTAAAGGCGTTAACCTTACCAGTCTGCTACTGTGTGATAGTGGTTTTGCTTCCTTTGATGCCATGACCTCATCAGGACGCCAGGCCGCGACGCACAGGGGAGATCAGCTGCGGATCACTGGCTCCCACCAACCGATAGTGCGCCGCGGCCTCCACCACGTGCCTCAGGGCGCTTGCAGGCCTCACTGGCCCCGCAACCCTACGTGTCGCCCTTACCGGACGCAGTGGGTGGGTGGCAAGTCCACCACACTATCACGCCTGAGTTATCTTCGTTTCCCGGTGGTTCACCCTACCGCCGCTACTAAGCCCCTTTGCCACGCCAAGGCTAGAACTCCTGAGGGGGTTATTTGTATTACCAGGTGTTTTAAAAGACTAAACTTCGTTATGTTTTCAAACATTCAGTGTCACGTGCCAGGTAGGAACGGGTGCTAAGAGAAACTTAATTGTGGTTTTTACTATAGGTATTCCTAGCATTTCTTCGAGTGGTGAGTAAACCAACCTGTCTTGAGCTTCAACAAACATATTATCAAAACCAAAATTAGTTGAATCAATCCAGCCGTTACCGAGTTTTAGAGAGGATGAGACTATTGAACAGCAATCAATTTTATATACATATAGAGATGAAGCGAGCGATGCTTGGCATCTCTCTGAGGGACAAAGTGAGAAATGAGACAACTCGCCGACGCACTAAAGTCATTGACATAGCTACGATAGTTGCAAAACTGAAATGGCAATGGGCTGGTCATGTATGCCGAAGACATGATAACAGGTGGTCGTACAGAACCTTGTTTGGCCTTGTTTGACCTCGTACAGGAAGCAGAAGTGTTGGCAGACCAGCTGCCAGATGGTCGGATGATATAAAAAAGACGGCAAGACCGACCTGGACAAGACTCGCCTCATCAAGATCTTCTTGGAGGGCCATGCAAGAGGCATATGTCCAGCAGTGTACGCACAAATGCTGAGAAGAAGAAGAAGAAGATAGAGATGAATGGTTATCGTCGTCATGGAACTTTGTTGTGATTTCATTGGTTTAAAGTCGCAATTCACATGACATTTTCATTTCATTACTTGAAGCATGAAATTCTTAATAGTGCCCAGACAAAAGTGCGCGCGCTCTTATTTTTATTTTAGTAGACCATAAAAAGACAAGATAGAATTTCAAATAATAAACTAAAATTTAAAACTTTTTAAAAGACAGATTTTGGCTCCAGACATCGGTGATAGCCCCGCAAACTATGTTCTGTTTTTATAAATTCGTTGCCTCCGAATAAGGAAGGCAAAGAATGTTGAGTAAAACAGGACATGGTGAATACCATTTTTAACTCTGTTGTTTGCGTTGAAAAATAAATCACTAATATAAAAAAGTACGAAAAAGGTACGGTCCGGTTGTACGATGAATAGTACGGAAAACCGTACTTTTTGGTACAGTCTAGCAACGCTGGCAAGCGCACGACTAGTTTCTATCCACGATCCGAAGGGGCTCGAGAGCGGGAGAGGAGGCGGGGGCACGCGGCGTAGCCTCCCCTCCCGCGCAATAACAACGATTACCATAAATGGCACTTTTACTTTTAAGTAGGAATAAGTATGTTTCTCTTATTACGACACATAAATTCAATGCTAGTTTTACTTAATTGCTTTTGCGCCATAAAACTCATAGACCTACTTCCAAGAATAAATATATATTACTAATTACGAAACTGTTAAAACAAAACGTAACGCCGTACTAAGCTATTTCTCCAATTACGTCAAAATCATTTTGAAACTCTTAGTAAAATGAATACGTATCAATACTTATAAAATACAATATCGACAAAAGTTTCGTGGAAGAAATACGCAACTAGACTTGCACAGCGAGAATCGCCAAATAAATCCCACGAGAAGTAAGCAGCTACAGTTATACGAAATATTTTTTCAAAGTCTTCGTTCGAAAGTTTTGTTAGTTTACATATGGTATTATTCATTTGGAATTTAGTAAATATTTAAAATGCAAATGTAATAACTTCGTTTCCATGATGGAAACATAAATAATAATAATGTTGCAATATTTTACTTGTTTGTATTTATTTCCTTAACTTTAAGAACAAAAATTATGAAAAAAATTGACAATACGTATTGATTTTTTCTTGATCTTTTAGTGCAGTAAAAAAAAATACGCACAAGTGGAGTTGCAGCTTTTCTCCAGGGGGGGTGCGAAATCTCTACTTGAGCGCCGATTAGCACCTGAGTGACGTTTCGGAATAAGTCTAAACTGTGATCAATGAATCTGTACTCAGGGGTGGTTCTAGAATAAGATCTCTGTTTGAATCGAGTTTCAAGTCATGATTTACGCTTGAGCGTCGTTTCAGAATACGGGCCTTGGAGTGCGAAAAATTGAATCATAGTTGCTGAAAATTTTCTGTGTTGCCTTAAATTAAGACATACAAGACTTCATTCCAAATGTGATAGTTAGAGGCGAGCTAACTGTTGCTGTGAAGTTGAACAAGCTATTTTGCTTAGCATGTTTAAAACCCATATTATTTGGACTGCTTGAGTATTTTATGACTGGAGAGTTAACAAATGTTTATGAGAATACAATGTAGGTATTCAGCTAGGATTGTGCCTCTGGATGTAACAACAAGTACGCGTCGGGAGTAGAAATTAAGCTCTTTCGTAACGAAGACGTACACGTAAGAGCGAAGTACTTTTCAATGAGTAATGAGACGGTTATTTTATAAGGTTATTCATAAGGTCCGAATTCACAAACGCAAATCATCGTTGAGCATCCCTCAGAAGTATAGTGGTTCCCTTTCAGGTCTGTTGAGATTTTACAGGACAGCATGTGTAAACATAAGTATGAATGCTGCTGACATACTTTTTTTCCGTTGCAAAGTGATTAAATTTGACTTTGTAATCCCTCCGACCCTTCGGTGCTACAAAATCGATAATGGTTCATGACTGTCCAGATAAGGCCAATGTAATTAATTATTTTGCTCATGACGGTCAAAAATGGTATAATTAAAGGTTATTTTATAGGAAGGCGTAGTGAAATATGCATATGGATGTATCAGGAAAGATTTAAAGTTTTTGATAACCCACAAGCGGGTTAGGTTTTCGAGTTAGGTTCAGAACAATTGAAAAGGAATGAGGGCATATATTACTTTATGCTAATGAAGAAAAAAATATAGAATAAATGCACCTGGACATCGTCAAATACAGAATATACATTTCCTTATTATTTAGGAGTTGAGAAATTGTACCTTCCATCATTAACTTACCAACTTACTTATAATTAGAAAGTATACATTACTAGTCTTAAATGCCAACGTACGTTCTATGCAATATTAAGTGGACTATCCCCTAACTTCGTATCGTTAAGGAAATATCTCCTATCATCATCAACTCAACAAAGTCATCAGACGAGACTGCAAAATGTGTTTTCAAAGAATTGTACTTATTACTGTGCTTTTAAATACGAAAAGACTGAAACCTGTACAATAATATAGATAGAGTCACAAAGTTGAAATTGATAAAGCCCCAGGTTTAGTTGGCTAAACCAAAACGATCAGCCGTTGTGAACTCAAATCCACCTAATGGCACAGGATCTACGGTACCAGCAAAATTTCTGTTAGTTCAAGATAAAGCCAAAGCAACTTAGTTTTGCTATCGCAAAATTGCAAAGTAAGTAGTTTCTACTGTTGCAGACATACAGGGAGTAAAAAAATGGCAACAGTATTTTTAGTATCTTACTGTATTTAATATTACGTAGAGTAAACCGTATGAATAAAATCGTATTTTTTACAATTTTAACACAACAACTAGGAAATCGTACACCAGCCTTAATACGTGTTGCCCACTGTTTGACAAGGGCCACGCACCTCAACTATGAGGTGATATACAAATTATGGAGGCGTCTAAGGCCAGTGAGAAGCGTTGCTTCACAGTGATGAACCCAGTGTCGCCTCAAAAACGGGCACGTTAGTAAAATGTATCCATCATTTATCAGGCAAATTGAAATCCTACTATTCTGCCACACAGCCCTTCTCATCACGACAATGATTCCGTGTACCCCAAATTAGCAGCTTACCCCTTAAGTTTTATTGCTTCTTTTTCAACCCCTGTATTCCAGGATAGGTAGTCGCTATTAGAACGATTCTCGATAGTGCAATCTACTCTGTTCTTTCAAACGATGACCAAGGTTTGCCGTGTTCTTATTCTTTAGATAAGTAAATAATATCCTCTGATTTAGTATGTATAATATGTGTATACAAAATATACCAAAAGCAACAACACTGCAGAATATCGTGTGCAGAATAGAAAAAGAGAAAAAGTTGTTTAAATAGAGATAAATACTCGTAATTTAGCAATTATTATTACATAATATTGAAGTAGCTTGGTTAATCAGAGTCGAAACTGGCCTTGGTTGAATGTTGAATTATTTTACGTAACATAAGGCATAATGCAAAATAATTTATAGATAGGTAAATAGACATGTTCTAAATATTCGTAGATTTCTCCTTGTACGTATTCCGGTCGCCAACTCTTTTTCGACCAAGCAGATTTTTTGCTATTGCTTTGCATTTAGAACTAAAAGAACTCCGATTTCATTAACTGAACACCATTTTACACAGAGACTATTCCTACTCTTATTTTGTAAACCCATTCTATTAGAGTAAAAACTTTTCCACTAACAAATTACATCTCTCGAGACTGGTTCTTTCTTTATTTCAGAAAACGTCGTAATTCCACAGTGATGTTTATTCCGAGCTTATCTCCTCGACGGCGAGTTTAACAAAGTTTCGTCGGACGTCAGGGCGGGATAACACGGAAAATGAAGCCCCCAAGGGAAATTAACCATTAGCGGTCACATTAAATTCCATCTCATCCTTTATTTAAAAAGAAATGAACGAAGCGACGGAGAATTATTTAACGCTTGCTTAAAGGATTAACTACGCGGAAATTAGGTCAAATATGCAATAAAACCCATGGTTATCAACTTGTATACCTATACGAAGCTTCGAAGTATCTTCATTGAATCACATTCCTTCAATTATTTTTACCAGGTCATCGCTGCTGTTGATGGGTAGCACTTTGCGCCTAAATACAAGTTCTACCATATTCACTACTATTCAGTGCCTGAATTGAGATATGAGAGATTTGACTTCGAATGCTAAATGGCTTACTAAGACGAAAAGAAGAACCTAAAATACTCAACGTCTGTGTTGAATGTCGGTGTTGTCTGCAAGAATCAAAGGTGTAACCCTGCATCTCATTTGAGCCTCTCAAACGGATCATCTTAATCGCCGTCTCTCATCTCATCTCGAAAATACCTACTAATAACAACCTACAAAAGTAGTAAAGTATACTTAAAGAAAACCCAGAAACAAACATTCGGTCTTGGACTCAGGCGAGACCTCAGGGGGAAGACCGTTTTTTTCTTGGTTATCTATAGTAAGATGATAATGCTTTATCCCTAAAAATAACCTACGATTTACTCGTTGGCAATGGAAACAAAATTATTTTTAAATATCGTTATGAGGATTTTGCGATTGTAATATAACATTATTTTTATCTTATAGCATTAATGAGTTAAAGTTTTCTACTTAGAAGCAAATTTCAACAGTGTAAAAACATACAAACATACATAAATCTACTCAAACGAGGACTGCACATCCAGCATGTAACTGTCTCATACGAGATGGCTTTATGCCATGTCAGTGGTCGTATTCTTCGAGGAATAAAATATTTGACTGGATACTTTACGACTGACTGCATTTATGTCCTCATTTATATACTTTGACTGTGCGTTTCCCAATTCTATTAAAATCAAGTTATGATTTGATCGCTTTCATAAAATATCGGATTGTCGGTAAGTGATCGCTACGAGTATAAACTAGAAAGATGTTTATTATGTAATAGAAGCAACCGATATACTTCAAGAAATTTCATTTCATTTATAAATTGCATATCATATTACGTTCAATAAGGTCTAAACAATACATTCAGCAGCAAATGTGACGCCTTGCAGGGGCGCCAAGGGCTTAGCAACACTGAGTGAGGGCTGTTTAAACACAAAACACACTCAAATAATGTGTTTTACAATGAACAGTTATTTACACACATGCATTAGTAACTTAAATTTCAAATTCGAATAAATCCATTCGTTAAACATGAACCAAGTACTTATTACATAGTTAACACTGATTTATATTTAAATAATAAACATTTTAATTTACCGAACCGGGCGGTTCGGTAAATTTTGCTAATAGGTGCGCTTTTTTATTTGGTACAAAAAAGTCTTGCGAACTGTAGAAGTTTCAAATAAAGGTAAGATCATTAGCACTGAGATGGTTACCAAAAAAAACATTTGATAAGGAACACTTTGTAGCACACCAAATTCATCAATTACATTAGAATAGATTTTTAAAAATGTCGCTCTGTTTCTGACAAAATCTGCCACCGATCTGGTCACTATTGGCAAAGTCCTCAGATATTTAGGGCATGAGTGAGGTAAAGGCTCCTGTTAACATGACACTTAATTAAGTTTGTATTTTTAAGATAGAAGAAAACAAAGAACCAGTTATATCAAAATAGGGTTTTATGACTTGTTTCATTCGTTACAAACATTATCTTTCATAATGCAGGACTATCATAAACCGACTTCAATTTTCACACATAATAGAACATAAGTAAAGATTCGATACGGTCATAAAGCGGGATATACAACGTCCAATCAGACTTACTAGCCGTAAAAGAAATAAAATTAAAACTACGGTGAGTACAAATGAGGCGGATAAAATTATTTTTACGATTCTCTCTCTCAATTAAGGCGAGCTACGACAGTGGAGTGTCAGTGTTATTTAAATTTACTGCCCCAATTAGAGTTGCCATCACCCGAATGTGATGAAATCGTGGCGTGTGTAGCTTCCCTTATTAAGAGTTCTATAATTAAAATTTACTGGGCTCCGTCTGATTTGAATAAGGATGTGAATAGTTAGCTTCTTATTCATCCTTTTTGTCTGGCTACGGCAATCTTAGCCGCGGCTATAATTTTGAAACGCATTTTACTATTTGACAGAAATGAAATTCGTTTGGATATTAATGTTTCGTTAGGTTGTTTCATTAATATTATTTGCATGTTTTAAAGAATAACTGATAGAACTACTGTAGTTTTACTTATTATGTATTGCCTTAAACACGCTGAGTTTAGGCGAAGAAAGCTATCTGGAATAAAATTTAAGATCCAAAGACATAATTATGTTCGCTTTGCAATTTATTTTTCATAATCACCGGCCATCGTCCATGCTATGCGCGATTGTGGTTTAGACAGGTGACTGAAACTTTTACGAAATGAACAACGCAAAAGTTTTCGATCGCGAAAATGAAAAGGTTTTAATGGTTGAAGTTATTTTATAACACTAGAAAATTGAACAAAATCGTGTATTTCTTTGTTAGTAAATTATAACAAAAAAATGTTTTTTCTGCTTAGCCCCATGGTTGACTGGTAGAGAATGCCTTATCGGCATTAGATCCGCCATTTGTACCAATTGATTATGTGCAATAAAGAATAAATAAATAAATATAATTGATTGGCCCAGAAATTATAAATTAGTATTCTGAGTAGTCTCCTGAAAGTGGCAACAAGGGGGCTAGTCCATACAGCAGACGGATGCTCGCCAGATAGACAACAAATCTAAATGTCGAATGACGACAAATCAATAAAAAAATTGACGCTGTCTACAAGTAGCTGTGCATAGTTGGCGTGTGAGCCAGCCGTCTCTCAAGGCGCCCACCTGGTAAAAGTTGCAATGACATCTTCCAACTCTCACAAAGACACTCTAACGAAATGGGTAGCCTACACAAGTTTGAGCCAAGTCGGAAAGTTCTAGAACTTATTCCGTAAGAGAGACGTGCTACTGACAGATGTGTCTAAAATGAAACACAGGGCTCAAATAAAGTTCCTGGAGTCGTGTGATATATGATTGGCAGACAAAGCTTTGTATCATCAGGTTCGCGAACAGACGGGTTTGTTTCTCTTATGAAACAGCGAAGTGGAAGTTCTTTGAATATTTTCTTCTTTGACTGGTTTCATTTTGAAATGTGTTTACTAGTGTGTGTATAAACTCTTTTTAAGTTAGATAAGAGTTACAAAACATAACGATAAATCATTCTATGGAATTCAAGATTAAAAATGATGTGAGCCGTAGAGTCATTAATGTACTCTGATTCTAAACCAACGTTTCTTCTTACACAGTATTTTTTCAAGATTTCTGATGTGCAAGTATTCATTTTCCCGTCAAAATGTTTTTTTGCACATTAGAACATAAAAATCTGCCAGAATAATATTTTTATTTAAAAACTAGCTGTCCCAACAGACTTCGTTCTGTTGTCCAGCATTCGGTGTCACGTGACTGGTAGGAAACTGTTCCTACCAGTTCCTAGCAACTGTGCTAAGAGAAAACTAAATTGTGGTTTTTCACTATATTCCTAGCGTTTTCTCATGTTTACTCACCTTTTAAACCTTCCCTGGCCCATTACAAATATTTCAAAACCAAGGTCAGCCAAATCGGTGCAGCCGTTCCCGAGTTTTGGCGAGACTAACGAACAGCAATCCATTTTTATTTATAGAGATTGAACGGGGGTGATAGGTTGAGTGAAGCTTGATTCATGAAACTTTGAAAAATACAGTTCCAATTTTACTTCTGTGAAATTTCTTTCGATAAAGGCACCACGATAATAACACGTTATTCACGAAAAAAAAACCCGCAGTGCGTCTTCACATATTTGGCGTAAATCCAAGCCGAACTACGACAACATCGACTCTCCAAAGTTTCCTCATAAAAAACATTCGGTGGTATTTTATGAACTGTGTTAGTGAGTATTAACCTATTGGGAAGAAAATATAACTTGTGGCGGAAAGTTCGATACTCGTAACTTCGGGTTTGTTTTCTACGTGGAGTCGCAAACAACTTGTGAAGAGTTATGATAAGTGAAATAAAAGTGCTCTGCAAAACTGAGAAGGTTCTTCAGTACGGAGATTCAATAAACAAGAGTTGTAAAGCTTCGTGTATTGAATGAAGATCTCAATAATAAAAAGCCACTGTAAAAGTCCAGGCTGGTTCGAATTAGCGAATAGTCAAAGATTTTTTGAACCGCCAAACTTAATAAGATACAGAAAGAATGTGCAAAATTGTTAGTGAGTATACAATACTCATATTATTATTAGTATTTGACTACAAAAACAATAGTTACGATAGTTAGTGACATGTGAAATTGATGAAGGAAATATTTTTGTTATTTCAAACAAGCTTTACAATTGATTTTCGTGTTTTGTTTGCTATCACCTGCGCACCGCCTTTTACTGTTGCACCGCCTTTTACTGTTGCACCGCCTGCTAGATTTTTCTGCTCAGCCATATGATTGACTGGTAGAGAATGTTTCATCGGCATCGAGTACACCATAAGTGCCAATTTATTATTGTGTAATAAATAAATAAATTAGCAAGACAGTTCATCAAAGCACACCGCCGCCGCGCCAAAGTGACGCCGAGCAAAGAAACAAATTCATTCTATTATCCAGATTGTTCTCGCCTTGAATGCCAAAATGTGCTACATGGTGTTAATAAGGTGAGTTTTGTTTTCAGTCACTTACCACTATCTACGTATAAGTACCTACAAAAACAAAAGTTTCTAACCAAGCCGTAACCGCCCAATCTTTCAGAATGCGGCATTAGAATGACGTATTAATTTTTACTACTACATTTTTCTGCTTAACCTTATGATTGACTAGTAGAGAAGGTTTTATCGGCATCGATTACAACACTAATGTCAGTAGTTTGTATAATAAATAAATAAATTAGCAAGACAGTTCATCAAAGCACATCGCCGCGCCAGAGTGACGCCGAGCAAAGAAACAAGTTCATTCTATTATCCAGATTGTTCTCGCCTCGAATGCCAAAATGTGCTACATTGTGTTAATAAGATGAGTTTTGTTTTCAGTCACTTACCACTATCTACGTAAAAGTACCTATAAAATCAAAAGTTCCTCACCAAGCCGTTTATCCGCCGGATATTTCAGAATGCGTCTTTTTAAAATGACTTCTTTATTTTTACTGTTGCACTGTCTACTCCATTTTTCTACTTTGCCTTATGATTGACTGGTAGGGAATGCTTTATCGGCATCGAGTAAATCATAAGTGCCTATTTATTTACTTATTGTTGTGTTTTATAATAAATAAATAAATTAGCAAGACAGTTCATCAAAGCACATCGCCGCCAAAGTGACGCCGAGCAAAGAAACAAGTTCATTCTATTATCCAGATTGTTCTCGCCTCGAATGCCAAAATGTGCTACATTGTAGATGCCAGCGGAATGTCTCGCGCCAACTAACTTTATGAGATATGTGTTTGCTTCAGACAATGCTTTTATGTTACCACGATATCAGTTACGAGCAAGAGTTATTATTTATTATCCTTTATTACGTTCCATTTGTAATTGTTATGGCTGCAGTATTTTGCACAAGTTTGAACTAGACTGATGTTGCATTGTGTTACTTGTTCAATTTTGCGGGGTGCAATTTCAATTAGTTTTTTGGTTGCTATAACGGAAAAGCATGCAACTTTGCATATAATTTAACTAAGTCACTTAAGCACAAACACAAAATATAGTTTTAATTACTGATAAGTGCTTATAATCATCCATGACATGTGTCAAAAGTAAATACTTAGAATGATCAGAAATAACAAAACAAACACAAAACGTACTTTGAAAGTATTCAATATTTTAGTGAATAGGAAAAATCTACAACCCATGCTTAAGTAGCCAAAATCACTACTAAGTTAAAAGTATAAAGCTATCTAGTAAGTTAAAAATAAAAAGTTAAATGATGTTGGATGAGCATATGAAGTTAGATTTTTTTCATTTTGTTTTCTTTATGCTTGCAATTGCTTGATTCAGATTATTTCTATTGCAATAGTCTATATAAGTAGCATTTTGGTACTTCGAATATTATATTTTAATAACACATTTGTCACAATGTATCGTACGCGGACACCTCAAACAGCCTAACGTTGAGCAAACAAAAATGATTGTTTTTATAATTACTAATGATTTATGATTGTTCTTTGTGAAAGCTACCATTGCTGGCCTTCCCCGGGGGTCTGCCCACGTTATGAATTATAGTAGTTAACGACTGTCCGGTGCAGTAATACTCATTCATCAGTAGCCCAAAGTGAAGTTGTTCAAATTACCAAAACTCAAATTTATTCATTCAAACTGGTCGGGACTGAGTTATTGAAGATCTTTTAACATTTATGAACACCAATCACATAAATAACTTCCAGTTACACGTTACTACGCAGTTTCCGCAGCCTATACTATAGTTTTCAACACACTTGCTCATAAAGTGGCTCTTATTTCACTGCAATTAGGCACATAATGACACCTATAATCAAACTGTGACTTTTTCATTACTATTATTCACTAGTGAGTTATAGAGTTTTTTTTTATAGGTTGAATTGCTTTGTTCTTAAAAAAGTTTCGATACAAAAAAGATCGTGTTTATTAATACAAATAAGAATATATTTCAAATTATAAGAATGAATAAGGAAAACATTAACTATGTGCAAAGGTAAATTACATTATTTGGTACATTAAATTCATCAGCATAGCTATTTGAGCGGTTGGCGCCTTTTTTCCTTTACTGTCGTTTATTTTCTTAGACAATATTACAAGAATGCTCCAAGTCTGGGTATTTTATTAGTGGCCAGTTCGACATTCGAATGAATCGTCTTTGGTGAAAAGCTTTCATGTTTTTTTTTTATATGCAAAGAAAACGATAACATACAGCCTACCTCAGAATAAAATCTCATTGCACCTAAACATTTTTGACTCACGGCGTTCTATTCCAAATTCAAATCACTTTATGCATTAGGCCCAGACTCCACCAGAGCTGAGCGGAGATGTGCGGCGTCGATCGAGCTGTGTTTTCAACAACCAATAGAATCACATCTCCACATCTCCATGTGTGAATAACGCAATTCCATTGGTTGTCGAAAACACAGCTCGACGCCGCACATCTCCGCTCAGCTCTGGTGGAGTCTGGGCCTTAGGGCATAATGAAATCCAGTAGGTACAACATTATGTCTCGGCTGGACCGTAGGGCTATATGACTTACTTTAGGAAAGGTTTACATGACTACATAAAATGACTTTCTAACATTATTTTATTCACAATTGTGTTGAAAAACGTCGTATGATACACGTGTGTATTGATGATTACCGTCCTCGGCTCTCTTAAGACCCTCGCCTACGGCTCGGGTCTCAATGGCGCCTCAGCGGTAATCACCAACATTACACACTTGTACCATAATGTACTATTATATTACTTTTACTTTTCTTAGCGCAGCCTACCGACTGTGGCAAAAACTTGATATTTTTAAAATAATCTGTTTTTTCAAAAGGACTGGTTAAGTAACATGATCACTGATATGAAATCAACATAACTTATCATTAACGGCCTATATACGTCCCACTGCTGGGCACAGGCCTCACCTCAACTATGAGGTGGCGCGAGCAATACTCCAACACGCGTTCTCAGTGCTGACTGTGATGAAAGCTGAACTTGTCTCGCGCTTTTTCTCGTGCCTCAAATCGCACAAGATAACGAGTGGCAATATTTACAATGATTCAATGATGGAACTCGTTAAAGCCATTTTTAGCTTTTCTTACGAGAAATCTGAATGAATTACCACATTAAATGAATAAGACGCTACATGCAACAGGTAGGCAAAACTTCAAACATGTTTTAATAAAATAAATTATTAGGTTTTTCAAATGGTTACAAATCAGTATCACTGTTCAAATATAACCAAAAGTAATCCAACAACGTCGTTGATGGGCGTATTTGTTTAAGTAAAGTAATCAATCACCGAGCACAGTGAAGAGGCTGTCAAAACAAACATAGTATTTAGTATTTGTTCCAACAAAGTAATTACTGAGCAATCATTCCTTGAGGAATGATAATTATTTCCGAACGATGTGTCTTTGTACCTGATATCTACTAAGCATTTCAATAATTATGAAAATACTGGAAAAAAATGTGACTACATCAACTTTTGGTTACAGGATACTCACAAAAAATGACTTGTGAACTAAGCCATTACCAACAACACTTGCGCAGTGGCACCTTGGTTCATCGCGTAACCAAAATTGGTTGCGAAAATGACAGCAAATGTTTCTTTTAGACCAAAGTTGAAAAGCCAAAAAAGTTATGCTTTCCATTTTTCAATTTGGTAGTTCTACAGAGGTTGTTTGACATGTTAATTTTCAGTGGAAGAATTCAAATTAAATTAAATGTACATATTACGTTTTAGTTTCGATGAGAACCACTTAGGTTATTACAAAAACATTATACACTGCAATAACAGTTTCGGTCGTTTTGTATAAAAGTAGTTTTTTCGGTGCATCTGCACAGAACGACAAACTTAAGATATTAGAGGCGTTTTCCATCCAAGATCCGAGGGAAACAGCGCTAAAATCCTACGTGAATTGAATTGGATAGAAACATGTCTAACAAACGTACTCGTATCAATTTGTCAGTTTAACCCCCAAATTCATAAACGACAATCAACGCTAAGCACGTAAAAAAACGCGCTCACGCTCATTCTGTCCCTTTCAATTCTATTGACATTTTACGGGACGTTGATTGACGTTTGTGAATTCAGGGGTATGCCAACTAGTTGGCAGTTAGGTGGTTACCTCGTCGTCGTTCTCATGGCAGGCATGGTATCCATGAGGATTTCTCCACATTATTAAACTAAAAACTGCATCGACATTCGAGAGTTTACCTACGTTATGGTAAACTATAATATCTTCTCCCAAAATCCTCTGCAACTCTTCTGTCAATGCAGTCCCAACAAAATCCCTCGTTAATCCCAGCACGTAATTAACTTCGCAGCCAGCCAGAGATTTACGTGAACACTGGGCACAATTAAATTTGCATAGGGAATGGCATAAAACGAGTCAAGAATAAGTTGCTGGCGCGAAACTAAATTTTACAGCTTGGTCGGCATCCCGGCGAAGAAAGCAGCTAATTAATAACGCTTCCGTGCCCGCTAATGACGCTCTGTGGGACAGTAACAAACAAAATGGCCGCGTAAAGAAGTCACAGTTACGACTCGTGATTTAGAAAATTATTTTCAAATTTGAAATGTTCCATCGTTGTTGCGAACTTCGTTAACTAAATGGTATATTGCATATTTTTTTCTGTCCAGGCACTATTATATTATTATGGAAATATTATGTGATAATAAATAAAAATGTGATGTGACATCTGAAATGCTTGCTTCAATGCTTCTTGTGAACAGAGTTTTTCTCAATTATTAATGTGCTTTTATTCATCAATCACCTAATAATAATCCTATCTTTAGGTTGGCGAATGTAAACGTGCTATGTACATAATCATGAGATATACAAGATGAGAATAAACTAGTTCAAAAGTAGAAAATAATTAAACTAACAAGTGAAGCATGAACTTTCACAACAAGAACTTATTTTGAAATCATAGTTGTTATTTTAAACTTCCAAGTTCCATATTTAAATAGAATACCTAGGATGGGACTTAGCATTTCTGCTTGTCTGTCTACACAGCTGCTTACCTCAGCGTAGCAGCTTGCTCTGAAATAGTTTTGAATTGCTTGTCCAACTTTATTTAAAACAACAACTTGAGAGACGTAAGAAACCACTATGTTTTCTGAATTATTGTTTTTGTGTAAAGCATTGTTATTGTAGCTTTGGCTTTCTATAACATGCCTCTAAATTTTGTTGTTTTTATTAGGAATTAAAATTAAGTTGGTCACAAAACTTCAAACGAATGACCACCACCATAACCACCACTTCCTTACAAGAAGCTCCTCCTTCCTCACGGTCTAGAGATATAGTCGACCATTGAAACAACACCTCAAATGTCTTGCAGGTAGAAGCCAGCAAAACAAGGAGGTACCAATTGCTCAAAGTAAACATTCTCACGTAAACCAACATAGTGCAAGTTTATAAAATATTTTACTGCTGCATTTTGTAGTTCATTGTAAACAGCCTGTTTGAAGTTTTCCCGAAACGGCAAGTTTACTGCCACATCCGCGCTCTTGGACATTCGTGAACAGTATTTTTCATATTTTACGACATTTTGAATTTACGCCTCCCGTGAGCGATGGCAGATATAGTGAAAACTTGACTCTTCGTTTTATTTTCGTGTTTTGTCTGTCTGTTGCGCCGCGGTACGTTTGTTTCTGTTTACTACTGAACATTTTGTTGACATACTTTGCTCTATGAAAATATTGCAATATTGTGAATTAGTATGTATTTAGTTCTAAAAAAGAAAGAAAGAAAGAAAAACATTTATTGATTCTGAACATCGCAACAGATAAAAACATACAGAACGAGGTGGTTAGTAAAAAACAAAAAAATAAAACAAACAATAGAAAAACAAAGAACAATTTCCACCAGGCAGCAATAATAATAAGTATACCTACACTGCGGAAAATAAAAGGTGAAAATGAATGGGATATTTCCGGTAATCTCTATATATAAAAATGGATTGCTGTTCGTTAGTCTCGCTAAAACTCGGGAATGGCTAGACCAATTTAGTTAATTTTGGTTTTGAATTATTTGTAATGGTCGAGGGAAGGTTTAAAAGGTGTGTGAACATGAGAAAATGCTGGGAATATTGTGGAAACAACAATTTTAGTTTCCTCTTAGCAACTGTTCCAGTCACGTGACACTGAATGTTTGACAACAGAACGAAGTCTGTTGGGACAGCTAGGGATAGTATAAATTACGTGTTAGTCGCTACATCATACGTCTCGTTTGAAAATGAGAAAATGGTACGTCAATAATTGTGAGCTTATTTTAAAATGTTGATCACTCCTTGCAAAGTCCTAAAGTGGATCGCGAAATTATGTCAAGCTCAGTTTATGCCAGCAGTGTCACGTTTTATCTGATGTCGACTGTACTTGTCTAAATAGCAACTGCTAAAAACTGCTTCTGAATGCAATTTCCCATCTCCATGCAGCGAGACACATGTCCGAGATAACTTGCATTACATAATGCAGACGGGACACAAGTGTGCTTAAGGGTAGAAAGAGGTACCGCACAAAAACTGTGTGACACCTTTCGTGCACCGGTATTGGGACTGTGGGATTTAAATAATGCTTTGTAAATTAAACTGAAGTTGCAGTTTTTGTTACTGACAAACAAGTTTAAGTTCTATCGTTTTATAAGGCAAAGAGAGCGGAGTTAGAGTTGCGTACAATTCACGGCTTACTCTCTGAAGATGGATAACACCGATAAAAAAACCCAAGCCGATAGTGACAGTTTTCTCACCCCTTGCCATGTAGGGTTCATATTCACTCGGAGAAATGTGGGCTTCTGATTGTTCCGTTCACCATGATTATATATGTCGTAGACTAACCCGTTTGGGATATGGTCAGGTTTATGAGGGTATGTCATGTTTTGTAGTTCTGACAGACTGAAATTGCGGTTAGAGCTTTGGTGTCTCAACCCGGAGGACGTGGGTAGGAATAATGCTGAACAACAACATTTTGTGTTTCGAGTTGGCTAAGACATTGGAGGCTGATAACATCCTATCTGCAAAGTAAGATGCTTCATGCTACTGCATACCACCTTTCTCCAGAAGTGTCAATCTGTCGACATTAGGTCATGGAAAGGAGAGGTGAGAAAAAATGCAACTTTGTGTTACATCAAACTAGTCTTGCGCACTCAAAAAACTCCTCTATTTGAACGTTTTTATTTTTTTCTTCCTTTTTTAAGTTTTTGTTATCATTTATTTTTTAAGTTAATGTTTTTTTTCTTTTTTTGTATATGCGGTGCAATGCACTTAAAAATGTACTTGTTTTATGAGCCTTGTGGCCAATAAAAGTATTTTCTTTCTTTCTTTCTTTAACTCATTGACATTATCCATTACGCTTGAAGTCACCCAGGAGACTTTCATTTTATCAAATCAGCTGTTTTTAAACTCATATTCTTATTTTATCATTTCGTTTCCATTTCTATTTGTCAGTTTCACTGTTAATCAAATCGTCACAGCAAGTTTCAAAAATAAAACCTCGCCTAGAAATAACGAAACTTCATTCCACGAAGGAAGTGAGCCTATTTAAGACGGCCTTATCGAAGCTCACTGCAAACACGGCTTTTGTTATACAATTAACTTTTAATTTACTGCGAAAGCGTTATCGCGGAGCCTTCGAGTCGACTCCATTATTTTCAGGAAGTGGAGCGTTATAGGAAAATGTTCTCCATTTTCTGGAATAGGCCCGCGGCTGGTATAGGGTGTTTTAATTTGAACTATAATAGACGGTTGGTGTGATAGGCAGTTGCGTTTTAAGTTAGATAAGATTACACATTAGAAGCATGTGAAATTAATAAGGCTAATTTTTGAAGTTATTCTGTGTTGTTTATTGCATTAGGTTAGGGGGTCCTTTTACGAGTTAGATTAGATTTAGTCTAATATTAATCCCTTTTCTGTTTTAATGCGACTTATTCATCATATTTCGGTGATAGCGAAATAAAATAATGCAAAGGCAACTACACAGTTCAAAATACACTATTAGGCAGGTAGGTATCTGTAGGTATCTTAATATCAGAACTACAGAATTGTCTACAAATTTTACATTTTGACGTATACGATTTTATTTAAATAATATTTAATGCACAAAGAAAAATTACAAAAGGCAGACTTAATGCTAAAACCATTCTCTACCAGTCAACCTCTGGGCTAGTTGAAAATGCCGTGCAGAGTTTCATGCCATTATCAGAGATTGAAACTTAGATTGCGAACTTATCCTATTGCGCGAAGGGGATGGCATTAGCGCGAACAAACAAAGATAAGATAACAAAGATGTCATACAACCCGCGGCCAAATTGGGGTCATTCGATTTGCATATAAAGGGCCCCGTCAATGGCACCCATGGCCGTTGTTTTCTTACGGTTGGCAATCGCGAGCATTTCCCATTGTTGTGGTTGTAAATGTTGCTTGTAAAATGTTTGACTATGAAAATCTAACACTATTTATACTTAGGTACTGACTGCTTACTGAGAAAGTACTATGATAATTAAATTATATAAAATAGCTTTATTTTCACTAGTATTTTGATGCATTACTTAACATAATTAATGCTGTTGTTCAATGTCAATCAAAACTCAAAACCAAACAAAAGACTTCTGAAGAAAATGGACAACTGAACTATTTTTGTTGTTTCAACTTTGGTTCATAAGAAACGAGGTTTTGCTGTAAATAATAATCCAGATCGCAAACACTCATTCTTTGTAACCAGTCACAAAAAGTAACTACAACACTTTTTTTCCAATGTGCCAATGTCGACTATCAATTTCAAGTAAATTAGTTTTATTTGGTTCCAAACAAATAACTCTTCGATTTAAGAATGAAAATACAAAATGTTCGCATTTCCCCATCCAAAGATAACATTATGTTTAAAGTAGACAGCCATAAATCCATCAGCAATAAACTACGGATGAGAAAGTACGTGACTGTACCACCTAAATGCCCACATCTAAATATTTACTGCTACATTTTACATCTATAGATAAAAGTGCATTTTATGATTTTCGTGGAAATACTCTCGAAGTACCTAAACGTTGAATTGCTTAGGGGTGTACCCATTTTTATGCTTGAGCTAATGTTGTCTTATAAATTGAATGCCGCTCCTACAATGAAAAAAACGATTAAAGCTTGAAAAGGGGGAAGCAATATTATTTCACTTCTAATATAAATTACTCATCACTACTACTTCATCTAAATACAGTGTTTTGTTACTCATTAATTTTGATAGCGCGTGTGTTATCACTTATAATGTATATCTGATATTAGTACCCTCACATAAGAGTTTTGGTTGGATAAGGTCAGTAAAAACCTACTACTAATATTATAAATGCGAAAGTTTGTATGTGTGGATGTGCCGTGTTGCTCTTTTACGTAAAAACTACTGCATCGATTTTATTGAAACTTTATAATAATGTGGCTTATGCATCTGAATCGCACATGAGCTGCAATTTATAAAGATAAATAACTTTGTCTTTTTCAACTTGTGTCCACGCGGACGAAGTCGCGGGCGCCCACTAGTCCTTAAATCAGATCGCTTGAATAATCACACAATTCAAGTGCAACTTTACAATCCAAAAATGTTGATGATCAACTCGTAAATTTTACCAAAAAAGGTATTTTGGTGTTAAAAGCACAGGTAAAGCATAACTGTCCCTAAGTTTCCTGAAGTTGTAAATTCAAACAGGACACGATAAATTCAGTAGCAGCTTTGCAATGCGACCTTATTAACGAGACCCAGACTGCCCTAAATAATTAGCCAATTACCTTTGTTTATTATACACAGACATAATTGTAAGTTACGCTCATGAGCCACGAGTTAAGTAATTAGGCGTATATTGAATAACCCTTTTAACTTCCACTTTACATGGGGTAAATGTCTCCTAACTATATCGTTTACAGTAATGTACGCCTGTAACAATTAAAGTAATTAAAGGAATTACCAATTCTTTGTAGAGACACGTTATTAAGTTCGTACACTTGTGTATTATATGAATGTAAAATATTGGTTCTAAAATATTAAATAAACGTATGTTGTAGAACAAGATCCTAACTTAAATAAGCCCTTAACCAGTTGCCACCAGGCAACCACACTCTTGGTTACCGCCAATCCTAAACTTAATTGTACATTTTGGACGATCGATCACACCGATAACCACCAATATTATACCTATACATTATAATTTTTCCTATTTTAATAATAAATATCGCTAATTTAAATCATTAAAAACGGGATTGCTACCATGTACCTTTTTTGTTTTGAGTTTCTGATATTTCATATTTCATTTTATTTAATGATTTAAATGTAAGTGACCATGAATGTTTGAAGAAAAATATCGCTTATTGTCAAGTTGCTTTAAAAAGTATGAAGTTATTGCAAGAATAGCCTTTTGTTTTGAAAATAAGACCTTATATATAAATGCTGTCTTACATTTAGGTTATAAAACAAAGCTGCAATTGAAAAACTTTTCCTGAGACAAAAATACATCAGTAAGAATTATCTACTAAAATTCATAAAAAAGCTACGAAACCAGCTAGAGCCGTTCGTGTAAACAAAACGGAAAGTTAAAAAGGAGAACACAATAAAACGTATAAGAATACGGAAAATGGTTGCATTTCGACTTGCGAGTTGAAAATTTATTCGGCGGAACGAAATCGTGCGGAAAATTTGCAATTTAGAAGTAAAGGGGGAATGCCAATAAGCCATCGATTATGTAGATGCAAGCCTTTTGTGCAGAACTGCAGAGTTATCTTTGCAGTCAGTACGCCTTTTAAAAACGATTTGTCAGGATATTTTCAATGGAATTTCTCTATTATTCAGTGTTGAAAGTTAGTCTTGGTTTTATTTTAGCATTTCAGGAGTTGCACGTTGGAATCGAATTTGCTTTTTGTAGAGTAACTACATTAATTCCTCTTTTTATCGACTTCGTTTGCAGTTTTAAGGCTTTTGTAAAATGGAGAGAACGTAGTTTACCTTTACCAGTCTAAAGGAAACGAAAATTGTTACAGATTGGAATTGGTTCATGATAATATTTCTAGGCTTTTATTTAGATGATTACTAAAGACCAACTTGTACCCGGTATAAGTACGATAAATCTTATGATCATCAAAGTAAACTAAAAGCTATCCTATGTAAGAAACAAGAACTAGTTTTATCATTGTAGGATTAAAATGGTTTTCTAAAATTTATTAGAAAATAATCTTATTGGTCACTCAGAAAGCACCTATAAAAATGAAAGAATATTATTCGAAATCATTTCACACTCGACATCACTAAGCTATACAAGCTTTGAGTACCGGCACCGAACGAAAATTCTTAAAAAGGTTTTTTTTTGGAAAAACATGAATTATAATAGACTTGACATCACTGTGCCCAATAAAAACAGTCATTTTCATGCACACGACAGTCTGGATAGTGAGGAAATCCGCTACCCCTCTGGTGTAGCAAATTAAGCCTAGTAGCCAGTTTCTAGACCGTTACACCAAGTCGGTCGTCCAGAACGAATAATGATGGTTTGAATGTTGACTGTACAAAAGTCGTCTTTAAGTAGAGCAGCGCAATTAAAGGGCTCCAGCCCTACAGGGCATTAATACACTGTTAGTTTTATTACCAGAAGTAGGGAAGGGATTTATAACCTACTAGATATCCAGGAAAAAGGCAAAGACACTGAGGCCTCATGGGCTAGCACCGTTAGGTTTCCGGCGGCAGTTTCCGCCTGATACTCGGCACGCGATCGTACGCGGTTTTTGTGATAGGAACGCCTCCTCAATGGGGAAATAGAGGGTTGTGTTCTGTAAGTACTGGCTTACTGGCACAATCATAGTATTATAAAGGAAGAGGCTTTTGTAGTCGATTCATGCGATGCTATCGGCATCAAAGTGAAGGTATTGTGTTAGGAGTCATGATGCTTTTCAACTCTGCAGAGGTTACCAGGTTATACGAGGTTCAGGTTCAGGTTGTCTGGATTTGAACTCGTGAGCTATATTCATCTAACGCAAAATTTTGTTTTGTGAATCACATAAAATAGGTAAATCATATCTCAAAATTGTTATAATTTAGTCGTAGCTGCAGCAGCTGAATTTATTATTATTATTAAGCCAAGATTATTTTGTCTATGCTGTTGTTAAATTTTGCATTGGAGAATTAACTTGAATGAAACTGAATTATCCAGCCCCAACAGACGTTGAAAGTTAATCTTCAGGCCTAGTGTGAAATTCACGCGTTATCACGCGTTATAAAAATTCTCACAAGTGCTTTTGTGCAAGAGTACAGTACTGAGAGTTTTTGTTTGAGATTTTTCAGGATTTTGGTACGGAAATATTATTTTCATCGCCAACATAAAAGCGTTCTCATCCAAATGTAGCGACAGTCTCCCAAACTTTGTTGTCCCATATCCCATGTCTGTCCAAACAGCGATCTATTCATGACCTTGCACATGTCTCTGTAACTTGACGCTAGGGTGCGCTGGCGTCGTCGCTGTTTGTCCAGAAACCTAATATGGCACATTAGACTTGTTTTGTCTCCATTATCTCGGCTTTGATGATACCAACTAGTGTACACGTGTTTTGCCCAATGGAGCAAAAGGTTGAAAGGGCTATTTTTATATTTTGGGCTATGAAATGATGCCATACATACTACTCGTATGCATCACATGCATCGAATTCCCATGAGAAAGTTCTGGACATTCTGACATAACAAGTTTGAAATCGAGTTCTTAAAATAACCCTTTTATCCTTCTAGATTGGACGTTTATTCTGCTGTTTTGAATTTTTCGATAATAAACAATTTGTTTTCTTTTAACCAATTACATTTCAGTAGGACATAGTGGAAGGGAATTAATAAGCCTCCGCTTTAGGTGAATCTGAAATTAATTTTTAACATTTTGTTAACGTCTGTTTTTGTACTTTAATATTATTTCTGATTCTTTCAAGCATCTAATACGTCACTTGTATAACAATAAAAAAATGGATTAGTACTGCCATATTTATGAACAGATGCAGAAATTAGCAATACACCTCTCCATGAATTTGCCAAAGTTGGGGATCAAATACTCTACTTGCGACGCTTCAAATAGGACGTCGAGTCCTCTACCCATAGCGCCGTCAGACTAATCAAGGACAACTTAAAACAAATAATAATTGAGAAGGACTTAGTTCCAATTTTTGAAAGATCCTTGCGATCATTCACCACACAGAGGCGCCACGTCGCCATACCTATCTATTTCATATAAAAAAGAATTTTACGTCGAAGAAAATTGCGTGGCAAACCATTAATCAGCAACACAATGCATGTCAACCGAGCGACGCGTGGCTTAAGGGGGCCGTCCAAATTTCCTGTATAATGGGGAAATGAATGGAAAACCTTTTCCGTCTCTCTTGCCTCCGTCATAGAGCAGCAGAAGGGCCACACTGTCACTGTGGATACTTGTACAATATTTACAAATAACCATGTTTTATTATTGTTGGAAGTTGCTCCAGCATTCTTGTACTCAAGTGCAACTTTGCACTAATAGCAATTTAAGTGCGCATTTGAAGCTTAAAAATAAATGAATAGATGATCATCTTTTAAGTTCTTTGGACTTGCCTATCTGATTCACGTTCTTAAATAATTTAAAGCCCAAAGATATTTTGACGACCGATTTGGCTACTACTAATAAGTTGGGTACCAGAAGTCGCGGGTTAATCCCGGCATACTACAAACATGTGTGTTTTATTTTTCGAGGCATTCGTATTTTGCCATGTTATTTTCTATAGAGGGAAGTGCATTAAATTATGTGAGTGAATATGCATCTTTTGATATGAGATCTTTAGCATAAACATGAGTAGTTTCAGTGCTTTAGGTACGATACTAAGGGCAACTTAAGATAAGCCATTATCAAGGCGTTTTTATTGAGTTAGACTTCTGTGTTTACCGATTCTTTGTGTTCCCTCGCTGTATGTTCTCATTCTGTGGTTTTTTGCTGAGCACAGTACTCGAGTGTCAGCAAAAAACGGCGCCTTTTTACTTTTTATTGTACTTTTTCCTGGTTTCGTTTGCGGTATTCGTTTTTGTGAAGACATTATTCACACATTGACCAATAAAAACAAAGCTGTGCGTTTTTTGTTTTAGTTGGGTCAACTTTTATTGTTCGGTATATAGTCTTAGGAATTATGTTTTTTTATGTAGGTAACAAGAACAAACTTGGACAAAGAAACATTATTATATTCCTCGTAGTTTGTTATCTAATAGCACACATGTGTGTGTGTTAATACTACAGAATGAAACAGTTACGTGTTGCTAGGAACACAATGTAGGTAGGTACATCACTACTTAAAAAAATGTTCATTTGGCCTACCTAAAAAGTAAACAGCAATAGCATAGGTTATCCAAACTTTTCAGAACTCGCGTTTTTACCTTATCGTGAGCCTAAACACAAATTCTGTGAGCAATTTTATTTTAAAATTTGGTTTTGAATTCCGTGCAACAAATCAAACAAAGTAATAAAGACTGTAGGTAGCAAAATTTTACGACTCCTGAAATTGCCCATTAAAACAACTGATACAGAGCCGTTAAAATATAGTAAATTGATTGATATTACAAATTAGTTGAAATGGGACAAAAGGCAGAAATTGCTGTATATTTAATTTATTTTGTTCGAGAAGAATACATTCATAAATGCGTAATTGTATGATCAGGAGTCAATTAATGATTGCATGTTCATTTCACAAACCACGGTCAGTATTTGCTGCAGGCTGTTTATATTATGATTTTTTATGTATATAAAATATTCAGCTTACTAATAATCTGCCCAACTGATCATGAACGGCTAGCATTCAGATGTAACAATATTATGCATAAAATCCTCCACAGTACAAATCGCGTTATAATTCACAACAGATAACAAGTATCGGTAATAATGGGAATTGTTTAGCGAGTCCGTTTATCAGTAGGCCTAACAAGTATCTGGGGCCAGTGATGTGTCGACTCGACTTGCTAACTCGAGTTGGGCTTGGCTCGAGTTAACGCCAGTTGAATTCTTTCTGACTCGAGTTTGAATAGAGCATCACCTGAATATTGAAATATTCTTTAAACATTATCAAGTATATTTAAAAAACGGTTGAATTCAATTTAAACAGCATGAGAGAACAACAAGTGAAGTTAGGCATAAATAAAGAGGATTTAATCCAAAATGCATGTTTTTTTTTAATTATTTAAACTGTACGTTCATTTGTCCTGAATATTTTCTTAGTCAACACCTCGAGTTACGTGATTATACCGAGTTAGCACATCACTATCTCGGGCTATCTCGGACGGGCCATTGACAAATCTGCGGCGTCTAGCCATTTCGTTCGCAATAGTTTAAGACAAGGCGGTCGAGCATTACTCAACCATGGCCAGGCCATTTAACAGTGTCAACCGCGTATTTGTACCCGACCTTCGGGTATTCCCAATGCTTGTAACGCAAACGGATTGCTCCTCAATTATGCGGGAAACGCAGACGTTATTAGAACGATTAGTTCTATGTTTCGCAGAGGTTTAGAGGATTGTGGTAATAGACAAATGGAGTCGTTAGATTTAATTGCGCGGAATGCTCTGGAGGAGAGAAAAAGTTGTGGCTTGGCCTGCTTGGGGGCTCTGCTTGCTACTTTGTTTATGAATTAGCCTTAGATACTTGGTCCCTATAATTATCTTCTTATACATCCATCCATCCATTTATACAAGCTATTAAATTTTGTTCACAGGCAAAATGTGGCGTGTGGTTGACTGGTAGAGAATGCCTCGAGGCAATAAATTCGCCATTGTACTTTCATTTTGACGAAAAATATATAAATGTTTATTAATTATTGACCGATGACCAACAAAACACTATATTTATCTTTTAGTTAGTTAGTTTTACCTGTAGGTAATATAATAGTAAGAAAAAATAAGATACCTACACTTTTATCTACTTAGAAAATGAAAAGTGTTCGTGTTAATTTACAATTCAGTTAATTATTCAGCTTGAGAATGTTTCTTAAATGTGCCTTATCATTTTCTTACAAAGCAATTTAGCGGGTATAATGACCTTATGGATGATACCTTTCGAAGCTACGGTTCAATACAATTTCAACGACACCTACTACAAATGGTTCTGTTAGCATTCTTTAAACGTATTTGTTTAGCAAGAGATTGATGGCTCTCGGCTCACGCGTACTATTTCCTTGTTAATTCAAACGATTCGATTAATCACCTATAGGGGCCCTACTTTACTTAGCTGCTCGAATTTTTACCATGCCTGTACCAGAAACATGATGAATTGAGGTCGATTTATTAAACAAGACACCTTTTTGGTGTTCCCTTTTTGGAGACCCAGTGGCGCTAGTAATTAAGTCATTCTTACTTTAAATTAAGTATTCAACTTACTTATTTTCATTAATAGTTATTTGAGATATCCCGAAGCTTTTTATTGACATCTCACTGTCGGCGATAGTGTTCTCGTATTCCTTAGCTAAGATTTCAAAGACATATCATTCGACGGACTATGTTCCGAATGGGGTAGGCAGCACATGGGTTGTTAACGTCATGGAGTATGGAACGATCAGAAGCCCACATTTAATCGAGTGATTTTTAACCCTATTTATCGGGTTGCTTAATTTATTTCCATCACCGAAGAGTTAGCCGCAAACTGTATAGTGAACAAACAAATAAGGTGTTTCGGTCAGTCTTAAACGCCACTGGGCCACGGTTCTCTCTACTAAACAAAGTGTAAAAACTAGTTATTCGATTTAAACTGGTGACTCCATTCAGGCGTCAGAGTGAAGTAGGGCGCTAAAGCAACGGCCGTTCGATTCGGAAAAGGTTTTATGTCGGAAGGAACTATTTGTCCGATTGTCTGTGCTGTTCATTGTCGCAGCGACACGTGCTATCCGGCGCACCTGCGTGGGAAGTGCTGTGAATGATGTTCTATTCTCTGAAAGAAAGCGAGAAAATACGTTTTTGTTTGATGAAGAATCAGTTTTTTTTGTCTTAATATGCATTCACTAAAGCGTCTTAAACTAAATTGATAATCAAGCATGTGTTTAAAGGGTTTTGAACCATTGATTAAGATGTACAGTTAACGGCTCATCAGGCTCACAATTTGGGTTTTTCTTTTGTCCTTGCTAAAAGACCTTTTCTTTTCTTCTTTTTTGAAATGGGTAATCTGTCTTGCCGTTGACCGAGCAACAACTTTAAATAAACTCTTATGTTTAATTAGATACTCTTTCAAATTAATTAAACAGTGATTTAAGAACCGATCAAGAACTTAGTTTGCTATAAATTATTGTCTGAATGAAGTTAAAATATTTTGCCTTAAAAATGCGTTTAAAACGAGCCAACGTTTTAACAGGAGCTGTCTAACGAACTAGTTTGAACTTTCAACATCTACACAGTTAACTTAAAACAGACTCAAGTGGGTGAGATTAAAATTATCAAAGACAATTAAACGGCACGACTTAACTGCGCAACCGGCAATAACACTCAAACTATGAACGTAAAGGAACTTCTCAGTACACAAAGCTGAAACTTCGCTAGCCGAGAAAATATACTACGTTAATATTAGCGGAACAAAGCGTAATTACGGGCATCCATTCCCCATTAACGAACCCTCCTTGGGCGAGTAAGCCTTTATGTTTGTGATGAGCAAAATACATTGCTGTTACCTAGCTATAAACCGCTATATAACCCGTGGCGTACGGACAGTGTATGCTGTCTGGACTAGCATTTATGTTCACTTACCTGGGGTAAAAGTGAGAGTTTTTATTTCAGAGTTATGTCGAGTGACAACAACTATTACTTTGCAGTAGAAAATTAGAGGCTGTTGAAGCTTTCTCTTTAAGTTAAAATGATTTGAATAGTAGCTTGGAGACTACATTTAGAAGTTCTCATTGCAAACATAATATGTTGACTGAAACACATGTGGTAAGTAGGTTTTAAGAAAAGTTGATTGCAGACGGCTGCAGATGTCTAACAGGAAACCATGATTTTCATCAAGTGAGTAATCCTACCTTGTTGGCGGTAACCAAAGCAAACTGTTCCGGACGGCCATAGTTTAAGTTTCTGTAAAATAGTTTGTTTAAGTTTATAGTTTGTTTTTTAAGATTAGTCTGTTTAAGTTTATGTTTATTTTGTTATATTATTTGAATAAAGAATGGCACGGGGCAGATAATTAGTAACCGTAGGTACACAACCTCACATAGGTCGTGAGGACATAGGGAAAAAAGAGATAGATAGGCACCGCTCTCAGGTAGCTTCCTTGACCTTGAAAAAAGAGACCCGCTATATCACCATAGGCCAGAACTTGTGTGAACTCGTCACACAAGTAACTACTTGATGGCCAAAATGGGTATAACTTTGGGTTCAACCCCCATAGAATCGAGTCAAGTTTGCAGTCTACGAGCCAAAGGAACAAGGAAGCTACCTGGGAACCGGAAAAATAGGAAGACTGAATAGGAAGATAAGCCCTAGAAGACCTGGACTATCCAGAACCTAGAAGACCTAGGATACCTAGAAGACCTAGGATACCTAGAAGACCTAGGATACCTAGAAGACCTAGGATACCTAGAAGACCTAGGATACCTAGAATACCTAGAAGCCGTAGGATACCTAGGATACCTAGAATACCTAGATTACCTAGAAAGCCTAGAAGACCTAGAAAACACTACTCTACACAAATAGTGAAGAATAATAGTGAATAGTGAACAGTTATAATAGTGATTGTGATAGGAACTGCCGCCAAATTAACAATAGAAAGTGTTTTATTCCGGACCCCAGTGATAGACTGAACTACATTACAAATAGGATTGGATTAATGAACTCTGGTGTTGTGAACAAAGTGTCGTGGAATCAAGCAAAGCGATCTCGGATTAGGAAGACAGGTGCATGACAGCGCAATCCAGCGATAGGTGCATACGGATCACAGTTTATAGAGAACTAATAGTGAGTGGTCCGGCACATTTGTTGGTCCTTCGAGCCGGATTCTCGCAGTCAAGATGCCTGTCACCAGATCTCATACCAGCCAGCAAAGAACACGAGTGCACACAGAAGAGTCATCGACAACGACGACCGAAGTTACTGGCACAACAGCAGCGGATACGTCAGCAACTAGTCAAGAATCCAGTCCAACCGAAAATCCTGAGGATGGTCAACCACAACAGACTTCACAACCAGTGCAACCACAAATAGAACAAAAGAAAGCAACTGGCAAAGAACATACTGTGAAATCAAGATCATCAATCTCGGCGTCGAATAGAAAACGTAGACTTCTAAAAGCTAAGGAAGAATTGTTAAGAGTGCAACTTGAACTCGCTAACGCTAAGGTAGCAGCTATAGAAGCAGAATCGGACTCTGAAGAAGATATAGAAACAGTGATGGAAGATCGTGAACAAAATGTGAGAGTGGATAACTGGTTGGAGAATAGTAGATCGCACCTTTTGGCAATCTCCAACGAACCGCACAATCACCCATTGCCATTACCTCCGGCGGAACAGCAGCAGCAACAGTTAATAGAAAATAGAGAAGCTGCCCCAGTACCGGCGGGAGTAGAGACAAGTGAAGTGACAAAGGCACCCGTCAGCAACCAGATAGACCTTACAGCTCTGGCGGCTGCCATAGCTCAAGCGGCCAAATCCGGACACCAGCCAGTTTCCAGAATGTTCAGTGAGTTACCTTACTTCGGAGGAGCATACCAAGAATGGTTATCATTTAAAGCTGCCTATCAAGAATCCCAGAACGGCTTTACAGACTTAGAAAATTTAACGCGATTGCGTAGAAGCCTGAAAGGGAAAGCAAAGGAAGCAGTTGAAAGTCTTCTCATATATAGCTCCAATCCTAGAGAAATAATGAGAACCTTAGAAGCAAGATTTGGAAGACCAGACGCGATAGCATCATCTGAGTTAGAGAGAGTGAAGTGTTTACCCCGCTTGACTGATGCACCCAGAGATTTGTGCATTTTCGCCAGCAGAATATCCAACATAGTGGCGACTCTGAGTGCTATCAACAAACAGCAATACCTCTATAACCCAGAGCTAACAAAGAGCACGATAGAAAAGCTGACTCCAACTCTTCGCTATCGATGGTACGACTTCGCTGCAGAACAGCCAGCCGACGAAATAGAAATAGTAAAACTGGCGCGTTTCCTGAATAGAGAAGCTGAAATCTGTGGACCATACGCACAACCAGAAGGAGTGATTGAAGTGAATAATAGCAACAGAAGACAGAAAACTTACAACACTCAAGGTATGAAAACTAATAGAAATATTCCTAATAGCAATAACTGCTCTATGTGTGAAAAAACTGGCCATAGTATAACCAGCTGTGAAGACTTTAGAAAAGCAGACTCTTCTAAGAGATGGGATATAGCGAAAGAGAAGAGACTCTGTTTCCGCTGTCTTCGATATAGAAATAGAACACATAGCTGCCGTGGAAAGAGATGTGATATTGATGACTGCAACAGTTGGCACCATCAGCTGTTACATTATAAGAAAAAAGAAAACAGTGAAATAGTCAGTTCAACATGGACATCAAGAGGATCTCAAGCCTTCCTAAAAATAGTGCCAATCCAAATAGTGGGACCGAAAAAGAAAATTGACACTTTCGCACTTTTAGACGACGGGTCAACAGTGACATTGATTGATGAAGACTTAGCACAGCAAGCCGGCCTACGTGGACCTCAACAGCCACTCCATATAGAAGCAATAGGAAACACAAAAGTGGACACTTCCACATCGAGGAGGCTAAGAGTTACCATCTGCGGATCGGGAAATAGACATACAATAGCTGCTAGATCAATTAAAAATCTGAAATTGTCACCACAAACCGTCAGAGGGGAAGACATAGAAAACTGCAAACATCTTGAAGACCTCGAACAGAAGATAAAATACAGCGTTGCGAGACCTGAAATCCTGATTGGGCAAGACAATTGGCACCTACTACTGGCCAAAGATAGTCGAATTGGAAAGAGGAATCAACCCATAGCCTCACTGACACCTCTTGGATGGGTGTTACATGGAGCATGCAGTCGAACAACAGGACACAGAGTCAATTTCCTTCATCAACCGATAGAAAATATAGACGCAGACTTGAAGCACTTCTTTTCACTGGAGGCACTAACAATAGCGCCAAAAACGCCTCGCAGTGATCCAGAAGCTCGAGCTCTGAAAATATTAGATGAGAAAACAAGTAGATTAGAAAATGGTCGATATGAAACTGCATTACTCTGGAAGAAGGATGACATCAAACTGCCTGACAACAAAGAATACGCATTAAAGAGATTAGAAGCAACAGAGAAGAAAATCAATAAGAACCCAGAATTGAAGAAAAGAGTTAGGGAAGAGATGAACGCTTTGATAGAAAAGAATTACGCCGAGCCTGCCCCAGAAGATAGAAAAACAGACAGAACTTGGTACTTACCATGCTTTCCGGTCACCACTCCGATGAAACCGGGGAAAGTCCGGATGGTGCACGACGCGGCGGCAGTCTCAAAGGGCATAGCACTAAATGATGTCTTACTCACGGGTCCTGATCTTCTACAATCTCTACCAGGCGTATTGATGCGGATGCGACAACACAAGATAGCGGTGTCAGCAGATATAGCAGAGATGTTCCTCCAAATAAAGATAGTTGAAGAAGATAGAGATGCTCTGAGATACCTCTGGAGAGATGGAGATTTGACAGCAGAGCCAAAAGAATATAGAATGACTTCACTTATTTTCGGAGCGACGTCCTCTCCAGCAACAGCGATTTATGTGAAAAATAGAAATGCCGAAAGATTCTCCGAGCAACACCCGGATGCAGTATTGGCGATCAAAAATAATCATTATATGGACGATTATATCCAGAGTTTCGAAGATGAAGAGTCGGCACTCCAAATAGCACATCAAGTAAAACAAATACACAGTGAAGCGCACTTCCACTTAAGAAAGTGGTCATCGAACTCAGAAAAAGTGTTGAAAGACTTAGACGCTGAAGCTTCCATCTATGGCACCGAACTTGAAGTTGGACCGAAGACGGAAAAAGTACTTGGGATGGCTTGGCAGACATCATCCGACACACTCCAATACAATTTGAATTTTTCGAGACTTCCAGAAGACATACTACAGCGAACGCCAACAAAAAGACAAGCCTTGCAGATTGTCATGTCACTCTTCGATCCGCTGGGACTTGTCTCACCCGTCACCATGAAGGCGAAACAGATATTACAAGAAGTCTGGAAGAGAAGCATTGGATGGGATGAAACACTCGATGAAAACTTAGCCAAAGAATGGCACGAGTGGACTAATAGATTGACAGAATTAAAGAACATCTCCATCCCGAGAACATAAGTCCAATACAGCCAAGGAAAAAATCTACAGCTTCATGTGTTCGTAGATGCTAGCGAAACAGCTTATGCCGCGGCCCTCTACTGGCGAGTAGAAGATGAAAATGGAGAAGTATACATCTCACTGATCTTGGCCAAGGCAAGAGTAGCGCCATTGAAAACCACCTCAATTCCGAGACTGGAATTACAAGCTGCAGTCATGGGAAGTAGAATGGCATCCTGTGTCCTCATGGAACATGACAGGAAACCAGAAACACGCACATTCTGGACAGATAGTAGAACAGTTTTATCCTGGCTCAAGACCGGCTCTAGGTCTTACAAACCTTTCGTCGCACATAGAATAGCCGAGCTGGAAGAAAACACCAAAACAGAAGAATGGCGTTGGGTTCCCACAAAACTCAACGTAGCTGATGATAGCACCAGAGAAGTTCCAAGAAATTTTGACAATAACCACAGATGGTTCTCTGGTCCGCCATTCCTAAGAGAAGATCCAACCAATTGGCCTCGCGAAAAATCGACACTCAAAATAGTCAGTGGAGAGGAGAGAACAATGAAAATAACAGAGAGAAATTCAACAATAATAGCGACTCCAGATTTTAGAAGATTCTCAAGATGGGAAAAGTTGATACGCACCACAGCCAGAGTCCTTCAATTCATAGAACTTTGCCGTCAGAACAAACAGACCACAGCTTATGCAAGAACAAGAGCGAACAAAATAGAAGATCCATCCTGGGGAAAGAAAAAAGAGAAACAATTAGGGAAGAAAAGGAAAATTATAGAGAAAACAGACATCTACAGAATTATACCTGCTGAACTTTTAATCAGAGCTGAAAACTTAACAGTTAGAGTAATTCAAGAAGACTGTTTCCAAGAAGAAATAGAAGACTTGACGAAGAATCGTCGAGTGTCAAGCCACAGCAAACTAAAGAAGATCGCCATAGAAATAATCAACGGAGTTATCGTAATCAAATCGCGAATTGATGCAGCAGCAGAAATACCTGAAGTTACGAAGAGACCACCGGTTCTTGATGGAAGACATCACATCACCAAATTATACATCGAGCACTTGCATCGCAGCGGTCATCACCAGGGCGTGGAAGCCACCATAAATCACTGTCGCCAAAGGTTTCACGTCCTGGGTCTCCGGCCGACAGCACGCAGCATCATACACCAATACCTGCCTTGCAGAAAAAGAAGATGGACACCACCAGAACCACCGACTGGCAACCACCCGGCCAGTCGACTTGCTCATCACCAACGTGCCTTCACATTCACGGGCATAGACTACTTCGGGCCACTGCAGACGACATTTGGAAGAGCAACCAGAAAAACTTACGTAGCTCTCTTTACCTGCCTTACTACCAGGGCAGTCCATTTAGAAATGACGAACTCACTGACCACAGACTCCGCGGTCATGGCACTCAGAAGATTTATAGCAAGGCGTGGCTGTCCCAAAGAAATCTGGTCTGACAATGGGACGAATCTACATGGCGCCGAGAAAGAATTGAGATTGGCAGTTGAAAAGGCAACCGAAATAGAATCGTCAAAGAGAAGAATCAGCTGGCGTTTCATCCCTCCTGGGGCTCCATTCATGGGCGGAGCCTGGGAGCGCATGGTGAAGACGGTGAAGATAGCACTCGCAGCGGTTCTCGACAATCGACCAACCTCCGAAGAAATCCTCATGACTCTGCTTGCTGAAGTCGAGATGACAGTGAACAGTCGACCACTGACTCATGTATCGGTCGACCCAGAAGACCCCGAGACGCTGACACCCAACCACTTCCTTCTCTTGGGGCCAGCCTTTGAACCACCGATGGGCGACTTCACACCTCAAGACTTGCTGGGAAGAAGACACTGGCGAACATCCCAGAGACTAGCAGATATGTTCTGGGCGAGATGGCTAAAATAATACCTACCAGAACTTCAGAACCGGCGGGAGCCCCACGGCAAGGGACCCTCACTCCAACTGGGTAACATTGTCGTGGTGGCAGATAACACCATGCCCCGCAATACATGGCCTCTCGGTAAGATAGTCGCAGTGTTCCCGGGACCAGATGGAATAGTACGAGCAGCAGACGTCCAGACGAAGGGAGGAATAATGAGAAGACCGACCAAGAAGCTGGTACTTCTTCAGACGGACGAACCAGAACCTGCCGTCCAGACTACAAGATGATGCGTCGTAGACTTCGCCACTACGCACGGCGGGAGAATGTTCCGGACGGCCATAGTTTAAGTTTCTGTAAAATAGTTTGTTTAAGTTGATAGTTTGTTTTTTAAGATTAGTCTGTTTAAGTTTATGTTTATTTTGTTATATTATTTGAATAAAGAATGGCACGGGGCAGATAATTAGTAACCGTAGGTACACAACCTCACATAGGTCGTGAGGACATAGGGAAAAAAGAGATAGATAGGCACCGCTCTCAGGTAGCTTCCTTGACCTTGAAAAAAGAGACCCGCTATATCACCATAGGCCAGAACTTGTGTGAACTCGTCACACAAGTAACTACTTGATGGCCAAAAAAGGGTATAACTTTGGGTTCAACCCCCATAGAATCGAGTCAAGTTTGCAGTCTACGAGCCAAAGGAACAAGGAAGCTACCTGGAAACCGGAAAAATAGGAAGACTGAATAGGAAGATAAGCCCTAGAAGACCTGGACTATCCAGAACCTAGAAGACCTAGGATACCTAGAAGACCTAGGATACCTAGAAGACCTAGGATACCTAGAAGACCTAGGATACCTAGAAGACCTAGGATACCTAGAATACCTAGAAGCCGTAGGATACCTAGGATACCTAGAATACCTAGATTACCTAGAAAGCCTAGAAGACCTAGAAAACACTACTCTACACAAATAGTGAAGAATAATAGTGAATAGTGAACAGTTATAATAGTGATTGTGATAGGAACTGCCGCCAAATTAACAATAGAAAGTGTTTTATTCCGGACCCCAGTGATAGACTGAACTACATTACAAATAGGATTGGATTAATGAACTCTGGTGTTGTGAACAAAGTGTCGTGGAATCAAGCAAAGCGATCTCGGATTAGGAAGACAGGTGCATGACAGCGCAATCCAGCGATAGGTGCATACGGATCACAGTTTATAGAGAACTAATAGTGAGTGGTCCGGCACACAAACAAAAAGCCTTTGTACCTCCTATTACACATTATTCAATACGAGGGGTCAGTGCAGTAAAAGACCAAACTTATTTTATGATGACCAAGTTTCCGTTGATAAAAATGAAGTAGCATTGCATTTGCTGAAGTATGGTTTCAAACCCTTGCTATTCAAGACAACATTCTGTTAAAAACGACACCAATTGCTCCACAGTTGGTAAAGCATTATAAACTCCGACACCCAATATCGCCAACCTTATCACCACATTCTTACATACTCAGCTAGTGTAAGTACTATGACCGCGATAAGCACAAACTAGCAAAGCCACTAAAGGTGAGTTCACAGGACACGCAGTTAGCCGCAACGAGGTCCTATATCGCGGTTCTAACGGTAATGACACGAGATAGTTAACCTCGAGTAATGATTATGGCTACTGGGTTCTGCTAAGTTTGTCTTAGGGGACTTGCAGACATAATATGGTCTTAGTTGACTCTCTTGTGGACTTGATTGGTAAATGCTCGTACTTCTTTTATTTTACTCTATCGTACTAATCATTTGCAAATGTGTAAATAGTACTGCTTAAATAACTTAAAAGATAAAAATAGGTCTGTAACTAGATTTAGCTTTTAATATAACACCGCCTTTGTACTTTACATGCAATTCAAAACCACATAAATAAATGAAGTTCTACGTAACAACACTATTGTGTATGACATCTCTCTTATTTGTTAATCGCTGGAGTTATTTCGAGTCTTGTCCTCTTGAAAGTAAAATACCAGTAATTAAATCATCTAATTGAAAATGCATCTAAATATGTTTACCTAATACTGGTAGACGTAGTTAGTTTGTAAATAACATTCATGCCTGTGATAACTGAAATTAAACAAAACTTAAAAGTAATTTACAGGTAAAAAATCATGTGTAAACAGCTTATGCTTAATTAACAACACACTGGCGGAAAGTTAATTTCACTTCTGCCCAATTAGGGACGAAGATTTCTCAGAAAGACTTAACGTGAATTTCCTCTCTCCCATATTCTAGCTACAAGTAAGTATGTTTCTATTTGACTTTTATTTCTCCCGAAAGGGATCTTAAGGTGGTTGATTCACATGAAGTTTATTTAAACAATCAAACCAAAGATAGCCTTTATCTATAGGTCTCACTGCAAGGCATGGCCTCACCTAAACTATGAGGTAGCGCGAGCCATGCTTAAACACTCGGGCTCAGCATGGATTGTTAAAGTAATGTAAGATTTAAACCTTGCTGTCAGATGCTATCAAACCGCATTAAGGCCGCCGACTAGGTCTTACGACTAAACCACGTCAACCGAGACTTAACGTGGCTTCCGAAGCACAGATATTCCCGAAAATACATACTAAATTTCGGTCGGGTCAGACCCGGCGTGTGTTGCAGAGCCACTGTCACATCTAAGTCATGGGTACCTCTTAGTATTTTTTCCCTTATTTTTATTTCAAAAAGCTCCTCGAAATTCAGTCAACGTACCGTAGAATTGAATAACGTCTCTCCATTAGGCGCTCGCAAATTAAAACGAAAAGATTATCGTATACGATAATCTCGTCTTGCACTTTGACGTCCGCCGCTTCTCATTTACCGTACCTAAGGATTTCGGACGCTTCCATTAAGCAAAGAGGATGTTCGCAAACTTAATTAAGAATTCTCTCCAAAATCTCTGGCAGTCCGCCACCCTCGGACAGAATGGCAGCGATTGATTTTAAATGAGCCTCCACAAAGGCTGGCTAAGTGGGCACAAGGCTTTGGAACTTGCCTGAAAAAGTTTGCGGTGAATTTCAAACACGGAGCCGTAGGTAGGCAAACTCCTATATACGCCTATATAAAAATCGATGGCATACGATTCCTCGAAAGCTCTCAGTCTGTTAGGCACCATACTATATTTTGTGATATAGGTATTGATAAATGCTTCCATACATAAATAGATAATAACACCCTGGTACCTTTTTAGCGAACACCTTAGTGTGTAGTAAGGTTTAATAGATCTTTGTGTCTGTTCTTCGTTTTGGTTCTAGTATCTATTTTGGAAATATTTTCTGAATATGGGCGTGTTTAAAATAAACGTTTAAGACTAATATTCATACCATAGATACCTATGACGCTTAATTTGCTGGGCAGACAGGGACTACATCTTTCCACATGCTACGATCCTGACACACAGCTTGCGCTTCGTCCACTCTCATTGATGCACACTCAGAACTGATATAAGATATAATAAAATGTTAAGTGCCCTAACAATAACTAATGTTTAATTTAGGCGTTCTATTCATAGCGCAAAAATGATTTAAAAACGTCCAGAAAATAAATTTATTTAAGTCATTATTTCTTTTCATAACTTCATTTTCTGAACAAATTTACTGAGTAAGCATACTTTGGATAGTGAATATGAAATGAAAAAGTAGTTTCCCTATTATACTGTATATACTTTCAACTTTTTTTCGAGATAAACATAGAATATGATTTAAAAAAATGATTCTTTTTTGAAACATTTAAACTGCAAATAGATGGTAGTAAATTTTATAAATTACGTTTATGTGCAAATGAAACTAAACAGGCAGCATGGGCTTAAAGAGACTTTCACGAGCGCTATAAAATTTTGCATTAAAATAGAGTTTAAACGCTGTTTAATGCATTCCTGAACCAAATAAAAACATAAGTGTTGTTAGTATACCACTTTTATTTTTTCTGTACATCTTTAATTTGTACATTTATATCATTTTTCTTAACATTCATATTAGATAATTTAGTAAAGTTCAAAATTTTAAAACTAAGAACTTCAGTCTACCGAATTCACATTGTTTAAAAGTTTATAGGGAAACAAATCTTGCTGTCCCATATTTCACATAATTTAATAACGTAAACGGGAGAGGAAACCCCGCAAAAACTCATAAAAGCACCTGATAAATAGCATTAAAAACACCCTGACATTCCAATCCTGCAGGTCAAACGAGGAATTCCCGTATTTCAGCAGACACTTTAACACTTAGGGACTCGCGCCTTAATTTGTAACACTAACACTCGCTACCGGGTACAGCGGACCCACTATGATATCACGTGTTTATTTCTAAACTTCTCAATAAAAGTGGTTGTTATTTTTTATTTTCGTTAATAATGTTTAAAAGAAAGACATATATATAATAAAAAAACGAATATTTATTGTTTTTACTCAATCATTAATCCGTACAAAAATAGAAGGAATTTTGGCTTAGTTTTATGACTAAACTTTGACCAATAGTTATAAATTCTGTAACTATCTATTTTAAACAAAATCTTTTACACCTTATTATACAACTAGAATGTATCTACTAACACAAAATAACAACGAGAGATCAATCATCATAGGAACAAGTAAAATCAACTTCGAAAATCAACAAATTTTAGATTATCTTCTTTGGGATAAAATCACTTTTAAACATTGTTTCTACATCAAACTAAGCAATAATAATTTTCACAAATCTGTTTCATGTGTTCTCCACAAAATATTGGGATATTACATGTTGCGCAAAAAACCTTGGTTTTCCTATCTTTCTTCCAGTTACATAACCCGCTACGCACTTTTCGTCCACTCGTTGGTAGGAGTGCGTAGGATGCTGCAGATGGTTCTACTTCTGGTACCTATTATGTTTCGGATACCGATTTTTGTTCATGTTGTCTCAAAGGCCTATTTTTCGCCATTTTCTACGAAATAAAGTTCCAAAAAATAAACAAACAGAAATAATTTGATGGAAAAAACACTAACGTATTTAGTCGCTACCGGGTCCAGCGGACCCATACGCACCTTTCACGTCCGTAGCACTCACATGCAGCGCGCAAACTGACGACTTAGACCGCTATCTACCGCGCCATACTATGGTCGAAAGGTACTAAAGGTACTATTCAACAAAATACAAGGGACTGGGTCCACTGGACCCAGTAGCGAGTCCTTAAGTGTTAATATACACTCATAATGAAACGCTCACGTAGATCCAGGAATTCATAAGGTGGGCCTTTCTTTGTACGTTTTCGGGGTTCCATAAATCAGCATAACGAGCTAGCCTTCCGTTTGGCCCCCTCGTAACGTTAAGCTCCTGTAATATTTTCTCACTTACGACAAAATTTTGTGTCTTCTTATTTTATGTTGGCGAGTTTTCCTCGAGCTGGCTGGAATGACAGTTTAAAAAGTAAAATCTTGAGAGGCAAAACGTTAAAATGATCTATCTCGGCATCTCTTTGCTGTGGAATCCTTTTTGCTATTTTCGCAGGACTTGCTTAGAAAAAGTCTTCACTTACCTTAGACGAATCCACTTTAGAAAATATATTTAAAATTCTGCGCAAATACTTTAAAACTCAAAGAAATAAATGTAACTTATTTAACAAAAAAATGCAGTCTGCTTTTATAAAAAAAATGATGGATGACGGTTTGTTAATGAATAATCTTTAAAACTGAACTAAATCAACATGTTCAATTTCAACTCTCTAGGATGATACAACAAGCACATGCGTTCCAACTGAGCTTGCAAACCTTTTACCAGAATCAACTAACATGGGAAATGACATACATAGTTTTGAAAAAGAGATCATTCAAATTTCTTTCTTTTTAAAGCTAGTGTGCCTATTATTTATTAAATTATCTACGAGCAGCTACCTCAGTATATTCTTCTCATACATCCACCCACTTTTCTTACTTATGACTTAACCAATTTCCGGACATAAGAACAAACGTTGGTGTAACACGTTCACGTGTTTGTCATGTATGAGAATCGAACCCATCTCCTGCGGGAATTGTCCTGTCAGTGAGACGAATCACTTTTCATACCGTGAACAGGGCATAATGTATGGTGTCTCAAGGGAAAACGTGCGTTTTTCTTAAAACTTACTTGCATGCTTTACTTCAAAAACAGTAAAACCACTATATACTTTCCGCGATACCTACTCACGTCTCACCATATCCTATTATGAAGAAAGCATTTACCTATCAAACAGAAAGTTAAAATTATTAATTTCAACAATTAGGTCAGCAAATGCACTAGCGTAAACATCAGTAACGTGCCGTGGGGAGCACCGGCTCCCTGGAGACCCCCTGTGGCTTAAAACATAGCCGTGTGGCAACACGGATATGACACAATATAGAAGTGGTATAAATATATTGCAGCAATACAGTCTTGCGCGGTGAAGAGGAAGAGATGCTTTTGAGCAGTGGGACCCTAATCGGAAATGAGCATAAGATAAGAGGACGCCGACAAATAAAATATTTTTCAAAAAAGGTAGAACTTTTATTAATTTTCTAACAATTACGGGCAACCCCTCATGCGATTGCAACTATTCAACTTGATTAATCCAATTTTGAAATGTTTTTTGGTAAAGCTTTGTCAGTTCGGCAACACGTAGACGGCTATCATCACCACAAGAACGTGGAAACATATCTAAAATCAATAGTCTGTTTACAGAGGCGTTCACATCAACCTTGACGGCACCTTATACTGTTGACATAAGACCGATTTAGCAATGGTTTTAGAGAATTTGATGTCAATTCCTGTTAATATCCAGTTATATGTACAGCACATCTAGTTATTATTTAATCTTTGTCCGCACGTAGTACAGTCATCAATGAGCTAAATTAATGTGAACCACGTTTTATGGTAATTCATGTACAGTCAGCCAAAAAAGTGGTCTACCACCCTACGGTTGGGATTCGTTAGAACGTCATGAAACAACAAGGTCAATTTTCCCTGGCAATAAGTTTGTGTCAGTGACTATTGCTCTCTTTGTCTTACGATATAACGTCATGCCAAGAGTCAAGTTTGAATTATCAGACATCAGATTGATATTAATATTTCATTGACGGAAATACTTGACAGTAGAATTGTCAGTGAGACTTTCTTTTTCAGTAGTAATAAGTTTGTCTTCAAAAAGATCGACATGGTTAAATTAAGTCACCCAATGACGTCAAATGTCAGGCATCTCAGACAGCAGACAAAACGTCATAACATGACTGCATTGTGTTAAACTCTGTTAGAAAAGTCGACCTTAGCGATCGTTACATCTCGCAGAAGCTTTTGTCAAAAGTGGTAGACCACTTTCTTGGTTGACTGTACCCTTGCTGCTTGCAGTACCCAAATAATAGACCCGTCATCATTGGAACGGAGTTAGTGTCACTGAAACATGCTCATTTGCGAGAAATTTCATTACGGCTGTGATTTCTAGTAGGAACACTACAAAATGAAATGTAAAGATAGATAAGTGGTTCCAAGCAGCAAGGTGATCATTCGAGTTCTAATTATTTCAATAAAATTAATTAATTTTAATTTAAATCTTAACTACCGCACTTTGAGCAGTTCATTATTGTAAAATTGGACATTTTGAGAATTTATCTTTGGCAATTTACGAGTACACAAAGGACAGTAGTCCTAGATAGGATTATTATATCCTAAACTTAACTTTAATTGACGTCTCTGAGTGTGGCCGTTTGTCAATTATCCACGAGTTCATTTATAGTATTTTCTTAATGAAAGCCAGCACAGCAGCATTGGTCCTGGTCTCAAAGTAAAGACTGAACATAAAACGAAAAAAACACATATTTTTCGAACGAACCCTTTACCCTTTTGTATCTCAACTGGTTCCTATAACTCTCTCTGGCTCTGGCTGAAGTAAATTAAGAAATAAAACTCACAAAAATCAGGCATCAAGTAGTCTTGAGGTTATGACAGCTGTTTCATAAACTTAAAAACAAACCAGCGCAACTCTTTGTTCTTAAAGTTAATAAAATACATTTTATCTTTAATCGTTTTGAATGACATGGCATTTCACGACGTCCGTAAATAATTTAGCATATGAAATAATAAATGTATTCCTCGCAGCATGATCAGTCGACCATCGCCACCGCTACATTGCATGTACTAACAGAATTACGACCCGCTAAATATCTTCTTTAAATAAAAACGAGCCTGAAGGAAATATTAATGTCATATTAATACTTTATCGTGTTGAGGCGAAAGGGCCGAGTTTATAATAAGCCACGTTGTGTAAATCAGCTGTTTTATGAGCGTGGATGCCAAATAAATACCGACGCGATGCGACGGAGTTACAGACAGAAAGCAAGTCGGGTGGTTGAAGTTATTGCGTTTTAAAGGGCTAACGTTGGTAATCAAAGTAGCAAGATATAGTTATGTTTTTTTTGTGTAGAGTCTTTATTATAGAAACTTATTTGCATTTCCAAAATTCACAGCAAGTGTTATGTATACTGTTCCCCAACTTATAAATAGCCTAGAAGAAATTGCCTAGAGCTACCGCGCACCTAAGAGATGTCTATGTGCAGTCAACAGCACATCAGGTTACCCCATTTCCGTTTTTTCTCTCGCTCTTGCTAAATGACATTTGTTCGCGATAGAGCAAGGAGGACTGACCGGAATGGGTAGCGTGATTTGCCGGCCACCGTACTCGGCTGGACATGGGCCATGAGGTGCCTGCAAAAATTTAAAGGAAAAAAAACGTAAATTTACAGTAAACCTTGCGCTAGCCAACAGAAACAGAGCACATAAAATATAACGAAAACACAGTGATTAGCTTTCTTTCAAACACAGGCTTAATCTAGAAGCCCACATGTGAATCTAATCATAGTAAAACATTATATAAGGAAATTACTCTGATTGCACGAGGCTGAAAATAAGGAGTGCTATACAGAATATTCAAACAACAATATTCTCTGAAGCGCTACTAAAAGTTTCACTTCAATTTGTAAGTAATTATCAAGTTTGTTCAAGGAACAACTTAGTCGTTGCACAATCATACTCTATAAGGCAACGGCCAAATTACCCTCTGCTGAAGTTAAAAACACTAATTAAACATTCGAGCGAGTCATTATTTATGTTTTGATATTAATATGGCCTAAAGAATGAGATTTAAGTGACAGTTCCTAGAAAGTTTAATTAATCATTCGAACACGTGTTACGAGTATAGTTAGAATCAAAAACGTAGTTAGTTTCTATCAATGTAGGCAAGTAAAAAAGTAGTTGAAGAAAACCAATGCTTCACTTTCTTGGATATAAAAAACAAAATCAGTAAATGTTTTGTTGATCTGTGACCATAATATCACAAACTAAATTAAGTTAGACCTTGAAAATTTTAGAGCCTACTAAATATTACTAATGTGAAAGTTCGTATTTGTGTGCCGTGTTGCTCTTTCACGTTAAAACTACTAAATGGATTTGAATGAAACTTTACAATAATAAAGCTTATACATCTGAATAGCACATAGGCTACATTTTACAAAAAAAAACTATTTTTTTCTTACTTAAGTCCACGCGGACGAAGTCGCGCGCGGCCGCTAGTAGAAAATACATAAACATAAGTAAGCTTTAGAAAACCTAATCTGGAAAGCTGTCAGAAAGAATAAAGCAATATTCAATTACTTCCACTACTTATGGATATTAACCAACATTTTTGGTCTAATAGATATTTTATATCTACAGAATGGATTAGGGTTCCCCTGCTGGATACATTGTAACAATTCCCAATATTGGAATCCCCCTCGACGATAATTTGGTTTGATGTCATACTTCTTGCGCATGAGTGCATACGGATACGTTTTCCGATAAAATTGTTAGCTCTGCAATGAATTTGTTGCCACAGAGTTGCGTTTGACAGCATGGACAAATTAGTTTGTTTGGTACCATGTATTTATGGTTATTTGAAAAGGAAAGGCTATTGTGAATAGTTACAAAACGTTTTAGAAATGTATTGATGTAAGACCAGTGGACCGTCAAACTCATGTAGTATTATGATTATCATCATTCAATGTAAGGACCGCGTTTTTGTCAACAACTTTGTTTTTTAACTGGCAAATATAACGAAAAATGACATCAGCAATCAAAGATATCAAAAATGAGATAGGTTGTTTTACAACAAAGTTTTGGCTATCTTCTTGAGTGCTAAAGTGCGTAATTTATTGATAGTTGTGTACTTAGTTGTCTCTAAATTTCCACAATTCACTTGCATAAAATAATAATAATTCAAAGGAGCAGTTTAAAGTTTTGTAGCCACGACTAATCCGCATCTGTATGGCGACCCAGCTTCTATCTCAGTGGTTATATTTCACTCGCAACTAAAATAGAACCTCGGATGAAACAATATAGCGTTTTTACTCGATTTAATCCCCTTTGTTAGACGAGGAACGTGGATTTATTCGGGCCGCTACACGCAATCCAGTAAAACTGGTTCGTCGTCATGTATGCATACTCTTGTTTGTACTATGTAAGATAAAACAATCAAAATAGTGTCTGCAGTTGGTGCAGTGGCGTTAACGTTAGTAATCTGAACTGAAAAAACTGAAAAGTGGCTGATGTTACAACTACTTTAATATAGTTCATTGGTTGTTCAAAAAAATACTGAAATCCAAGAGGTATTGAGTTGTTACTGCTGTTTACATAAAGAATCGCGTACTATCTAGTAGGTACGTGCTTACATTAACGCGTAACATAACAATAACGGCCTAATGAACATCACACTGCTGGGCACACCTCACTCTCCTCTACTATGAGGTGGCGCAAGCCATACTCCAATATATAATACTCCGGGCTCAGAGCGGACTGTTAGAGAGTTGAGTGGTTGGTGAGCAACTTTAATGAAAAACCAAGTAATTATAAGGATGTAAAAATGTATATCGGCATGTGCTAAACATAAAACAATAGCAAAAAATTGTATGAAACCTTCGGCGGCTTTACGAAAGAAAGTTTCGGCATTTAAAAAAAAACTATAACATGTAATGCAAAGCGTCATAAAATAACATTCAATAAATATTAACAGCACGTTAAAAAGCTCACACTCAAGTTTGATTTGTCTTTTGATAGAAACCTGGACGTTTTTAATCGCTCTTTCTGTTTGTCAAACCTAAATACCTCTTGAATTAAATTGTCAGTTTTAATTTAAAGCTATCCAAACAACCTTTACAGAAGGTAACTGTTGGGTTGGAGGCTGAGGGCGTACCGTTGTCAATCAATAGGCCGAGACAGTCTAGGCTGCTATTAGCGCGGCCATTAATTAGCATTAGCCAGTCGTTCGTTACGCTGTTATTAGAAGATAATGCTATGTTTGTTGACTTGTGCCTAGAAATGCTTTTACGTTGAAAAGAAATTAAAATTTCAGCTTGCAGTACGATAGTTTGTTTATTAATTTTGCATTCCTACAGTTCACAATATACTTTGAATATACAGTGGGAAATATGGATTTTGTCAAAAACAGGGTTTTTTACGTACTTAGTAATTTGTGAAAGCAGCTTAACAAGAGCTAGCGGGGTTCTGTCATGTGGGCAATGTCGTCTTACTCAACAAATTCAACATTACTTAATGGGGTTTTCAAGAGTGGGTCCAACTTGAAGAGTTGGTTGTAAAGTATAATAGATACTTATCTTCTTCCGATTCTCAAAATTGCATTAGCTAGAACAATAATTATTTTACTGCTTTATGAAGATATTAAGAGAACAAAACTTTCTTTGTTCATCATTTACCACAGCTGTGTGGTCGTCAGAATTTAATGATTTGCAAATTTTGATCACTCAAAGCCACAAACTATCTCTCAGTGATTCCGTAGCCTTTGCTTATTTCATAAAACGAAACATGGTACCACCCATACAAGTACCTACCAGCAATAATTCGAAGCTTAAACGTGTAGATTTCAGATTACTTACCTAAAACGGTTAATCTACGGCAGTAAACTGAGCTTACAATCCCAATTGTGCCGGCCTCAATGATATTGTTGCACGAGAAATGAGCGCCTTTCATGGCCGAACAAAATGTCGGCTGGCAAGTATTACTGCTGTAAATATCACTAATCGTTTGTGGTACTAAGCCGAAGAGCGTGAAAGTATAGGTGATTTTGTATGAAAAAGCTTTCGTTGTTTAATCTTAGTGGTAACTTGTGATAGTAAGCAAGAGTTTTTTACGCGAACTATTTGCGCAGCAGTTTGGGCGCCAATGCAAAGATCTCTTCAAATACACACATCAAAACTGTCTAGGGATATCATAGGGATATCATTTTTCAAATATTTCATAAAGTTAAGTTTGTTTACAAGTTGAGTATTATCTTAGAATAACGCGAGGACAGAGGCATAAGATAAAGGTTAAGAATATTACAAAAAAAAACGTTTGATTCTGCTAAAATTTTGACACCTTTTATAAGAAAAATCTGTCTTTTTTTAACGTCCTTACGATTGTACAATAATGCTACTACAGTGAATTTCTTTATACAATCTGAAAGGGCAGATATAGCAGTTTCTGTGTTTTAAAAATTTCTACGTTGGTATCAATATTTTAATTTTTACAGCCTCCCAAATAGCTATACTTTGTATGAAAATGCTTGAGATATCCCTAGACACTTTTGAGCAGTGTATTTTGTGCTATCCTACAGGGTCCATCTTAAAACCCCACTTCTTTTAAGATATTATGGACTTTTTGTATTGAATTCAAAAATAGATGTTAAAACCTTCTTAAGGTATTTCACAAATAAGTCTTGTCTCTAAATTAAGTTAAATAATATCAAACATAGACTATAACAAATATTGACATACCATTGGACATTATTCCACAATTGCTCCAACCTAAGAAAAGCTTAATTTCTGATACTGAATAATCATTTTTTGTCAGTCAGACCCAGACCAATACAAACACACATATTAAATGCACACAAATGTTAAAACTCTGCGGGGATCGTACCCGCGACCTCTAGTATGATAGCCAACTTGTCAACCATTACGCCAAATCGGTCGCCAACACAATATAACGACACTGCTATCATCGTAGCGCTGCAAACTTAATAATATTTAGAATGGCCATAAAACGACCATTGGTTTGTTTATGAGATCATGACATCGAATATTTACCATCCCAGCTAAACGTACACTAAACCAATTAACACTTGCTTTAAATATTCAATATTCACGACACAAATGAGCTAAACGTATCAGGACCGTCCTCGAAAGAGATATTAAAAATTGAATTAAATTTAACGCACTTAGGGTATCAGTGCCGGAGAATCTTTTGTTGTGACTGCTCAGGGGTTGAGGGGGATTCCTAATTAAGTGTTGGCGAACTCCTCCACTCTTTAATGCGATGAGCTCACGGCTCGTTTAACTTTCATAAAATTCTCTTGAGCTCAGCGATTTTTCCTTAACTAGCGGAATGAAATTTGCATGTGAAATGGCTTTGTAGTGGGACTAAAACATTTTTGAACGCACACTTGTTCGCTAGGACTTTTTCTGCTTTGCCTCATGTTTAAAATTCTACGAAAAATGTATTAATTATGGATTGTTTCTGAGTTTCGTCACCATAACGCCACAATGTGGTACAATAAAATTCAAAAGGCAGAATTCAAATACTGCTTTACTTGTTTCATATTTAGGTGACTCTCTATACACGAAATAATTATGACTTTATCATTGTGACATTACAATTTCTTTTTGTCAAGCCATCATGCCGATGCAGACTGTACTAAATTGCGTTTTTTTGGAAACCAACAAAAGTCCATCCATTATGCTGAACTCCAGTGTTGAATTTCGTCTCTTTGTTGTTTCTCCTGAAAGAACACAAGTCATTATTCTAGAAAAAAGTCCATGAAGTTAGCAATTTCAAAAGATACCGAAGACAAGAGTGGGCTAAAAATAGTGTTTGTTTAAGAAAATAGCAAATAAATTACAACATTTACACAGAAATGTATTTTATCAAGCAATATTGAAAGATATAAGCTGTTTGTATGATGATGATGCGACGACTCAGAACTGTCTTGTTATCTCTCGTCATTTTGGCAGATATGAAATTCTGATAAGGGTGTGAGCTTTCTCTTCAAAAGAAAATCCAGACGAGAAAATGTTTGAAAAAAAAACAACAAAATAAATTGTGACCATCCAACAGATATTGTTGTTGAAAAATGTAGCGACCAGTAGAAAGTTTTGAAAAGATCGTTGCCTTTTTTCTTCGTTTCGTAAAAATGCATACAGCCTTATGAAATGAAAGAGAGATGAAAAAATACTAATAAAGCAGTTTTAGGTTCCTTATTTACATTTCTGAGTTTGGAATATAATCTTGGTGTAATGTGATATAATTATTATCTTCGCTTTCAAAGTAACGAAAGATTTTTTTGATCGATACTTAGTTTTTAAAGAGGTATCTTAAAGGATGAATGCTATGTTAAAGATCTAATAAAAGTATGTTGCCGATAATTACTACATCATAACTCTCCCCGCATTCTCATTACTTTTATTGCAGTCATAACAGAAAAATTCGTTGCATGAAAAATCAGTTAAAAGCCGGGTAGGTACGTGCTATCAATCAACATTAAGTACAAAGAGCCAAAAAGCTTCAACTAAGCTCACAGGACATTCCCTCGTATTGCCATAGACGTAAGGGTTAAAATCAAGTGTAAAAATAATAGCACGGACTGCATTTTTTGGGTCAGGGTGTACCTATTACTGGCAGGCTATAACCGGAAATTAATAACCAACGTGATGAAGTAAAATTATTGCTATAATTAAAATCCCTAAAATAATTGCTATTAATCTGAATATTATTCGACACTAAATGCTTATTGCTGTATAAACGAGGTAATCTGACGCTTATAGGCCCGTTTAGGCGCCGTATTACGAGGCTGGTCATTATTGGTGCCATTAACATGGTGATTTGTCAAATTCTCTGGCGGTATACTGTGTTTACACCAAAATTGAGGTTGTGAAAAAAAATGTTCGCGTTGTTTTTAGGAAGCACATTGTATGGGTCGTTACATTTCAGTAAATAAGTACATGAGTTAGTAGGTAAGTGTGCCGATAGAACTAGGGTAGACCAATAAACCTAGGTTTGTGCAGCTTGTTTTAAGTAGGTTTTGTTTGTTTCTAATACTTTAATTGGCACTACACTTAAAACCCGACCATTCATGTTTATGAATTTTTCAAGTTCATACCAAAAAATTATTGCAATTTTTCAAAAACCTGAGCATCGGCCTGTACGTACCCAAACTTGTCCTAGGCCTCACTTCAAGTAAGAGGTGGGGGACCATCCAATACGCGGACTAAGCGTAAATAGCTGGAGAGGTGTACAAGGTTGGAAAGGGGTGCAAGGCTAGTTAAATAGGCCTCCAACCATGGTCGGAACTAGTCACCTGAAAAACATTGCATTTGAGTAAAAGTGGTCATCTATGCCACTACCCGACCTAGCATGCGTAGTTTCCAATGGTGATAGGTGCCGATCCAGTGTCGTCATATCAATAATTTAAGTAATCATTTATTTTGTTTTATTATTGTTTTAGCATTTTCCAGGCAGTATCTTTAGTAATCATTCATTTGTTTTCCTTATTGCAAAGTCTAAAAGTAACATCTATCACAAACCCTCGCGGGTACTTCAAATAGGATAGAGGAGTACGCTCGTAATTAACTTCTAGCTTGAAAGCTATTTTTATAGCTTCAGCTATAGTATACAAAATTATCAAATACATATTGTTCAATTTCTGTAAGCCTACAATTTTATTCGCTTAAGCCTTCTAATGTTACATAATATTATGTTTATTTTTTGAGAGATATTCTTCAATTTTGCAGCATTTAGCTGTGAATTGTTTTATCAAAGTTTGAAAAAACGGTGTTCGTTTGCTTCGAGTTTAAGCCACGGGCACCTCAAGGTCTACACAACACACGTTCATCGATTCCCGCACTAAATCAAAATCTCTGATACCCATCATGCGGTCACCCCTCGCCTATTTTGAATGCACCAGTCACTATGAATACGGTATTTTTGCATAGGGGTGCTACCCTAATAGTGATCGATTGAGTATTATGATCTCCCGCTGTATTTCGCATAATCCCATAATTGATATAAAATCCGGACTGGCTTTTCGCTATTAAGAATACCCGCCCTAAGATTTATAATAACCGATTGTGAGATTTAAAATGATTAATGTTGTTTACAAGAATTATTACGCTCGTCTAAATTGGGATGTTAAAATCTTTATTAATTGCGGAGGTTTACTTTTGTTAATTGAAGAAATGTATACGAGGAATTCAACAGAGGGTATCAAACTTGCAATGAAAATAAATAATTAAATTGCCTCATTAAATAAGTTTCTGGTTTTTTAACATTCAATATTTTAGAACTTTTTTGTACCTAAATGAATTTACACGATAAAATTTAAATTTGAATACTCGTAAAAGGCCCTTTATGTTATTTATTATGACAGAAATTAACAAAAAACCTTATGTACGGAACCTTTGATGTGCGGAAACTGACCACATTTTCGTCAAACTGCAGCAATAGTACCTATTGAAAACAAACTGTCCATAAAATTTCAAAATTCATTGTTCATACAAGGTTTAGTAGCGACTCTACAAATCTTTTTTTTACAAAATATTCAAAAAGTGACAACTGAAGTTTGGGTCATAACATTTAAAGCCTTGAGTTTTCTCTAACACCGTAAATGAAGTGACAAAGAATGCCATTTTAGCCGCTCCATTTTGGCGACCACACGCAAGTGTTCTGTAAATTGATACAATGCAAACATACGTCGCATATTTGCGACGAACCGTCTTTTCTGTTGTATTAGAGAGAGACAGGGACATTTTTTGTATAGGTTCGTCTCGCGCTGACACATGAAAATAAAAGCAAGTCGAGGGTTGTGTTGTGCGAGGGTGGACGGGTCTAATCGACCCGCCGATAAACAGGGCCGCGTGTACGCTGCGTTAGTTACGCGTTTTAATGAATCTGTGCACATTTAAGGGTTAACAATTGTTCAGTGTGTTTGGGCTATTAGTTAATAGTTTTAGTATTGATCTGATTTACGTAGGGTACAAATTGCTCTTAGTTCAGTATTATTTTAGTTATTTCTCAGAGGTCAGTAAATACATGAATAGATTAGTGGTCATATAATTTTTGGTTTTCTCTCATAGAAAAGCTTTCAATAAATTCTCAAATATTGGGAACCTACTAGTTAAGTCTAACGATGATAAGTTTTTTTAGGAAACGTCTGATTACCTGGATTTTAAACTAATTGTGATCCTGATGTTAATAAAGCTTTACTCCTAAGGAGGTGTATTTATTCATTTTTATTATTGTTGAACTAGCAGATAATTAATAAGTAGATAAGAACATCTACTGAATGTCAGTTTACTGTTATCGACAGAATCTATATTTTATTATTATTAGATTGAAAGTAAAATACAAATTTCTACTGAATAACTACCCCAGGTCATTGCAAAATAGTACATCTAGAAAACGGTTTGTACATAAATAATGAAAAAAGAATTGATTAACCAAGAAAGCGTCATGAAACCCCAGTTGCCCAAGAAATTCTGGTTATTCTCATAAACTTTTCTATTCTATTAACGTTACTGCTAACGCTATAATCGCTACTGGCCTGCAGAAGGCCTCCAGAAACAATAACGGAATAGCCGATAAATTACCATCAGTCATTCCGTGCTCTCGCCGAAATTAGCTCGCCTGGCAATGACGTGGTCATTTCGCACATATTTCACGCATGTCATAGTAAATAGAGAGATAGTGGCCACGTGACCCGGGCGTGGCGAGACCATAACCTTAAATCAGAGATGGGGCTCTAATTGCTCTGAAAACATTAACGGAGTTTCTAGGAATGGTGGATCAAGTTATGAACTTGTGGAGTGTTGGACGAACGCAGCGTTGGATTGGCGTCCAACTCCAGCAAAGAGGATAATGATCTGACAAAATTGATGCAGTCTTCTGGAGAATGCAGGCCGACTACAACCGCTCTGAAATACTATGAGAGAATTTTGCTACTTCGAATGATTTATTTACTGGTATCCGAAGTCGCACATCGTTATTAAGAGGAAACTTAAAACCAGCGTATGTTAGGAGACGATGTCCCCAGGTCATCATGTAGAGCGTGACCCTTTTGACCAAAGTCATCATAACACAAGGCATTGCATCCTGTTCTTTATGGTATTCATCTATAAATTCATTTTCTTTTTTGTGTGTTTTTCTCTCTTATTGCCATTCAAAAACTTTTCGGCTGCGATGCCATCAGTTCCTCGCGCGATGTGTTCCGCCTACTGCCACTTCAACCTGCTGTTCCACTGGGCTTTGTCGTCAACGTTAGTACTTTTATGGATTTTCTCATAAGTATACCAATGTGTGCTACCACACATTGGCTTCAGACCTTTGTATTGAAGAAGCATTGAAGTAGGTTGTAGAAGTAAACTGGTCAACTTAGAACTGTTTTTTCATTAGTCAGCTAGAAATTATCAGACCAATAAATTACAACACGACAGATTTTAAAATGTATGTCAAAATAACATATTGCATTAAGGACATAATTTTAGATTTCGACATCCAACATTTCCAAATCGGCCGACTTGTGAATTATTGGTCTGCTTTTTTATCTAAATTTTGAAAAATCAGCCTTTTTGTCAATAAATGTAGGCTTCTAATGTACGCGTGTCGCACGTACCTTGCACCGCCATTGCACGCTCATCTTGCATTGCCAGACTGCGTTCTCGGCACGAAGCAGATAATTTTATTCCCCTCAGTCTCCGGATACTTAGGGTCCGCTCGAAGGGATGTTTAGTGTCTGTTTGTTGCGTAAACGTCCCTGCTTCGGACAATTTGATTCGTAATAAATTTTATTTCGATGTCATTAGGTTCAACAATTCATGGGGTTTTAACACGTTGGCGTTAAAGACTATTAAGGTTCGCTACTAGGGTCGGCCGGAGAGAAAATCTGTCAAATTTGAAAGCGATCGTGACAGCTATGGTCACACAGTGGTTGGGCCGTGCAATCCGTGCATAAATGCAATGCATAAATCCGAACGACCGTCTTGGTGTAATTGTTTAGAAGTCGGCTACTACACCAAAGGTCGCGGGTTCGATCCCCGCACAGTACAAACATTTGTGTGCATGAACATGTCTGTTTGTATTGGTCTGGGTGTTTCCTATGTATAATAAGTATGTATTTACAAAAGAAAAAGTATTTAATGTTTATCCGTTGTCTAGTATCCCATAAAAACGGAGTATAATTAACTCACTTGGGGCTAGATGGCGCTGTGTGGAATAATGTCCAGGGATATTTATTTATTTATTATTATTATAAATCGCGGCATGATAATCATTTGATGCGTTCACCAAAGATATTTTTATTTCGCCACCCAATATATTTCAGGATATAGGGCAAACAAAAGAAACTAACCAAAAATGTTATTTTAATAAACATACTAACAAGCGTTTTTGCCAATTATTTTTTTACACTATTATTTGCAATCTTTTCTCGTGACCACGTTATTTGCACAATGTTATATCTGGTACTTGACGATTCCATCGAGATTTAGTTGTAACTTGGTTTATCCGTTTCATCATCAACACAAAATATTTCTTACATCCAATGCATATGATATAGCAATACACGGAGCCATTTCTAGTAACATGCAGAAGAACCCACTAATTAGTTGGTCTTACTTGTAATGAAAAGCTGCAAGAAGCATTAAACGGAGCTATCTTGTTACTAACTAAAACGAGGAATTTAACAGTTGTCAACAGTTGAGACACTTTTGGTGGATAATTTATTTTAGATAATAACACTTGAGTATAATACCTTTAGTCTCCTGTAGAGGCCATCGTATTTCAGGCTTTTTTCTGAATTTAATACAGAATACACCGTGATCTTCATCTTACTGGAATTGATCTACGAGTAGAGCATAGTATGAAAGGAAGTCACCCTCCGCGTTTTTCTGTCTGTTTTTACATAAGCTTTCACTATCTAAATGATAGTTGATGCTAATTATATTTTCTAGAACGTTTGTCTGTATAGTTCATTCAAATTACTACAGGGAAAAGCTGTGTGCAAATAGCCAGTTAGAGATAAAAATGCTTGCACTGCCATTTTTCCATGGCTGACGTAAATATGATAATTCATATTTATATCAAAGTTCTATCTGATCCATTTTTTTTAATTTAAAATGGGTTTGCGTTTGACCTCAGTCTTGCCAGCCACGCTTACCCAAAAAATGCCTATTCACTCTTGCCTCGAAGACACCAAGGTTGTATGTATCCGGAAACACAGACGCAGGGAGGGCGTTCCACTCCTTAGCGGTGCGGACCAGAAAGGAAGCACCAAACCGCTTAGTTCGGACCGCTGGAAAGTCGACCACATGGAGATGGAAGCCCTCGCGGCGTCTTGTGGTCCGGTAGTAGAAAGTAGAGGGTGGTATCAGGTCATAAAGTTCTTGCGCACACTCTCCGAAATACACCTTATAAAAAAGTGATAGACAGGCATAAACACCGATGCTCCAAACTCGAGTTTGGTTCCAACGAGCGTCTCGTCACCTATCAGTCTCCTGGCTCTTCGGTCTACTGAGTCCAGTGCATCCAGCTGATACTTGGCAGAGCCATCCCAGAGGTGGCAGAAGTACTCCATACACAACCGAATTTGTGCTTGGTACAATTGTAAAAGCTGTTCTGGTGTGAAGTGTGTTTCCATTTCGAATAACTTGTCATTATGTTCTATTGCAATAACTATTTCTGTTTCGTATAAGCAAACGCAAACTTTAATTTTTTTTGCTCGAGATCTCCATCCTAATTACTATGGAACGAGTGAAGTTTCTTTGACAGCCGTCTGCGCAGTCCCGCAAGTCAGTCTTCCACATGACGCCGGGTGAGTGCACGTCACTGCGTAAAGAATAGGAAAATGAAATGGCAACTAGTACGAAATTGTCAAACCCAAGAGAGCTTTTAATCAAATGTACTTATAAATATAAACCTGCCATATAACTCTCATGGTGAATCATGATAAAATCATACGTTTGATAAATTATGCATAATGCATATGAACAAACAGTACGGAGGAAAAAAAATAAAGTTGTACTATTTTCAACAAAAGACCCTATGTGCGCCTATTTCGTGTAAATTATCCGCGTAATTATAAATGTCATTTTCGTCAAAAGCGACGTGCGCTCACCTTGGGGACATGGGGGGGAGTGAGCTGCGACGGTGCGCGGACAGCTATCAAAGAAACTTCACTCACTCCATAGTAATTTGTATGGAGATTTCAAGCGAAAAATTCGGAATGTTTGGGAATTTTTTGCACAAAACTGAAATAAAGCAATGAAAAACAACTGATTGGCAATGCTTCTTTGATATCTGATCTTTACACGTTATTTAAAACACGTAAGTTGTTAGTTTATATGATGCCTAAACTTTTGAAATACGGGAGTGCGTTTTGCACGTTTTTAGCGATATTCTGATTTTTTTTCACATTAATCTAGTAAGTTGATCCATATACTAGAAGTTTGAGCTGATTGTGCAACTCTTTGACTACTATGACGATTTTTTTCGTGCCTCATACTTCATATTTTCTATATAAAACTTTAGTTTTCCCGAGAGCCGTTTTCCTGGTATCGAGCCTTAAGAAAGTATGACTTTCAATTATTTTCGTTCCTACTTTTCAAATGATGTATCGTGTGTTGTAGTGAGTAGTAAATGTTTCGACTTGAATAACCAAAGTATTGTTGTATAACTAAAATTAGCTTTGTGTGATGGAAAGCCCATCGGAACCACTTTCCTGTTTATTAAATAACTTAACTAAGTACTTACTTTTACCCTGAAATATTTTTCATAAACTGTTCTTTTTTTCAAAAAGCGTTGGTATATTTGGACCGGCGTCCAGCTCACCTAGGACACGAAAATTAATTATTATTAGACAAATTATAATGTACTAACAAATAGTTTATAGGATTAATTGTTACTAGCTATTTTATGGACTCTGTCTGAAATATTATTGAAATATTATATTATTTTATTTATTTATTTATAACCGTAGTAATGAGATGGTTCATACACCATGCGTGTTTGGCGTAGAGCCTCAATCTAGGGGTTGAAATGAGTGTGGCTTCGAATGACGCAGTAGAGGCAATGATATTATAATAAAAAAAGATTTAGATTCGGTTAGTTGTGCTAAAAAAGAGGCACCCGAATTCGAACTTTGCGTACATCTGATCAAAGCATTGACAGTGTTGACAGTTTGAGACACTGCGCAACATATTGTATCTGTCTTGTTTACGCTCTAGAAGTAAATAATCATACTATCTTGTTCACACGTTCCAAATTAATTACGTCCGTACCCTGTGGTCAATTTTTGACTTTGCATCAGGACTGGCATCACCTATCTACGTCTTTATTTTTTATTATAATATCATTGAGTAGAGGCCACAAAGTTAAAAGAAGGCCGTACCCATATTCTTTTTCTCCATATTAATTGGTGTCTTACCATGTTGATGGGCAAACAAAGCGTATAATTCTGTCCTACAGCGAACTTATAACAAAAATAATCATGAAATGAATTTCCCAAAGTAGCAGGAAGTGAACCACAAATATTGGTAACTCATGGTTTATTGCAAGAATCTTTTACCTCAATTTGTTTTTTATCGCTTACATTTTATGGGACCCATAATTTTTCCGTTCACTTAATATATCGAACGCCTTCTCATTTCTAACAATAATATTTCTTTCGCAAAAACAATAAAATCTTACATAAATCCCTTAGGAGTATATGTTAACCTTTATTACTTGGCGAACCGTAAACACGCTCCATTTTTTATTTGTGGCCGTGTTAACGAGTTCTACTCCCAAAAACAAGGTGTAGTTAAAACAATATTTATCTTAATAATTAGTAAAAACTAGCCAAGTCGCGGTTCATTTGATAAAGGTGCGTGTAAATGGCCGTGGTTCGCGTGATAGGCCCTCGGTATTGTTGGCCGACTATCGATGCTTTCATTATCGATAGACTTCGAAAATTAGTAGGAACAATATCGAAAGTGCAAACGATACAAAATACTAATAACTCACTTTTTATTACTATTGACTATAAGTTATAGTATTGATACTATCACTTCATAATATTATCGATGGTATCAAAACTAAAAAACTATCAATACTTTCGATAGTTTGTAATACTATCGACAGTATTGCACTACCGATACTATAGCTTACTAGTGACCCGCCCCCGCTTCGCACGGGTGCAATAGGATGTTATTATACATATAAACCTTCCTCTTGAATCACTCTATCTATTAAAAAAACCGCATCAAAATCCGTTGCGTAGTTTCAAAGATTTAAGCATACAAAGGGACATAGGAACAGGAGAAAGCGACTTTGTTTTATACTATGTACTGATAAAGGAAGAAGGAAGTATCACGAGTACCATTATCGCTAATTAGTAGCCAACCGGACAGCTGTTTATTCTAATTAAGGGACAATAAGTAGCTTAGTAAGTATTAAATGAAATAGCAATACTATTGCAAATAATTTAACTATGATAGTTAAAGCTATTGATAGTATTGATACTATCGACAGGCTATCGGTACTATTGAAATGACGTCAACTATCGATAAACCATCGGGTTTTCGCTGAATTATCGATATATTTCAGCGATCGCCCATCGATAGACAACCCTAGCCCATGGCGTATATAAATTAAAACATAATTGTGTTATCGTGACCTCGTACTTTAATGCATTTAGCCGGCGACTTTGGGTAGAACGCTCTGGAATTAATTACAATTTTCAAATTCGTTTCAGCGGTTTATGGTGACCATGACAGTTCAGATAAGGCTGCAACGACATATTGTGTTGCTATTTTGAGAGTGGTTGATCCAGCCGTGCGATTGCCTAAGCTCATAAGTACTTTAATTGACATTTATTCCTAGGCAATCACGTTTTTTTTTTGGGCAAAAGTAAATTAAAGATGACAAACTAAGTGCAGCTGATGATTTTTAAAAAAGATTTTCAATTCGATACACTCATGCTATCACATTGATGTTTTATGTTACTATAGCCTATAGAGAAGTGCAATAAGAGTATTGCACTAGCAAACGCAATAGAAATAAAAACTTTTTGTCTACTTACATTCAAGTACTTTAGTAAACCTTTTATCTTAGTTACCGTGACGCCTTGATAGCAGCTATCAAGGCGAAAAAACTCGAAAAAACAAGAAAAACTCTAAAGGTTTTCATTACAATAATGTATAATAAATAAATCCTAAAATCCTATATGATTAGCTGCTTGTAGTAGCTGTATATTATTGTAATGAAACCCTTCAGAGTTTTTTCTGTACGTAACATTGGCCATACAAAACCGACAGTGTATGCTAAACAAGTCAATTAAGGATTTTGCGTGCACATTCGATAACAGTGAGATGCGTTCGCCTTTCTGCAGTTCAAACTATCGATAGAGCCGTTCATTGCACATTTGAACCACAAAATCAATATGCAAATCGGTTGAGGCTAGCATGTCAGCCAGCTATTGTGCGCGGTACACGGGAACACTAACAACTTGGGCTAACTTTAACCGGCTTAAACTGGTTGCACCTAAATTTGTGGCTTTTGCACGCTATTGAAATTTACAGTTTAAACTTGGTCTATGCGGCATCGTCTGTGTTGTCTGGTTGGTACTTGGACGTCTGAGAATTTAGGTAGTTGTAGTTTAGGTAGGTATAGGAGCGTTAATAGGTTCAAGGTATCTCACAGGCTCTTCAGGTCAGTGCGGTTTTTAGTGACCTATTTCAATAATGATTACCTGTACAATTTTGATTCTGATATGTCATAGAAACCTTTAGATTTTAATTTAAAAAATATAGTCACTAAAGATCTGAAAACCAGAAAAAGACATCTGGTCATTTTTGGCAACAGGCGGGAATCGAACCCGCATCTTTGTCCGCATGACCAAATTTCTTTTTCTAGTGTTCAGATCTTTAGTAAAGATACTGCATGGAAAATGCTAAAACAATAATAAACATAATAGTCAATGTTTGGACTAACTAGTCCAAAAAATACCAATCAAATTGTACAATTGTCGTCATATTTAGCGACTAAATGACGACTATCAGAAGAAGGCCTATGTCCAGTAGTAGTTGGTAACAGGCTGAGAATCCAGATAAAAAGAGACTTCGAACTTGAGGCTCTGCAGCATTGATAAAAAGACACACCTGTTCACAATTTAACATGTAACCCCACTCAACCATGTTGCGAAAATTCGAACGAAAACAAAAACAACAACAATAAATATGCTTTAAAAATATACCAAGAAAGAATCAGTCTTTCTAAAATAAGCGTGTTAAAAATAGATACCTAGTATTGAGGGGCGCTAGTTTCGTCACGGCAAAAACCTTACCCCTGCTTTTTATTTTCGGGCAATACTTCCAGAAAATATTAAAAACTACTTACTCACTGGATGTCTCCATTAACACCGATCAGCTTTTATATCTCCCCATTGATTGTTTAAAGATAGGATACATGTTTTTGTTTTAGTTGTCAACTTTTTTTGATTGGGGCCAAAAAGTTATGAAGCAATGTGTGTTGATAAATCACATATTTTTTGTTGAGTATGAGTGTTTGTGCTTACCGTTACTTTCAATTTCATTTGGTTTGACTATAGAAATACACACATTGCATTGTATTGCAAGAAATACACATAAGAAGCCTGCGAAAAGCAGGATAAATAAACTTAATATACATATAAACTGTTATAAAGTATCCTCAAGATCAAAAAAAAGTTGGTCGTTGTTTCTCAAATTTAATTTGCACCACATGTAACCGTCTTAAATTATACTTCGTCGCTGCATCCTCGGGATTTTATCACAAGGTAGTACATTTCTTAATGTAGTGGGCATCAACACGTTTTAGAGCTGGTATCACTGAAACAGAAACAAAAAAACAAATTCCCTCCCTACGGTAGGTGCGTCACTCTGACAGGTGACAAGTTCATCATTCGTTTCTAGTGTTCGGGCATCGACACACCCTCTCTCGTTATATTTTTTATATAACGGTTTCTTTAAGTGCTGAAGTGTTTGCAATAGTTGAAGTAGTGTAAATCGATAGATCCTAAATGAAATACAACGTTAAGATCGTACTTAACTTTCGTTTTAAACAATAACTAAATACGATCTACAATAAAAATCTACCCACATTTCCTTGCACAAAATGTTTTAATAAGAGAACTCGTGATTGAAAGTGAATCTTCGGATGACTGTAAACAAAGCTAAGCAATAGCATGACGATGCAATGTTTAAATTTAACAAAACACGTCAATGATGAGACCGTGAAATGGTCTTAATCAATGTTGGCATTAATTTTAGCTGTTTATGATCCTGTTGAGGCCTGTCCAAAATGGACCCACCGTAACGAGATTACGATAAAACGCACACTGAGTGTGTGTTTCCAACAAACGAGACAAACAGAAGAAGAAGATCCTTTTTTTTTTCCCGTACCAAGTTGGTCGGTGCATTTTCAACAAATTAGCCAAGCAGAATAAAGGTTCCTGTTTATTCCTGTCCAAGAGGACGTCCCGTAACGAGAGCACGGCCAGGCCCACAACGCGAGTGTGGTTTCGAAAGCATTTTAAGGTGAAAATCAAATCGAAGACCAAACTGTAAGTTATTTTGTGCTATCCTTGCATAACAAAAACCTTTCTTTTTATGTACACTAGTACCTAAAAACTTCAAGAATTAGATTGTAATTTCAATTTAAAACTGCAGACTAAGAATAAGTCTTAGTAATTGTAGTACCTGACATTGAAATAATGTTTCATTTTGCTAAGTCTACACAGACACATCTGAGTAGCCACGCCACAGCTTTTGTAGCTATACAGCTATGGCTAACATCATAACTTACTCTAGTTGCTATAAAATTTATATTTAAATACATTTGATACCACTTCGTGGTTACCGTTTACAATATTCATAATATGATGATGGCTAACACCCGTGTTACCACGGGATAACCACTCACGTAGGCTTGCTGCCCACGAAGTTCACAACATATGCTTTATATATAAGAAAATGACAATCCAATGGATTTAGCAGAATGAAGTATTCAATTAGCTATGTAATTAGAGGCCGACGCCTAAAACCATCCCGGTGAGTACCGGTGCCTTATCAAAATACTTATTTATTTACTTCTTAAAAAACCTGGGGGTTGGCCGAGAGTCATCACGAAGGTATTGTAAAAACCTGGGGGTTGGCCGAGAGTCATCACGAAGGTATAATAAAAACCTGGGGGTTGGCCGCGAGTCATCACGAAGGCATATAAATACAGAAAAATGATCTCAAATTTGAGACTTAATAGCTTGATCTGTACATAAGGAACAAACCTGGGAGTTGGCCGTGAGTCAACATGACGGTAACGATATCGCAATATCTGAATTAAGGGCCTATATTCAATCCGTGAATGGCCCATGAAATGAAATAAAATGAAATAAAATGAAATAAAATGAAATAAAATGAAATACAATGAAATAAAATGAAATACAATGAAATAAAATGAAATAAAATGAAATAAAATGAAATAAAATGAAATAAAATGAAATAAAATGAAATAAAATGAAATAAAATGAAATAAAATGAAATAAAATGAAATAAAATGAAATAAAATGAAATAAAATGAAATAAAATGAAATAAAATAAAACATAAAATGAAATAAAAAATATTTTCATAGTGATAATGAAAAGTCAGGTATGCATTAAACAACCTAGCCTTACCAGTATTTTTCTGGAAATTACCTTGCTGATGGTTTGATAACCTTACCTGGTGGCAGAGAACCCATGTAAGTTTTTTCAAATTTCCTTTATTATTCAAGAAATAATTATCTATGACTAGCAGCCGCCCGCGACTTCGTCCGCGTGGCCTTAGCTGTATGTGAAAAAAGATTTTCCCGCTTTTCTGTTGAAATTTTGCTGAATTTTCTTTGCTATAAACCTCACGGAGCGCGGGACCTTTCTAACGAATGCAAAACCGTGGAAATCGGTCTGTGCGTTATAGCTTCAGAAAGAAAAACCTGACTTATTTTTATATAGTAGTTTATTTTAATATAATAAATTAGCAAAGGCATTTGAAACAACATGAATTGAAGAGACACTTAAATTCTTTATTATTAATAGTTTATTCTTATGAAGCGATAAACCTAATCCACCTCATAATTTACACAGTATTTAATGCAGCCACGCGTTTAACAATAACAAGTTGAATAACAACACTTAATAATGGTGTAAGTACAAAAACACTGCCGTCTTTTAAATGTATATGCATACATGTATCTACTTGATTTACTTGTTGTTGAGTGGTGTGCTTCACGCGGATTTCTTTTATATGCAAAATGCTACACTTTTGCCGTTTAGCAAACATTAGTGACTACTCATAATTCAGAAAGCGTTAAATTTGTCATTTAACGATTGAGTAGATGATTTTTAAAGGTATATCTGCTGTTTTAGCCAAGTTCAATAGGCACAACTTGTAATGTAGGCTTGATTTAGTACCTCGATTCCGTGGTTATTTTTTGAAATAACAAAATCAATCAATAGGTATAGTTGATAACCATATCCAAGCCATGACTGGTTTTGACTTGGGATTAAAAGTTATAAATTGAACTAAAACCATCTCACATTGATCGCATTTCTGAATACAGGAAATGTATTGGAAAAAGATGTTTATCTTGTCTCGATTTCAGTAAGACTAGTACTTAGTCATTAGCAGATACTCTGACAGCATATACCTAAAGACAAAAATGTTTGGTAATGATTTGCAGATTACCAATTTATAGGAAGTAGGTAGTTTTAGCTTTTATTGTTTGCATCTGGCAAGGTTTGTTGATCAAGAAATTAATTGCAATCAGATGCTAAATTACAATTTAATAGTTTTAGTATTTGATATTATGTAGGTAGGTGACCTACCATTAAGGATTTGTTGCATACGCACTCACGAGTAGAAGACATCGTGGTCTTTCATTTTAAAATGACCGAAATAGGTTATAAGTTAAGTTTTTCGTGAGAATAGGACTGAAATCACAATAATAATGGAATGAAAAATAACACCTTCCCATAAGCAACAGCTCTTTTATTAGTTTACACTTTAGTAGTGTACCAAGCCAAACAAGATTTGACATTTAATAAGAAATTCACAGTAAGAAGATTTAAGAAGAGAAGTCAGTAGAATATCTTAATGCAATTCTAACCTTAACTGTACCAACAGGGAACTGTAGGTACCTACCTACTTACAGTGTTACGGATATTATTCGCATAGCGGTAGTTAAAAAATAGACGATTTCCACTCACGAAAACATTGTCATAAAGAATAGTAAGACGTCTCATCCTTACAAAACGCCCCAGCTTTTACCAGAGTGGCATAAATTACCTAAGTAATAATACCTCAGTTAGGTTATTAGATTAAAAACATAGGCCAGCTGCATTGACTAGGTCATGTGTAGTTTCTATCTTGGAAGGACATTTCAATCAATGAGAGTCATAGAAACTCTTAAGAAAAATAATAAAAACTAAAGCTTATTATGCCTAGGTTATTATTCTTTCGGATTCTAAAATCTGCTTACTCTGTGCAGTAGACAACATACTTACATAAAGAAATATTATTAGCACTATTATTAAAAGTAGGAGAGTAAGTTACTAACTAACTTACTTTAGTACCCACTGCCGTTGGGTTTTATTTAGGAATAGGTTTTCCAAACAACAGCTTTAGTTGAATTAAGTTAGGTGACTAATTATGTGTCACCCACACTACGAGCACATACAATGCTGGGCATTTAAATTGTTGTAATAAACCACTACCCAGTGTACTTGTATATAATTATGTACCACCTTACTTTACATTTATTACGAAAATATTAACGGAAAAGTTGCAGCTCAAGCTGCTAACCTGTTTCAATAGACGTCGTTCTTTGATCACGAATTTACTATGGATTAAATATTCGAGTAAATTAGGTTTTATTATTGGGTGGTATATGTATACCTGTTCTTGTGTGTGGTAACAGCAGAGTTCATACAGTTACCATTAAGTTTTTTTAATTAACATTGCTTAAATTAATATTAATTATTATGCAAAGCATATTTATAACATGAAGTTATCTTAATATATATTCATCTTGGAACATAATACTGAAGCTGCGATGATCTTTTGACTTTTGGTCATTGGTCCTTAATTTTATTGCGTTTTTATAGTAAACTGGTAAAATTATAATAAACGTTACCTATCTCACATCAAAAATAAAATTTGGTATCAAATTCAATTTAGTGAATCCTTGATATTGATTTCCCTAGACCTCTAAACATCTACCTTGTGATAAAATCCCGAGGATGCAGCGACGAAGTATAATTGATGATTAAACGAACTTACCTTAAGTGAAGTTCTATCATAATTATATGAGTCGCTGCATCCGAAGGGATTTTAGCTCCCACCCTACCCCTAGTTACCATCATACCCTTTGGTAACTGACCCGAGTAACTTTAGGGAAATCTGTCTCTAAAAGAATGATGAACTTGTCACCTGTCAGAGTGACGCACCTACCGTAGGGAGGGAATTTGTTTTTTTGTTTCTGTTTCAGTGATACCAGCTCTAAAACGTGTTGATGCCCACTACATTAAGAAATGTACTACCTTGTGATAAAATCCCTTCGGATGCAGCGACTCATATAATTATGATAGAACTTCACTTAAGGTAAGTTCGTTTAATCATCAATTATGCATGCATCACCTACTTATACAAATGATATCATAAAAAGACAAAGAAACGTCCCGAAGCTTTTACGAGCTTTTAAAATTCTGAGTCAAGACTGAATTCATTATTCATTTCGAAATATCAAACAAAAATTGTCTCTGGTGCAAATATCAAATACATTCGTGGTATCATTTTGATTTTACAGGCAACTGAGCATAACCACAGAATACATAATAGTCGGTAACTTACTTTCACGAGTTGTCACATAACTTTTATTCGGCGCTCGCGACGACGCAGCCAAAAATAGAAGCCTGGAACTTTTTAATAGGTGTAGGGGCTTTGAGAAAGCCGAACAGTCGGCGCCTTCGCCTTCGCGACGTCTTTTATGACTTTCAGCACAAATTGCTTCTGCTCTTCATTTAAATATACTTCCGAGCGATTGAGTTTTTTATCGTATCACCCTATTTTAAGGTGCGAGCCGTTTGGGGAAAAATGCACGTGTGGCGTTATGAAAACGTACTCTTTTTTATGTCTCTGAAGACTTTGTAAATTGAATTTTAATACTTACTCTGTCTGCATTACTTTTGGGTGTTTTAAGTTATAATGTAATGTAAGTTTGTGGCGTATTTCATCGGCGTTCTTCGCTTAGGGTTCACTTTTTGCGCGATTTGTGTGCTTCAACATTAGGTAGATAATAAATTTTGTAGTAATTAAACAAAACGATGGTGCTTAATAAAATTCCCTTCTTTCTTAAATAGGACAACACTCATAAAATAAAGGAAAAAACAGAAAGACGGACAGTTGTGGTATGGCCTGAGCTCTCATTTAGAAATTGACTGATAGAGAACGTCCAATCGGCACTATTAAATAAATCAATGAACTTCAATTTGCAACTGCCAGTAATCGACATACAGCAGTGGATGTCTGTGTCAAATAATATTTGCAAAGATTCGACGATTGTAATCACAGTTTAAAAATAACTCAATCACTCATTGTTTAGCCTTATTAATAATTCGAATGATAAATACAATTCTTGGCACAACAAAGACAAATTTAACCCGCTAACAGCAGCTCGAAGCCGACAAGAAGACTAACTGCGGTCGGATTAACTCAGGGCAAAGTTGTGCCGCAAAACGTTCAGTTCAGGAGTTGGTCTGACTTAGCACCCGATAGAATGCTAAGTTGCTGAGTTAGCAACGTCTGACTTACTGCATAAGTTTGATGCTGGGTTATTTGTCTGTCATCTGGTTAGTGCTGATATTGGGTGCAGGGTTGAGGAAATACAGCCGCATTTGAAGTTTATCGGGCAATTAATTTGGTACCATAAAAATACATTCAGAACTTTACTTAATACTTTAATTATTTTTTTTATGAAAGCTTAGGCAGTGAACGTTTTGAAAATAATGAAACATTTCCACACTCGGCTATTTATTCATACATGTATTTATTTATTATAATTCGATTATATCGTTATCATAAAAATTACAATAATTAAAGATTACAAATAAGTAATAAGTATGAAATAAGTATTCCCAATCGATATTAGGTATGTTGATTTGGAATACAAAAAAGGTTCACAACTAGGTAGGTGAATTTTTTCTGTGCTTAAGTTTGATCACAGTTTGAAAAGAACTCAATCGATAATTGTTTAGCCTTATTAATAATTGAAATGACAAATACAATTCTTGGCACAACAAAGACAAATTAAACCCGCCAACAGCAGCTCGAAGCCGACAAGAAGACTAACTGCGGTCGGATTAACTCAGGGCAAAGTTGTGCCGCAAAACGTTCAGCTCAGGAGTTGGTCTGACTTAGCACCCGATAGAATGCTAAGTTGCTGAGTTAGCCACGTCTGACTTACTGCATAAGTTTGATGCTGTGTTATTTGTCTGTCATCTGGTTAGTGCTGATATTGGGTGCAGGGTTGAGGAAATACAGCCGCATTTGAGATTGACCGGATTGTTTTACAACCCTAAAATTAAATTCAGAACTTTATTTTTATTTTATGAAAGCTTGCCTAAGCTATTTCTAGAAATAAGTAATAATAAGTAGTAGTGGCTGCCTTGCCAATGTTGTGAAAAAATATATTTCTACTCTCGAGTATGATTTCAATATTCCCAATCGACATACCTAGTTGAATGGAGGACGTCCAATCGGCACTATTAAATGTATCAATAAACTTCAATTTGCAACTGCCAGTAATCGACATACAGCAGTGGATGTCTGCGTCAAATAATATTTGCAAAGATTTGACGATTGTAATCACAGTTTAAAAATAACTCAATCTCTAAATGTTTAGCCTTATTAATAATTCAAATGATAAATACAATTCTTGGCACAAAAAAGACAAATTTAACCCGCCAACAGCAGCTCGAAGCCGACAAGAAGACTAACTGCGGTCGGATTAACTCAGGGCAAAGTTGTGCCGCAAAACGTTCAGTTCAGGAGTTGGTCTGACTTAGCACCCGATAGAATGCTAAGTTGCTGAGTTAGCCACGTCTGACTTACTGCATAAGTTTGATGCTGTGTTATTTGTCTGCCATCTGGTTAGTGCTGATATTGGGTGCAGGGTTGAGGAAATACAGCCGCATTTGAAGTCTATCGGGCAATTAATTTAGTACCTTATAAATAAATGTAGAACTTTATTTAAAACTTTAAGAAAGCTTAGGCAGTGAATGTTTTGTAAATAATTTTATATTTCAACACTCGAGTATGAAATAAGTAATCATAATCGACATACTCGTACCTAGTGAATAGTGAACCTTTTTCGGCGTCAATGTAAAGATTTGACAATTGTAATCACAGTTTAAAAATAACTCAATCACTCATTGTTTAGCCTTATTAATAATTCAAATGATAAATACAATTCTTGGCACAACAAAGACAAATTTAACCCGCCAACAGCAGCTCGAAGCCGACAAGAAGACTAACTGCGGTCGGATTAACTCAGGGCAAAGTTGTGCCGCAAAACGTTCAGTTCAGGAGTTGGTCTGACTTAGCACCCGATAGAATGCTAAGTTGCTGAGTTAGCCACGTCTGACTTACTGCATAAGTTTGATGCTGTGTTATTTGTCTGTCATCTGGTTAGTGCTGATATTGGGTGCAGGGTTGAGGAAATACAGCCGCATTTGAAGTCGATCGGGCAATTAATTTAGTACCTTATAAATAAATGTAGAACTTTATTTAATACTTTATGACAGCTTAGGCAGTGAACGTTATGAAAATAATGAAAAATTTCTACACTCGAGTAAGAAATAAGTATTCCTAATCGACATACCTAGTTGTGAACCTTTTTTCGGCCTTAATGTGATAAGTAGAGTCAGCATCACAATGATGTGTGCTAACGTAGTGGTCAAGAAGGTATTGGCGGTTTGCCAAAAACTATTTTATTACTGCAATGATAGTCGTATTACTTATGTCATTTGAAGCGTCACCAAACTCTATAACAAGTGAAACACACTATTAAGCCTGTTTGCCTAGCACGAACGGCTAATGTTTTGGTAATCGGAAAGTAGATGATACTGTTTTTTCTTTTTTTTATGTCTTTAAGAAAAAAAGTAACGTTTACTTTTCGACTGCTAAAACGTTATCGGTTCGTATTAGGCTTACAATAGTGAAAAGGTTGCTTCCCATGAAAATTCAGACATATTTGACCACTCTGTACGCACCTATAATTTTGATGCTGACTGTACTATACTATAAAAAAAAATATGTGAGATAATTATTTATTTCATTATTACGAAAATTATAACGGTGAAGTCTCTTTTATTGACGACACTAGCCATACGTTCTCACAATAATGACATTTAAAAAATGAATTATTTCAAAAATATTATTCACATAACAAAAGCAATAATTTCAGATAATAACTAATAAAACTCATATAAATTTCAATTACGGAACAACACACAGATTAATCCCATACAAACTTGTTCGGCACCTAATTCTGTTGGCCCACTGTAACGTCCACACATAATTGTAATCCCTTGGTAATGGCGGACATTGACTAATGCATATTGATGGAACATTAAAGCCTTTCAACGAAGAGTCATCATTCATTAATTTAAAAGCCACATCAATGTTGGGGTCGAGGCTAAGTGAATTACAATTTCGGATTTATCATTTATGAAAAATTTGAGTCTCTCAATGTAAAAAGAAAGGTTCTTCGTCGCACTATAATCGAAGCATTCTTTAACTTTGGTATTCTAGCAAAAGTTAGTATGAGAAACTTTTAGAAAACACACCACTTCAATTTGCTGTCCACAACAGTAGCAAATAAAATTAAATGAATTGCATTGTGAATCACTCTTTACTAACTCATATTTAATGATTTTCTACATTTTATTTAACCATCACTTACATTTCTTGTTAACTTCGCAAACAATATACAAAACAATGTCTTGAGTAACTACTTAACTGCATGTCCAATAACGCACTGCGTTGTATTAGTCATTTATCTGCTGGTTAAGCGCACTTTAGAGTTAGACAGAGGCAGTGGCTGCCAGACTGCCAACCGATGATAGTTTTTCTTCATAAAAATACCGTTCGCTCACTTTACTCATGCATGGCACAAGCTGGTCTACGCACATCCTAATATTTTACTGGTAGCGGTAACTGCTTACAAAAATTGTGTTGGACAAGTATTAACCCTGATGTTACACAAGTGATGTACAAGGCTTGAGGCATCCAAGTCCTGCTGCCCCAGAGCTCAGTGTCGTTTACAGGGCTCGCCTGGTTTGTATTGCGCTCGACCGCTCGGGAGTCTTTTGCAGAGCTCGAGCTTTTTTAAAAGAATTCGAACCTTTCTCATAAAGCTCGAGCCTTTTTGAACGCTCGGGCTCTTTGAGCGCTCGTGTCTTTTTAAGCGCATGGATGCTACACTTTCACTGTAGCATCCATAACCAAAACTACCAATTATAGACACTTTTGGGCTACTTCATCTAATACGAAACAATTTAAGTCCTGTTCCAACAAGGTAAAAATGTCCTCTTAGTAACAAACTAGACCTAGGATTTTTTAATATTTATTCGAGTGCATGAACAAAATATCATCTATGAAACAACTAAGCACTTGTCCATTAACACATTGCGCGACATTAGCCACCCAACAAGTGGTTTAGGGACTCTCGCATTTGACAGTTAGAGACGGACCGTTGCCGAAGAACTTTTGAGTCCTGTAATACTTTAACCTCTTTGTAACGAACTGTAATAAGGAGGTCTATATTGACCTTGATATCGATAAAAATATACAACAAAAGCACGTCTTAAGCTCAACTAGGCACTTGTCCAATAACACACTGCGTAGTACTACCCATCTAATACAGAGAGTTTACACCGCGCCCAACAATAATCCCGTGAGTAACGCCACGGTGCGCGTGCAACTCATTAATATACCCTCGCCTCTAGCCTCGGGATTTGTAGAATTACTATTGTTTATGCCGGGTGCCGACTTAAATAATTATTGTTCTACATACGTAAGCCGTGTTATTTCAGCCGAGCGTGAAGTATCGATTAGGAACGGAACTAGGAACGTTTAATCCATTCATAAATTTGTGCTAAGATTACAGGTCGGCGGTTTTGTAGGATTATAGCATTGATCTAAAGTTATTGTTCTTTCTACGACTTTTAGGTTTTTTCAAAGGTTTTGTTCTCTACATAAATTCATTGATTTGGTTGAAAATTTCAAGGTAAAAATCAAAACTACTCTGAAAACATCAGTAATTCTTCATCAGTAACAAAAATAATATTGCGTTCATCGCCAATTCAGTCAAGTAGGTACAACAAAATCTCATTGCAATTTAACAACAGACCAATCATCTATGATTTACTTTACACATTGCACGAGTTTAAATAGTTAATTTATTTACGTAATAAACATTTTTTTCTACTTGTTCAGTGAAGTATGATATAAGTACCTGTCATACAATCAAATATTGATTTTCCGTTTACCATAATTCACATTGTTACAGCAGGTGCATCAACAATAGTTTCAATTTGGTCACAAAGGACGACGCTGTATTCTCCTACATCATCTTCTCGTTAACGTAACTGCATTAGCTGTCGAACGACTGGCGTTATTGGCGTTCGTTCGAGCTGACGTCGTTCGCCAAAACCTTGTCGATGAGATGATAAAATTTGATGGCCCCGCGGCGCGTCGTTCTCGTTACTGTCAGAGCGGACAGAATCTTAAGTGCTTTGCTTCAGGCTGAATGTAGGGCAATTTTTAATAAAGATAGTTTGACAAGTTTGACAAGCCTTTATCATGGGCAAGAAAAAAGCTTGGTGAAGGTGGCAGAATTTAAAGTGACCTGAATTCAACAGAGGACGTTCGCGAATGTAATGGTGAGAATGAAGAACTAAGGTTTGCATAGTAAATTATACAGGTTTTAACTAAGTAACAGTAAACAGATTGGCACATGCTATTTGTTTCCATTGTTGTGAATATGAATAAAATACTTACTACAAAAAATGTTCCTACATGTATTTGTACTGTGCAACAAAGGTTATAGTATTTTTGAATTACTCATCACGGGACTTAAGACTTTAGTAGTCCTTGCACACTGTATATTTAGATAAGTGGTGCGTACTATTTCTAGAGTTCTAATACCTACTCAAAAAATATTAAGATTGGTGTTTTTTTCTTAATGTTGCTGAGCTAACACAGTGACAGTGCTACTCGTAAAAGATATAGTATTCGGACGATGAGTTAACGACCGCTAAGCAGTGTTAAACGATGACTTTATTTGACAGTAACCAATACGGCTGCATCAACGCGACTGCGCCTTTGCCCTCCAATGTTGACTAGAGACCCACCCTGTTTGTTTAGGTAACTAAGTTTGACTCTTGGGGCCCGGTTCATCGACCACGTATTTAACTTAAACAATATTGGTGGCCGTAAAGGACGCATCCGTAATGAAGCGAGTTTCTAGTGGCAAATTAAATGCAGATAGGGAATCTATATTGGACGAGCAGGTAGCTTAATTAAATGTATCGAGAACGTTAATTTAGGTTGGCTAATTTAACTTGTTAAGTTATTAGGAACTGTAGAAAAATTGAAGAGTTTGTCTATAGGTTTCAGTACTAATTAAATGACATTGATAGAAATCAGAGTTCTCTCCTGAAAGATTTTTACGAAAGAACCTCAAAGACGGTACCTAGTGACGAAAAAAATATTTCAATTGAAAGGCAAGGCAAATAAAGTTTCAGGAAAACATGATGTCGACTTCTTTACATTAATTTGTGTGGGGATGATTGGATGGATTACCAACGATCAATATAATATGAAAGATTTCGTCTTTTCGTTTGGAGACAAAGGTAAATAAAAATTCCCAACCAACTTTTACTTTCAACATTGAAATTAAGTTAAGAAAAATGTTATTAACGCTGCATTTTGCAAAACTGCTAGACAATCGAGTGTTACTAAATATCTCTGCGGAATTGTGCATTGACCTGTCCAAACCTAAAGTCTCCGTCGTTCATCAGGTACCCAAGTCAATTTGTCAAATGCAATAATGCGTTTCGCAAGCGACACAATCAGCAGACAAGTGCGTGAGCCGGGATTGAACCCACGCACCTGATTTGCAACTTCGCTGACGACTCGGAGTAGGAAGGGCGCTGTCACTACCTCCTACCTGGCGTACGGTGAGTGATTCTGCCATTGTTTTGTACGGAAATATTATTGTATTTTGAATTGATTTCAAAATACAATAATATGACTTCAAAACGTATGTTTTGAAGTCATACTTGAGTCGAATTTTAACTGTTTTTGAATTTCATTCAGTACAAACTAGTAATTTTCTGATGTTTCCAGCTATGGAACTCTTGCTTCTGGCTAGAAAACTCTTGCTTCTGATGTTTAATTATGCAAGAGTTTAACGGCTGCAGCGGCATTTCACTTACCAAATAAATAATTCTTACGCGTGTCAAATTTCAATTTACGTAGGTATAATGCAAAGTAATATTTTAAACCACAATCGAAATGGAGTAATTGATTGTTCCATTTGAAACTGCGTCCAGCGCTTCAAAAGCACGAAAAAGCCGCATAACATAACATAAAATCATGTTGAAATGTGTTGAATAGGTAGAGCTCTCCAAGTAACTAAGAAATCTCCTTTGTCAAAAGGTTAGTGGTTGTATCTTTTTAAATCAGACACTAAAGAACCATTATCTTTAATCCCGACTCTGAGAAAATCCCGCAGTCCTCGAACAAACTTAATTTCGAGAGAAAACAAGAACAACAAATAAGAAAGTCTACCTTATTAGTATGAAAATAATATTCCCCACTTTTAATACAGCGCATACAGAGTTGTCGGCTAATATGCAAGCTCGGCATACATTAACATAGAAAGCTCATTGTCATGTAACAATACAGATCAGTGGAAGGTTAACTAAAAATAACGCCTAAGATGAGTAACCCTTTGTTGTTGTTACTTCAGGGGCCGTTCTTGTGCATCCAGGGGGGCTAAAACAGCAACATTTTAGCATTTCATATTATGAATCATCTAACTGACGTTTCATCTAGACCGCGGTCCGTTTCGAGTCAAAAGCGAGTAACAGCGCGCTCACACGCATCCCGAATTGATAAATTGTATGAACGTGAGCGACGTCAGCGCGCTATTACTCACTTTTGACTCGAAACGGACCGCGGCCTAGATGAAACGTCAGTTAGATGTTTCATAATATGAAATGCTAAAATGTTACCGTTTTAGCCCCCCAGTAATGTTTAATAAATAGTATGAGAATGATGAGTCTACTGTCTAATGTTATGTTACATCGCATTGGTTATTTGAAAAATCTGCTAGTATCTGTTAAAGATAAGAACTATTCATTGTTGTTTAATTTATAATTGCTGGTTGCATTGTTTCTCCTATTTTATGACATGTTATTTCGTATTTCATATGTGATTGCTGCCACCATGACCGAAATTTGCTGATGTTTGTCGCTAGATGTCAGTAGTGTATAGTCTAACCAGGGGCCTTAAGGTGGTTCGATAACATCTGATAGCAGGGTTCATATCTAACTGTACACCCCTCCAACAATCCGCACTGGGCCGCATGTTAGATTAAGGCTCGCGCCACCTCGGTGCCCAGTGCCTCGTGGGCCCCAGTGCCCAGCACTGGGAAGAATAAATTCTGTTGTGATGTGACTTTTTTTTTATTTGTCACTTACATATTGACCCCCTTATTCACAAAAACTTAAACAGCGCTTCAACAACACGTTAACTGTTGTATCGCTTTGTCTCTTTCATTCTTATTACTGCTGCCATTTGCGAGTAAGTGACACAGCACGTCAGTTGCTTAAACTGCGCTTCAGCATCGCGTTCGTTTTTATAATATAGTCTAAAATAGTATTTTAAATCTATGGAGTTTTTGCAGAATACGACTCTGCCTCGAGCGTGGGATGACGTCACTTGGACCCTGATTTCCTACATTTCTCGTTGCATATCTAATACCCGATATGAATACATTCATCATGATCTAGATTATGTCAAGCATTTTAGTCAGCTTGCGTTTATGGTTGTTATTTAACAGCATCAATCATCATAAGTTTTTGTCATCAACTGCACCTTACGAACGAAAACAGTATTTCAATTGAAATAGTTTGTATATTTCAATTAGAATACTGTTTTCGTTCGAATAATTCGAACAAAGTTTTTAAAACGCCAAATAAGCATTATATCGTAGCTATCGGTTTAGAGGAAAGAGAATAATATAGTAAAATAAGGTGAGTGAAGATCTAAAATTTTTTTGTTTATACAAGGCATGATTAGTTTTCCAAGTGTATGGAAAAATGCTTAAAGGAGTCTCGAGGACTGTTTGACAAAAACTGAAACAACATACTCAGATTTAAAAAATAAATAATATATTCTTCATAGTTATGGAGCTGACCTCACCACGCCTTGAGAAACTCGCTCTGTATATTCATTGATTCTTACTAGAATATATTCACAGTGATACATTTGAGATATAAAAGTTTGTGCAGTTAAGTTTATCTCTAAAATGAGATTATTTGTTAATTATCACATAGTTTTTTTATCAGAAAACCGATTAATTAAATTTAACAAAGGGAATATTTTAATAACTTGGCTTGAAGCGCCAAATTCAATGGTAAGAGTACTGGAGAGACTATTCTCCTTCACAAGTTTTGTCCAGCTAAATCATTATTTGAGCCAAAGTAATCTCACACAAAAGCTTTATGTATGGTAAAGTATTACCAAGACTTGGTGTCCGATATAATAGTGATAATAGCGCAATTACTTCGTAAACGGTGCTAAGGTTATTTCAATCATTTACAAGCGATATTCTGTAACAGGTTTTTATTATGGCTATTAATGAAATTACTACATGTCAGTTTTCTTCGACGTAAACTTGTTTTCTTTTGTTTTGCTGGCAACATGTCAGTAATGGTGTATCTATGAGACTTAACAGGAATTTTTTACTTTCCTAGAATTACTTGAGTATGATTTTTCATACCGAAATGTAAATAAAAATATGAATAAATAAATAGATGGGTACTTTAAATTGTACCTAGGAACAAAGTTTATGAAGTTTTTTTACTGTTTTAGGCAAATTTCTCATTGTGCTTCTGTTTTGACTTGGGTACTTACCTACGTTTAGAACAAATTAGAATTTCAATAAATTATCTGTTAATAAGGTATTACTAAAATATATTATCACTTTCAGATTAGGAAGTTAAAATTACCTCTTTTGTATAAGGAGAACTTTGTACAACCTGCGGTTATAAGGCGCATTGTTGTCTCTTTCCTGGCTACTGAAGCGTGAAAATAAGCACAATTAAATTTCGTTACTGTTTCACACTTACATATTATTATGCCAAATACATCGCCTCATCTCGAGTGTTCTTATAAATTTACATCAAGGAACATTTTACTTCGCCGCCGCGGAGATAAAAGTTTATTAAAGTAATATTCCCTCCTCTTGTGCGATTAAAAGATATATTTTGTAAAGCGAGCATATTTTAATTTGTTTAAATTTTCTTTTTTGTATCTTATTTAACAATACCTTTGGACTATTTAGATTTGAGTAATAACAAATAAACAACAAACATAATAAAAATATTGTTGGTTGTTTTGACTTATCACAATTAGTGAACAATAAATGCCTTTAGAGAAGGGCGAGAAGAAAGGCGTTAGTATTAATCTTACTAAGTATCCATAGATTGTAATTAACTAGTAATATGCAATTTTCAAAAGATAATTTCATATACCGTTACACGAGCCATTCAAAAATTTGGAATTAAAGCTTTGAAATTATTTACAAACTTAAAGTACAGTACCTCTTCCTCGAAGACCATGTGACCTACTTTAGCAATTATTCCAGGGTTTGATAACCTATAACGTTCCTAGCAGCCGAGCTACACCGGTCGCGGTGGGGGGATGATTTCCCTCGAGGACGCCGTGCTGACGTTAGTTGGGCTCGGTTGCCGTCTCAGCCTCGGCTGTGCAATTAGGACACGTTGACATTTTGGTAAATACTGATAATTAGAATAAGGATGTAATGATGTCTTTATTCTTCATATTTTATTTGTCTTTGTTAAAGACATCATTTAGGTTGAGGCCAACCTCAATGCAGAGGAAAACATTTGTGACTTGTGGATCAATTCATTTCGCTAAAGTTACATATTATTATTCAAGTCTCAATCAAGCCCAATCAGTCGCGTTTTGAGGACAACATGTTAAATGTTAACTCTTGTGATAATTGATGACGCAATACGAAGGAGACAGTCAAGCAAGTTTTACTGGTACAATTGCATTTTCTACCATATCATTTACTGAAAAATTAAAATTTTAAGCAATACATCACTTAATTATGAGACCTAAATCTGCACTTGCGTAACGGCTTAAAACACGTGCGTTTTCAGTTCCGTGAAGATTTTTAGGTTACACAAACACCGAAGTTGGCTTAAATATCTTGAAAGTTTTTAACAAAATATATTAAGTTCCAAATTCACAGTATACAGTCTGAATCAAGCCGCAACGTCGCGGTTTGAGGACAATTTCCCTAGAGGAGCGCGTATCGAACCTTCATTTGTTGTCACAGCGCCGCCGCTGCAATTGCAATCGGAGATACGCTGACACTTTGTAATACGAGAAAGATGTATGGAGCTACCGGTATGGGTACGGAACCTGCAATTTTCAACTGTCTGTTATCACGTTTGGAAGATATGTTTTGCACAGATACAACAGAGATTTTCTATCTGAATGGTAAATAACTTTGGTAGGGAACAAGTCGCTTTGCAGAAAATATGTCGCTGAAATATTATTACGAGGACCTCAATAGAAGTTAAAAGTGATGTTGTTTTTAATATTAGAAGATTTCTAGAAACCAAACCGTTTGGCGGCGAACACAGTGTGGAGTGCAAGATGAGTACCTGCATACAAATTGCTGAAGTTTCATAGATGCATTAAGCCTTTATGAGCATGGGGCATTATGTAAGGCTTTGTTCGACTGTGGAGGTCGCGTAGTTGTTATTGATGATAATATTTGATTAAGTATTGCCTACGAAAGACAAATTGCTTTTGCGACAGATAGAAAATAGAATAATTAAACTATTAATAGTGCCTAAAACTACAGAATATCTGCTGTTAATCATAGGGTTAACAAACAATAACACATAGGTGTTGAGTGTATTTTTAACAGTTGACCGCAAAAGTTAACATACACCGAGCTTTATTTCTAATTGTCGAGGTTTAAACGAATTTATTCGCAACATTCATCGGAATAGTCGCGGGTGACGTAAAAAATGCAACCGGACGCAGCCCGGGTTTATCCGAACGTAAATAAATCTGTCAATTTCACTCAGCCCGCCGTTCTCTATTCACTAGTTCTGTGCCAGAACAGCGCTAGTAAATACTAGTCTACTAGTACCTGTGCAGTGCGGTGGTATATCTTGCTATAGACTCGTAATTGCGTTACGTGTATCCAATGCAATGCTACGGGAATAGTACTTTCTGTTCGCTTTTATTGGCGTATGTGTCTAACAGATTAGTTTTATAACTAGGTAGGTAGTACCCCTTACACATATTGAATAACACACATACTTTTTGTTTTTCTTATTTAATGATGAGCATAATAATTTGCTATAATAAATTAAAGTGCATTGTAAATTAACTGTTGATCAGGTTTACAGTAAAATTAAAAGAAAGAAGAGAACGAAGTAATGTTATAACATTGAAATTTTTGAATACTTTATTATGTTGAAGGTCTAAACTAAAACGTATCAAAGCCAACTGACTAACTCAGTATGTTTTCAGTCTTAAGCACCAATAATACAAACAATAATGATTTGTTTGGGGCAAAGTGAATTTGATGCTAAAATTTTGTACCCAGATTTTATTTATTTACTACACTTGTGCCGTTTCTATTGAAAAATAACAATAAGTTTTTATTAGCAAATTTTGTATGTACGGCTACAACTTCAAAATATTATATTAATTAAAATCTTAAAATAAACTAGGTTGATACACTAAATCATAACAACTACATAACATTACACTAACTTTTTCTCGTAGGCATATGAGCACTGTACACAGAGTGCAACGTGCTGTAAAAATTACGTAGATATTTAATCTACTTGAGGCCTTTGCCCGTTTAGCAGTGGGTATCGAATCACAAGTGGCCGGGCGCTTAAGTAATCGCGCGGTAACACAATGCTTGCGCGATTCAAAGTACTGCCAGCGCCATCTATCGAAAACATGTTAGAACTAAAGACATGTTAGAATCTCACGGTAACTAAAGTTAATTTTACTCTACTTTTTTACATGAATTTATTTTAAAATATTCATAATTATTTTTTGTGAGTATTGTTACTTGACAAAAATGATTAAAATTATCTTTTTCAACTAAGGCAGCGTTCGGTATGATAGCGGCGCACAACATTGTTATTTTATAATGTTTGCTTGTTTAAATGTTTTTTGCAAATAATTAAAGGATTTCACACGCCGTCTGTTTGTGAATGGCCTACATCTACCAACAACTTTCAGTTCTTATCAGGTCAGATTACAGAAAAACGCTATGAGCTATGTGGATCATCTCAAGCGTTTTTTTTTGCTATCGATTCGTTATTGGCGTTTCTAAACATTATAGAACCCACTGCGCATCAGTTCTTCGCCATTTCATGCCCACTACCCTTTTTTATTACGGGGCAATCCTCATGAACACTTTCAAAAATAACCTACCTAATAGGTAGGTCTAAAATCCCACGATACTTCTAAAAATAACCTAACTACTAAAATCTTACAATACTTTGACCTCGGTACTTTGGTGGCGAAGCTAGGTTGTGTGCTCCTTTTAGAGTAACAGGGGTTACTCTAAAATTATTGATCTTATAGTCGGGTTGAGCTGATGACTTTCCGAATTAGTAAGTACTCTGCTTTATTTTTTTATTCTCTTTTTTCTTCTTTTATTTCTCAATGTCTTAGATCCTTCTTGATGGTTCGCTCTGGTCGGTGCTCCATCTTTTTTCGACATCTGACCATTTAGTTAGCTGGTGGCCTTACTGTCCGGGTTTTATGGCTCCGTCTTCCTTTATCTTCACGGCATACCTACGTAACCCACCCATTGCCATAACATAAGATATACTTTATTGCACAAGGAAAACAAATTACACAATGAAGCTTTAAGACATTAGGAATTTACAATTTAATATAAAAGCGATCTCGTCCGGACAACCTTCAGGTAGAGGAACTGGAAAACGGTGTAGAAAAAAAAGGGTGGTGCCATCGTGCCAGCCGTTTGGCCGTCCTCAGTCATCGAAGTAGAACTTCGCATCTGTAATTCCCGTTGACTCCTTAGAGAGATACCGAGGCTTGACTGTTCCTCATTTCACACTTCTTCGGCTATCGGTCAAAAAGTACAATTTATTTCTACCAGTCAACTGCAAGGCTAAACAAATAATTTAGTAAGTTCAAGAGAGCATGATAACCAAAATCAATCCAAATTGTTGATTTCAATTAATGATAAAATACATACACTATTAAAACGCGAAAGATAAACCAAAAATAAAAAGTAAAAAGTACTACTTATTACTAATTGCTATTTATATTGCTTCTTCCTGAATGTAATCATCTAATTTATTATGAGTAGAATAACATAATAAGCGGTCAAATTCTATTACTTTACTGAACATAAATTGCATTAAGTACGTATTAAGTAATGGATGTTTTAGTAATTTGTCGAAATAACTTAATCATGTGATTACCCTACTCATCCTTGCTGACCTACTGTTAAAAAATAAGTTATTGCTACGAATGAATTTGGCGTAGTTAACAACCCGGGCTTTGTTTTGAAAAACCCAAAATAAAAATAAACTATAAAGAAAACAAACTGAAAATTTCTGGATTTCAGGCAGAGTACTTTTTAATACAGCGAATCCGCCACAAAAAGTATCGCTTCACTGCTCAGACTGAACAAAATGTGTTGTTATTATAAAAAGTGCAGTCTCTCTCAAAAAGCTTTCAATCAGAAATATCGCGTTCGACTTTATTCCCCGTTCGTAATCAACGCACACAATCAAATGGAAATCCCATTCAGCAGCGAGATAGGACCCATCCATCCGTATGGACTGACTGAATGGGGGGGGGCTACAGTCTGCGTACAGAGGATCTAGGAAAAGTACTTTTTGTTTCATAGGTTCCATTAGTGCATCTGTGATGGTCAACTGGTTTAATTTTACGTTTTCCTCTTAAAGCACAGTTTTGAACAGCACAATCGTGAATAGCTCAAAAGGTATCCGCGAATAGTACAAAGCAATGTTTTTATTAATTATATTCCCAAATATATTTGCGCTGTTCCCGATTGTGCTGTACAAAACTGTGCTCTAACCCCCGAATTCACAAACGTCAATCAACGCTGAGTACGCGCCTACGCTCACGCTGTCCCGTAAAATGTCAATAGAACTGAAAAGAACGGCTATACTTCTGACAGATGCTCAACGTTGAATTGCGTTCATGAATTCGGGGGTAAGACAGGCCTGAAGATAACAGCCCACTTGTATCAAATAGGGGTTGTTCTGGTCAGTAAGCGGTCCTTCCTAAAGCGCCGACTAAGGTCTTGGTTTCAATTCCCACCAACGAAAAAAAAAAAGTTCGGGGTCTTTCATCTTTAGTACTATATTATAGAAAGAAAGGGGTTTTTTTATTTAAAAATAGATACGGTTCAAACACATCAACCGAAAGCCCTTTGCTCATCAGAATATCATACAACAAGTACAACAAATTAGCAGACAATAAGTAATATCAATCCTTTAATATAAATAAATTCGTTTACTTTGAAAGTTTTTAGTAACAAACAATATCTTCAATTGAATTGAATATTTAGTCTTACGCAGTTCGATTTACTTATAAATCCACAAAGGTTGTTTACCAAAAGTACCAAAACGTCAGATTGATATCTGGTAATCATACGAGATATTCTACTCAGAATTCACATATCGTCTCTACTCGATTGTTTGTATCCCGATTGCTTTCTCATTTCCCGGCATTGAGACGGCCCGATATGTTTTATTGCATGCAATATTTCGGAATCGGAAGCCATTGAATGGATTAGGTATTTTGATCCCGTATTGAGATTGTCAGGGCGTATGTTGTATAGCTGTTTGATAACTTTGAGAAACATGTTTATGTTTAGCGTCTTGAGAAAGTTATATGGTTGATAAAGGGTTATTATCATAACATACGCACATATAACCCAAATGGGTTGGTCAGAGGCACGCTGATTGTAGTGGAAATGGAGGACGGACCATTCAAAAGCTAACACTTTGCCGAGAGATATTGAACCCAAAGTGTTGAAGGGGGTTATCCAGGTTGTGTGGGTTAATCTGGATCATTATTTGAAGGATGACCTGAATTTTTGACTAGGCTGTTTCAGTCGTTCACTACAGTCAACTTTTCAGAAAACGTCTGTGTTTTCTAGCTTCCTGCTGCATACGAAACTTGCAGTGAAGGCAGGCAGTTATTTCAGGCAGCTCGTGAAATGTGGTTTAAGTGTACTTTTGGACCTATGTGATGTGAAAAGCCTATTTCATAAAGCGACAAATGAATGTCCGTAAAACGTTATCTTTGCAGTCCTCATGAATTTATTGTTATGTAAACGGGAATGGTGCCTTACTGTTTGCCTATTATTACTACTTGATGTAATCCAAGGTCTGCTTATTTTACACAATCCTAACTTATCACTGATAAATAAGCAAACCTTATTTTACCGACCATGCAAAAGCTTACAAATTAAGATCAATAAAGTTCATATTTAATCTGACAAATTGTAACTTACATTAAAATAAGCAAGTATTTAAATTAGTTTATGTAGTAATAAAAGCTACAACTCTATAAACTCTGAAAAAATAATCGCCATCGGTCCCTTTGTAAAAGAGGGATAGTGAAAACTTTTTCGTCCCACCAAAAGTTCTTTTTTGTGCAAAATTTATAGGCCATAAACCACTGACGTACGGCCACAAGGCTCCTATTAAAAGACGCTAGGCGGTTCAACAGAGCAACTTTTTAAATCAACTACAGACGAAATTGCAGTCTCCAGTTTAATGCTTCTAAGTTATTTAAATATTTTATTAATTACATTACTTTACGTGACCGTAACTTATAATATACTCTTAATTCAGAAGACAGCTGATTGGCAGTTGCCAACAGTCGCACAGTTGTGCGATAGGTGACCACCACAGCCTAAAATTAGTGATGTTTTGGCATATATCCGTGCTTTGTCAGGCACGTTAAACATTTAGTCCGGCCTGACGTGAAACCTAGCTTTTATGCTAAGCTTTTAATAAGCTTAAGCTTTTTTTTTAAGCGGAACTATAAGCACATATTTGTTGTGGAACTGAAATTTAAAACTAATTTTGATAATTTTAATGCCAGTAACTTTAATATTCATTTTATTACTTTTATTCACTTTATTTATTTATATTTACATCAAGGTAATTAACCCAAAACTATCTCGTTTTTCACAACACTTCCAACGGGACAGCCATAATTTGCGCTGGAAACAAAAACATGAAAAGTTCCAAAAGCGTCTGGAACCGTGCAAACACAAAACAATAAGGGGTCCAGACATTGCAAAGGTATGCAGGTCTACAATTTACGGCTCGTATTTCCTCCACTCCGAGGGTTAACGACCTGAAAATACCTTTGCCTGTATACGAGTACTTTTTAGCTGGGAAAGTAAATAGAATAGGAAGCTTTTAATTCTGATGCATTAACAGTGAATCCACCAGTTGCCGTCGACGCCGCTCTTGGCGTTGTTCCAAATTATTTTAAAAGAAACTTTATAAGTCTTTCACTCACTGGAATCCTATCAATTGCAATTATAAATACTCTCGAAAAATAGTTACATCGCTTATTAACTTTAGGTACTGCAAATTAAAATGAGAGCTGGTTTCATTAGTATCATTTACAAATCCTACTTTAAATTGTAATAATCCTCGATTTTAATTTATCAGGTCTCGGTCAATAAATGCTAAGCCACGTGTTAAAAATCCGGTAGATAGCAATGTCAAAAAAGTGATGATCATTATACGAGTATTTTCAATTAGGGTGTAGGTAGGTACTATCCTATGGCAAATAAATAGCAAATTTTCCAGAAAATTCACGAGAACCGTAATTTTATAATAGTCAGTATTACACATACCATTAATAAATTCTTCAAATATTTTACTGTTTTTAGCTGACCTTCAGAGCCCAAGTGAGGCTTAGACCATAAAGGTCTCATTCCAGTGGATCACTGCATATTGCTTGTTTTTATTTCCCATAAGCTTTACACGGCAGTGGCTCTGTAATTAGCCCCAACCCCTGCGAATAAGAATACAGTTTTAATTTGAACCAGCTTGTACTGAAACTATTTGTATGCGGTTGCATTTACTGGGTTATTGCACTGTTCCCGTACAAGTCTTAATAGGAGTAGAAAGAAACTACTGTCTAGTTAATAAGCGAGGTAATGAGTATAACTTAATAAGCTATTGGAATGAAGCCTTTTATATAATTTGCGATAATAACGTAGTCGGGAAAATACTATCCATCAGAGTTATTGAATGATAAGACATAAATGTAGCTCTGTCTGTGGTACATTCGTTTTATTGTTTAAAGCCTACTTTGGGTCACATTCTAACTCAATGTTTTTCAAGTTATCAGATACCTTTTTCAGCGTGGAACCTAAAAACATGCTAAGTACACGAGTACTTATAAAGACGAGTAAATTTCTTTGGAAAATTTAGTGTTTCTACGAAGGTCTGGTACACTCGATATTCCAAAGATTTTTAAAATAATGTAAAGCTTCATGCTTTCGACATCAGGATTGTCCAACATGTCAACTTGTTGCAAAGTTTATTTTACGACTGCTGCCAAAATCACAGAAGCTGACATTGCAAAACGCCGCCTACATACAAAATAGGCTTGTCGACTCTAAAACTGTCCTGTGAATACAGCGTTGCGTATTACGCGTCTGTAAAAGGTTCTGCTGATACAAGCACCATGTTTTAGTATTTTCAGGGAACCGTGTGAATTAAAGGTGTGCAAATCTTACGTCAACTTAATTTTGACTTGAGGACTCTAAAACTGCTTAACCGGATGATATCCGTATTGGGGATTGTCTGCCACATGTTACGTTAAAAGCACCTGAAAGTCCGTCCGATAAATACTTAGTTACCTAATAATCCATTAAATAGTTCAGGTGTTTAAAGACATTTAATTTAGCTAATTCACCCTACTACATAACAAAGAACTAGAAAACCTAACAGTTGCATTGTTTTGTAGTAAATGCTTCAAAATAACAAAAGCGTAAAAAGTTTCGAATTTAATTTTGTTAACTTAATTAACTTAACTTGATTTTATAGGTAAGTATCCTGTAACTAAAAAAAACCCTATTTATTACAGTTTATGTGATCCACTACATGATACAATATAACAATGATCATAATACAATATACAAACATGTCAACTTATATCAATACGTTCAAAGTGAATCCCGAAATTATTTCAATAAATCCTGGCAACACTACCTGCCTTCTAAACAGCGTAAATTTTGAAGAATAATAACTCTGACCCACTTTATCTCGCTTATTATGGTAAACACAAGCTGAGCGATATAATTACCATGTAATTTATAGTCGCCATATCACAAAACACGTATACGGTCGCGTTTAAGATATTTTTTATTTGTACTTTCCACGCGAACCGTGGCCAAGCTTTAGATTCGTGACGAAGGACGGTTCCAATTAAAATAGTATCATGAACAACAAGAAACTAATTATATAATGGAATATTTCTTATGGAAATTTTCTTTGTTTGGGAGCTTTAGTGTTATAGGCGGCGGACACGTCAGAAGCTTAAACAAATACCAGACTTACTAAGCAGGAAGCTAGTTAAAGTAGGCAGGTCAAACTTTAGTAGCTAAAGTCACAAAATACTGCGGATGCGGTCTACACGAAGATTCGATTTTACTGTTGCTATTTTTACCATGGTAAAATGAATATCGTTAGCAGATTAGTCATCGTCCATCATTGATATTTAAAAAGCATAATTTTTCTCTGTTATTCAGAATTATTGTATCTTTATCAAAGACTGAAATACTAGGAAAAAAAGGTCCAGGCAGAACTCAAGCCGGCGTATTTCGAACCGGCTTCTAATGCAAACCGGGAGGTTGCTCTAACCACTAAGCTATCTGGGGATACTTTAAAAGATCTATTCCTTTCTAATACCAAAAACTAATACCAATGGTATTTGTTTGCTATCGTAAATAATTTTCTGTTCCGAACGAATACCAAATTTTTAATATTTCAATGTAGTTTTGGTATTCGTCCGGAATAGAAGTTAATTACGATTACAAACAAATACCATTGGTATTACTTTTTGGTATTAGAAAGGAAAAGGTCCTTTAAAAATAATGAGCTCCTTACTACTACAGCTATTTTGTTCTTCAAGGAAATTTTCTTTGCCTGGTAGCTGAAAGAAAAACAAAGTCGCCCTCATTTTATGAGCCATATATTCGTGTGTCTGCTAAAACTGTCAACGTTGTCCTTTGTAAAGGCCTCAATTTATCTTGTCGTGTACACAGGTCGCGGAAGACACAGTTTTGCCCAGATCCGGGCTCATAGCCGTCATTAATCACGTATTCATAACCTCCGTCAATCATACGGTGACATTTTGCAAGCGTAGCGTTTACGAGGCACGCTTTTGTAGGTGGGGCCCTAGAATAAGAGATAAAATTTATATTTATTATGGTTAAGCTAAGTACAAAATCTTAATTCTTGTGAGCTTATTGAAAAGCACTTATTACAAGTCATAACTAAAACATTAAAAAATCAATCATAATAATGTGATTCTATAGGTTCGGACGTGTTGATTCTACCGAGAAGAAACCGACAAGAAAGTCGGTAGTTACTCTATTTTAAGATAGCGAAAAACTTTACACAAAGCTACATCCTCATTGATAAAAAAATATCATTATCAGTATATAAAATCGAAAAAAACATTATTGTGTTCAACCTGTTCCTGTTGAACATTTTATTTGCAAAATCTTAAAATAAATAAATCTATAACCTTTTTAAGAGCAAAACTGGAAAATTGTTTTACCACTGAGAACACTGGTGAACAAAAAAAGTTTCTTTAGTAAATTCATATTTTTGCAAGCTAATTATTATCATAAAAAGAGAAACAGTTCAATTACTCAGGAATGTTTATTATCTTATAATATTCAGACAAATCTTATGAATATATCCCAGGTCTATACTGTCCTCCTACGTTATTTTGAAATTATTTAGCTGGGATAATACTTTCAATATAAAACGCTGATTTTATGCTTCCAAACCAGCTTAAATATTTAGAACCTCTTTATCTTGACAAACAAAAGGCTTTTTAGTCCATATTTTCACCAAAAATAATAACCCAATTTCTATACTTCCGTTAATCAGGGTTTTTCCTTTCTATTGACGTAAATCGACTTTTAGAACTCTTACAAATTTTCGTTTGTTTGTTTTTACGTAATTACACATTACATTGTTATTACGTAAATTTAAAACGGAAAAAGAAAAGGGAGACGAGGGGAGATAAACAGGAAAATCCTTAAGAAACAGCGGACTCCTAGTTCCGTTTAGGTATGTACCGTACCTATACCTACGGGAACACTGAAGAGGTCAATGATCATTATTATTCATATTTTACGGCGGCATTCGTGCCCTCACGCAATCTACTCACGACTTCAACTTTTTCAATAAAACACCCCACACGTAGACCAAGGGCTATAGAATAAGTGGTGATAACAAAGGTTATCAATTTTATTAACAATACTTAATGTCTACCTACATTTTTTATTGTATTATTAAATGGTTTGCTACTGAAAATAATACCTTACGTCACTAATATCATAACACGAAAGTTTGAGGTATGGATTGATGTTTTCACTCCTTTACGTAAAACTATCACATGTCAAGAAACTTTACAAAGTTAAGTATTACCTATACGACGGATAGCACACTTATGAGAAAAAAAAAAACACTATGTTTATCTTGCAACGATATTCGATGCGGGCAAAGCCTCGACCACTTTACCATTCAAGATAGTAATTAAAGAACATGAATTAAAACTTCTTAAACTGGTATTAAATTCTCACGACAATTTAGCACGCAAAATCATTAATCAAAGCCAACTTGGTAACTACCCGTTTCGACTCTACCGAAAATAATTGAATTTATTTCAGAATACAAAAATCCTCTATCTCTTAGACTAAAGATAGCTCCCGTACTCGTGAGTACAGTCACGCAGCAAGGAAAGCGATTTTATAACTTTATCACAGTTAGGGAATCCGATACCTGCCCGGATCGGAACCCGGGAACTTGCGTCGGAACCTAACTGTTTAAAATACGGAATGAAAACGGAATGAAGCGATTCAAGTCACATCGCCAACTTGTTATTCTAAAAGTTGAATCGGCAAGCTTTAGTCTAACTCAGTAATGGTTCAATCTCATTGTCTTTAACGTTTAGAATTGTTGTGAAACTTTCAGTTAAAGACACAGGCTATAAGTTAAGTAATAGGTATTGTTATAATGTTGCATTTGCAGTTCCGCATTCTTCATGAAAGTTACAGAAATCCATAATATTTTTGAATAAGCAAACGCATTGTAGAGCGTCCTATAAGTTTGGGGTCAATATTATTATAATGAAAAAGAGGTAGATAGGTTACTTGTGCCTAAAAAGAGGCACTCCAAATTAGATCTTTGGTGCACCTGAGCAATGCATTGACAGTGTTAACAGTTTGAGACGACATTGGGCAACATGTATCGTCTCGTTTACGGTCTAATAATCATACTATCTTGTTCACACGTTATAATACGGTCAAATTAATAACGTCGTACCCCATAATATTTTTTTGTCTTCGCGTCAGTATTGACATAACCTTCTTGCCTGAGGTAGCATTCAGCATTGGCATAATTATCACTTCACCTTGAAGTGAGATTGTATTTTGGCGTTTTGTAGTACACTAAATAACTACGCGAATGTGATCTTTTGAGTGAAAAGAACTAAGTCAAATAACATTTTAAAATTATTTTATACAAATGAAGACCAATTCAAGGTGAAGCCAATAGACAATTGAATTAGGCGTTTTTTTCTGATCACAAGCGAAGTGAGATTTGGCGTTACCCAGGATTGCATAGCTGATGACTTGAAGACGGTATGCTGGGATTAGACTGAATGTTGAAATCTGTCGTAGGCCCATCTCCACCAATGGACTACAATTTATAAACAAAAAAATGTTTTCGATGACCTAGTAGGTAATTAACTTGTTCATGTAAACGTGATAAAATAAAATCGAAAATGCACAATACTTACGACCAAAAACGTTCATCCAAATAATTCAGTAGCAGCCGGGTTCCATATTTATTACGTCTGGCGAACTCGAATGAATGTTGTCAGCGAAATTGGCGAACTCGAATGAGTGTTGTCAGCGAAATTGGCGAACCGGCTGCAATAATGCGTAATGGCACGCCTATTAGTCTATCGGAAAATCAATATTGACAATTGACATACATTTGTTTCTGGTAACGAAACGGGCTCGCATTTTGCTGAACGAATAATACACACATCAAAAGTGTCTAGGGATCAACATATATTTTTGCAAAAACTTTTCTACTGATTAATATTAATTAAAATTTTCTTTAAGGATTCATCAAATAAAGTGTTTTCGTTTGTCTACAGTAACGATAAACCAAGTCACCTTTGCATTAATAAAGAAATTTGCCATTTTCCTAATAAAGGGATTTTTGACATTTGAACCACTAACATTAAAGTTCGAAAAAAAGACTGAAATAACAGTTTTCTTTAAAATTTTATTGGGTAACTTAAACAATTAATAATCCGTGTTTCTGCCGCGAACACTAACAACCCAAGAACATCGGTTCGGCATACTCAAAATGAGTTCATCCAAATCACGCTGTGGAATGGCCGCCCATGTTCGTTGCAACATCAAAAAAAGGTCTTCTTGCGACTGGATACCCTCCATATTCGGCAGAGCTCTTCTCTGTAGCATATCCCATGCATGCTCAATCGGGTTCAAGTCTGGCGACTGAGCAGGCCAGGGCAGGACATCGATGTTAGCTGCGGCTGGAGTCTGTCTTACAACTCTTGCGGTGTGCGGTCGTGCATTATCATGCATTAACTGAAATAAGGGACCGATTTGCACTTGTAGAGGAACGATGACGTCTGATACAATCGTCGCAGCATAAATTTGAGCGTTGAGGTTGCCTCTGATCCAAATCAACTCAGTTCTTCCGCCGATCCAAATACCCGCCCATACCATGATGGTTCCAGCACTATAAGGATGGACTTCCTGGCAGGATTTTAATCGCTGTTGGCGTCCAAGGGTTCTCCAGTGTCGTATACGTCTTGTATCCGGTCTCATACCAAAACGAGACTCATCAGAAAAGCACACGAAACGCCATTGTTCTTCTGCCCAATTTCTGTGTTCAAGAGCCCATTGATATCGAATCCTACGATTGTGCATTGCTATAAGTGGTACCCTTAGCGGTCTTCGAGAATGAAGGTTCACTTCATGCAAGCGGTTTCTGACTGTTTGGTCGCTAATTGAGTTCCCCGAAGAGTGATGAAGCCTCACGGCTAACATCATGGCGGTTATTGTTGGAGCTCTTCGAGCTGTGATTTGAATGTATCGGTCTTGTCTCCGTGTGGTGCAGCGATACCGTCCTCCATGGCGCTCAGCCACGGTACCAGTGCTTCGGTAACGTGTCCAAAGTCGACTGATAACACTCTGACTTGTATTCAGAGCTAAAGCCACAGTACGTTGCCGGGAACCAGCTTCTATCATTCCCACGGCTCTGAGCATTTCTTCCCTGCTTAAATGACGTCGCCGCTCCATAATAACGTTTTAATCAGTAGTAGGGAAACAGTAGGTAGCACTAATAATGTCTTCAATGCGTTGTATGTTTTTTTAGGGAAAATATTGACAGCTGATTTTCATCTTTTACTCGAATTTGATCGACAGTTCCTGTTTCAAATTATGAAATGCACCAAAAAGGATCCATATAAATTTATAAAATCATATATTTATTACAAAGCCACATCTCAATCTCAAGATATCCGCAAGAAAATGCCTGATCCCTAGACACTTTTGATGTGTGTAGTTCTTTCGGAAATACAGCGAAGGTTAAAGTCTGGTGCAAAGCTATGCATATTGATAATTACGAAAAAGACGTTGTTTCATGTAATGCTATGAAGCTCATTTTAAAAATTTGGCCACATCTTGCAAAATAAACCCGTGTAAACCCGCAAACCCCAACTAATAGTTTTGATTTTATGACCAAAATAAATGTTGAAATAAAACAAAACACCACTTTTGAAAAAACTAAAATTCATATTTTACAGAAATTGTAAAAAAACTCTTGCAAAGATGTACAATATTTAAGCCATCTCTCCTAAATCTATTAGCATGACAGGCACGAAGATTTCACCTAAAACGAGGCCACAGACAAAGTTGCAAAGCAATTAATCTTCATAGAACTAGCCCATGAAACATCCTACACTCACCGCAGTATATCACCACGAAGCCTTCCAACAACGTGCAATTGTACCATACAAAATGCTCATTAAAGCAGTATTACCGGTACCATTCATCACTTACGCTTCCTAGAACTTCTAAGGCATTCCATCTGTCAGCACTTGACAGAACATCAGCTTTTAACCCCGCCCACTCCATCGTCGGAATTACCTGTAAATATTTATAAGTGTAATAACGGCTTAATACCTATTCATAAGTGAAAATTATTATGCAAATATTGGAGACAGGGCGGGCGCTAAATCTTAGATCGTGGAGGCTGATCTCGGCTGGGTGAGTGCAGTTCTGCACTCAATTATAGGAGAGCTATGGATCAGAAATTCGCATAGGTTTTTAATGAGTGCATCTTCATTTTAAGAAGTACTACTTTTACCTTTATTTTTTCAGTAATTTTTAGTTATAATTGTAGTAGTAGTATAATTGTAGTAGTAGTAGTAGTAGTTCTAGTAATTTTTAGGTTAGTAATAGTACTATTGTACCTTTTTGTTTCTGCTGTCATTTTTGTTTTCTTTTCATTTAATTTTAAGTTTTTTTTTATGGAATATTTAGTAACTAGCGACCCACCCCCGTTTCGCACGGGTGCAATAGGATGTTATTAAACATATAAACCTTTTGTCTTGAATCACTCTATCTATTGAAAAAAACCGCATCAAAATCCGTTGCGTAGTTTCAAAGATTTAAACATACAAAGGGACATAGGGACAGAGACAGCGACTGTTTTATACTATGTAGTGATAAGCATCTTAATACTCGTACATCAAGTGGATCCACTTATATGTTAACAGTAACAAACTTATTTTTAAGCTATTTTAATTTAATTCTTTAAAGTAAATGAGTCTTCTGCAGAATAAAAAACATTTCAGTAACTATTCCTAGCGATCAATTTTCTCTTACTGACTTAATGTAGCGTTCAATCTATGAGCACTTCTTTATACATTACCGCAACTAATGTCAAAACCATCCAATAAAGACAGCCTGCAGCCCACTGCTGATGGTATACGAGTCGGACACTGATATGCTAGATTTCTGCCGAGCAGCAGTAGCGTTAGCATAACTAGACGCCTGCTATGTCAGGTTTGAGTAAGCGTCTGATATTGCAAATTCGGAACACAAACGTGGGAAGATTGATAGTTTGTTTTGACTGTGGAAACAAACCAGTGCACAAACAAGGAAGTAGATGGCTGGAACAATACAGTGTAAAAATAGGCAATAGTAGTATCAGATATATCAGGCAAAGTTGAGCAAACCTTCAAGATCTGTATGAAATTGGAGAAACAGTGGTACATGTGTGAACTCAACTCTGAAACAAAATAAATAGGAGAAGTCAAAAAAATTGCCGAAAAGCAGACTGTTATCTTTATTTTTTAAATAGATTAGACAATAACTGCATCAAACGTTCTGCGCCCAAAAACATTTTAGTAATACATTCGCATGACAAAAAATCTTTTTTGTCCTGTATACAAATGTTTCAGTATTGCATAAAACATGTATGTTTTGAAAACTACTGAACTGTATTTATTAGTATTTGAAGACTACAGCACAAACTCTGCGTAGTATGTTGAGATTATGGCATCATAATTATAATGTTGGTCTAAAGAAGTCACAGGTATTTATAAAATGTCAAATAAAGTTACTAATTGAAGAATAGTAAACAAAACAACATCGAACACTCATTATTTAATTCCGATAAAATCCGAGCTGACAGAGAATGTCTTAATCAAAACTAAAATATGACATGATCTTGCTGAGGTTTTAAGTTACTATAGACCTTTATCAAAAGTTAATGCAATGCTATACTCATTAACATAAAAAACGGAAAATTAACGTGAAACCATAACGTAATAAACAATCCCTACAATCAGGCGTAATAAATACCGTATCTCATCATTACGACACGAAAATTAAATATTCATTTTAATAAACAACGGAAAGGTAAAAGCCGTGTGAAATATGAGTGCCGACGGACGTCCAATGATTTGTAACGCTCAGTTACCAGTATTAACTTATTTTCCTTTTTCACACCTAATGGGAAGCAAACATTAGCCGCAAATGTATTAGGCGAAACGACCTTACGGGCTCAGTAGCCTTTGCGTGCAGGATAACTTATTCAAATGTTGGGTTTGGTAGTTAAAAGCACTTGTAATCTGAATGTTTATTAGTACGTAGTTGTCTACTTACTAATAAACATTAATGTCAAAATTAATCGAGACTGAAGAAAGCGGTTCCTGAGAGAAGATAAGGGTGTTCCTGAAAACGGAGAAGGGTGTTCCCGAGACTGAGTTGAGTCGAGACACGTTCGTTTCGCAATGATAGATGTATATTTATTTATTTTTATATCGTACTGAGATTGCTGAAGATAAACTGAACGATAAACTGATAATTGATAAGGATTCACACGACGCAGTCATTCCCATAAAAAAATGGTATCAAAAGTACTAATATCAAAATTGCAGAAATCATGTGTATATTTAGGTTTACAGATTGGAGCCATTAAAATAAAAGCCCAAATTTCTTGAAGTAGTATAATAAGTAAATTAGTCTTTACATGGCAGAGGTCAGAATCGGAATGACCGAGACGAAGCAAAGGTTCAAAAGGTTTACTCTCTTTGCTTATAAATACTCACTTTTTTTGGGGATGACTAGGTTATTACTATTTTCAAAAATGTTATGCCTGTATCGGAGCGAACAGAACTTGATGAAAGCTTCAAAAGTTTGGTGTTGAAATCTCAGATGGGTCGGGTTCATATTGAACGACTACTATCATTGAATAGGATGGCTCAAAGGATGGACTGCAAAGTGGAAGTCCACAAGTAGGGCTACCGAAATCACTCTGACGATATTGTATGTTCAGCGATTTTTGTTTTTTTTTCATTACGGGATATCAATACTCACTGAGACATGAACTGTTAAGATACATGTTAGTCCTGTGCTTTTAACGCAACATCAGGCAACCGAGTTTTGGTCAGTCCTCCTTGCTCTATTGCAAAGAAGTTGAATTTGGCACGAGCAAGAGAAAAAAACTAAAATGGTAGCCTGATGTACCGTTGAAAGCTTATCAAAAAAGTCCAAGTCCTAGCCCTGCAGTAAACACTTCATAAACCGATATTGCTAAGCATTACTCTGAGCCGATGTTAACCGTCAACGAATCGTTAAACATATCGCTCCTGCAAAATTATCCTACAAAACGAATTTCTCACGATATCAAATCATTCCTCGCCCTCCGATGAAGCAAAGACAGTAATTATTGGAGTTTACATCATAGCTAGTAATCAGCGGTTGTAGGCGATAGACCGGACACCTAACGTCGCCTAGGTTCCTAGTAGTGTTGCCGATCGATAGTCTATCGATAGGGAATGAATAGCAAGACTATTGACATCGATAATAGACTATTGGTTGTTTATCCACAGTCTATCGATAGGGAATTAATAGTAAAAATATCAATCATCGAATCGATAAGATCGATACCGTCTATAGGTATCAACGATAGCTTTAACTTGTCAATCCAATAACAAGTGTTTAATCCAGGCGTAACAACTCAGATAGACTTGGATATTGCCAAGGGTTTATAATAGTATCGGCAGTATCGGTAGTACCAATAGAATCAATAGGCCGATATATAGAATGGCGTTTTCAGGCGATTGTTAAAATAAAGATAGATCGCCGGTGGTAGAGTCACATTATGTACATGTATTTTAAGTATTGTTACTATATTGTATTATTATGTTTAGTAAGTGGTTAAAATGAAGATTCTTGACGATTCGAAAGTATTGTGTAATGGTCTACTTGAATGAAGAAATATTGAATTTGAATTTGATAGGAAACCCAGAAAAAAAACATTCGCTCTTGGACTCAGGCGAGACTCAAACCAGCGTCTTCTGCATTACCTATAGTAAAACTATCGATAGTTAGGCAACGCTAGTTCCTAGATATGCGCCGGCGCCACCGCCCACGAATACTGTCTCAACTCGATACTTTACTCCTACAACTTATTTACTAACTGCACAACCGTGGCTTCGAGTGATTAATATCCTGTAGAAACTTGGAAAAGTTCGTATGGAATAAAGACTAATGAACTGGCGAGTTTCGGAATTGAGCTGTGGAGAAAATGGATCAGAAACTTTTGACCGCTGATTCGATTTAATGGAAGTAGAAGCCGCAAAAAGTTCGCATTGCCAGGATTGTACGGTATGAACAACTTTTTAGATTTTTTAAAAGTTAGTTTGATGTTGTTTGTTTTTGCTTTGGACGTATGAGTCCATGCAGTGTGCGTACAGAGTGGTCAAATATGTCTGAAGTATTTCAGAAAAGCAACGGTATCTGGTAGTTACAATAATTTTTGTTTTAGTTCAAATTTAGACTATTAAGACACAGTCGGTCGAATCGTCAAGAATCCTGATACACAATACTTTTTGACTACTTATTACATTTTTATCTTTGGATATTGGCTTGTAATTATGAATGCAAATTAGGTTTTTTCTTTACCTTAATACACTTTATTACCTTTTTAATTATCATTTTCCATATTTTTAAAAAGCTACCAAAAACGGTGTGCTTCATTTGCACTGAAACTTGTTGATAAAAACTTCTAACTGGTTATTAACGGGGCTCCCACTAGAATGCAAAAGGCAATATTACTAGGTCTACCCATCGTTTTCCGTTGTGCACACAGAGGCGACGATCATAAACAATTTAGGTGCAAGCCTGCACGTTCGGTCCGCTATCTATAACCTATTAAAGGGTCCACTCGGCCGCCAGGGGCTCCTGTGTTGCAAAGTTAGAGCACAGAGGCAAAACTTAAATTTACTTGCTGAACTTGTAATATATTACATTGTGCTTTAACTTAGTTGCACTAGATATTGTGGTCAAGATTTCAGGTAGGCGGAGGAACAGGGTAATAATTATTAATATTAATATCAAGTTCATTTATTGTATGCTAAAACAGGCATAATTCGGTGTTCGCTTACCATTAGCCTATAAAAGTCAATGCGTAAGTGATAGAACGACTGTAACAAACAGTAATGGTAAGCGGTCACCGCGGCACCGGGGGTACTTACCACTCGCACGTTGCCGAACCTATGAGATCCTTTTCAAACCCCTTTGGAAAATCACTAAACTAAACTATCCTCCATAAGTCACCTGCCAGTAAAATTAGTTTTAAAGTTGCTCGACTAAATCAAATCATGAGCAGTCCTGTATTTACATAATTACCATTTCACGCAGGTTAAGTAGGTACTAACACCACAGAAATATTTAAAGATTACGATTAAATTGGATAAATACGAAATTACTATTTAAGTTTTTATTACAAACTAAAGCAAAAAAGCGCTTTGCAAAAGGGCGAGCCGCGCCCACACGTAGGTTCGTATCGTGTTAGCCACTCGTTTACAACTTGCAGAGCGAACCGTGAACCTGCCGCGAAGTGCGTAGGACGCCGCTTGATAGCCTTTTAATTTCCTCTACGCAGCTATCAGCTAGTAATGCCACGTAATACGATCCTTACACAGCTCTTATGCAGCCTAGCGCTTCTGAAATGATATTTATTACGCGAACCCGCGACGAGGGCGTTTTCCCACAAAATTTGCATGTAATGCTCATAGTACAGGTGGGCGGTGAAGTGCTATTCGCTAAATGGTTTAACATGTGTTCGACAGCTCGTATTTACTTTAGTTTAGTGCGTCGATGACACAGCTAGGGTCGTTGGACTTTCGCAACATCTGTCATACTTCACGATACCTACGCTGAGAGATGACGAATCGCTTGTATTTTTAGCTGTTTGAAGTTATGACATTTGCTAATATTGAGGACGATTCAAAATGACTGTAATAAGCTTAAGCAAACATGTGGTTCCTTTTTAATCCAAACAAAGTGGAAAGGGTCATCATTACTCATGCCACAAAATGTGTGAGCATTTCCACTCTAAATTAAAATTGTATTCGCACAATAATTCAATTTGAGCAATTATGTTTCTAATTACAATTTCAGAACCATTTTAACTTGTTTATCATTTACCTGGTACACTACAGTGGAAATTGGCAAGGGTAGACCGAAATAGGTACTCTTGGAAGAGTTTAGAGGATTCCTCAGAATTGTACATTGGCTCTTAAATGTTTTCTTCTTTGTTAATTTCTCTGTTGTGTTTGTGTGCAATAAAGTGTTTCTTATCTTATCTTAATCTTATCTTTGCCTTGCAGAGAGATCTTACAAGTGAACCAAAAAAAGCAACTACAATCTGTCAATTCATTCAATAATCTAATATTTCGTTATTTTTGATCGTAATCCCTCTCCTAAAATAACAATACCGCATAGGCACAATATAACTTAAAACTTGAAGGGACATAAAGAAGTGCGTCGATTGGACACTTAACTCTAAATATAAGGATCGTCGTCTATCTAAACGGCTCACATTAAATATCGGTTGCTCTGCTAAATCACGTTGACATGCGTGATTAATCTTCCAAGGAGAATGCTTGTCGTTAGTCGGGCAATAAAGAGATAACAAAATAAATCAAACAGCTATAAATATAACCGGATGAGCGATCAGTCCCAGAACTGTCCGTTCCTATAGAAATTTACGGAACTTTTATGTGACTAACATTGGAACTTAACGGGGGATAAATAAATATAAAAACAGCGTTCGGCTGTAAATAACGTTTACTGCGTCTATGAAAGTCAGCTAAGTTGTTAGTTTGTTGCCAACTGGACTTAAACTCTTCTTTTTATGGTTGATTATGGATCCGTAGCTATTTTTTTGAAAACACACAGATGAGGTTGCTCCACAAAACCCTCAACAATTCGATGGTAAAAACACATTTTTAGTGTTATTATTTTTCTATGGACAGCTGTGTTTGTCTAACTAGTCCCTGTTATGATGTGCTGCTAAAATCTTTTTTAAAGATAAACCATCATCACTCAAGGACAGTTTGTGTTCTAACTAACAAAAAAAATAACTTTATTTAACTATTTAAACTTGTCTATACAAGTACTTTACAATTAATGTAGACTATTATTTATTGGAACCGTCTGTATGTATCTAGTACAAACGAATAATTAAATAAATAAAATTTCCAGATGTTACGCCACTGGCATTGAACTGAGAAAAAAAATCCTCAAATTAAATATACAAACGTAAACATACTGCTATCCATAAACCGCAAAGTTGCATACAAACAACTCGTAAACTAAACTTTTTGTCCATTATAAGAAGTTCAAACAAAACTAATAGAAAGTTGGACAATGAATTAGCGAAACACACTTGCATCCTCATAACTTCGCTAACTTTTAGGCATAACTTTCTGGGGCCCATATTAACTGTGGGTGCCGTCTTTGGTTATTATTAGAGATGCGCCAAATTATTATTCGTAAAATTCGTATTCGGTAACTTTTTCACTATTTGTGTTCGGCCGAATTAGTCGGTTTTGGGGCCGAATATATTCGATTTGAGTATTTCTATTTCCTGGCCTACAGAGACTGAATAGAACGAGAGAAAACAAAACTCTTCATGCTAGATTTGTTACATTGTAAGTTCAAGTAATCCTGTGAAGAATGTGTTGAAAAAAGGCGATAAAATTGAGCAAATGAGCTAACATATCATCATTTATTTTGAAACCTGCTGTTAACATATTTATTTCTTGACACATAGTTAGCATGGTCTACTTTTGTTCGACTTGAAAGTGAGGTATTGCTCCCTTGTCATCTAGCTAGCAGCAACACAAAGCGTCCATGTTAGAACCTGTTTACGCACAAGAACAATGAAATAGTAAACCGAATAATTCGGCCGAATATCCATTTAGGTAAAAATCGGTGAAACCAGTATTTGACGCATCTCTAGTTATTATAAAGCATAATTCAGGAGTGGGAATGTGCAAAAGTGCAATATCCAAGGCCCGAGCTATAACTGTCAACGGTGGAATGAATCAGTGGCACATAAATTGCGGGTAGGACAGGATCGTGCTCCAGGCTCGAGATTGCCAACTGATTCTATTTTATAACTATCACTGTGGGAGAAACGCTCCCGTCGATTTGTTTAGCTAAATTATTTTATGAGATCTTGTTACCGTGCGTTGTTTATGAGCAGGCGTATTTTCTGGGCTAGATTAGGTAAGATATCGATTGCTTTTCATTAAGATTCGTCACTGATTACGCTGAGTTACGGCTGATCGGAAGACTATTGACAAATCGACATCTGGCCGGATAAAGTCGAATGTCTTCCTGACCGCTGACCGAATACATTTCCTAAAGAACGTTTGACCGAAATAATGTGACCATATTTACACTGAACGAATGTACCTTTTACCGATGTATCCATTACGAAAATCCATCACAAAAATGTCAGATACCTACATACCACCGAAGTAATTAAAGAATTTTGAGAAGTTGTTTCATGGTATTCATTCTTATACCTTATTTTGGGAACTGAATTGATTAAAATTTTCCCATCGTATTAATAATTTAGACCAAATATTTAAATAATTACAGAATTGTTTGAATATTAAAATTAATGAAATACTCGCCTATCACCATTTAAGGGTAAATAATACACCTTTTCTAGTTAAGTAGCTCAACAGAAATGGGTTTGAAAAGCCAAAGCTCATAAATCGAAGCCATTCAATACAGTGATGGATCGACCGTATCCTTCATCTGTTCACGTTGACAACCAGTTGGCTTCTTCCGTTAACCCACTCCTGGTGTTTTAAGATACTTTAGAAATGGTGCGTTCACATTGTAGCTTTTTTCACGTTTTCATAAAAATTTTTTCAAAGTGAATCTTTTCGAAAATACTTACCAAATAGTGTGCGAGTACAAGCAGTATGTTGCGTATTTTTGAAAGGGATTATAATCACCTTTCTTTTATTTTTCAAAGTTTGATTCTAGAATCCTGTAAGATTTCAGTAGAACACAGTGAATTTACTAGTGGAATAAAATAGTTCTGTTTTCAAAATCTAAGCAATTATAATATCATTTGCACGATATCAGTATTGGTTTAATCAGTGCGTAAACCGCAATCTGCCAAATGCGGTTTGAATATCACGAACCCGATGTTATGTTCCGAAAACGCAAAAGCACACTTCAGTTTATCCAATTTGTAGGTACTGTTTAAGCTTAAAATGATAATAAGCAAGACACAATATCACACAAATCGGAACATTATCCCATATGATCCTACCTACACTCTCCCCTTAAGATAACATCAATGTAAAAGCACCTCAAAAGAATAAATAAGCAGAGCAATCGATCAGGTCAAGAGCTAAGTCTTGACAGTAATTTTTCTTCGTCGCGAGGATATACGCTTATTGCCACTTTTTCAAGATTCCCACCGACCTTATTAGGGTGCATTAGAGATGACTTTTGAATGGTTATTGGGGCTTTTAAGTGCGGTTCGTAAAGTCTATTCCGGGTACTGGACCACCCACAGAAGATGTTATTTTAGGTGCGCACATAATTGACTTGTTGGTGTGTCGCCGACATGCATAATGCGCTGTTTTACATGTCTTTACAATTATTACTCGCCGTCGAATGTGTTAGGCAATTGTTAATGCACAAAGTTTATAATGGTGGACCTATGTATAACTTAATGTTGCAATTAGCGAAGCATGTAAACACTACATTGTCCGCTTACAATGGGAATAAATCTTTAATTGCTTTCTACAAAAATGTATTTCGTAGAAAGGCCTTACAAAGCGTAATCGGTCTATAATCTGATAAGAAATACCTTTTGAAATAATATTATGATCATAAATTAATAATGAACTACGCTGAATTAATATACTTATTCAGAGTATTAATCTTAAGAAGCTAGCTATGATTAGGGCATTTCAATGTAATGTAATATGAATTTTAATATTTTCGTAGACTCAAATCCATTGTCGAAGTCGAAGAGCTATCCCACTTACTAAATCAAATGCCAGCTTCTTTCTTCTTATTGGCAGAATTAAAGTGAATTAAAATCGCAGCTTAAAATTTCACAGGAAAAAAAAAGAGGACGTGGTTTTTTCAAAAGAAAAAGTCGCTCAAGCAAGTAACTGGGACAAGCAGGAAAGCTGTGCCAATTGAGTATTTTCGATAATTTCAACCCATTTTCGTCAGTCAAAAAGAAACGGTCAAAACTTTATCCAACATGACACATTCAGCTAAACTGCAAATCGCCCCTTATTTGCCTCCAGCCCCCTTCGTACTATGGCAACGACAGGACAAGACAGTCGTCAGCATAGATTGGCAGTAAATTTAACTTATCACATCCTGTTACCGGCACGCGACAATCCCTCAACCATACGGTTTGCAGGATAATGGTGAAGCCTTTATGCCGTTCCCCTCACGAGGACTCCGAGTTATTGTGGCGCCATGATTAATAGCCTAGTCATGTTAATGATACATTGCTTTTTTGTACCAGTCATGTGACATTCTGACAAAACCGGGTCAAGCGATAAAAAATGTCAGCTTCTGTTTATTGACATTGTTTCCCGTATTCATAATAGTAGTTATGATATTCGTTTTATTGTTATTGTAAGTTTTGTATGGCCAGATGTCAAGCGTATGCGAACAGTTGGAAAATGACTTTTATTGCATTGGTGATATGAATTGCCAAAGTATGCATTTACCTGTGTTACCTTACCTCTCTGTGAATGAGTCAGCATGAGCGCGGTCCAAAGTCCAAAGGTCTTTACTTCACCATCCCGCATTTGACAAACACAATGTTAGCAGTCTGTCAATTCTCATCAATTGTAGTGATAACTTGTTTCCAATAATGTACAACTTGATGTACACTTTTGTCTTTTTAAATGATATTTTTAGACAAAAGTAGTATTTAAATGGTACTGGGTAAATGGCATGAATAAAATGTTTGGATAAGGTCAGTGTATTTATAAAGAGTGAAACTACAAACTGAAATTACTCATTGGAAATTAAAGTTAATTCCTCTAGAATTGTGAAGGAGCAACAAAATAGAAATACGATAAATATTTATTACCTGCAAGTCACTATCTGCATAAGATGACTAGTCTGGGTTTGTGATCATTTAAATAATAGTTAAGAGTCATTTTAACTGGTAGAAAATGTTTGTTTGTATCACTCAGAAAAACATAAACAATCATTTAAAGAATTCCAATGCTGTTTTACTCCATGTAAATCACTTACTTTCTTTATTTACAAAGGAGTTAAAACTTGGCGTAAACGTAAAAGAATTGTTAGAGGCATAAACTTATTTAGCTAGCAGCCTATTAAGCGGTCGAATAAGCCAAGTTATTATAAGCTCGTAAGCGTGCTTATAAAACTTTCAGAGCTGTTGTATATTCATTTGATGGTACGGCCGCTTTTAGGGATGGTAAAACTGAGCTTTTGGTTAATAGTTACAGAACAACAGTTTGTTTGATGTTAACGAAAATTAGTTTTAAAAAAAGCAATAATTTCATTGTTTTTTTTTTGAAATAGCGAAAGTAATGTGTGTGTAAAGTACTTAAAGGATGTAAAATTGTACTCATGTGGAACGTGTCGAGACTTGAAAGGGCACGCAGAGTGAGTGCCTGGCGACCGATGTACGTGGTGTCAAAGGTGACGTGTTTACGTTACTCTACGATTTTCACGATCACAAACTCGTTTTTTGGGTTTCGTTCATAAGATCGATCTCAAATAACTTATTTATTTCTTAAGTAAGCAAGGGAGTAATTAGCTTGTTATTTTAAATTCTAAGTAAAAACCTGCATCATCAAAATCAAGTCATCGCCACAATTTCTGATGTGAGTTTTCGTAATGGAATCACAAATATGTTATTTATTATTTAATTATAATTTTTAAGCAAACCAAAGATTGCCAACCCTGCCGTTAATTACGGAGACTAAAACAAGGCCTTTAATAAGAACGTGTTAAGGTATATCTTTATTAGTACAGTTAATTAGCGTTAACCGGAATCTGTATTTGCAACATATTTCTGAGATAATTTGTGAAGCTGCGTGGGCAGCGCCGGGAAAGGTGAAGCAAATCTTTATGTTCGATAATTACTATTTTTCTGCATTGGAAATTATTATACTAATTTAGATATCACTACTCGCTTTCAGTGCGCCACCATTTCATTTTGTGTAATTCATTATGTTCGTTTTTCTATATTTATGATATAGTGTACAGTTAGTGGTACAGACGCGCTCACATTAAACTTTACATAGGGGCACCTAGTACTGCTCACATAAGATCCGTTTCGCATGGCTTTGTTAAGCGCGTCAATTTTGGGGGTAGGTGGCGCTGTGTGGAATAATGTCCAGAGATATTAATTTTCATCAGGACGCGCCCTAAATATTGGTGTGGAGGCGCCTGTGCTTTCATATTTTGGACCCAAAAGAAAAACTTACTTCAAAACCAAACCAATCTACCTAGAGATTGTCTAAGCAGAAATGACGCGCCCCACCACTGCATCAACGTATACAAGCCAGCTCTCTTGTTTGCGTAGACGCGGTGGAGGGACGCGTCATTTCTGATTACACGATCTCTACCTAAGTGTATTTAGCTAACTCATATCGAAGAGACGCCTATATTTTAAAGTGTTGTTTAATTCATTTACTCAAAATCGTTGCGAATGCTAAGAATTTTAAGTGAGCAAACAATTAAACAAATAAGGAAGTACCTGTTAAACATTAACTAGTTTCCAGATCAAATACCTAGTTTCAATAAACAAGCAGTAAAAAACATATAGTTTCTATGGGGATATTAACTATGCATGACAAGTTTATCAGGGTGCATTTAGTTAAAATAATTGTAACGGGACAAGGAGGTAGTCCATCGTATTTCTATCGTGTTATTTTCTACTTTTCCAAAATCTTTTGAAAAGAAAACTATTAAGTAATTGTTCCACGTGCAGTAAATTGTAGTTCTTACAATGAAATTTACATAATTATTAAAATTTACGTTCTTTAGCTAAAAATGTGAACTGGTTATCAAAAAACGATCCGGTTCAAGCATAAAAGTTAAAAAACTATAATAGTTACGGCTGATATAGAAGTTCGTGCCAAAAGTTAATTAAAACGGCTTCGACGGAAAAGTTGAGGCAATTTTATTGTGCTCTATTTAAAATAGTACCTACTGCAGTCGCAGAAATAAAATGAACTTGAGTTGATTAGGGTTGCGAACGAATTTCGCATGAATGCAGTTTTTTTACAAATAAAATGTGTTTGTAAAAGAAAATATTTCCGCCACTGAAAATTAAAAAAAAAAACTACCTGCCTTATCTTAGGGTTTTGCACCGCTAACTTTGACTGCTGGCTGACTAGTAGTGAATCAATGATTTTATAATACAAAATAGGTTCATATGCTAAAAAAGTAAGTGGCACCCGAAATCAGAACGATTAGTACACCTGAGCAAAGAAAGCATTGACTGTGTTGTCAGTCTGAGACAAGATGTATCTGTCTCGTTTACGCTCTAGTAAATAATTATACTGTCTTGTTCACACCTTATAGCACGGTCATTTGAATTTAATTACATTTGACACTGAATTTATTATATTTCGAGTTTTTTATATTATTGTAATCGACTTTTGGCATTGTTTCTACTGATTTTTTATTTTTTATTTATTGTGACATTGTTTATAGTGTAATCTTATTAATTGTCTTTAAATATTTGACGATCCCAATATTAATGACTTATATAATAGAACATCAATGTAGTTTATAATGTTATCTTAATACTGAGATATGAATGAATCTAATCTGTTACAGTTTGGAACAGCTCTACTATCGAACGTTCACATTGGTGGCCTTCCCAAATTCAAATTAAATATTTCTTTATTCAAGTAGACCATTACACTGTACTTTTGAATCGTCAGGAATCTTAATTTTAACTACATTTTAACAACCCAGGCCACCAAGGCGGCTGAGTTTGAATCAATTTATTAAACTTTTTATCAAAGATTACTTCAGTCTACCTAACATTTTCTGTTAAAAAAAACCTTTTACTAATATAACGAGTACAAAAGCGCACTCCGGTTTTGCTATGCGCTTTTGTGCTTCCGACCATCCCGAACAATAGCCACTTACAAAAATTAACATGGTCTCCGTTAAGAGCCAAGTTCTGCTTCGTCGATGCTGTTAAGAAGCTCGTACAATTTTCATTGGCTCGCTGCCGGAACTAGCGGTCAGTAAATTCGAAAAGTGTTGCGCTTGTCTACACTATGTTAATAAAAGTAACAACAAACTTTAAAAATGAAAAGATTACAGATTCTTCAATGTTGAGCCACAGATACTCAGGCGCACAGTGCTGGCGTCCTTCTCGGAGGTAGATAGACAGATAGATATATTCTTTATTGTACACCAGCACAACAGAAATCAACAGCAAAGAAACAAAGATTAACGTAAATGTACAATATGGGAGGCTTTATCGCTAAGAAGCGATCTCTTCCAAACCAGTCGGAGGTGCCTGTTTAACCAGCTCAATCACCTGGCTGTAACTAAGTTATATAGTAAGATATACTCGTATTTTTAAAATAATAATAAAAATCTGTAGTCCACATTGCATGCCGTGGCAATCTATAACTAAGACGACACTTAGCTTTAAGCCCTATTGTTTGAAGATGATCAAAATTGTATGTGTGTTTGTCTTGTTTAAAATTACCCACTATATATTCTCGACCTTAAAAGAAAGTCAAGAAGTCAGACAAGTCAGACATGATGTGAGGTGAGCCCTACTCATATCAAGCGGTCTGGGGTCAAATTATTGAATAATATCTTCGAACACAATATTTTTCATCAACCAGTTCTCATAACAGTAAATTCAATGACGTGATGAACACTTCAATGAATTTGTAGAAGTGTTCAAAGATGGAAATGAACATTAACCGAAATAAGAATAGCGCGTAGGAGAGGTGTGAATTTAAAGGTAATAACTTAGTTTATTAGCATATTGAGTACCTACTTACGAAGGAATTTATTGCATCAACACAGTTCACAAGTCAGTAACAATTCTAAAAACATAAATTTATGTTTGAAATATAAGTTAGAAATATTCGTGCTTTGTGACCAACGCTAGCTGATATTACCGCAAATATTTCTGATTACTGATATAAAAACGTATCCATTTTTACCTGACTGAACTTGATTTTCAGGCAATTTGTGAACACAAACTTCAGTACAGATTACGAATAGAAACGAACAGTTTTTCATTGCAGTAACACCAGTTTAAGTGTCATTTTGGCCTCCTGCTTTTCTTGTGGTTAACTACTAGGCCCAGACAAGATATCAACAAGCAGTCTGTACAATCCCGTGGATTGAAAGTACATATAATCCCAGTTTTGGTATTAATGGCCACTTAGTCGATTTCTGGAGCAAAAAGTACATTTTACATGCAGATACCAATAAAAAATATACAGGTATCTGAACCTATACCTAACTAGACGATGGATAAAAGACTCAGCGAATGGATGGGAAATAAAAATACAAAAGTGAGTGTGAACCTAGCATTAGTTCGAGAGAGCATCGTTGGATTCTCCGCTATGTGTTTTATTGGTTCAATTATTGTGGCCCAGAGATTGCGCCAATAGTGAAGTGCTAGCTTTGTTCGGCTTGAACTCTAGTCGCTGTTAATGTTTACTCTTTTGTTGGAACCTTCAGTGGAAAAAACTGGTGGAGTGTTTTTGTTAGCATTTTAAGCAGTACTTTTACAAGCTTGCTTTTAAATTGCAATATTTCAAACGTTCTATGACAGGAGCGTTACTTAGATGATAAAATGATGATGATGATAAGCGATTATTGTCAGTGCATATTTAGCATCTGAAATATTAAGAATCCAATACCTGCCTTCTCGGCACTGAGCCACTGAAGAAACATACAATATAAAATATAGTAATGTGTACCATACATAGCTATGTTGATATTTCAAAATACATTAAGGATTCCACTTATAGACAGTATGATATAAACTAACCCCCTTATTTATACAAAATCCAAGCCGTCAAATAACTTCAATTCGATTTTGCCTGTCAACATCTACTAGTAAGTGTGAAGAGTTGAAGTCTCTCGCTAAACTAATGTTAAAGTACTAAAAAAGCAGGAAAATGAGACAGCAATTATTAGATAACGCAAACAACGTGATTAGCTTCAATACAAGTAGAATTACAGTAGTAACTATTTTCGTCTACATACTGCACCTCCCCTTAAAATACTCGCTACTAGTACAGCGATGTCGGTGACATAATAAATGTCTAGATCAAAATACGACCGCGGCACACGCGCAGCTCCTTACCTCTCTAATTATATCTAGCGAGCCGGCGTTTACACTGAGACATTAAAATTAACTGGGCACTCTTTGATCTTTCCATTAGGGCTCACTGTATATAGAACTAATAAAAACAGGCCGTAATGAGTCAATCCTGTTCAGACAATGTTGGGTGATGATTGCATGGGAAGACATCCGTCAGTGCTGGGCGATCTTGGGTGAGTAACTTGTTAGGAGAACACGGGACCTACCTGACAGTTCATTTTTGATGACTGGATATAATATATTTTGGTTGAAGCGTTCAACGTCCTAAAACATGTGAAAGGCTTGCTAGCTGTCACTCTTTGCTCTAATAACAATGATTTATGACTTTTCAAATTTGAGTAGCAGTTATACATGTTAATTACACCTGTCAAATAATATTATGTGATTTTGATAATATAAATAAAATAATGGAGAACCCTCAAAATAACGTTTGAATGTTAAATATTAAATATTTAACATTCAAACGTAACGTTACGTTTTTAATATTTAATACCTGTTAAATATTTTTTTGATTTTAATAAATGTAATGTAAAAAAGTTATTGGATATATATTTTCAAAGAAGTTAGGTATCTAGAAAAAAACAGTTGAATCCCAAAGTCTACTTTGTTTCCATTACTCGTCAGATTTGTGAATTCGAGATTCAACAAAGTATTCGTTAACACTACAATATTTATGGAAATTGTCGAAACATAGCACCGCGTAAAAGTCTCGAGCGAATCCACCGCTCGATAAAATGCGATTATGTCGCACAACGTTTCGGAATAGTCTTACAAAATTGCGAAGTGGAGCGAGCCAACAGCTAGAACAACAAAAAGTCGACGGGACTTTGTTCCCGACGAGATAAAAGTCGCTCGCATTGTTCCCAGAGTGGACTGCAAAAACAAAAGAGTCGCAGTCGACGTGTCTGTACGGTGACATCGCTCATAATTAATTGGAGTCATTCGCAGAAATCTGTCGACAAACAAACGGCGGCCGGTGAAATGTCATTTTATCACTCGCTGGAGTATTCATAAATAAATTTTAATATCAATAACGTCAACAATTAGCCGGCCAAGGCGAGTCGGAAACATCTCAGTTTGTTCGGTAAACATTTATGGAGGAAATTGTGTGCGGATTTCGCTGCACTGTCAATTATAAACGGAGTTAAACCGTGGCTACTGTTTACTTTGTACCTACTTGTGCTGCACGTCTCTGAGGTAGAATTCTGCTTTGATTTGCTCGATGTTATTGAAACAATGTTGCTTTTACCAATTCCGAGGCTGATATACGAATGAAATGTTTAGTAAACTTCTGTTATTTGATATTATCCACTCTTTGTTTGCACATTAAAAACCTTGCACTAGAACTTCTTACCATGTTTTTTTTTTATTTTTTTGTTTTATTCCTTCTGTTTATTACATTATATTTTCATATAAAAAATCTATTCAGTAGAATAAACAGAAATGGCGGTCGCTAACTTGTTTGCGATAGATGCTGGTTCATTTCAAATCCCTCTTTGACCAGTTTTCTCTGTTATTTCCAACCTAAGGCTAAGAGTCAGAATTTTTCTGCTCCCATTCTGCTAGATTATCTCGCAAATAAGGTCATTCACCTCATTTAAAAGTGTGAGACGTTCCAAAAAGACCTCTAAATAAGCACAAATTCGCACGCCTGAACGCCGCCTTCGCCGTCTGCTTGAAAGAAAGGCGGCTTTAGTTGGCTGTCATCGGCTTGAGCGCAGCGAGGCGGAGCGAAGGGCGCGAGCTCTCATCAACTTTAACGAGCCATTACCGCGCTTCGGGGGGATTCGAGTAATTTTCGGAACTCGGCAACGTATAATTATTTCAGAGAGGACGTCAATAACGCAACCGCGACGTTCGTATGCGGCCGGACCTTAAAATAACGTCATAACTTTGAATGGGAAAATACACGTGGGGGAAATTACGCTTTTCATTATGATGGAAATGTTTTTCGACAACACTTGCATTTAATTAAATTGAAATTGTATAAATTACTGCTAAATTAAAATGTTATTATTGAATCAACTTTGCTAGCAAAACATTTATTTTCAAAAAACAACATTAATGTAGAGGGTATTGCAGTTAGGGATTCAGGGTCAGTTCAGTGCTACAAATCAAATTAACAAAAATATATATCGTGTGAGTATTTAATGTTCCACCTTCTAAATGACAAGTTAGATTATTACTTTAGGTTCCCGATGAATATTTTTATGGTGTTCCGTTTGTTCGTTAGTATTCAAGCAGAGGTAGGGTATGAAAAAAATCTAAAAAAGAATCGTCACATTGCGAATAAAAAACGACGTGCCCATTATGAGGGAGTGGCTATAATGAACAAATTTATGTAGACACCCGCACTGTGCCAGTGAATTATTATCGGCACGAAAGCGCAGACAGGGGTAAATGCTTACTGAAATGGAACGTAACAAGTCTCTCTGAAATAATTCACGGCCGATTCGACGCGGACATTCAGTGGGCGAGTGTGCAGTTGTCTTCGCTGTCCGCTGACTACCACGATTAGGCTGAGGGCTGGCTTTAACTTTCTAGCTCTTGGTTGATTTTCTTTTGGTCGAAATTTTAAGGAAACGAAATGCTTGTTTATCGTAATAGCTCGGCATCCTTAAAAAAATGCTGCAATTGATCAATCAATGGCACTGAGCGCCTGTAAAGCTTTATTAGCGGCTTTTAAAATAACCATATTAGGACATTGTCAAGAGAATATTATTATGAATTTATGAATTGGTACAGAGAATAAATGTAAATAGCATATTGTAATTACCTGTTATGTATTTTGTGTTTTGGTGGAGAAATAGTAATATGAAGAGACGCACATCCAACGTGCTCACACTCTCAGACGTAGTTTCAGCGTCTACTCATTTCTTGTAGGACCTGGCTAACACTGTACCATTAATTGTTGTTTATACCTTTGTTTTAAACGCCAGCATAAGGTTTTTCTTTCATTCCAAAATATGGTCTATTTTCTTTTGAAGTTATGCAGTGCACTGTTCAACTTTATTAAACTCCGTACATCACATCACATAATATCTAATTCTGCTCAACCACATCCCACAAACATTGTTAAAAAACAATGTATACATTAGTCAAATGGAAATGGGAATGTAACCTCCTAACTCTGCTTTCGACTGAAAAAAAGTCTCGGCTAATGCTAATGTAATGAAGTAGCTCCACATCTCCTAGCCTAATTGTCTTTGCCGGCACTACCGCGGTTATTTCTAACCCGTATCACGTCGAGACCGGATCGCGCTTTGATGTCGCATTCTCTTTTTGCAAGCATTTCAGTCGGCCGGCCGGATAGCGCACTGAATATTTTCGGGAACGATGCCTAAGGGCTCGCCACTCTTTATTTGGCCTTGTTTTCGCCATTGTATGTTTCAATTATGAACCTTTGTGGCTCTGTGAAGATTCTTCAGACTGTTACAAGAAGTTTGAGTTGTTTTGCGTGTTATTGTTAGCTATTTTAGGAATGACACTTAACATTTTCGGTGCAAATGAGATTTAAATGTGACAATGGGATACTGGATTAAATAAAACAATTCGTTTTTGGTTCGAATATGAAAAAAAAAATTTGGAATTTTAGTGTTAGTGACTTTTGATTAATGGAAACGTAACAAGTCTCTTGTAACAATTATCACTCGTAAACTGAGGGTTTCAACGTCATTAATTAAGTAGAGTCAATTTCGAACTGTTTTGTACGTTTTGCGAGGTATTTAAAAAAATACGGCACAGATGTAACAATTGAACCCAAAAATTCTCATACTTACTATAGTATGTTTGCTTTAAGAATGCAGCTTTTTTAAAATTTAATTCTGTTACACACATCAAAACTCAGGTACAAAAAAGTCGAAATTGAGAGAATGCGTGCATTTGGGCACTGTGAACTTGACTTTCTAAATTTAGGAAGGAAAAAATAGTTAGGGGCTATGTCGAAGAATAAGAATGAAATCATTGCATTCTTAACGAGAATGGACTTTAAACATCTTAGGATGTTTTATTGACAGAATATTGTAATAAAACAATGAAAAGCATTTTCAAAGTTAGAGCTTTATTTTTAAAAACTTTTTCATAATGTAACATTTCAACTCAAAACATCTTTATCTCAGTTAACATCGAAGAATGTTGAGTGCAAAGTTCCCGGCTGTTATCTAAGATCTCGTTACGCTCACGCTCACGCTCACACTCCCTCGAAGTTGTCGTTTGAAAAATTTCGAAGTGTCGATGCCGTGCGCTGGGGGTTGCTCGGGCAGTTTATTTTCAGCGGGGCCAATGTGGTAACAGATAGTAAAGTTAGACGGGTTGGAGTCGGGTTTTGGGTGAAGGTTCCGTATTTTTGCCACCCTCTATTTTATATTATAAGCTAGAAGGTAACATTTATTTGTAAACTTGTACTTTTTTCATGCCAGACAGATCATAGGTATATTTCCATTTTAAGAAATTTGCTTTACATTAAAGTATCTCTTACTGTAAATTACTATCTGGGCTTCATTGTATACCTTGTACTGTTTTATTTACCTGCGTGGTTTCCCCTGAAACAAAGTATCTGGTTAGAAATACTAAAAAAAAAGAATTGATACAAGAAAAAATACCTAATTGGCTTGCGATAGACACAGGTTCACAATCCCATTGACGATTGTTATTTTAAATTTTCTTATAATATTTTGATATAGATAAAGCATTATGGATTTTAAATAACAGAAATACAAAATCAAGTCTTACTAACATGTCATTGAGTTTCGAATACTGTACACGGAACCCTAAAAAGCGTAGCAAAACTCGGGAGCGTGGGCGTCGCACAGATAACGGGCGGGCGATATCTCTAAAGCGGTAATTTGTTACCGCGCTGCTCTGGCGCACAACTGATAAGGGAATAAAAATCTTCAAGACCTCAAGTGGAATGTTCTAGACTTTTAAACAGTTGGACAAAGACGTTTATAAACAGGATTGATAGATAGGGCAATAATTGTGTCTGTGGCATTTGTTTTCTATGTGTTTCTATGTACCGCTTTGTGTGTACCGCTCTGACACGGTGAAAAAATGATGTAAAAAGTGGTAGTCCTTTTAAATATCAGTGAAAACAACTTCTTATCCGACCTTGATGGTAGGCTTCGTCATCTTTAAGTTGACTAACCCCAGAATTCACAAACGCAAATAAACGTCGAGCATCCTTCAGAAGTATAGCTGTCCCTTTCAATTATATTGAGATTTTACGGGACAGCATGAGCGTGAGCGCGTGCTTAGCATTAATTGACATTTGTGAACGATGTAAAAATAATTTTGCTATTACATTTCACTGCCTAGTAATAAGTAAAACCTCCTGATAGCACATCAGCTAAGATTCACCAGCAAAGTAGAATCAATTTAAGAGCACTATCCACAGGTGCACTCTCTCTTCCATCTTCTATACACGACTGACCCGAGTGAATAAGTTTTTAAAAGTTTATATGAAAAAAAACATATTTTTGTTTATTGCTACGAAGTTAACTGTGGGTTCAAGAACAAGGGCCGGTCTGAATGACAGCGTTGGCAAGCACCACGGCCTATGTTTTACGACGTTATCGCGTTAGGGGAAATTGAAATAAAAGGGGAAGAAATTCTGTCACGACGTTAAAATGCGATTGACGACTCCTCTGAAATTAAAGTACAATGATTTATAGCTGGCGTCTTTTTGGTAAAAAGCTTGTTGTGAATTCTATCAGAAGATATTGCTTAATTTAAGAAAATATCCTGGTTGCTAGAGTTTGTAAGGCTAAGGCTTAGAAGTAAGGCTAAAGATAGCACAAATGTTAGAAAATAAACTGTGAAATTTAACTTTTGTAAACATGGGACACAGTTTATTTAATTATTGAACTAGATACGAAAGGAGTTTACCATTGTTGTTAAATTAAAAGGAACTCTCAGAAGCCAAGGCGAGCCTTACCAAGCGAATTCAAGCCTAAAGTGCTAGGTGATAAACACCCTGTTGTTATTTACCTAAGCGGTTTTCTTTAAAAAGGACAAAACGTTATTTCACAAAAACCACAAACAAATTGCACTATCAAAAATTCAAACAGATATTGATTTTGCTTCTTGTAACGCACTACCTATGATCGATTGTACAAAACCATGAATAAAGTCTTTAGCTTTTTTGGTCATCTTCAGACTCTTCTTAAACGATCGAAGCCAACTACAGCTCTCGTAGCTTTAGTCGGCATAGAGGGGCGAGGCGGCCCGCGGGCTGAGGAGCCGGCGGCTATGAGCTAGGCGCCGTGGCCGAGGCTGGCCAGCAAAGCCGGCCAACAAGCCGAAGCTGTGGGGCTGAACGAAACCCATCTTTGACGATTAGAACGCGAGGAACCGCCGCCCGGAGCCCCGTAATGCCGGAACAGTGACAGAAGTCTTGTGTTTTACTTGAACTCCAATGTGTTTAATGATCGCTTGGTAAAGTAGAAATATGGCAATCAAAACAGTGGTCTAATGTTCGGGAAAATAATACTTCGAACAAATGTCATTTCGGCCAATTCTAACTTCGGAGAGCCAAGTCTTAACCAAGCGAATTCAAGCCTAAAGTAGTAGGGAATAAACACCCCGTTGTTATTTACCTAAGCGGCTGCTTCAAAATCGACAAAACTTTATGTATTTCACGAAAATCACAGCAAATTGCATACTCAAAAATGCTAACAGAAATTTTATTGCCCTTACTTCTTGTAACGCTCTACCTATGATCGATTGTACATAACGATGAATAAAGTCTTTAACTTTTTTGGTCATCTTCAGACTGTTCTTAAACGATCGAAGCCAACTACAGCAATCCACATAATAACTGCCCACGCACCGAACGCTTCCCGGCGTTTATTAAAAGGCAATTTCGTATTTAATCTATCATTAATATAGTGAAATTATAGCGTTTTGACGGAGAATGCAGTTGTAGGAAATTGCTCTATCAATCAGTATTAAATGCATGGTTTATGTTAATATGATTTTGTTACAATAATTTAATGGACTATGTTATGGTAGTTGAGTTAATTGACTGAACACTTGTTTTTAGAGAAGCCTACACAGTATTACACTGTTAACATCATTATCGCGACTGCAAGATATTCTCTATAGATGTCTGAAGAAGCCTTTCAACGACTACCCCTACCCCTACCCCTAATCCTTATTTGTGATCCCTAAATGTTACTTACTTGTATGTTTTTTTTTTGTTTTCGAATGTTTTTTTTTGTTTTTGCTTGCCTTCCGCCTTTCACTTGACCTTAAGCACAGCATAATAAAAAACCATCGGATCGGTATCTTTTAGGGTGGATTCCAGTATTTATTCACATCGTCAATAAAAAGTGACCGTCATAATCGTCATTACAGTGCTGCAGAGTGATTACTGTTCTTTCTGACCTTGAGCAAAAACTCGTTGACTCCGTCAGTGGTGATCCTGAACACCACTTGCCGATCATGGCTTCAGGATAACACACAGACAGTTAGTGTCCATTTTTTTCAGGATAACACACAGACAAATTTTTGTGTCAAGTTTCGAGTCAAGTATGTAAATTATGTCTTGATGTTGCGTACGATACTCGTCTTGCAACATTTTTGTATTCTGTACGAGTATGTTCGTGTTTAACAAAGCTTAATGAACTCTTAACCTGTGTTTATGTAAAAATATTATGTTTTAGGTAGTAGTTTACCGGATGCTTAGTTTATAAGGCAGGTGTTATTCCACTATTTGTGGCACTTAAGGCCAGATCTGCTGTTATTAGAGTTAATTAAAATATAAAGCTATGGCTTTTGAGTTTAATCACATAATAAATTCTTGTGAATGGTTCTTTAATATGGGATTTAGTAAAGTTCTCCAAAAACTGTTTTTTTAAAAGAAACAATTGCGACAACAAATGGGATTACCAGTAAAAATGAGTTTATACTTAATGTATTATTATTATTTGTTCTCTCAGTTTTTTCAAGTATGAAGGTCCACCATAAAATAGCTTTTGACCGTTTGACAGTTTTCAGTATCTTCTTCTTCAAGTGATCAAAAGCATCACTATCTGTATGACTAAAAACGAGAAGTAACACGTCTATAAAACAAAAGTTATTGTCAGTGTAAGATAGTTATTGTTATGTCATTGGTTGACTAAACTCTGCAGTGCGTAGAAAACTTATTCCAAAGTATTTCTCTCACTACTCGCACCTCTATAATCCAAAGTGTAACGTTTCAGTGTAACCCCTAGACAAGTCCACTTGATAATACTTAACCTTTGTTACGCCTGGCTCCGACCTAACAATTTACCTTGATGATGATACTGATATAGGGTTACGGACAACCCTGGCTAAGGTGATTAGGAGATACACGTGTAACATAAGCTTTAGCGTTTTGGTTTGTAAATAAAAAATAATAATAAAATAAATAGGTACATTTCTTAAGCCTTTATGTAGGGCTGGACGCTTTCCAATTTAAGTGACCTATGTCAAGATGTTGTTACTGAGACAGGTCACTTAAATGTAAAGGCATCTGTAATTTTAGTACATCTAATTTACTTACCATCTGGTGAAAATTGTAAAAAACATGTATTTAATTTAAAAAAACATATAAAATGTGAATGTCATTTCTAAGCCAAGTCCACTTATTCGTTACAGTTACATTTACCTACATGACGCACTCTGTTTAGTCGCTTGCATTCGGATGCACAAACGCAATTCAACGTTGAGCATCCCTCAGAAGTAAAGCTGTACTTTTCAGTTCTATTAACATTTTACGGGACGTGAGACGTGCTTAGCGTTGATTACCGTTTGTGGATTCGCGGGTCTGAGCAATTGCAGACTACCATTGAATTGTGAACCGTCACTCAAAGTTGATATGAAGACTATCCTAATTTGAACTGACTCCTAATAATTGGTCAACCATAACATCAGTAGGTACAGCTGCCACTATTCGTTCTTCTCATAGGTACATTATTATATTTATCTAAATTAGCTAAGCATCGTTCACACCAAACATATTGTCTGCCACCGAATGTCAATACTAACTTTCAGCTAGCATCATATGGCAAGACAAGGAAGGTAAATCTCTCAAAACGCTTATGAAAGCGCAAAGGGCTTATAAATTGTTAAAAAATAATACATTAAATGAGGCATCACAATCGCTACCAAAAACGCCATTCCCTCCGCACCCAAAGTGCATCCTTAAAGGAATCCCATGAAAGACGAGGGGAGGTGAAGCCTCATGGTTACCGTGAATTTCGTAATTAAACGCCTCGTGTAATAGGCATGATGACTGTATTTTTTTTTTGTTTATTATCGAAAGACCTTACATTTATGTAAACAATCCTCAAAGAATCACTTCATCTGGATCAATACCACCAGAGATATCACAATTTGAAATGCACAATTTTTGGACTTGCCCAAAAACGCTCCATACAAAAGCGACAGTGACGTCACTATCGCTGTCACTTTTGTATGGAGCGTTTTTGGGCAAGTCCAAAAATGTGCATTTCAAATTGTGATATCTCTGGTGGTATTGATCCAGATGAAGTGATTCTTTGAGGATTGTTTACATAAATGTAAGGTCTTTCGATAATAAACAAAAAAAAAATACAGTCATCATGCCTATTGCGACCCGAAGGCCGAGGCTGGTTCACACTCCGCTACACTCCGGCAGGGCTGCTAGTTTTGTTCCCAATGGGGGGCTCACACAAATTAGGAACCATTCTTATTATTTTTTACCGCATTCAATAAATATTAACAGAAAGTCACCTCCTTCATTCAGGACTGCATTGTAAAGAAATTCGTTGTATTTATCATGTGATAAAGTCTGGATTGCATTTTAATCACTTTTTGCTAAATGTGACCTAATGATAAATGGAACGCTGCCGAACAGTCAATGATTTCATCATCATCATCTTCATTAGCAGCTGCAGGATTTGCACTGATAGACACGATTGGGACGTTTCCATAGCACTGAAATACTACGATCTCACAGACAACAGGTCTTCCGTCTACATTGCGGGTGGCGTCACACACCCATTCATAAATACTCGAACAGCGCTATGATACGTCAATCGCTTACTCAATGCTAGAGCGTGGCGTTAGTTTTTATGAATTACGGGGACAGTGTTTAACTTTAGATGGTCGCATTTCCTGAATTCTTAGCACCATATCGGGATAAGTGACTCAAATCAAATGACTTTATAAATGAATATAACGACTAAGCCAAACTATTTTTTTTACCCATAGATTGGCACCCCTGCTCTTAACTCTTGGACGGCGTTACGCCACATTGCACTACTTCGATGCGGACTCACTCCAGCTTTTTTGGTAATGAACGAACAGTCGACCACAAAGTGCGATGTTAATTACTTACTTCATTTAGTTTGAGAACCAGTTAATCTCGGTTTCCGATACTTCGGGGCACTGACCTTTTTTCTTTATGATCATGTTGTTGGTAAACAAACAAAGAATTGTTTTTTTATCCGATTTGCATTGTAACCTGTGTCCGTCCTCAAACATACTCGACAACAAGGATATTGTTTAGCTTACTTTTCATCTGTATTCGATTTTATCTGACAGAAAACTAACTACTTATTTGCGTCATTCATACGAGTGTCATTATACCTCATCTCACTCAATTGGATGAATCACTCTTAGCATCAGTGTCTCCTGAATTCACGGCGGCTTAATAACATCTGACATTAAGGTTGCTCACTAACCTTACACCCCTCCAACAATCCGCACTAAGCCCGCGTCTTGGAGTACCTATGGCTTGTTCCACCTCATAGTTGAGGTGAGGCCTGTGCCCAGCAGTGGGACGTATATAGGCCGTTTTTGTATACTTACTGTTAGTGTTGTTCGGATTAGCAAGCTGAAGTGGCAGTGGGCTGGCCAAGTAAGCCGTAGAACCGACAACCATTAGAGTAAACGTGTTCTTAAGTAGAGACCGCGTCTCGGCAAGTGTAGTGTACGAGTAGGACTTCCTTAGGCAAGGTAGAGTGATGATTTGCGCACGATGACTGGCAGGAGCTGGATGCGAGCAGCCGAAGATTGAGTTCAGTGGCGTGTAATAGGAGAGGCCTATGTCCAGCAGTGGACTGCAACAGGCTGATGATCAGATGGTGATGATGTGATTACGTCATCATTACGTCATAACACATTACACTGTTACTGAATAAACGGCAGCCATTGTGACGTCGTAGATTCCACAGGAAGGTGTAAAGGCCGGGACGACGGCGTTTATGGAAATTGCTTCCGCCTGGATTTTCCTCAGATTTATGTCTCGACGTCAAGAACAATTAAATTTAGACTACGATTCCTCTCTTGGAATATATTAACTATTTAAATTACAATAAAGCAGGTTAGCGAGTTCTGTATAGCAATTTAAGCTTCACTAACGAAAGTTACTAGCATAACTAAATAATTATGGCAAATATCCGTATTGACTTTCCAGAAAGCTCTTGGCTATAAAAACCTTCTTTGACAAATTCACCCCAGAATTCACAAACGTCAATCAACGCTAAGCACGAGCTCACGCTTATGCTATCCTGCCAATGGTACTAAAAGGGACAGCTATACTTTTGAGGGATGCTCAACGCTGATTTTCGTTTGTGAATTCGGAGGCTAATTTGTCTTTGACTTGTTCGAAATGTTTCCAAATTAGTGTATTTAAAAAAATTGGCGCCTTGTTTATTTTGAGTGACAAAATACAGTCGTGTTTCATGACTATGTGTAGTCATATTGAAAGTGTTGTTGTCATTCTCAAATTATCCTGTTCATTTAAGAATCGACAACAACACTTATCTTATTCACTTCGGTTTCTTTATAAATGAAGATAATAGATTTTACTAAGGAAGTCTAATAAATTAGTAACCAAGATTCTTTTAGTATTTTAAACACGCTAGTGTACCTAACCAACCAACCAACATTTGATATTTTGAAGTAATCATAAATTGTTACAAAGGTCATCAAGAAATTAAATCTGATTTTGTTGATCACCTCTTTAAGCTATCAATATAATTTGTTTATCTCATATCCAGAGAAAAATTGCCATCTCAACCTTTCGTATACGATAGGCACCTACGTGAAAGAGCGCGGTGTGCCACGACAGCGCTCTACCGCCTGCAACCCCCTGCAACTGCACTAATCCATTAGCCTTACATGAAAAGTTAATATAAAAGTATCAATAAAACAGTTGGACAGGTACTACGAGCACTCTACGGACCCTGGGGTGCTGCCCTATTGCATGGTATGTTTCTCGAAATGGCGCTCTGCTATTTTACTTGGAATTTGTGCTTTGAGGCTTAAATTAGTGTTGGTTTTTTTCATGTCTTTGTAACAAATAAAAAAAAACTTAGGATAATTGTCACAATCGTCAAGATCTCTACTTATGTTAAGCAGACCTCAAACTTACCCCTTACATTTTCAGATTGGTCGCTTGGAGGCAAACTGAGCATCGCTATTTCCATAGAAGATTCATTGTGAGATCACGGCTTGGAGCTACAGTTCACCAACATAGCAAATCCTTTAAAATTAAAAATATTGACTAGGTAGCCTCATTGGTGCCTTGCTTAGCGATCACGCAAAAGAATGTCGAATAAATAAGCCAACACATGCTACACAGCAAACGAATAGGGCCTCCACCTTCAAACTACAGGGTATTCAGCCAGTAATCAAAGTGAAAGTTTTAAGCAGCAAATCGTGGATCTCCAACATTCAGCTCAAGCTATTATTTAGTCAATAAAATATCACTAAACAACAGCCAAGCTTGGCATGACTTTCCGTATAACAGTAATTCAAACCTTTTTTTTGCTCTACCAATGGAAACACTTAACTCTATTTTGCTTGAAATTAGACGTTGATAAGGTTGAAAATAAGAACTAGGATACCTAAGCTGGGGGAAAATTTGGAAACCCATACTTGCTATGTAGTTGCGTTTGACCTAAATCATAATTCATTTCAGGCCCACGTTCGTTTAAGGAATGTTCAATTGAATAAACAAACAATCTTATTTTTATCTTTGCCCCAGTTTCGATCCCCCAACGAATCGTTAAAACAATATTCAAATACACAGATCATATTCATGAAATTCCTGTAATCTTATATGTAATATCTTTACATTTTACAGGCTTGTACGGTCCTATTACAATATTTTCACGTCTCAGTTAGTTTTTAATTTTATTTAAAACGTACGTACATAAATTTTGTAAAAGTAATTGTACTAACAAACTTAGTTAAAGTTTACTATAATATTTATGCATTTTTTTGGACAATATCAACGTATTTCTAGTGTCAAAATCCAAATTCAACATGTTAACAGGCGAAAACCTACCTTAATACAAAGATTTTACGATAAATTATTAATTATTTATAAGGGCAAACGACACATTACAATGAGCCATAGGATTGGTAGCCAGAAATCTGATAATTTGCAATTTGGTTTACCTACTTACGATCTCCATCTTTGATAAATGCCTTTGTAGTTAATATTGTAAGCTCCAAGCTGCCGTATTAGCATAAATTACAATAGGAGATTAATCATTTCTGCTGTATATTTGTGGGAGAGAATGCATAAGCTAATAAGTGATGAAAATTGTTGTAGTGAGATTATCTGCTTCTGACTTTAAATAAATTACTAGTAAAGTAAAATAATATTTAATTTCCATTTTGAGAGTTCCAAAAGTAATACAAGCGTACCTTTTTTTCTACAGGCTGATAGCGCATGTTTATCATATTTTAGGAATATTATTTTTTATTAATATTTCAACGCGATATCGGGTAAATTTACATCTATGCTAAAATATAGCTTCCCAGAATCTACTAAGATTTTTTGAGCTAATCTATAGATAGACAGACTAACATGACGTAAATAAAGTGTGTTTGCTACAAATTCTAACAAACCTCAAAGAAGACAATGCTCCTTTGTCAGCAGAAAAAATACTCGTAATGTACACGTACTCGTATGTCAAAGGTTTTGGATTTGTGCAGTGCCTATGGATCTATTTTACTTTTGTAATTCGCTTAAATAACTTTATTTACTGATCGTGGTATAGGACCTAAAATAAGACCTATAAAAGTGTCAAAAGGTAAATCATAACCGGCACAAGCATTCGAAACTCACTAAATATTCATTGCCTACAAAAGTTTTAGTGCATCCACCATATTATTCAGTGGATGTGTCACTTTTTCCTGTTATGTTTTTCGATGAAATATAAAAATTACGGCCATTTTATTATGACCAGACGTGTGTAGCCGTCATAAAATAACATCACCATTCCTCTCATAAACGCACTTGAATTTGATGCTCGTAAAATGAGGATCGTAATTTTTAGTGAATATTAATATTTGATACAGTAAGTTGGTGCTAAGAGCTTCATCGTTTTAATGAGTATGTACACTTTTAAAGGGGTAATTTCAGTCCATCACTTAATTTTTAATATATTAAAATGATAACAATTTAATTATTTGTGTAGAATAATATACATTTATTTCTTACCTTACCCCTTGCCTTTGACTCATTATTTGGGGAGGGCGTCCATTAGTACTTACTCTCTTTATGTTTGTCAGGAAAATCGGTCGGTTGTATAGATAAAGGTAAATTGATTAATGCAGTAAGGTCCACCTAAGGGATGTCTCAATCAATCCCAAAGCCCAAAGCTAAGCTTAAATTGCTTGTGCTATTAGGAAACTAGACATCGGATTTACATAGGAAATAACCAGACCAGACAAACCTTCATATTTGTGCACACGCATGTTTGTACTGTGTGGTGATCGAACCCGAGACCTATGGTGAAGTTGCCAAATTCTTAACTATTACACCAAAAAAGTCGTCAACAAAAGCTAACATTCATTCTAAACGCTCTTGAACTGATTGACCTTTTCCCCAACGTATCTATCTTAAAGTTTAACCCTTATATTTACAGCTGACAGTAGCAGGTTCAAATAAACTTTGCATTTCTTCAAATGTTTCTTGGCTCCGTCGTATGTCTCCGAGTAACGTCATAAGGGGTCGACAATTTATTAAATTAAAGTGTTGAAGCGTTAGGAATCTCATAATGAATTGGCTGTGAGCCAGCACTGGAAATTGTTGTTTCATTGCGCTGTTTACTTGGCTCCAAAATATTTTAATTAATGCATTATTTATTTATTTATTTATTATAATTACTGCCACATGGTACATATTAATACAGTGAAATAGAAAACATTGACATATAAAAGTTCTGATATGTACCACAACAACGGCGTAAATAACATTCAAAATATATAGTACAATAAGACAAACAATAATATCAATAAAGAAAAAAAAGAGAGATAGGCTATTACATATTAGGTTGGGTTAAAACCTTTAATTTAAAACTAGGCAAACTGTCACCAAACACATCCAAACCTGGAACTTTGCTAGCAAGAGCGTTATACTCGCCACAAATACGTGCTAAGGGAGACTGAAGACCAAGGTTGGTTCTGGCAAATGGTATCGCGAACAATTTGGAAACCCGATGTCTTGGATATCTATGTGGCACCGACAGACACACGCGCGACGTAAGGTCATTGGACTGTACCTGCCCGTTAATTAATTTATGCAGGAAACCCATGTCCAACAGGCTTCTTCTATCGCGGAGACTGGTCATCCCAAATTTTGCTAGACGCTGGTCATAGGGTTGCCGGTGTGAGAAACCACCACAAGAGAAGGCAAGATGTCTGGTAAAAGCTCTTTGTATGCTCTCAATTCTTTGCGAGTGCACGGTGTAAAAAGGACTCCAGACAGAAGAGGCAAACTCGAGATGGCTGCGTACCAAAGCGTTGTACAGCAGGATCTTGGTGGATACTTCTTTGAAGTCTCTAGTGCTGCGTTTAACAAAACCCAACATTTTAGCAGCACTTGTTACTATCGCATCTATGTGTGTGTCAAACTTGAGTCGGCTATCAATGTTAACCCCAAGATCCCGAATCACTTTCACTTCGTTGAGTCTTACGCCACCAATTTCGTAGCTTGTAACAAGTGGCTTTCTCTTTCTGGAGTACCTAATGTGGAAGCACTTGCCGACATTGAGAGCCATGCAGTTAGCGTCACACCATTCGTTTATCCTATTGAGGTCCTCTTGGATGAGTTCACTTTCTTCTTGAGATGCAACAGATTTGTAAATCTTTAGGTCATCAGCAAATAAGGAAATTCTACAATTTTTGATGTACGTGGTTATATCATTAATGTAGATCAAAAAGAGAAGTGGACCCAAATGAGAACCCTGAGGAACGCCTGACTTAGAATGATACCAAGTGGACTGGAACCCATTCACAACAACTGCCTGAGGCCTATCCTGCAAGTACGACTCAAACCATGCTAACAACGAACCACCGACTCCAAAGGCATTCAGTTTTGTTACAAGTAAAGCATGGTTGACCTTGTCAAAAGCGTTACTAAAGTCGGTGTAAATAGCGTCTACCTCAAGTCCTTTGTCAACATTCTCAGATAGCTCTGTTACAAACGGAACCAGATTTGTGAGAACAGAACGACCAGACATGAAACCATGTTGATGGTCAGAAACAAAATTCTTGTTTAATTTGGTAACAATAGGACATATCAGAGTTTCAAATAGCTTAGCAAAACAGGATAGCAATGAAATCGGCCGATAATTACTAATAGAGGCATGATCACCTTTTTTGAAGACGGGAACAATGCGTGCCTTTTTCCATTCTTCTGGGAAAATACCTTCCTCGAGAGACCTATTAAATATTAAGGTCAACGGTAAAGTGATGCCTGGAGCACAACGCCTGACAAACAGGGGTGGAAGGGAATCAGGCCCCGAACCCTTAGTAGGATCAAGTTTTTTAATTTGTTGGGTGACTTCACTCTCGGTCACTCTTAACTTAGCTACATAGTTGCTTCCGTTATTAACAGCAGCAGCAGTATTACCAGGGCTATCAGAATATACAGAGGAAAAGTGAAGAGCAAACAAATTCGCGATCGCAGGTCCGGATTCAACAACCGTGTCGCCCAGCTGCATCCTAGCTGGTATAGAAGAGTGACCACCACGCTTGCCTTTAATAAAACTCCAAAAAATTTTAGGATTTTTTGGAATATTCGCCTCTATATTACCAACGTAAGCCCTGTAGCAATCATTCAAAAGTTTGTGACCTCGGCTGCGGAGTAAATGATATTCAATTTCGTCTCTAGGGTTTGAGTACTTTAAGAATTTTCTTCGCACCCTATCCTTCTCCGCCAAAAGTCTCACCAGAGCAGGGCTGAACCATGAAGGTCGCTTAGATTTCTTAGAACTATCGAATCTTGGAACAAATTTGTCTCTGATTTTGTGTAAAACTTTATAAAATTCGGAAACCCAATCGTTAATACCATCACAGTTTGAGAATAATCCCTGCCAGTCTATCTCCTTCATCTCGCGGACAATGTTACAATAGTCCGCCTTGTAGTAATTAAATACAATATTTTTCTTTGGCTTCAAATAGGACATGCCAGAATACGGTATATTTATCAAGAGATTTGGATGTATCTGGTAACACTTACTCAACACATCAAGCGGTTTTGCAACAAATGCGTCTGGAACACTACTAATGACCAAATCCAGAAAACGACCCTCACCATTACTTATATTATTAAGTTGGTATAAATTATTTGCGGATAAGAAGTCCACAAAAGTATATCCCAAACAAGAGTTATAATCAGACGGATCCATAATATTATTACTGACGTCGTTAGCAGTCCACTGAATAAACCCAAGATTCAGGTCACCAATAATCACAATATCCTCAGTCTGGTTCATTGCAAGTTCAATATTAGCGATAAATTGCTTTAGGGTTTCCAATTTCACCGGTGGCGGTAGATACACAACGCAAACCGTAAGATTCTTAATACTACCATTTAAATTATACTGCAAATTTACCCAAATGCTTTCTATTTCACCACATTCTAGACCTGATAAACGAACCGAGGGAATGTCACGGGAAACAGCCAGAAGCACACCGCCACCATCTTTTTTGGAATGCCTAGAGCACAAACGGTCCCTACGATGAACAATATATCTGTTATCAATAACTTCACTGGTTGATATTTTTGAGTTAAGCCATGTCTCAGTTAGGGCAATCACTTTATAATTAGAGTTCAAAATATTCCTAAACACGTCGTTAGTTTTAGTTCGAAGACCTTGCACATTTTGATAGTACATACTTAGCTCTGTAGAAATAATAAACCCGCAACACTCATAAATCACTTATCTAAACTAAATAACCAGTTTCAGGCTATCAGGAGATCTAACCAAGATACTCTGACTTTTCTCGTCCTTGCGAACGTATATTCGACCATTACGCACCCAAACAAATTGGTACTGCAATTCTTTGGCCTTTTTTCTAGTCGCAGCGTGTAATGACTTGCCAGCAGGAGTAAGGTGCTCGGCAACAAAAACGGGAGCACGAGGGCCTCCAATGCCAAGATGGTCAGATGCCAACTTATCCTGTGCATTCTTCTTGTTAAACTTCGATACTGCCGCTAGTATCTCATCTCTCTGGCGTGAACTACGCAACTTAGCAATGACTGACCTAGGCCTGGTGGCGTCCTTGTGTAATTTTGCGACCCTAGTCACATGCTGGATATCTTCTGCAGTCAAGGGATTGTCCACGACCTTAGCTAGCTGGATCACGGTGTTGACTAGGTTTTCGGATCTGTGCTCAGGAATACCATTGATCTCAATGTTGCTCTCTCTCATATGCAGCTCAACAGTACTCAATCGATTCGTTAAATCAGCGACCGATGTTTTTAGCTTCTCATTATCGGAAGTCAATTGAGCAATAGTCACATCCCTTATCTCTAGAGATGCCCGCATTTCCTCGAACTGTGTATTAAAAAATGTCATAGAATCCCGAAATCCTGATAGCTGCTCAGTCATGTTCCTTAATTCGGCTGTAACATGCTCCTTAATAGTTGACCGCAGTGTTGCAACTAATTCTTGCTGAATAATCTTACGCAATTTACTCTCAGAAACACAGTCATGAGGGCACTGATCCATCACTTCGCTCTGCTTTGGTCTCCGCAGGGTGACATTCGAGTGTTCAGGAGAACTTCTTGCAGGGACTTCCGCCTCAGGTTGCGCTGGCCGGATCGGAGTATCAGTATTTCCTGTCTTAGGCGGCCTACTGCGGCACTCAGCACATTTCCAATTATTCCTGTGATGCGTTTCCATCAGTGTAGAACGTTTGAAACCAACGTTAGCACAGTCGACGTCATATTTCAACTTACATGTGCAACACACCAGGTATTCATTTTTCCTTGCTATCGGTTTCTGACAGCCCGCACAGGTATTAGCAGGAGGTGCCATTATAATGCCTAAAGATAAATACGAACGCAATCACAAAACGTAGTAGAACACGAACGTCGTAGTACACGCACGTACTCTCGTAGCCGTACGGACGTAGCACAACGCAATGCGATCCTCGTAGACGCTCGTAGCCACACGTAGCACTGTATGATTACGCTTGCTAATTTCGTCGCGGGCGGTCACCGACCTCTTAGCGCAATAGCAACACACTCGGGCTAAGAATCAAAACGAGCACCGGTTCAAATCCGGGACCCGAACAAAAAGACTCGGTGTCAACTCGAACGCAGGAACGCGAAACCCGGGCGCTCCGGAGACACGGGGCGCAGCGCTCGCAGTTCCAGGCACCAAGCACAAAACCGGGGGGCACAGCACCCAACAAAATTAAAAATTGTGCGGAGCCGACTCACACACGTCTAAACGATACTAATGTCTCAACTGAACTCCACATCCAATGCATCTACGGTTAGTACCTACTCTCCTTAGTACCGGCAGTTTAAGGCACTTTTTTTGTAAATAAGTGGTTTGTAGGCCCCATGCAACAAGACAACCGAAATCAAATTCACTTACACGTTAACTTACACTATGTTATTTTTGAAACGTACATTGAACCAGTATCAAATATACCTCGTAATTATGGAAGTGCTTAGAACTTCCAAGAAAATAAAACTTGCAGAAAATACAATCAGAGCCTCGAGTGCGTAAAAGGTAATCACCAAAACCGACTAAAGAACAAAACTGTTAAGTAGTCTTCCTAGAACATTCCTTGTTAACTGCAGTAGCCAAGCCCTATTTAAAGTAAAAATAATTAGAAGACCACTAGAATACTTGCATAGAATTCTCCAGAAATGGCACGGACGGTAATTTGAATCGAATGGTCCTTTGTTCCCTTCCAAAACGCACTGATAAAGGAAATCTTGGTTCGTACAGAAAAGGTGGCTATAAATGTGACCGATACGTAAGCAAGACAGGAATAAATTGGGCTTCACGATTTATAGCCGAATGCTCTTAACCCGTAGTCTGCGACGGAAAATATTTTTCATTTTGTACAAACCCGAATCTGGTAAGAGATTAAATTGATTAACGCAGCAGTTTGTTTCAGAGGAAATATACTTATCTAATGAATAACGGTACGAGTAAATACCACACGAGTGAGTTATACATACGATAACTTTTTTCATAATCAGACATTGATTCATGTTTGAACAGTTGCTAATATAACCTAGTTCCTTCAAATTGATGGCTTTGAACTGTACTCGTACATATTATCCCCGTCAAAACTGATCCTTAATCTAATCCAACTAAAAGTTTATTTTCAAACTAATAAATATAAATTTAAAGCTTGTAGATGTTTGAGTACTCATTCACGTAACAATTTAGCAAATCGTTCTAGTAAAACAAGTTGCTGAATTAACCTGAGGTGAAGGCGTTATCAAAGGCTGTATTGCAATAAAGCCTTTTGTAGGTGAGCTGTATTGGTTAACAACAGCACATTGGGTTAACGACAGCACAAAAGAGCTGTAAGCTAGGGTAACGACGTGCTTCGTTACATAGTGGACTATTATTTATATCGACTTTTATAATTTCAATAGTCCTATAAAGCTCGCGCAAGTCGTTAACCATAAAACTAGAAAAGTAAATGTTGAACAAGGATTGAACAAATTTTAGTGCTTCACACTAAAACTTATTATTTTTCATTTAAACTATTTCTGAGGCCAATGAGGTAGAGAAGTTCTAATATGGATACCATTTAATGCAAACGCAGTCTGAGGACCTACCATACGTTTCCGTTCACGCAGTCGCTAACGCCTGCGTAAATTAATTGACATTGTTCGTACAGCTCTCCTCTGGATAGTGAAACAACCGATATTCTATAGAAATAATTGAAGCATGCGCTAGTGATTGCTGAAAACGAAAATTCATGGTATACCCAACTGCAAGGTGAACGGATGATAGACCAGATTTTATGAAAGGTCGCAGGATTTGATGAATGCAGGCTTATACAAGCCAAAAGGTTATTGTAGTGTAGTGATGCACCTGTCAATACTGTGCCAGGTAAAAATTAAACAATTTCCTCTATAAATTTGCTATATTTAGGGAAAATTGGTACAACACAATTCGTTCTGAAAATATTGTTAATGTTCGTTACAAATGGCTTGTGAAATAACTGAGTGTTCTAAGATTAAAATTCGAGAAATATTGCAGATTCCTAATTCTGTACACTTTTCTTCATTGACTTCAAAGAAAGCTCCTTTTTTGTTGAATTGCTATAATACACAAACTAACACAAATACTGACAATTTCACTAACTCAAATCTTGAAAACAGGGCAGTTAAGATTTGAAAAGATTTCATTTTAACCTCTTAAAACGTTCCAAATCAAGAAACTTTCTTTGTAGTGATGACGTCTCAACTAAAATTACATTTATCTCTAATACACAAATTTAATATAAATATCACAGTCAAAGATTACACAACTAATCATTACAACTCTAAAACATATATGGCAGTGAAATGCAGGGCTATTTTAGTAAACCTACATTAGCAGTCAAGTAGACAACCTTGAGTTTATGAAGTGGTATACAAAGTTTTATATTATATACGGGAAATTCTCTCAATAAAGGGATTCATCAAATTTGTAAAGCTAGTCTTATATAGGGTGACTAGAACATTAATAGGAATAAGTTACAAGTATCAAAAGTTGAGTACCTACGTGTTACAAGTACAAGCGCTACAACTGCATTCTACGACGATTACCAGAAGTTACCATTAACTACGTTAAAGTATCAAACAACATTTTAATGTATTCGATCAATCTTGAAAATAACAGTGTGTGAACAACGAGATCTACGTCATATATAATTTAAATGATAAAGTAATTTGATTATTGCTTTGCGAAGTTTCATATAAGACTAAAAACTATTTACACCTTCACTCAATCCTGTTATTCTTGTTTTCCGGACTCTGAAAAAGAGAATGACAGATTACGCTCAAAAAACTCAGTCAATTTTCGAAAACATCGTGATTTTTAAAATCCACTTCAATTTACCTCATATGGGGGCGGCGGCAGTATATCACATAGATTTATTTGACAGCCCTGCTCGGACCTCGCAACGTTCGAATGTCTGCCAGTTTGTATGGGAATTTTGAAACTGTTCTCTCTACCCAGCCAGTGCCACTGTGGATAGTCGTATTCTAAATCATTTGTCGGACATACTTTGCTTTTGTCCTGTCTGCTTCTAGACCCAGATCTGTTCGTGTGGCATGATCCGCATTCATCATCCATCACATTAACTTCGTTAGGCACAACCTCGAGTCGTGGTTCTCTATAATCTCTTGTGGATCTGCTTGAAGTGCTATGACAACAAGTCGAACATTCTCCATTAGAGTACTGAATGCTTCCGTTACACGATCTAACAATGCTATTGTTGTGCGATCGCCTCTCTGGACAATTCCTCATATCGCCAATATCGTTGTTGTCCTGTGTGAAAATTGAAGCGCATTGTTAGAACATTAAACTTTATAGCATGTTTGATGAACCATGGACAGTATTGCGTTACGCAAATCAAACACGTGAAAAAGTAATCTAATCTAATGTCAATAGTAAAGTTCTCATAACGCTTATCGGAACATACCTTGAAATTGAGTTCGGTGTAAATAGCGCTGGACGCGTAGGGTTCCGGTGGGCCTCGTCGTATCCTGTCAACGCTTGACGCATCTAATCCCTGAATGGAGTTCTGAGGTAGACTGTATTCTGGTTCCACGCTTAGAATGCTAGTCGACTGCCCACCTATAACGGAACAACTCTCTAAGAAGGAAGAAATAATAATACTCTACAAATCAATGTTTCTGGGTTATCTTTATCCATAACTATCAGATTCCAATCGGAAACAGCTTGTGCTTGTGCAACATAGTCCGATGTTTCACAATACACACTGACACCTATACACTGAACAAATACAAATCATCGAAATTTTGGGTTTCCTGAATAAACATGTTGTAAATTGAGTGATAGTCTGATTGTAGTTTCACTATACAGACTTAATAAAATAGATGAACTTAAATATGTTCAAAAAATATTAGTTCAAGTTACTAAACTAACCATGTAGAAGGCTCTGATGGCAGCTGCTCACATCCAAGCTAGGGTTATTAGGCGAAGCGAACACGGGCCGATCTCGTAACCATATCGTATCCTTATTCAATAAGCACTGTTGCGCCGTCACAATTGACTGACCTAGAATTGAGTTCAATGTGTCAATTAGTCTGACTCAAAATAACATAAATATCATTGATAAGTGACTGCCACTTACCATTTGACTTCTTTCTTTGAGTGCCGTTGCGACGCTTGATGTAATAGATGCTGAATACTCCGATAGCAATTACGGAGAATAATGTGAGGCCGAGAGCAACGAGCCACGTTTCTTGGAATATGTGTGAAATATTGGAATCATTTGGGGGCTCGGTCCTAAAAAGGAATAAAAGACACTTAGAAATATACTAAGAGATGTTGAAACATTCCACCTGTTACAACATTAACAACATTTCACCAACTTGTAAGCAAGACGAAAATACATAAAAGATAGACAAGAGATTCACGACACCTTTTCAAGTGTAGCTCATAATCTCGTTAACATTTGATTACAGCACCAAGTTAGCAGATTATTTTATGTATGAAACATTACTATTGTAAAAATCAAAGTTGATAATTTTAATTACGAGACCCTTTTAAATTGTTTGAAGCCAGTGGCTGTTGAGATTCTCTTTGATATTACCTTAGAACTGCAAGTTTGTCATTTCATAAACAGCAAAATTAGTGCTATGTAAATAGAATTAAGTAAATGTGCTTAATTTTTGTGTTCGAGGTTTATTCTAATGAATCCGCTCTCGTTAAGTTACAAAAAGATGCCTTCCTGTAGGCTCGAGTTTACTTATCCTGGCATAACTGAGCACAAAACACTGTAAATACTTACTGCACATAGTGTCTCTGAGACTGCGTCGGCGACATGTGTATCTGCACCGGCGCACTGAAGGGTCCATGACCTCGTCTGGTCACAGCGGCTGCGCGTGCGCTGTACCTCCCTCCTGCTCTCAGGGAGCTTGCTGCAGCAGCGCGGGTTCGGGCCCCGAGCGACATCTGCCCGACCACGCGGCCACCGTTGCTACCGCTTACACGGATTTCAATCTAGGGAATATACGAGCAAGATTTATTTTAAGCTAGCGGCTACCGGCGACTTCGTCCACGTAGATTTTGACCTCCCTTTTGCACCCCCTCTAGGGATTTTATAAAGCAATTTAATAAATAAATGTTACCAAGGCCTGCACTAAATTTCCAGTTCTAGGTAGGCACAGTACTTGCAGCTGTGTGTTGATATTTAATTTTGCCTTCTATATTAAATTTATTCTAAATTGGATAGTTAAAGTCAATTTCTCAGGGCTGTTTGGGTATTTCACAGTGTTATCGCCACAAAACATAATCATAATCACCACAATAAGTCGCAAATAACCTGAACACAAAATTCAGTCTTCTCAAATAGTTAAAGTCTTAAGTGCTCATTAAACAAATTAATGTTAAGGTAAGTAAGTGATGCAGACGAACGAATGACATGATGAAGTAATGAATGGTTTATGCGGGCTTATGGCTTGACAATCTTTACTCAACAACGTTCATGAAATACAGATGATGCACTAATTATGACAACATCAATTTCGAGATTACTTAAAAAAAATGTAGGTATTGATACTACAAAATAACTCGCAGCTTAGAAACTGCATTAACAGAAATTGAGTTGAGATCAAAACCCGCACCGCCAACAAGCTCTATAAATCTCATCCTTTAACAGGCGAAAGCCAGGAAGAACCCAGTTTATAGGAGTTGGCCAATTGCCACCTAACTGTGGCATATGACAACTGTTTGACATTTGATCTATTTTGAGCTAATAGCGTGTAGGTGACATCCTCTCTTTGCCATTTCCTTTTATCACAGAATTAATGGGTTGTGAAATGGATCGGCTTAGTTATTTATTAATAACTTGTTAGTGTATCATAAACATTTCTTTGTTAAATTATGCTTTTGTCTGTCACAATAAAATTATCCGTGTGCCCGCTGAGTTGGGTCTACTGAAACACATCGTCTAAGCCTTTTTGGGTTAGGGCATTAGCTGAGTGAGGTCCATTCAATTTTGGACATCATGTATCGTGACAACACTGTCTCGCAGTATATTTTTATTTCCTTATTCTGTTCTAAATCAATAGTATTTTGTACGCCTAACTCTTTTGTTCTTCCAAAATTATAATTGATTTTATTTTCAAATACAAACTCTTTCGTTTACCCTTTCGTTCTCATTAAATATGAATGACAGTCGTGATTGAACTATTAAGTTTGTAGTGTTAAAACAGGCACTTATACGTCAAATTTGAACGTTAACATAATAATTTAGTCGTGAATACTCACCAAATACCCTGTGATTGCCCCGTTCCAAGTGTTCACAGGTGGCGGTTCCCATCGTATCCAGGCAGAAGTTGCGTTAATTACTCCAGCAGTCACACTCTGAGGCGGCGCCGAGGGCACTAAAATAACCATCAATTGTTAATGCTGGGTAATTTCTACATAAAACATATGCTTACGACTATATCTCAAACGAGGTATTCGAAGGCACACTGATGGTGAACGGAACATTCAGAAGCCCACTCTTTACCGAGCGAATTTGCTTGGGCTTTTCATCCCCAGTGGGTAAGCCGCAAGTTCTACTATTAACACAAAGTAAGTGTTTCAGCCAGATTTGAACACAAGGGCTCTGATCCAAAGAGTTTAATTAACCACTGGGCGGCTCTCAAATATGATAAGTAAGTTTAATAATAATTTCTCAGCCTACACTTATTACAAAGAAATCCTTACCATCTTCATCCGTGTAACCGGTCATCAAGTTTGAAGGCTTTCCAAGCAACATCTTGTAAAATGGCATTAGAAATATATCATACTGAGTGTAAGCCATTAATCCTGATAAAATATAACTAGACGATCCACTATTGTCGACGTTAGTCAATGAGCCGTTGGAACATAAAGTTGCACCCGGATGAGATGCATTTAGTATTGCAAATTCTTCATTTACAGCATTTTGCCAGTTCAGCGTAGTCCCATTGTACCATATTTTAACACCTTCCAAGTATTCATTGTAGTCAGTTAGCACCTACGGAGAAATACATTTGTTATTACTGGGATGAACACGATGCTAATAAATGTAATATCAACACAAAAGAATCTTTTTTTTTTTTTTTTTATAGTGGTCTTCAAGATGACCTCACTCCACCTGATGGGAAGCAGTCGTGAGGTCCAGATATGTGGTTGACAAGCACAGTAATTGAAAACTAATTTGCTGGTCAATCTCATTTTGAAGGCCTGCATAAATGCCTTTTCACGCCCCGCTTAAAAAACCCGGGATTGTAGGAAGAAGGAAACACATGCGCTGGAAGAGCGTTCCACGTCTGGATAGTACGACACAGGAACGAATCACCGAACCTTTTGGTGCGGGCCGACAGTCGCTGGATCGTGTGTGGATGTTGACGCAGACCAGCGCGTGTGGTGCGGGAGTGGAAGGGTGAGGACGGGATCAGTTGGAACAACTCTTCAGAGCATTCGCCGTTGTAAAGGCGGTAGAGGACACTCAACCTGGCAATGTCTCTACGCAGTTGGAGAGGCTCCAGAGCCATAGTTGCCTCTGGGCTACCAATGATGCGGATAGCGCGTCGCTGCAACCTGTCGAGAGCTTTTAGCAAATACTTGGCGGAACCGTCCCAGAGATGAGAACAATATTCCACACAAGAGCGAACTTGTGTCTTATACAAAAGACAGAGCTGCTCAGGCGTGAAGAATCGTCTCACTCTGTTCAGGATTCCAAGTTTACGGGGAAGTTTAATCTTATGAATATACGCACATCCCAAACAACTTTCAGCGAGGTGGATGACAATGCTTCTACCCTCCGCATAACTAAAACATTTTGCTGCAGATATTTTCTTGCTTGAACAAGTTCGTATTGCGTCATATGCGCCTCTCTCTCGTACAAGATAGTTATATCTTGGTCCAAAGAGGGCTCCTTTAATTCATTATTCCCTTTCTTGAGAACAGTAAGATAAGCCTCTTGCATAATACTGCCGGCGGCATTGACCGCTGTGCAAATTACTCTCCCGCTATGCTCAGCTTTGGCCCCATCTAAATACAATAAACTCGAATTGCTTTTCATGCACTCTGGGAAAAGCAACGAATCTTGATTCCCTTCTAGTATCCAGAATGTCGTCGGTGTTGGTAACCCTTTAGCTTCACAAGGTATTGAGACCACATCGCCCTCCCATGCGGTCAAATTTGACGGTATCTGCGTGAAGTGCGGTAGAGCTGAAACAGATGGCCGTGTTAAAATAGACCCGGACATTTATGAATGTAATAAAATCAGTTAAAACAGAACCAAACTTACAGTAAACGGTGAGAGTTGCGCTTGTAATGCTTGAACCAGTTTGGCTATCAGCTCGACAAGAATAGATTCCTGCGTCGGACGCAGATACATGTTCCAATCGGAGCAGTCCTCGAATTATAGTTGCATGGGACGGCAATGTACCGTCCTCTTTGACCCAAGTTATTTTTACATTTGTATCGTAGCTCTGAAATAAACTCAATTGAGATAAGTATACGAATACGGACAGCGCTTGTGTTTCATAGTTAAAGGGCGGCTGTTGAATGAATTTACCTGGCAATTAAATTCGACGGTTTGTCCTACCAAGGCGGTGATGTTACTGGGCTTAACGACGAAATGTGGGCGTCGTAAAACAATTAGTCCCGCTGCTCTTGATTGTCTCTCGCCAGCGATGTTGGAAGCCACACATCGAAATAGCCCACTATCAGTCGGTAATGTTTCTAAGATCTTTAAGTTTCCTGTATCTGTTACTGTTACCCTAAAACACAACAAATATGTAAAAAACCAACTTGAATACTCGTTTCAAGTGTCAATTTGTTTACACAACATTTGATACTCAGGTCCACTGACATACTTTTTACCAGCTGAGACTTGGAAGACACACTTTAAGCAGGTCAGCTGATTAAATAATTATTGGTTAAGAATAATTCAAAATCGTAACCAAATGAATGAATGTTCCAAAGGTCGAGACCCACCTGTGTTAGTGTTTTATTTTATTTTGACGATGTTTAGAAATAAAGTTTCAATATACTCATGAATAAACATTTTTATTATTACCTGCCGTTAACTTCCACGTCATACAGTTGCCCATCCTTCATCCAATGAACGGAAGGTTCTGGCACTCCTCTTGGAGGCCCACACTCTAATATAGCAGGTTCCCCAGCTGCTACGACTACATCTGTGGGTTCAGCTCTGAAGTCGTCTCGGAGCACTAAAAGGAATAATTGTTACTTTTCAAACAAATAGAAACTCTTTTGAGAAAAGGATGTCTATAAAAGAACTTTCGCCTAATTTCACATAAAACTCAAGTGCAACTTGTACAAATTCTAGCAAGTCTGTGTTCTTATAATAAATAAAGAACGAGCAAGCAATCGTTTGGAAATTACCTATTTAATGTACATATTCTATTTATGTATTAGGTAGTTGAAGGACATACTCACTAGCAACATTCAGAGAAGCATTGTGACTGACTGCTTCTCCAGCTATGTTCCGAGCCACACACCAGTATACTCCTTCGTCGCTTTCTTTCTTGCCACGATTTACCCTATTGAATGAAAAAGTATATTTTTCTTGTGTTAAGACAGTCAAGTCTCTTGTCAAAGTATCAAGTAAATGGTAGGTACTGGGGATACATAAGTAGCAATTCTTCAGTGGCAGTCTCAGAACTCAAATTTGTTAGAATCATCCTTTTTTCGCTTTATCAAATGATATGGGGCTAACTACTTTAATTCAGCCACGTTGACAAACTTTTATTTTCATTTCATTGAGGGAATTAAAGTTATAGTTAGGCAGATACGAAGCGAAACATGGCCGCTAAAAAATAGATTCTAGTTCATCAACACATATGCTAAGAACCAAATCTAATACACTTGACCTAAGACCTTCTTTAGAACAAGACGCCTGAGCGCTTAATCTGTTGTTTCCACACTCTTACCTCAGAAAAAGCAAGCCATCTTCCAACATCACTCTATGGCCATCCTCCGCGGGGGGCAGTAGCGTGCCATCCTTGAACCACTGCACCAGCGGCTTGGGCCGACCTTCCACCATACACCGCAGGGTCGCGGGTTCGCTTCTGCCGGAGACCGTGTTAGACGGGTGCTCTTTGATCCGCGGTGCGCGGTTTTGAGCTGAAAAGGGAAATACCTATTAGAATCAAGGAAATACGCATCTAAAACAAGAAAAATACTCAGGATATAAATTATTGTGAAGGGTTAGGAAAAATATAAATTATATTCACGAGCAGTGGTTTATTTCATAATTAGACAATTTAGTCTGATAGATGTGTTGTCTCTTTCGTTGTTATGGTTGTCAACTTTATCGAGAAAATAACTTGAATAGTCTAATAAACGTTCGAAAGGCTCGTTGCTGCAAATATTATTTTCTTGCCAGGCAAGACAATATAAGAGGCATTACGTCAACAGCATTCAACAAAAGCGGCTAACCTCAATGAGATGAACCAGGTACGAAAGAGATGTAGTGCACAAATATGCGCTCAGTACACAGAAGCACTCTCTTGTATCACTTTCCTAATACTCTCACCCTGTTTGTGGGTCCAACACGAACTAACAACATATTCATATTTGGTTTGTTATTGCGAGTTGGATTGGACAGTGGAGGCTGTGTAAGGTGATCCATGCTGTCGGCTGGGCATCTAAATCCATGCGCCTCACCTATTTTCGGTTGCATCGATTGATCGATCTATCATCCAGTATAAACATTGTGATGCACATTTGTGTTTGTTTTGTGTCTGAGTTTATTTCAAAGTATGTTTATCCATCTCTGATATCCAGAGCCCAGCTATGCTCGGATATTCTTTAAACTATCCTAGACATTTTATTTCATCCTGTAGGTAACGTTAACTTTAGCTGTTATCAAGCTTTATAACTGATTAAGTTTATATCAGTTAAGGACGTTTCTTAGTATTAGAAGGGTGTAAATAAATAGCCTTAAACGTCAAACAAGAAACTGGAAAGGTGGGCAAACAACTCCACAATAGCTAATTCTGACGTCCTTTTTTGGACTCTAGTTTACATAAGCCTCAGAAATACAGGTTGCGACCACTGTAAGTGAAATATCTATGGATACCACTAAACGTATTTCAAACTTGTTTATTTATGTTTCCCACGAACTGCTTTTACCCCAGAAACGTCAGAAATGTCCAGTCCATACATTATTGTGTCTGTAGTTAGTAGAAAATGTTTTTGAAACGGACACGTTCATATTTTCCGTCTCTGTCTGAATAGCGTTTTCTATCATCAATCACTCTACATTATTAACACTTGTTAGCAATTACAAAACAATTCAAAAGCCGTAGCTCTGTTCTTTAGAATGCTGACTATCTGTCAGACTAAATTACATGTAGGTACAGTTAACTACAAAAGGATTTTAATATTTAGGCTTTACTTCAAGACGGCTGAGATACATACAAAAGTAAAGTGAATGACCCCGACAATAAAGAACATCAGTTAAAAACACTCACGAAATCTGTTTGATCGTGCTAGGTAGAGAATGCCTCTTGGTATCAAGTCCGCATCAAGGCATCAAGTAAATAATAAAAACTGTCCTCCTTGGTGTTCAAAAATAATAAGTAGCCTAAAAGGTCAAAATTCACAAGACCGTTTTAAACACACGCAGCTGGAAGCACTTTGTCATAATTACTTATTATGTGTGTCTCCTCTGATATGACGATTCGGACAGCATCGTTGTATTTTTTAAATAAATGTGACAGGCACTTAGGTGCTTGCTCACTCAATTGTAAAGCAGATCTCAGAGTACATGTTTTGTATTAGCAAACAGTTTCTGAGTACTTTCGTAAAATTTTGTAATTGAAAGGTTACGAGTACGATAATCGTGTAAATAATAAATACCTCGATACCCTCTTTTTTCGATATTCATTCAAGTACGAAAACATTCTTGAAGTAGGGTTCAGACACAATTTATTGTCCTGGGACCAGTCAACAAATAAGATGGTAGCAATCCCGTATTCTACGATTTAAGCAGTGGTTAATGTAAATCCACCCGTACAGGACCGAAAAGTTGCATTGACATCCTTCGGGTTCGTGAGAAGTTCTCTCACATCCTTTCAGTTTCACAAAAACTTATTGGTATTTGAATTCTCTACTTATAATACCTGTCGCTATCAGTCAGAACTTTAGAAGGTTTAAGTTAATGCGTTTCGGATCGTCAGTATTTCCAATTCGACCACTGCCTGGTACATAATCTAAATCACAACCTTCATACTGTAGGACCTCCACTCTCCCCAATAAAATCTTATCCTATTAAACATGTAAGTGTAAACGCCCACGCGAGGGATTAACAAGGTAGATTTAATAAAGTCTTTGAAAAATCGAATAAGAAATCTATGCATCTCTCTCAGACGCCGCATTTGTTCCGCCGCTGATCGACGGCCGGATAAAACGACAAGCGGCGTATTGTAATAATTCCTATTTGTTAGAGTTCCTTCTAACTATTGTAAAACCATGATGGAATATTTCAGTCTTAGATTTAAGATGATAAGGCTATTTTCATAAGGCGTCATTTAAGATTTTATCTAAAGTTTTCTAATCAACATTAAGTTATCATTAAGTTTCAACATTAGTTCAAAATGTACTAGTAGATATATCTACACGGCGGTACTACTTACTTTGTTTTATAAATAACTAGCTCACCCGGCGAACTTTGTTCCGCCTGAAGGGCAATAAATAAAAAAAAGTTTAAAAAAGAAAAAAAAGTATCCTATGTCCTTTTCCTGGCTCTGAACTACCTCCATGCCAATTTACAGCTAAATCGATTCAACCGTTCTTGAGTTATAAATGGAGTAACTAACACGACTTTCTTTCATATACAGGGTGTTTCTTCTAAGGTGTCAAGCCGGCGCGAGCTGATAGTAGGGTACTATACCTATCGATTTAACCCCCATGTATGTTCTACGATTTTTTGTAGTTTTCGAGATAATCATGTTTTTGTTATTTTTTATAATTTTGTGAGCACCTGGCTTTAAATAATTATAACTTTTTTTTTGTTTGACTTTTATTGGATATTTTCTTTTTATTATAATGTATATCGATTGCAGTTTCATGATTAAAATAATCCCTGTCCTAACTTTACCACAAGATACAAAAAATTTGATTTTTAATGAAAAAAAAGTGAATCTTGCAGAACATAACGAAAATTCAATCGTAAATTAAAAAAAACAAAAGGCATTCCATAGCTTCTTACTAATTTTAAAAACTGCGCAGCATCATAAGCTTCCATAATAATACAAGAAAACATGTCCTTCGTGGGGCATTATTCGCTGTAATTGATGCTCAAGTCTTGAGTAAGTATCGGATATAGTGTAATTTTCATACTCAATAATTTTCTAGTATTTTGGCATAATTTTGTCATTTCTGAAATTTATTGTCTTTTAACGTTTAAACAAAGCTCATTTGTTAATAAAACAGTCATTTTTAAGTTCCAATCATCCGAAAGTCACAACTCCAGTTGTAATTAAAATGTTGAAATTGAGGAAACCGGAACATGTTTTGAATCGATTATCGAACTGTTTTGAGTTACTATGCTCAAAATACGCGTACCTAAGAAAAATAAAGATGGTCCGGTTTCCTCAATTTTTTTTTTTTTTTACACCAGGAGTTGTGACTTTCGAATGATTGTAAGTTATAAAATTACTGTTATATTAACAAATGAGCTTTGTTTAAACGTTAAAAGACAATAAATCTCAGAAATGACAAAATTATGCCAAAATACTAGAAAATTATTGAGTATGAAAATTACACTATTTCCGATACTTACTCAAGACTTGAGCATCAATTACAGCGATACGTTTTTTTAAAAAAAACCTAATAGATAACAATGCCCACCAGGCACATTTTTCTTACGAGAATGGAAAACCACTTTTCGGATTAAACACCTGAAATTTTAGTTACAAATATCGTGTAAGAATCAATATATTCAAAAAACACAATTTATTTTGTTGACTTGTTTGTGTCAATAATTCATTCTGCGTTGCTCTGTTTTTTAAAATGAATTCTGCTTTCTATGGCATCCCATTCTTAAAAGCATGTTGCATTTGTAAGCTCTTCACATTAATTGACAGACATTCATGGCTTCCCCACTTCAAAAGCTTTGCCCTAATTATTCAGTGCATACGCTTACCACTGACCGCCTGAAAATAAATGTTGTTCATGAAATTAAAACTAATGGTTCGCCGAAGTCTCAACTATTTATGTAACTTCAGTAGGAATGAATAAAATATTATTTAAATTAAGCTCACTCAACAAGATTAACTATTGTGCACCTTCAAAAAAAGGAGGTACTTAAATAGTTCGTTAGCGCAGTTTAAACAATTTAGATTCAATATATTGTTATTTGTGTTTTCTCTCTTAACGTTATTTTTCCAGCAGTATTTATTATTCACGTGCAATATTAATAATTCCTTCGCAAACAGAAGATACAGGCCAACAAGAAAAATTTTAAAGTAGGTATGAGAGATAATTACATAATGTAAGTAAACAAACACATCCTTATGGCTACTTACATCAACTTTCAACTTTCAGTAAAATTATAGCAAAGGCAAAAAATCCAACCTCATCAAGCTGTGATTACCCTCTGATTATACTTTCTCCACCATTAAAAATTGAACAGCAATCGATTTGCTACCCATCACCGGCTTGCGTGTAACTTTAACCTACTTATCTTCAATATAACGTGACACTAATATTTTATTTATCATTTAATACTGTACAGATACTGAACCCCTACGTACTTGCACTTGACAGTTTTAGGATTCCGTACCGAATGAATTCGGGCCAGATACAATTTTGTTACTGGTGCGTCTCTACATTCGTCTATTTAATAATTAGAAAATGTAAATATATATTATCGTAAATAAATCATAAATTATCTTTTGAATAACCGTCTTGCACAACCGCATCTACTTCCTTTTCCATTTTCTCTACTTGAAGGTTGTCTGGAAGAGGTCGCTCTTAGCGATAAGACCGCCTGTATTATACATTCCAAATATCTTACAGCATCGTTGTGTAATTTGTTTTCTTTGTGCAACAAAGTTTATCTTATCTTATCTTATTCGTACGGTATCTGGGTTTTAGTCAAACTTGTTCATATTTTTAAATTTAAATACAACACCTACCCTAATTGCAGACTAGTTCCTACCTGCTTTAAAATACCCATTTTACCGGTGTAGAGTTTCTCCCAGACACAAATAATTATTTCGGTAACAACCTAACTTCGGGAGTTAGGTTAGGTATAAATAATTATTTGTCAAAAAGGTCGCGATGAAACAGAAGACAGAGCTTGAAATTAAAAATTTCCTTAATAACTCCATTTACTTTAATACGGTGTTCAAATAGGTAGTATGCTCACGTTATACAATTTCAAACAGACCACTGTTACAAAATTTTGAATCTGATTATTTTCCGTAATTTATTTATTAGTAATAATGATGATTTAGTTAATAATGTGAGCATGCTTCGTTTGTTAGTTACAAGATAAAAAGAAATTAACAGATTTGATTGATTGCCGTGTTGTACATTTTAAATAATGAATATGAAAGTACCAGAAAAACATCAATCAAGGTATCGGGCGGGATCTATCTGCTATCTTTAATCTTTGATTTTATAAATTTAAACTGATAACCTGACTGGTACATCCAGTTCACTTTAGTTAAAAGTTGTTTTGCAAAGTGCATTTTTGCTAAAGTTACCAACACAGAAAATAAGTATTTTATTACTAACAATTTGTATGGACTAACTAACTCTTGGAATAACCAATTTTCATTTTTATAATTTTAAAGAATAAGAGCCCAAATATAAAATCCGACTCGCGCTTGCCCAATTATATTCCGTTCCCAAGCACAGTAGTTGTCCTTTATTAATACATGTCTCTGTCACTGATAGCCGATACAATGCAGCTATCTTGACATGTTTGTCTTTTTGTTATTGCGTGCGTGGGCGCAGGCGGGAAATAAATTGATTCTGTTCGCTTGATTTATACAAAAAAGTGCATCATTGCCTTAACGGAACTTTTTGTCCACATTATGGCTTTGGAAAATGATTTATGAAGATCTAAGTAGCCAGTGGGTTTTGTAGAAACTTGTGTTAAATGTGACTGATACGATCGATTTCATACTTTGTATGATTTATCCCTTGAAGCTTGGAAAAATAGAAAAGCGGACGTCAAGCTTCAAGCATGCTCTACTATTCAATCACTTCACAAGACAAAAACGTGGGTGATTTAACTTAGACAACGTAGGTGATTTAGGGTAAAATAAAAATATTTTTAGTAGATATAATCTATGGGGATAGGTAAAATTGAATGTAGAGTACTTATATCGCGTAGGTCCCACGTAATGATTCATAGCATCCTCCCAACTCTTTACTTTATACAACAAAGAATATGACAAACTATACTATCAATTAATTTCTACATTTATTATTCTTTTAATGTTGCTAGGGATAAATATTTATTTATGTTTTGTAGGGAACGGAACCTTAGCTTAACCCTCTTTATAATGAAAGCTGATCCCGATATCTGTGGAAATAAACCATTTTGTCGGGTATCTTTTATGCCTTTTTTATCACAAGCTTTACATAATATATAATGGGATACTTATAATCCTACAATCTCCACAGTGTTTTACGTACTACTTCATTATTAAGGTGTGAACTGATCCCAGTAGTGGGACGTGAAGGCTTGTTGTATTCCAAAAGCGTAAACAGTAGTCGATAAAACTTAATTTACGATCGGATATAAACCAACAAACAAATTCCATACAAAGGTACAGGGGCGCTCACATCAACCTTTACATAGGGGCACCTTATGCTGTTGACGTAAGACCCATTTTGTAATGGTTTTGTAAAGGTTGATGTGTGCGCCTCTGTACATACAAACATAAAAGTGGCTCTGTTCCTAAACGTAATTTATTACAGCTTCTGTTCCGCTATTAACTACAATTAACCGACTTTGGAAAAAAGGCTTCATTGTTTCATACAAACAGTAGGTAGATAGTACGGAAGCACATTTTGTTAATTGACTACGATGTACTTTAATTACACGATACGATGCCGAACTAATAAAAACTTCAATTTACGTCTAATGGACAAATTAAACAAAATGTTTTTAATTGTAAACTACCAATCCATCGCATGGTTTTACAACTAGTTTTTTAAGAATAAAATATTATGATGAAAGACAAATACCTACGATGGTAATGTCATGCCCTACGAATGCTACTTGTACCTAGTTATCATAATAAAGAAATTGAAGTGATTATTTATGAAAAAAAAAATAGTTTATATTGATTAGCCTACAGCTAATCACTCCATATGAAAAGCTACAAGTAAAAGTTTTAAAGCTCTAAGAAACAAGTAAGTTATATTTGCTAAAATCTCATTAAAGACGCTACGTAAGTTTAAACACAGTAGTAGCTTCAACTTCTACTAGGTGAAATGTATTTTTTTAGTGTTTCTTATTTTGAGTCATGATTAGAAATTTAGTCCCCATCCCCTAAATCCTGAGACGTCGCTCAAAATTCTATGAACCGTTCGTTATTCTATCAAAAAGCACGAATTTCGAGAATCAAGACAGCATTCATTGGATTAACTCCAATAGAAATAGAGAGAAAATAAAGAAATAGAATGGTATTAAAAAACTCGTAATAACAAAACTAAGTTTAAATATCTTTTTAGCTATAACCCAGATCATTTGACTCCAAACAAGGCAAAGCTTGCACTACGAGTGTCCGAAATATTTAAGCACCTATAACATAAACATTTTTAAATACAAAATAACCCCCGTGCACTAAGCAAATCTCTATATTCCGTCACAAGAGTGTTTGTTCTGGGCGGTGATCGGACCTGCAACTCTCGGCGCTTTAGACAGGGGCATTATTAAAATCTCTTATAACCTGGTAGTTTCAGTTACAAGCTCAGCTTTTGGGCTGCATGTTCAAAGCCGCAAGTCGTGTTTTGTGTGTTAAATAGTTTTAAAAATAACTTTATTTTTCTTCATGGCTGTAGTAGGTAACTTATTTTGTATGTTTTAGTTAAATTTCACTAAACCTAAAGACGTATACTGAGCTGCAAAATGATCATAATAAGGCCCCAGGCCTCGTCATGCATAACTACAGCACCCGTTTAACTACTGAAATGTCTAGTCTACTTCATTTTTATTGCTGCCAACATTAGTGAGTGGGTGGCAAGGTACTTCTACCGCTAAACCAATGCTTGATACATACAACACTATAGTCCGTTCACGTGAAGAATGCAGTAATTTCGTACCTGTCGTTCGACCTAGCACGCCCCCTTACCAATCAAATCGTTCCTAATTATAAAGCTAAGTCCACAGTGACCAGCTGAACGCATACTTCCGGACGCAAAGGTTGTGGATTTGAGTTTTTGTGTGTGCGACAGAATTAAATTTAAAAATTACTGCATTGCTAACGTTAACGGACTATAGTCTAGCTTGCCTAAATAAAGAGGAGGATCTCTACCCTAGAGCGGGTGACTAAATTTTAGAAACAAATAATATTCAAATGTTATTACCATTAGTCCCGTCCAGACCAATAAGGAAGAGATGCACAAGCACAAGACACACAAATTGGTTCTTCCCGAGGCCGGTGTTATCACACTCGTTAACACCGACATCCACCATGCTGCCACACAATTGGACACAATTTTCACCGTTCCGACAATTCACATGTTTACAACTTAATTGTTTGCTAAATCACAACACTTTTGCTAACTTAACTTAAAACTCACTGTTAGAAATCATTTGAAGCACGTAAAAAGATATTCCTGTCATCAGACTTCAATCCGTTTTTAACACCTTCAGTAACAACACTAACAGCATTATTCTGTACTCTTCTAACTTCCAAAAATTCAATTTTCTGTTCCGTAATTTTCAATATTACGAATTTCCAAAAATGACATTTAGAAATTCTAACTTGCTATCTTATTATTTTCACTGTTCCAATAAACCACAAATTACCAAATCTGCGTTCTGTCTTTCACTTTTTTAACGCCACTCATAGACAGTCATTTGTTTTTTCACTGAACGTCATTCGAAATTTAAAAACTGTCGTCTAAAAAGTTCGGTAAACATTCGCGGCATCGTCGGATGTCGGTCGTGGCCCGTCGCGCGGCCAGCCGGTCCCGAGTCTTACACCGTACTATCGCTCCCACCCTGCTCCGTGTTTACTCTCGCCCAAATGGGGGGCTAGGCGCCTCGGTCTTCGTTGTAAACAGATGTACCAATTGTGAGATATGGAGTCGCGGGTTGTGAGAGCTTTTTTAACTCGCTGTTAATGACCTTATTAAATCATGTCGTTCGTTATCTGGTGGGTTTGTTTCAATGGAAACTTCGGAGGGTTACGTTCAGAAATTAGAGTTTTGAACGTTTTCATAAATTGTTACAATTTACAACAAAACGCATTATCAATCATAATAACGCATTCTAAGTCACAGGTAGATATTATTTAGTTTTGCTACGGTATAAGCTGCGCTACGAAAAGCTTTGTATTTATTGCTGGTATTTTCCCTTTACAACATCAAAAAAAAACTTTTTATGATGTTGATGATGACGATGTTTTTACGTTCACGTATAAGCATTTATTCTAATCCAGTCTCATTTGTGCTTGTACAATTTAAATCCTCATTGATATTTGAGCTCTATCAGATTCTTTCCGCCCAACCATAAACGTTTTAATAAAAACAGCTAAACAACAAGCGGCAAACACGTGGGCACCCAGCCCGAAATCAATAATAAGTTTTAGGCCAGCCCCCTAAAATCTCAAAAGGTCTCAAAAAGGAAAGGAAACAAAATACGGCTTATTTCATTTGACGCATTTGTCGAGTTAGCGCGCGCGCACCGGGCGGCGCACAAAGCCGCGAGTAAAAAACTGGGATACGTTCAATTTTAAGTCATCATTTTTGAGTTCCGTATACATTTTTAATGCAAATATTTATCTTCAACGTTCAACAAAAAATAAGAACAAAGTACAACGAGTAATTTAGCTCTTTCAAATGTTTGTATTTATTTTCTAGGAAAAAGTGTTTTTTTATAGTTTTTGTAATGACAATGCACCCCGCAATACTTTTTCGCTTAAGTTAAAATTATAAAAGTGTATAAAATAGTTAATATTTCTTGTTCAACTTGATCCTAAAACTAGGCCAATTCCGGTCTGGCCTGCAAGGTGGACGTATGACCTAAAAAGGCGCTCTGAAAATTTCTGAGAGAGGTCTATGCCTAGCGGAAGATGTCATGAAAGTTTGTTGAGAATGGAACCCGCAACTCACTGCTTAATAATCTTAATATGCATAATCACATTGAACGATATCGTCCAGTTAAAAAGTCATCATGACGCAATAAAGTAGTATGTCTAGTTTTCGAAACTCAAACGGAACTCTAAAACGTTCTAATTTCAAACCGGTCGCCCCACCGCACGCGCACGCGCATCCCTTCGCCCATTATTGCTGAGGTCGTTCACAGTTCGCACAATACCTCGCACACCGGTCTGTTAATAGGCTGTTTGAACCCCTTTTTTAGAATGAACAGTTCAAAGTTTACAATTCTCAAAGAGCTTAGCTTTTAGAATTTAGTATGGATCGCTTTCGTATAACTATGTTATGGTATATAATTATATCCCTAGGGATATAACTATATTACAGTTTTATCTATCTTACTTGGACATATTTACAGTTCAGAATATTCCTCTGTAAGTAGTAATGTACACAAGGTAGAAGCAGTACCACAGACTAAATGTGGTACTCATAGGCAGAAAGTCGTATTGTCATTCGCAGTTTGCCATTCAAACATTATCTTACTAACATTAAGCTACACACGTAAGTAACCACAGATAAAATATAGCAGATTTCAACCACACAGTGTGCTTTCGTACCATCCTTGAATTCTACAATTATTCTCTCAATCACCCTTCCAGTAGGTATTTCACAGCTAAAAAGTTACATTTGAAGCTTTATAACAATGCTCAAATTGTTATCTACTTGTCTGTCGACTTGCTATTCACCAATGACACAGTTGCAAAGTTATGATAGACTGGGTCAGTCATATTATTAGTATAATTATTACTAACCAACAGCAAGTGTTCAAAGTTCATATTTGTTGCTGTTTCTGCAATTCCAATTACATTTCATCATACCTTCTACATCTTAATTGCCTTAGAGATTATACGGAAACGTTGATAAGACCATCCTTGTAAATTAATTTTGTGCATGAATTTTAATGTAACCCAGCCTGCTATCTAAATTAATCTGGTTCCGACTAAATGTGCAAAACAACATTATGAAACGGACCAAAAATGTTGTTTAGACATTAATAAAACGAATCCCACTGCTTTCATCGAGTCTACGAAACACGAAGAAGTTATCAGGCAAAGGCCAGAAGTTACATTTCAAAGGAAATCGGCTGGCATTTGATTATAAGATACTTGCGTCATATCACATTAAATATTTTAAAATAAAGAGGCACTAATGGAATCGTCCCATCTCAGAGTTGTGTCACAGTATAAACCATACAGTAGGCTATCTAAGGCCGCCCGCCGAGTTATTAGCCTAGCGTGCACACAGACACGCGGCACAGACCGCCCGTACTGCCCGCCTTCCTATTTTATGCTAGCGTGTGCGTGAAATTGCGTGTGCGTGATATCGCGACATGGCGCGCGACGCGCACGCACACATTCAAACCGAGAGTGGCACGTTTGTATGTAGATAGCTTACTGTAAGATTATACTGTGGTTGTCTTTAATTAAAGGTATCTGTTAATTGTCGAACGGGTTCCACCGATGTGCATTTTACATTCAATGGGTAGTCATGTCTTGTTGATATGCAAATTATTTGATTCGTCGCAGTCGATAAATTTGTCGAAATTATTGGAGAAACGGATTACAACATTGTTACATGTTAATGGTGAAACATCACATTTTATTATTGGCCCTACTTGGTTTTGTATTTCCATCAAACAACAGATCTTGTGTCAGCACTGTAAAATGTAAGCTAAGTAGTTTGTTGTTACGACTGCTTAAGATGCATACCACTCAACCTTCGCTTAGAGCATACAATTAGCAACTCAGTAATAAACATCAGAAACATACTTTATACCATAAAACATCCATCAAGTTAATACCACAAATGAACGGAGAAATCCCCTGCTTTGGCTTTTTCATTAAGGTCAAACAAATGAGGGTTTTTTCCACGACCGTGACCTGGAGGTTTTTGTATACGTAGTATTCAATATTCAAACCAATGCTAAACTTTTTAACCAATTAATATAACAATGTTTGTAACAGCAGTCAGACCTCAAACCAACACAATTTTAATATGCAAAATACTAAATATAAATCATTCAATACCTCAGTTCTTGAATAAACATAATTAACTGAAAATGAAGCAGAAAAATATTAATGCAATAACACTGACAACTGTTAGTTAAAACTATCTGTTTTTTACATCAGAAATTTCACAATATCTGTGTATTTTAGTGTAGCATGAACTAAATTCAGTGCATTTGTAATCTGTGGAAAAACAGTAGCCATACGGTCGTCGCCTACGAACTACGTGCTCACACTACCAATGGGGATGAAACTTGGAGCCCACTTTTGGCTGACCTCTGAACACTGCCCAAATTAAACTGTCGCTTCTATCCGCTCTTTGGTTCCATAGACCATATGACTTTGGAATTTAAATGTTTATTGCCACCAACACAAGTCTATAAAGCGAACTTACTTAGCATAAACAAACAGTATCTGGATAAGGTTTTGAATCAATTTGTGAAATGTAACCAGCGCTTCTAAAATAATACGTTGACTTTGTCTGACATAGGTATTATTGACTGATGTATCAAAATCAAAGTTAACAATTAATTCTCATTTGCCTTGGTATGCCAAGGCAAACAAGAATTAATTGAAGTGATTTCAAGTTATCTGTTGATGATCAAAATTCTTACTACACTTTCCGAAAAATCGCCTAAAGCAATGTGATTTCTAATGACACTAACAACTATTCAAATATTCACTGCATATCCACGGATAATAGGGAACAGGAAAGTTTGGGATTGATTTGTAAGACGTCTTTTCAATCTAAGTAACACTTTCCAATCATGGACGCCCAACTTAGATTAAAGCAAAAGAGTAAGATGTGGCAAGAGCTAGCCGCGCGCGGTCCTACTAAACTGAGTACAGTGTACTTGGTTTGCTTCAGTCTGCGTTGATACACTGTGACGTGATGCTGTCTAACTCGTTGACATTGGAATACAATTTTCCATCTAATTAACGCAAAAAATGCCTGCCTGTGCCTTTATTCAGTACACAAATCATTCAAGGCGTAAAAACAAATCACAGGAAATCATGTTTCATGCAACAAAATTATATTTTTAAAGAAAATATTTTTGTATTTTTCCATAAAATCCGACATTTTTGAGTGACAGAGACAGACTAAACGGGATGTGTGCGTTAGACACGATACGATAGATTCCTGCAAAAACAGGTTTTTCTTACATAGACTTTTCTCTCTCGCACTATTGAGGAGCCCATCGCTCTATCTTTATCTTTTGATGTCTTATCACTTCGATAATATTTTGCGTAGTGTGTGTTCGTATGGATGTAGTGTGCGTGAAAGCCCATATTTTAGTTGACAATTATAAGAGCGCACCGTATCTTCCTCTTTTTCTTTAATCTAAGACGCCCAAACACTTTCCAATCATGGACTTAGCTTTCAACAAGAAGTCATAATCTTTGCTTTCAACAAAGAAAAGGCGCCACCAATTGTTTCAATACATGAGAATAAGCGATCAGTGCCCAGTGTAAAGTTACATGTACTTTTATTCTAAGAATGAACCAAACCAAATCACGAATTGTTTCTAATAGTGTAAACTAGAGCAGTAGAATATCCAGAATTTGTAACAAAACCGAAGAAAACAGCAACAAAATCTAAATCCCTTTACCATGTTTCCTGGAAGATGTTGTAGGTGGTTCGTCACTCGTTAATCGAGCGTAGTCCGGACAGTTATTTCTCTGTTCACAGCAAGCGCAAGCGCCGATGCCAGATCTCGACTTTGATACTGAGAAAGATAAATGGGGCATTCGCAGAATCTGAGATGTCAACGCCAGTTTTTATTTGACCGTTAAAATTGCGAGAGTGCGATGAAGATTGATCTTCTTCGAAACAAATGAAACGCGCCGTTCTTGTGAGCGTTTGTTTTTAGGGGAAACAAAGGAAATTAAATTTTGATATTGCCTCAAAATATCGATGTAAGTTGGGTTTTGTTAGTACTTTGATTTAAAAATAAGAATAATGCTTTCCTAACACGAGATAAGTTGAGACAGTCAAAGTGTTCTTCACTTTAGAAGTCATAAGTGAATTATTAGTGCTTTTGTATTGAAAAGAGATGCGTTCTCCAAACTTTTTTTAAACAGCTACTGTGGTAAATAACCATGTGGATTACCAGACACTAAGCGGTTAACGCAGCCTATGCACCAGTAACAATGAGGGTAATTATAATCAACACGTATGAACATGTTGCCTTTTCAGGACCCTCTTACAGAATTCCATCCTAACAGTTTATTGCAAGAAGTAAAAACACTTGTCAAAATGTCATCGAATGAGTATTTTTTTAGGCAATCAGAACATGGAAAGCGTAAAATCCAGAAAAATAAGTGAACTCCATCAAATACAACGAGCTTTTTTATAAACTGCGTAGAGAAGATTCAGAAGGCAATAAATGACGTTGCTACAGAGAAAATTGCTATTAAATATTACATTGCCAACGGTACCATGAAATTAAAGTAACTCCATACAACAATATGCAGGGAACGACGCATAAATTGCGAAATCAGCCTGGAGGGTTTAATTAAACTTAAAAGGTATGGGGTTGGTGACATCTTGCCTAGACGTGGCATGGTACAAACATGATTCAATTTACTGTATACTCAAATGCTATTGGAAGTTTGCAATAGTTTTACTACAATATTATATTCATTTCAACATATTGGTATCGTGTGGATATGCAGACACAGTAACATTGAAAGCGAATGAGCATTCAGAATATTTATGAATATACTCGTATGTGTTTAAAATATTTTCCTTGCGAAATTGAAAAGGGAATTGATACAATCAGACTTGGTGTTATAAAATTCATATCTACCTCTTGCTCAAAGCACAGCTTTTTACCCACTCTGTAACAAACAACATCGTAGAGCAATCTCACTACGATAGACAAAATATCAGACAAAAGGAGTTAAGAGTTCAGATAGTCATTTAATTTCTAAGAAAGACCATAGTGACAGGATACGATGATATTTTATTATACCTAACCAAGCCTGGTTAAAATGCAAGGTATACCTACGTTAGTGTAAGTTACGAGTACCCTGAATAACACAGAGATAAAAGTCGGTCGCTTTTTATTGTTTTAAGGACTTAAACGTGGCCGTTATGCCGCCACCAATCACCTGTTACCTGTCAACCTGACAGGCCGATTTCCCCGTAATTGTGAGACATGACGCCAGCAGACTCTAAACAAAACGATCGATTGCCACAGTCCGTATTCTAATAGGCTGTTTTACATGAGCGCTGCTTGTAGTCCTAGGGCTATCAGCTTTACATCTTGAGGCAGACGCTTGGATTGATCATCTAGTAAGTACAGTGTCTCTTATTCTGTTCTCTCTAAGTCCGCAAGTACTCGACTGAGTATGGAATATCTGACATCTGGAACAATGAGACATAATAAATGCTAGTTAATGTCTCGTTATCACTACGCAATTTAACACATAACCTGTCCCATGAATCACATGTGATTCATAACCATGGATTTTCCATTGTGCTATGTAATGGACAGGGAACTTGTTAAGCTAACTTTTAAGCAAGTTTTTTGTTTGCTATTTTGTTACGAAGCTCAATTCAAGTTACCTACTTCTCAAATAAAATAAACTTTATTTCAAACGTAATTAGATCAAAACATTACATTTTATATTATACTGTTAAAGTACTTGCTAGGATTAAACTTTCAAGTTATGTTCTCTAACAATCCTCAGCCACAAAAAATGCCTTATACTTGAAATGAGGGATAGAAAATGTTATCTAGCAATAAACCAATCATCTAATTTCGAAATGTATAGTGTAGAAGTCTGTGTCGAGATTAGATACTATTTTCACATTTCTCGAAATGTTAACGCTTCAACAGCTCAATTTTAACGTTTTTACCGTCACCTTAAGAATACCTTACCAACTCCTCTCCTTACAATACCTTTCACAGCTCCTAGCCTATACCTTCGACGGTTGATTGATGAGCGGACAACTGCTGTGTTTTGCATTCAGCTATTTACGGGCATTTCCTCCGCTTAACCCGTCTGCCAGCGGTGATTAATAGCGGCCACCGGTGGCTGCTACCGGCGTCTCTGGATCTACGCTGCGCTCCGCTGGAAGCGAGCGACTTAAACTAAGCACACGCTTCCTTTTTGGTGGCATTAGTGAACACGGAAGGGTATTATGTCGCTCTGTCTAAAACTTTGCATTAAATTACTGAGCCTTTTCTGTTTAAAAATATACATACATTTTCAATTAAATGTTAAATCATCGAGCGACTTTGTAATTTGAAAGAAATTGTGTGTGAAAAAGTAGGTTACACTCTTGTCATAATATTATTGTTTTATCAATTTATTGTTTTATCAATTTTAAACTCTTTATTTTTTCCTATATGAATCACAAATACAAGTAAAAGACAAACTATGCAAAAAAAAATATTTACTAAACTAGTAAGTGCGTTACGTTCACAATCATATGTACATTTTATCCACATGGAAAGACCGTAACAATACTCATTTACACCAACTAAAACCAGCTCCGTTACGAATAAGCTGAAATTACGGTAGAACAAGATAAATACGGCAGCTAAATGGCATTTGGTGCTTAGAGGAAATATATTGTACTTAAATCTCAATGTGGTGTCAAGGTGTAAATTCATCTACGAGTAGATGCTCCACCTATATCAATGAAGTATTATTTTTTTTTATTTTACGCCTGTGCCAATGCGAGGCCGATTGTTTTATTAATTGTTTCAGTTTAGGTGTCTTTTCGCAGGCTCTACAACAAGGCTCTCTTGAAAACAATTTGACTTAAGTAGGTATTTAGGTAAGTAGGATTATTAATTTGCTTTTCAGCAAGCGAAAGTGGCAGGTAGAAGTCTGAAAACCGTTGAAGTGGAAGAACTTGTATTTATTTTCACAGCATGCTCTTGCCGGTAATGACCGGACAACATAAGTACTGATGATCTAATCTTGCACAGGTACAGTGGCGCACACATCAACCTTTACATAGGGGCACCTTATGCGGCTGACACTAGACTCATTTTGCAATGGTTTTGTAAAGGTTGATGTGTGCGCCTCGGTACAGTAGGATTTTGATATTAGGATGATTTATCAACTGTGAAGCAATCTTGATTGATTTAGTCGCCAAAAATCCTCATTCCTTTTGCCAAATATGTGGTTTCCAAAACTGAATGCCCGACTTGATTGTTCGATTTAGGACCCCTTTCGAATTGTACCTATAACTCTCTGCATTATGCAACACAATTAAACCACTTCAGCTTTCTCTCATTAGAGTAACTTATAACGCAAATCATCAACTCTTGGTCATATCGTTACAATTATTTTCCCAATTAACTCAATAATGGCGGAGTGTGGTGCGCAGTCGGCGCCATCGCCCACGCTGCGCCCGCGTCGATTCCACATAATTTGCAACCTGCTAATAGCTATCTTGAAACTGCACGCTCTGACCGGCGCAAGTTATGAACAGGCCTGGGAAATGGATGTCGGCGAGGTTAAAACGAGAGGAGTCGAGTTGTAAGATTGCAGGTGTGGATTGCGTCTAATAGAATCATATTATAGAAAGAATGTGAAAATGTTCCTTTGAAGTGAAAAAAGTTTACAATAATAACAATTACTACCTCAAAACGAAACCAGAGATTAAATTATTTTTAAATGTTGTAAGTTTTAGTCAAGGAACGCCAAAGGCCAAAGTTCACCTAAAATTTTAACTCCTAATATAGGAACTCCGAAAATTTTCTTCCTAAAATTTTTCATCCTAACAATCCCAATTCCTAACTTCTTTTTTCCTAATGTTTTAGTTCCGAATCATTCAACTTCATAATTTCGATAGCCATAAACACTTATATCCTAATTTTTGTCAACGTAACCGTCTTTGACCCTAATTCTACACTGGGAAAATGAATCTTGTCTCTATAAAAAACTATGAATTATTTGTTATAACAACTAATTGGTATATTTGTCTGCCCTATACTAGAGTCGGGGCGAAACGGCTTCGCTTTGCTTCGCTCCCGCCATAAGCTTTCGTGGTTATTTTTTTTTAAAGCCCTAAAAACAACTTGCCTGATTAGCTTGCTGCTTGCGTTAACCCCAGCACTTTTTATGATCTTTAGCAATGTGCATTTATTAATGTGTGTTTTCATTATATCGTTATGAAAAACAACATTAGGAGATCAAATATTATGAATTGAAGTTTTAGGAAACATGAGCGTTATGAATATCGTCATTAGAACTTCAAAAAGTATGAAAGAATTTTAATTTTAGCAAGAGTGATCATTCGGATCACAAATCGTTAGGAAGAACAATTTCGGAGAAACAACTTTAGGTGAGTCAATATGGACCGCAATGGAACACATAATATTTTTAGAATTATCTTCAATTAAAACATAAATGAATTATGTTGTCAGCAAAAGAGGTTTAAGTAATTTGTTATAGCCTTTTAGTCTGCTCACGTCATTTTCTGAAGTGAGGCAATAAGTCTCAAAACCCAGAACCTGGCTTACATTCTATGACTTCTGTCAAATTTAGTTTCAATTACACGTATTGTTAACTCTGTGCAACCTTTGTTTATCTATTCTATTCAAATATTCGTTATTAATGGCCGTTATTGCGAAACATACTTCCAGTTACAAAATGCACAATAATTTCAACTGCAATATTGGACTGTTTGATTTAACGCGTATAAATATTTCAGAGCACCGCGTTCGTTGTTGGTATCGAAATAACTGCAACAAGTTTTCGCATCTAACATTATGTTACGCAGCAGCATCTATAATACATCTATATCTATAAAACATCACAGCATAGAACAAAGAAGTCCGCCTTATTAAAAAAACCGAACGCAACGCTAAAGCATTGTTTAAGCAATTGGCGTGTTATGTCACTTACTCGCAAATGGCGGCAGCAACAAGAATGAAAGAGACAAAGGGATGCAAAAGTTAGTGTTGTTGAAGCGCTGTTTAAGTTTTCATGATTAAGAGGGGTGAGGCAGTTGTCCCACCACACTGTGGTGCTAGAACTATAAAACGACTTGGCGAGCAGTGGAAAACGAGTGTGTAGTTCCGATAGTTTTGTCGCTTGGCTTTAAGATATAGTATTATCTTTGATGGCTCTTGTCGCTCAGAGTCAAGTGGAGCGAGTCCTCGCCGGCCAGTGTGAACAGCCAGCTATCAACTATTTAATTATGTTTGCATCTCTTTTGTTCACACGGAATGAAATATCTATTGTACGTTTCTTGAGCGAGAAAATAGCTGATGGTTAATCCCTTCCTCGCCGTTGGTAGGATAGGTGCCTTAATGTTATTTCACACTACAATGTAAAGAGCCGCGAATTAGCTAGATCCAGAGATATGGCTAGTTAACAGTTTACGATCTGCTTGATATGTTCGCTATGCCCAACTTTGTTAGGCGTAGACAGTCAATGCTTAATCTGTTTTTATGAGAAAGCTTTGCCTCGTGAACTTGAGTCACTTGATTAAAAGAGATCATTTTAACCCGTTGTTTACTCACAAACAACTATGTAGGTATGACTGACGCGCTGCTTGCCTTTCAAGAAGAAAAAATTGAATTCTACTTATTGTAAGAATTAGTTATTGTAGTACAAGTGATTTTACTTAAACTTTCAAAACGACGAATACTTTAAGGACCGTTTTCAAATGATGTATTTGAATCCAGTAATAACCTTCCATCATTTGTGTTATTATAATGTTATTTCGTCAACGACTACAATATCGAACGCACTTTAATATGCAATCATTCAAGACTTAAGCGACTTGATATACAATTTTGTCGTTTATTACATATCGGTGGTAGTGAATAGGTATACCTTGAAAATTATTCGTCAATTTAAAGCAGCCAAATGCGGCTTATTGGGGCCTGTAATGAACTAATCTCAAACTTGAAAACCGATTTGAGATTTCAAAATCAAGCAGAGAACTAAAGTTTCGAGCTTATATTTAATCATCGCAGGTGGCACTTGGAGATAATAGTAAGTACATATTTTTAAATTATTTTTTATGTAAAGTTAAAAAAAAGTGTGTGTGAGTGACCCTAGGGTACAACCACGATTTACTCTTTAGATAAAGGATTGTTCGACACAGAAGGTGGAGTTATTTTCTGTTCACCGTGTTTTTTATATTCTATCAAAAAGGTTTTTTTAGTTGATTTGATTTTGACAATTTGAATGGACTGCAGTTCTATTTGAATTCAAATATATACAAAAACACTAAGCTCCAATTCAAAGTATATTCCTTTCAGAAGTTTTAGGTTCACAAGTAAGTAAGTGGAACCGCACTTATCATTATCATCGAACAATGTATCCACATTTTTGGATGATATTAAGATCATAAGCGTGGACTTGCACTGTAAGTTAAATATAAGGTTTCTTTCTTATTTAACTCAATACAGAAACTCCCGTAGATTCCGCCCAAGTTCAGCCCGCTTACTTTTAAATCAATTCGAAACATTGTAACAAATCGTGGGTTCAACTCTTAAGAACTTCGCTACAATTCCTGTCCGCGAAACAAGAAAGTGAAACAAAGAGAGTTGGTGAAGTTTTCGCATTTTTTTCGAGTTCCACCAAGAATAAAACCGTCTAGCAATACGTCGAGTTGTCGGAAGGTTTTTATGGGGCTCAAGCACTCTTGGTAGACGTACTAAACTTGTTCCAAGTTTAAAGCTTTATTTTAATTTTGCCAGCACACGCCGCCTAGGAGTTTCTCACTGGAAAAAATGGTAAACTACTTTGCACGTGCCAGAAATAAAGTGTGTACTTTACGGTTCTTTTTTTAAGACAACAAGGATGTTTTTAAGTTTATGCAAACTGGAGAACATTTGAATCAAGTCTTGCAAAGGGAGACTACAATTTAATAGGACTTTTTGGAGAAAGCAGAAACGAATATTGCTTAACTAATGAACCTGAAGACTATCTTTGGAATAAGTGTGATGTAAAGACGAACTGTGTTGCGAACATATTTGTTAACCATGTAAAACAATTTATTAAGTCATCCTAATAAGCAAGACCAATAACTTGTTGTACTTTTGATCGAGAGAGATTTAACCAATTTGAATATTTATTCGTTATAACAAATAAAAAATGTAACCTACATAAAATCAAAAACAAGATAGATCAAACTAAATATTAAAACTCAAAATAATTCATTTCAAAAATAAATAGGTATTAGATTTGAATAAAAATAAATCTAACAATGTTAAATCATCAATTAAATGTAAACAGACCAACATACATGTTAGTTTAGATATACAGTGCTTTGAAAATTGGAGAGCACAAGAAACACCTACATTTCGCCTTAAAGAAAGTCAAAGAAACTAACTTTCGTTTTAAGCTCAAGGGACTAGTTTTAATGGATGAAGAGAGCCATGGACTTTGTCGCCACCGTACTTTTTGTCCTAAAACACTTGTCTGGCAAGTTTCACAATTTATCTGAGACTTCTTAGTTCATTGAGTTCAATGATATTGTAATAAAAAAGACGTAGATAGGTTATGTCGGTACTGACGCAAAGACAAAAATTGTCCACGGTACGGGGTACGACGTAGTTAATTTGGTGAACGATAATATGATTATTAATGAATGAAGTGCCTAATGAAGTGCCTTGTTTTTCCAATATTTTTGTATGGAGCCGAAACTTGGTCACTGAGACTGCAAGACCGCCGAAAAATCGACGCACTGGAGATGTGGTGTTGGAGACGTCTACTGAAAATACCCTAGACGGCGTTTCGCACCAATGTTTCCATCCTCAAAGAACTTCACATAAGAGACAAGTTATCGTCGATTGTGCAGCTGCGAATACTGAAGTTCTTCGGGCATATCTCCAGAAACGAGTACTCGATGGAGAGACTTGTAATGCACGGCCACACTGAGGGGAAGAGAGCGCGAGGCCGATCTCCTACTCGCTGGATCGACCTTATTAGGAAGTCTACACAGTCGACCGCAGTACAGTGTACTCGCAACGCACAAAGTCGACATAAGTGGAGAGACATGCGACGTGCGGCTGCCAGCGGCAGCGGTGAGCCGCTACCCTGTTCATCATCAGCCACGACCACTCTGCCAAGAGTGTCCGACTAAGAAGAATATGATTATTTACTAAAGCGCAAAACGAGACAGATACATGTTGCGCAGTGTCGTCTCAAACTGACAAAACTGTCAATGCTTTGCTCAGGTGTGCGGAAAGTTCTATTTCAGGTGCCACTATTTTAGGACAAGTAACCTATCTATCTATTTTTTATTATAATATCATTGATTGAGTCTGTAAATTATGTGTAAGAACAGAATTAACATAGGGTCCACTTACTTCATAAACAATGTAGAGATCGTTTAAACTGAAGAGACGCGCCCCTCCACCGCATCTGCGTAAACAGTGCTTGCTTGTATGCGAAGATGCAGTGGAGGGGCGCTTCATTTCAGCTAAGACGATCTCTAACAGCGAGGTTTGACTTTCTGTTTCGAAACTAACTACTTTGAAATTGATCCTAGATTGATGACTTTTAGTTGCAGCCCGAAATGTGCAAAATGCGTTGCGGTATACCCAGATAGTATTTACTACTTTGCACTGTTTTGATCTCAATGTCAGTGAACTGAACAATTTGAAAAATTCTTTCAAAATGTAAGTAGTAAAAATAATACGACATCCCGCCCTTGAAGAAATTGAAATACTCGTAGCCATCTTGTCATGTTTTTTGTCTTTTTTCAACTAAGCTATTCAGCTTAACGAGCCCTTAACGAGCATTATATTTATTCAGTTATAATGCTCGTTAAGGCCCTTAGTAAGTGAAAATGGAATGTTACCTATGAGCTATAATTGATATTATTGAATGTTTTTCGCACTGAAATTTCTAATATGTATTACAGAACGTATTTGTGTGATGGGATGACTGCTTCCAAAACACGATTGGAAAAACTTAGCTCGATAAAAAAAATCCTGAAGTTACCTCTAAAATTTCATATAAATGCTCATAACAACCGTATTTTACGATAATAATTCGTATAAAATCTCAAATACATAGGTATTTACCTTATCGATTTCGTCACTGTTTTAGATTTAGAAAATATTAAATATTTTCATTCACTTTTTGATAAAAATGTGAATAGCGCTTACGATTTTTAGTTTCGAGCACGTTGATTGCATACTATAAACGCGGACACCGACTCCCCTCACCTCAGGCGCGAAGAGCTTTTAAACAGTATTTTTCTTGAATAATTCAATCAAGGACGAACGTTACATTCCTAAGCCCTGCAATTAACATTTTAGAGATCAAAATCGCATACCACATATCGCGTGAAAGTTGCCACTAAATTACCGATTTACTAAGATCTCCATCTGTTTCGGTTTATTTACGAGCTCAGCTTGTCTAGCGAACTGTTATTACCTAAACCAGATAACTGCCAAGTAATTGCTAAGGCCCTAGAAGTTCGGAACTGGTCTGAAGATGAATGGGTAATTAAGCCGCCTACTTAAGTTTTAGCAGCGGCACAGTATAAACAGTAGGTTATCTATGGCCCCCCGCCGAGTTATTAGCCTAGCGCACCTAGCGTGCACACAAACACGCGGCACAGCCCGTCCGTACTGCCACCACCTTATCCCCCCGTATTGTATGCTGGCGTGAAATCGCGTGCCGAAACGGCGCGCGACGCGCACGCACACATTCAAACCGAGAGCGGCAGGTTTGTATGTAGATATTTTACTATTCTCTGTGTACTGTGGCAGCGGCCGGCTTAAGTGCGATGAATGCCTTTTCTTGTGAAACGTCATGTGTTCGAATAACTCGTACCGAAAAGTTTGTTTTCAAAGACGGCTCACTTATTTATTTCACTTTACAAAATAATTAAATACAGTCATTTGCTCTCCGACCTGACCTAATAGAAAAGTCTTAAGGTACTTAAGTGTTCCCTTGGGATTTTAGTTTTTAAATTAACTTTTTTTTTTGCGTGATTTTAAATAGCCTATAGCTTCCCTCGATAAATGGATTACCTGAGATTAGCGAGTTCAAATTCACAAACCAGGGGGGCTAAAACAGCAACATTTTAGCATTTCATATTATGAATCATCTATTTGACGTTTCATCTAGACCGCGGTCCGTTTCGAGTCAAAAGTGAGTAACAGCGCGCTGACACGCATCCCGAATTGATAAATTGTATGAACGTGAGCGACGTCAGCGCGCTATTACTCACTTTTGACTCGAAACGGACCGCGGCCTAGATGAAACGTCAGTTAGATGTTTCATAATATGAAATGCTAAAATGTTACCGTTTTAGCCCCCCAGGTTATATTGCGTTATTCAAGTTATGATTTTTCAACACAATTTATCCACATCTGTATCCAATATCAGTACCTATTACCACGTATAAAATAATTTTCACACACAATTGCGGACATAAATAACCCTTGTCAGGTGAGTACGGCCAACAATACGTTTATCCCGAACAATACTTAACCCGTAGTTAGAAAACAATGGGCTACAATGGGCTACAAAGGGCTAGGTAGAGTGAGCTATTTATTAGCCCTGAATAAGGGAGGCGTAAGCCACATTCCCAGTACTTAGAGCGAAGTTTCGTACTATTAACTGCAGGTTTGTATTGTTAGTTCGACGGTTCAGAGATAGCCATAGACAACGATATATTGAGCTCTATAACGATGCTATCTGAGAAAACTAAAGGGAAACTGCTTTAATTTCATATGAAAGTATCCATGTGTGTAGGAAGCAAGGGGCTGAGTTTTTATTATAAGTAGAATAACATTTTGCGTCAGACGTAAGAAAATGACGCTAGAAATATTTCTTTAGTTATTTGACAGGTGAATTCGAATATGAATCTTGATGGTGAATTTGAGTCTTAGAATCTTTAGCATGCATTAGGTAGAGTGATCTAGAGTGGAGGTCATTTGGCAGGTCGGTACGTAGACCACTTGGTCGATTGAATGGTAAAATTATACTACTCGTACTAAAGTAGGAGATACAGAAGAATAGTAAGGAAAATAAGTATTTTATACTCAGGGGGTACAGAATGATTTAGGCTGAATCAATGACGATGATGGGTGCGACACAACTCCATTGTGACTGTGTACATCGTAATTAGTAGCATACATTGGCAAGATATCTAGAAGTAAACTACGTCTGCAACTGGTATGTCTCACTTAAATAAAAAAGCTGGTAAAATTTTATCATGCATTGCCGTTGTAGACAACTTCGTAAACCAGCAGCCAATATTGGATAATATTCAAGATAAAACCGATATCTTATTATGTATTTATCCCCCAGAGTACATACTTACCGACATACCTCGTAATCGCCTTCGCGAAAAGTCGTAAACCTAAATTTTAATATCGGCTTAACAACTTCGCGTAGCATTAAAAACGAATTTCTAAAGGAAAACTTTCCGGCCATCCCCCGTTGCATGGTAAGCCGGATTTGCTGGCTGGATCCTCCTACTTTTCTTTTTAATTAAACCTCCTTTATGGACTCTGGAGATTTCAAATTAATTACCTCGATGCGTGACTGTAGCTATCGCTGTAGCCTTTTTGAATAATGCAGGAAAAAGATAATGAGGAAACAGAATAAATGAGCGCGGATTTGCGATCGTCGGGCATTCGTTTTATGCCGGAAAATCTTTGGGCATGTCTATTACTTATTTTTGGAAGTGAAATGATAGTAAATATGTTTTCATACTCAAATGGCCAAACAGAAAAAAACTTTTTACGAACTGGGGTGGCATTCCGGCTTATACCACTACACATATCGGTGCTTCACGCTTACTTCAATCTTTAATAATCTTCCCTTTCAATTAGTATTTTTTGTCAATGGCAGAAATGGCTATGGTGAGCTTAGAATTAAAAAGCTCTTTAATTGGCAATGTCTTACAAATAGCAACAAAAAGTGATAAATTCTATCCATTTTACAGTGAGCTAGACTAATACAAGTGGCAAACTCACGGCAACCCCTTTTGCCAAGGTTTAATAACCTAGAAGTCCACTCATTTGAAACAGCCTACGCTACGATGTTGCAACGAGGCCACCGTTATTAAAACGTACCGATGGTTAACATTTGTACATGCCTAGAAACAACTGCTTTTTATTTATTCAAAGCCTACAACAGTAATCTTTACCGAGACACGAGACACAATAACTCCGTATCTACGATTTCTATTCCTTAAACATATTCATAACACGTACAGTTCGGCATCTACAAACACCAAGCAACACGTTGAAACACGGAGCAGAGCACGCTAGCACAGTATAATCTTCCAGTAAGCTATCTACATACAAACGTGCCACTCTCGGTTTGAATGAGTGCGTGCGCGTCGCGCGCCGTGTCGCGATATCACGCACACGCGATTTCACGCACACGCTAGCATAAAATAGGGAGGCATAGGGAGGCGGCAGTACGGACGGGCTGTGCCGCGTGTCTGTGTGGACGCTAGGCTAATAACTCGGCGGGCGGCCTTAGATAGCCTACTGTATGGTTTATACTGTGACGCTAGGCTTCGAACAGCCTAAAAAACAATTTATTCGTAACGAAATCGACTCGTTATGACGGAATTCAATGGGCTTTGTTATTTTCCGGAATCGATTCGTGTTTTATTCGATTGTTGAGGATTCTTATCGCATAACGGAGGTGATAATGGAGCTCCGCAGATGGGACAATGGTGGACGGGTCGTAAACGGACGGGATGGAACGGGCGGGACGTCTACAGGAATGGTTATGGTGAACGCAACTAGAAGTAAGAAAAATGATTATTAGTAGCGATACACTGAACTCTCAGGAGTTACTTTGTATTGGGTTTATTTATTTTGTTGGATTACCAACAAAGTTACGAGTGCATGAAGTATAGACACGGCGAGCATAAAATTAAAAAAACTTTTTTTAATGTAAGTTAACTGATGAGCAAGGCAGAAGAAGACAATAGAAATGAATAATTTAAAACAACAAATAAAACTTAAGAAAAGAAAACTTGAGGTTCTAACTGTTATCATCATGGTCAGCCGAAATATGACGTCCACTGCTGAACATAGTAAATTGGCATATCTACAGTGGTTTAATAATGATGATCGAAGATGATTTTCATGCGAAAAACCAGCAAACAGACAGCATAATTTTGTTGTTTTTACTAGTTAAAATTGTGGCAATCGATATTGTTTAGTAAGTACTGTAAGGAGTCAGGCGTATAGGAATTTTATGCAATAGCAAGTCGAATATTTCGTCGTTTTTAAATTAAAGGTTGAAACGGCTGTTGCAGAATTTAAAAAGCTACTTTGGTATTCCCGTGCGATTTTTATAATCAAATGGAAAGGCTCCAAAGTCGATGTTATCTGTACGGGCGATCGCGATTCGCTTCGGCCAGACTGCATGAAAACTTCACTGCGCTTTACGAATAAGGCCTGGCAAATGCGGGCGTTTTGAAAGCTGTTTTTGCTTTTTTTTCTGGGCACGATGGGTAAAGTTTCCGCCTATACATGTAGTGTGGCATTTTTTCTAGGCAAGTTTATTAAGATTTATTAAGTGTACTTAAATTATTGAACTAGAGGTACATTTTGTACTTCAAAAGTTTGGCTGTTAAAAGCCTGCTTTCTGCAATACTTGAGTAATCTACGTCTGTACCGTAAAGCTCAAAAGCATATTATGTATAATACTCACTTCAGCAAGACCTAGGTAGAAAAGTGGTGTGGTATATTACGGCAGCCCAGAGTACCTATCACCTATTTTTCACCACCAGACAAATATTTCCTCCGTATGTCGCCAAATTGTAACCAGCCCAATCTTCATACGGCGAAGTTCGGACAAGTAACAAACGAGACAGGGAAAAATACCCCAAATATGTAAGGCGACTTGATTCCCATATGAACCTGCCTTGATACGAGTATCTAGCGCGAGTAATGGCTTCTATAAATCGCACCCAAACCTTTATCATGAGCTACATTGCACATATTGCACATTTTATGTGGAAAACTGCAAAGAGTCAGCTAGGTACACATCCTCGCATAACCCTAATATAAGTAGCCTAAATAAAGTTTTATAATCACTAAGTTTGCGTCGACAAAGGTCGAAGCAATAGGCGACAGCTAGTAAGTATGTGTATCAACCGTTTTTAGCCACCAAACTATATTTACCTCCTCCGTAAAGTTCGGACAAGCAACAAACAAGACGGGGAAAAATAGCCCAAATATGTGAGCCGACATGATTCCCATGTGAACCTGCCTTGATGTCTAGCGCGATTAATGGCTTCTATAAATCGCACCCCCGTTCCTCATTACACGACACATGATCTACGTCACACATATTGCACATTGCTTCCTCACGCACTACTGAAAAGAGACTGCTAGTTCCTCACATAACCTTAGCTGTAGACTTGTATGATTTAAAATAAAGTTTCATAATCACTAAGTTCACGTTGACGAAGTCATAGGTAATATCTAGTTAGTATTATCAACTGTTCTCTTTCACCAAACGATATTTATCTCTTGCTTTAATCGTTAATACGTAACCAGCCCAATCTTCATACGGCGAAGTTCGGACAAGCAACAAACGAGACAGGGAAAAATAGCCCAAATATGTGAGGCGACTTGATTCCCATGTAAACCTGCCTTGATATCTAGCGCAATTAATGGCTTCTATAAATCGCACCCACCGTTCCTCATTACGGCGACACATGATCTACGTCACACATATTGTCTTGTTTGCGAATAGCCGTCGTAAATAAGTTTTTGCTGTTACGGTCGGCATTAGTTAAGGATAGTGTATGCGGAAAGTAAACAAAGGGCGTTATGTAAAGCAACCGGAAGGGACTGGGGATGATCCTGGGATATTTATTGTGTGACTATCTAGGTCCGGACGTGCTATAAAGGCTTTTTCACTTTTGTTGTAAGCTATTTTGGCGTTGTTTTTGTCCCTGAATGACACAATAATATTATATGCATAACTTACATAACAACCTACAAATAATAACAAAATACTATGCCAGTTATTATGCTTAATAGTAGCATATTTTCGGTAAGTTAATATGTTACAGAAATAATCCATAAAGATTCAAAATTTATCAATGAGAATGCAACAGTAATGTAAGCATAACTTTTCTCAAAATATTACTTGAAACGCAAACAATTAAAAGATGAAAAATTTGACAGGCTAACCATATTATTATATTCAAATGACGACGTCCAAAGCTAGTTTCTTTGTATATCATATTACAAAAATAAAACTAAGCATGACAATTTCATATGAATAATAAAGCTATTTATCTTAACAAACATTTGGAACACAAAAACGCGTGTTATTAAAACAGAACAAATTAATTCACATCGAAGTTGCCTCGTTAACACTACGAATAAACTACTACTACGCTACTGAGTAAAATAGGTGAATAATAACTGAGAAAAGACCAGAAGAGCAAATACATTTGCCCTAACCGATAAGTAACTTACTACTTACATTAGGAAAAATCGTGACGCGTAGACTCCTTAGTCCTTAAAAATTAAAAACTGTAGAATCACCCAATTACAAACTTACTTCAATACTGGATCAAATTGATAGATTCCGCTTAAGATTCCCTGGAGATACATTAATTTGCAGAACGAACGGAACCACAGTCGTCCCTCGGGCCTGCACTATTTATGGGACTCGTGAGATTCTAATTTACAGTTCGGTTTTCTAATACAAATTTATAGACACTTGTAGAGGTGTAGCTCGGATGCTGTGAGGTGTATATTGGTTCATATTTCAGTGGGAAAATACGTGAACTAACATTTCCAAACTAACATACGAGTACGACTGTCACGTACGTAACAGCACTAGTAGGGACAGAGTGCCGCGCGTCAAACGTAATGAAGTAGTTGGAAAATGAGATTTATTCCATTAGCTTTTTTTTTTTTTTGACGCGGAGAATGCATTTACGCACTATCCCGCTCCCTGGGTAGGAGAGCGGGGGAGTGTGGGACTCGCCCACCCCAATGGGGAGGGACTACCCACTAAACTCCACGGAGACCATCTTCCGCGCGTTACCGAAGGTCCCCGAGTACCACCGCGAGGGACTAAACCGGCGGACCCCTGGCGCGCTATGCCGGCTTCCCGGCCCTACTCGAGAGGAGTTATATCTCCCCTCTTACACCCACCGGTGTTAACGGCAGTGCGAGGCCCCCCCGCACCGCCGCCCTCCACGGAGTCGCCTGTGCAATGGAGGCACACAGTACCCACCGTGTGCACTCCTAGCGACCCCGGGGCCCCCCTTTAGTCGCCTTTTACGACAGGCGGGGGGGAACCTTGGCAGTATTCTAATGCCCCATACCACAGGGCACTATTCCATTAGCTTAAGGTGTTACGAAATTTTAAAATTGTATGAATATAACTTGAACAAATATGAACGAATATCAAACTACTTACGAGTATTTTTCTATAATGAAACAAGGAGCCGCCCGCGACTTCGTACACGTGGACATCGGCCTAAAAAAAGAAGTTATAAAAATAGATTACGACCTAATTATTCTCAGAAAGAACAAACATACATATAAAATTTCATTAAAATCTTTCAAGCCATTTCGGAGGAGTTTGGCAACAAACACTGTGACACCAGAATATTATGTATCAAATTATTCACTCACGACTATTTTACAAACAAGGTAGTCAGAGGTACACCATCTTCTGCCGTTATGGTAAACGGGGCAGTCAGATGCCCACATTTCGACGATCTGCACCGTTTCAGGTTTGAACTCGGACCCACACGGTTTCCGAGCCAGAGCGCTTTGCCTCTGCACCAGAACGCTTTTTTCAATACTGTTTGATTAGAATAACGACTATATTAAGTAAATCCCAAAACCACTAATACGTTTTACGCCATTCGATTTTCGGATTAGGCAATGATAATATCCCATTCATTGCCTCGGTGACAATAAAATACAAAATCCTCTCTTTACGACGATCCGAATTGGCCTCGTGTCATAAAAAAGAAAATAACGAAAATTTTATGACAGCGAATTAACATATCCGGAAACGCGGAGTGACGAGGAGGAAACTTTTAATATATTTTTATGAAAGGCATTCTCGCTGGAACCCCCATGATTAATGGTGAACCCTTCAAGAAATCTGCTGCCAGCTAATGTTGAAAATTCTGCCAGCATATTTTTTCTTATAATTAAGCTAAGAGTCTTCGAGTAATTTACAACCCTTCCAACGTTTCAACATTTCTTCATTAAGAAGGTAATCGCGTTAGAACATACTTTTTCAAACTTGCCACTTATAAATTTCAGCATTCAAATATTAATATTTATGGCTATTTTGTGAAATTGGTCGGTCCGTTTGAAATTTTTAACGTTTTTTCATTTACTAATATTTAATTCAAGGCTTTTCTTAGTAATATGCAACAACCTATTAATAATTCAAACTATTGGCAAAAACACATTTTGTTTCTGGACTCTTTTAATCGATTATAATCTTAATGTTAGCAATATTCCCAGGCTGGGAAAATTTTGTTAGTAACTTTGCTTTGGTTGCGTTGCATTTGGAAACATAATAGGCTGAAAAGCCGGATACCGCAGGTGGGCGTGTTTTTGTTAGCAAATGTAGTGTAGGACGCTCCTCGCCATGTAAAGCGACTGCCTTGCGAAAGGCTGCTGGCGCAAAGTGGATACGTCAAGCCTAAGATGGTTCTTTCCATTTAGGGTGGTCTATAGCCAGCAGTGGACTAGAATAGTTTGATGACGTAGAGACACTGTATCTTTGAAAATTCTAATTTTCTCTACATTTAACAGTATAATTAGTTGACTGTTTGATTAGTAAGACTTCGACATTATTTAACGTTTAAAGTAAATAACACGAGAACGTCGGACACACAGACATTAACACCCAATGTCAATATATTGTATTTGGAATGAAAATGGTTGAGTTCATGCAAAAATAATTTAAGTATTTATCGGCGTATCCTTACTTAGTTCAAAACACCACCAAATGAATATGCGGTCAGCTATGTCGAAACATTCTACCTATCATTGAATACAACAACAAAACATTTCACCTAATTCAATGCAAACGTATAGATAAATCATAAACACCGCAACAAATGGGATATCGGATATATTCCCACTGAAATCGGATTTCACACAAATTGGATTTTGAATTACGATGCGGATAAGCGCCATGCGTATAATTTTGGGTCTGCACAATTTTCGTAGTATTCGTTAAAAACTGGACGTGATGTGTTTATTTTAGGGTTAAGCTATGTGAAATTCGTTCCATTCTATTTGAATGGAAATGAGAATAACTGTTGGACAATTGGTACTGTTTTTACATAAACAATGATTTATTTTTTTTAAATTCATTTGAATATAAAGTATATGATGTGTGACCTACAGTACGTTTGTCTGCAGTGCTTGGACAGTTATTCTACAATGATTGAAGAATAACTGAATAAAAATCGTTCAACGATAACTTAGACCAATACATAAAGGGGCTTCTAAAAACACTAAGATAAGAACTGCTACGAAAATATCCAACTTGTAGTTAACTTGCTACGTTAGTAATTTTATTTAGTTTGACCTACTAAAATTGAAAAGTGTGAATTAGAAATCATTTTGTTTATGATGTTAACCTGAATCGAGTTCGGAATCTTTACAGCCTCATAAATTATGTTAGTAAGCTTTAAATATAAATCCAGTTTTGTACAACTCATAATCAGCAGCTACATTACAAGATACCCTTCCACAAACGCCGACATTTCACTCACGCGTAATAAAATTTATGCTGCAGAGGCAATCAAGCCTCTGGCAAATTGATAATAGGCTGTTTATCAAACATCTTTTTCCGAGTAATCACTAAGCGGATCTATGAATAATGACACCGCAGCGCTGCACAACTACCGTTTTATGGTGGTATCATCCAAATGATACCCCAAGGGTACGAAATCTCATCTCGGGTTTGGTGCGCCATCTTTCCAATTTGAATAAAGATAAAAAGACATTAATCGGTCTACCTGGCATTGCGTGTGAGAGACGTGTGAAGCTTCAGATTAAGGATTGGACATGGTAATGAAGTGCGAACAGAGTCCTTCGTGATGATGATGAGTTTCGCAATACTATTTATGTGTGGAGATTGGTTTGTATTTAGCAGCTGCTTGATGTTAAACTATTATGAACCATTTTTCAGGTAAATTTACACTTCACGAAAATGTTTGCCAGATGTTAAATAATATTGATTTTGATTACCTAACCAAGATCAATTTTGCAAATTTCTCAACAATTGGTTGTAGTTATTATTGTGTAGGATATAAATGAATAAAAGTGAATAATAATTGAGATTACCTTGAGAATTTAAAGACTGATTTAATTGTAATTTTCGCTCAACACAACAGGGCTACTAACCAATTAGATGAATCACTCACAACCATGCTGAAACAATAATTATGATAACTGGGTGCAACAGGATGTTATTATACATATAAACCTTCCTCTTGAATCACTCTATCTATTAAAAAAGAACCGCATCAAAATCCGTTGCGTAGTTTCAAATATTTAAACATTCAAAGGGAAATAGGGACAGAGGAAGCGACTTTGTTTTATACTATGTAGTGATTTGCCTGTTTCAGTGTGAAAGATTATCGTAACATTTGCCCTAAGGAAATACTACACATATAAAATAACATATTATGTAATTTATAAAATTTACTAACGTGTCATTTATTTCTTTTTCTACAGCGCGAAAGTAAATAATGGCATTGGGTTGTTCCTCGGAAGTCGTGCCGTTCGGGAAATGGCCGCCATTCTTCAGCAGTTTTGATTGGCGCCTCTTGTTCGCCGGCTACCTACAGTGTGCGTAATGTTTGTTTTATGGCGCAATCCTTTTTGCGCAACGTATCAATAATAATGGTGAAGAACGTCGTTTGTTATAATGAATTGAGAATATTAACTTATTAAGTTTTAGGCATTATTTGTCTTCATCATCATCTACGACATTGACTGTAAAACATAAGCCTCCCCCGTAGGTTACCAGAGCAATCGGTTGCAGGCGGCCTGAATCTATAAAAATCTTGTGATCCGTTTATTCGTCCACCTTGGGGTCCCTTGGCTATCGGGATCATTTCGTTTTTAATTGTGTTTAGAAACTTTCCATCAGAAAAAAACATTTAGATATTATAAATAATACGATACTTCCGGCGATTTTTACAATTCTCTAATTATTTGCATGAAGGAAATCCTACGTATCCACGGAATGAGCAACTGAACGTTATTTCTTTTAAAAACAAATGCTGTTTACTCTCTTGTACAACATACAGCTTCAACTACTTGAAGAAAAACAAAAGACGATCATCTAAAAGTACACCATCGCAAGTCAGCAAACACCGGAACGGTCCGGTCGGTTAGTCTGCAGCAAACAAAAGACAATCGCCCGACACCATCGAGATCTAACGAGCGCCCGAGCTGTCACCGAAACAAAAGAGGACATTCGGCAGATCCGGCGGAGGAGAGCAGTCACGTCTGCCTGCTCGAGGATGGAGTCATAAAACAGCGGCGCCAGGTGTGCTGAACACCGACCTGCTCGTGACGTGACGTATGCAGTCTTAATATTTGCGGAAAGTTTACGTCGTGAAAAATTCGAATGGCTTTTTAATAGTGGAGGTACTTAGATCTATGAGTTATGTATAATTCAAAACCACTTAAGCGCGTTGTACATGTAAAGACATGAAGAAGAGAGTATTTGAATGCATTGAAATCAAATCTTCTAAATGAATGTAATATAAATGGAGAATGGATCTATCTAAATGTATTATAAATTCATAACAGAACAGAGTACAAAGCTATACCCACCTTAATGTTCAAAGCTATACCCACTTTAATGCATTTAAAATCTTTTCAGAATTTCTATTTTCCGCCTGCCTGGATTTTTCTGGTTGTTGTTGTGTGTGAAACTAATATTTGTCAGTGTGCAGAATGGGAACTTAACAATTATAAAAAGCCATCACAACCTGCAATATCCGAACAAATCCAGTTATTTTCCGCCGACCTGCGCCAGACCATCTAATCAGCGATTGTCTTCGCTCGATAACGCCTCTGTAATAGCTGATTTGCGAAAAAAACCAGAGAAAGCCGAGTAAAAAGGAGCAAGGGAACTCGATAAGACCACTCGCCCTCGTTATCTGGGGTCATAAATTACCCCGGCACCCTCGGGGTACCTGCCTCGAGGTGGTACTTGGAAACACTATGAGGAGCCCGGGAAATGAAGTGACTACGTGATCCAATTGCGATTTAAGGCGCACTCAGTGGCAAGTTCGAGACGAAGGTATTTCGGCTGATTGGTTCTGCTTCATGGATGGCATTGTGGTAATATAACTTCGGTATGAAATGTACAGGTAAAAGAAAATAAATGAAACCCACTGGATATCCACACAGCGCTGTCTAGCCCCGAACTAAACTGATTTGAACTTGTATTATGGTATAAAGTAAGAACATACATGAAAACTTTTTTTTGTAATTACAAATGAATTATTAAACCTAAGAAACACCTAGACCAGTACAGACATATTCATGTACATGATTTTTCTGCTATGCGGGATCGAAATCGCGCCTTCTAGTTTAGAAGCTAAAGTTATAAAAATATAAGAACTAACTTGGACTTAATTTGATTGAAGTGAGAAGTGATTGGCCTATTATTTTTATCTGCTGCTTGATCTTTGCCAATTTAAAGCCTATGGCTGTAACATTTAACTCAAGTCACACTAGAACATTAACAATTTTTTTTTTCAAAAAACCTGCAACACTAGCTTTTTTAGTAAACAACCTAAAAATTGATCCCAGTCGTTGTAATAATAAAAAAATCTTGGCTTCATTTATGTGTTTGAAAATAACATTAATGCCCTAATAACTCCTGGTATTAGATCCAATAACAATAAAACAAGCAACGCTGATAGCTATGTGATATCGGTTGCGTGCAAAAGGACAATAAGGTAAGAGTTTAATTTACATTATGCATCGCCCTTGGCTATAACTTTAGCGCCAGTAATGCGCCGGTCGGTATCACTGAGAATGCCGTTCAGGAAGTTGCACACTTTCGCCTGTTAGCACATTTAATTAAATAAAGGAAATTCACTTCAATTTTTACTCACTTGAAACGTTTATCTCTCTAGTTAAATTCCTATTAACTCACTCTTTTAAAGAGAGCTATTATCACACATTACAACTTCAAGAGGGTAATTACATTGACCTTATGTGGAAATAAAATAACATCAAATGACATTTTGACTAGGTATCATTTATTAAACAAAGCATTTATTTGCAAGAACACAATTAAGCCACAAGTTAACGTCATCCCATGCACTGCCTACATGTCACCGGACAGTGCATGGTAATCATACACTACCGTTCCAAATGTGATGAAGTACCTAGTACGCAAGTTTTTAGTTGAGCAAATCTTTTGTACTGTGTCTGGTCTTCATTTCTATATTGAAACAGAACACTGTTCAAGCTAACGGTAGAATTAATATCACTACGTGGTCTATGACATCCATCCAACCAGCAACAATACAGAAGCCTGGATTACTACGGACCGAGACACGAGCCAAGACATCCTCAAGTTGAGTTTTAATTATTTGGTTCACTATCACACTAACTAGCTCCTCAACAGTTTGCGCAAAGTGAAATTATGAGTATGCGACCTCATTTTATTCTTCCGTCCATTTGTACCTCTCAAACAAACTAAAATAAGCTACCTGGAACGTCAAATTGGTAGTCAGCAATTCTGAAACTTGGCAAATCCTTGTTTTCAGATTGAAGAGAGGCAATATTTCAAACCTTATAACACTCACAGCTGATACAGTTTCCACGTCTCTCAAATCGAGTTGGAAACTTTCAATACTGTCTACGTAAAACTTGAGCAATAAATCTAAGTTTCCAACCATCTGACAGGCTGTGCGTATTGATATAATATCTGTGGTACGATCATATCCATATATTCTCCGTTCACAGAACCATTTCCACAACTTATTGCTGTAGGGATAGGGTTCAAATTTCGAGTGTTAAGAGTATTTGAAGCGAATGTGTAGGTTGTTCTGCATGAGTTTTGACTAATATCTGCAGGTGACGTGTGCGGTTTCCCTAGCGGATGGATCTGACATATAGCTCTGATAGCAGCTTCGGTGTACACACCGGGCAATAAATTATAAACAACTATAGGAATTCTCATTGCGACCGTGTAATAATTTCCATGAATTATGGGCCGGGTTTTGGAAGGTGTGCTCGCGTTTGCGTAGTCTGATTAAATTAGAAATCGGTATTTTGGTGATTTCAATACCAAATTTAAGGTAAGATTTCACTTGAAGAGGATTTTTTCTGTTATTATTATTACAGCGACAAACTGTAGCAATCTGATTAGACTAATAATCCTTCAATAACCCGGAGTTGACCTTTCCAGACTTAAACTACCCAAACAAGTGCTTCATCATTCCAAAACCTAGTAAGTAGGAACCCATAAATTCCCCCTTCATAATTCTTGCCAGCATCTTCCCTCCCCAAGCGCGCGGTTCATTTGTTTTAACCCAGCTAATGATAACTGACAGGGGTAATAAGGGTCCAGCGACACTGATCCTCTTTTGCAATTACAGATATGCTTTGCCTTATTAAGGTCAGACACGCCTAGTGAGTTTGTGAACGCGATGTCATTTCAGGAAAAAAACCTTCGGAATAATCACAAAAACCGAAATAATTGTAAATAAACACTCCAGGTTGATTAATTAGCAGGTACAGAGGTACATCTTGAAATTAACCCCCTGATTTATAAAAACGAACGCAACGCTTAAAGCATGGTGTAAGCAATGACTTGTGTCAATTGTGTTGTGTAACTTACTCGCAAATAGCGGCTGCAACAAGACTGACTAAGAGACAAAGCGATAAAAAAATAAAGGTGTTGTTGAAGAGCTGTTTAAGGTATTATGGATAAGGAGGTAAGACGTTAAGGATATGAAGCGCTAGGTTTGTTTATTTAATCAATTCTCTGGTGCGTACTACACAGAATGCTTCTCTAGAGGATTGTTCTTCCACAGTTAATGGAAAACTATTTTACCTACTAATATCATCCTGCAAAACACGGCTAATAGAAAAGAAATACATTTCCTGGAAAAATGCGTGCTCATAAAGTAACCTTTTCTTCTGAATTTCCTTTTGCCGTAATTAAATCTTATATATCGAATTAATCTCTTATACATAGAATGAACGTGGGACCCTGTGGATTAATTGGATTACGCCCTGATCAAATTAGGAAGTTCCCGTGTATTTTCCTGTTCGTCGTGACAAAGAATGTCATATTGTGACGGCGAAAACGTCTTGTGACGGCAAAAACGTCTTGAGACGGCGAAAACGTCTTGAGACGTCGGAAAAATGTAATATGAGAAGAATGTGCTCTTGTGATATTTTCTTTGTCCTCACCTGCATTCCGGTTGGCTGAGATTTAATTGGGTCGTAGAAATTTTTGCCAGGTTCTGAATTTTTGCTTCGGAGGTTATGGAAAATTATGGAATTTTCCTTAAATACTTCATAAAGGTTTTCAGAATGGAATTTGCTTCCATGTACTGTGTTACATTATTGAACTTACTCGGTATGCCTATTGGCTGCGTGAATATAAAATGAATTTGAAACAATGTAGTTAACAAAACTCTCTATAATGTTGAGGGAACAATATTGAATAAATTGTTAAATAAACATATTATTTATTAATAACAGCCCAAGTACACTTTCAAACTTATTTAACAAATTAATAAACAAAATAGTTGTAATTTTCAAGAGATTACTATCAAGATTTCTGTATTCTAATTTAACTTTAAGTAGCTCATAGAAGGCCAGTCTCAGCAGTTTGCCACAGGTGTTACAAGAGGCAAGCATACACAAGCGTAATATCTCAACGGGTAATTACACCATAATATATGAACCTAAACACCGTAAAACACATTTTATCAGAGTACAAGCGAAACCCGATTCATAAAACGAGATAATGAAGCCCCATTATAAAGACCTTTTCCTACAAATTTATGGCGCGGTCTTCGGTCTCCCTCTAATCCATACTTATTAAGGATAATGGGAAACCAATGAACAAGTTTTGGTCCTTTATCTTACGGTCATAAATACTGGCTATCACTTACAGGGTTGTCCAATGTCCGGTTTGTCCTCTAGGATCATTATTCGACTGTTAGCTGCGAGAAATGCTCAAATCGGACCTTTGTCAGGAAACATGACGTAACATGACAGTTTATATTCACGGTTTGGTACCGTTTCATCTCGAATATTATGTAAATAATTCATGGCTGAACCCAATATTTAAAAGAGTTGAAAATTGTCCCCTGGCGTACGTACCTATAATTTGACCGTGTGTACAAGATAGTATGATTATTTACTAGAGCGTAAACGAGACTGGTACATGTTGCGCAGTGTATGTCGTCTCAAACTTTCAATGCTTTGCTCAGGTGTTCGAAGTTCTGATTTCGGGTGCCTTGATGATGTGCGATGACGGGAAGTAGCTGTGGGCAGCATGTCATATTAATTGTTCAGAATTCATCATCATCATTTCGAAGTCCACTGCTGGACATAGGCCTCCCCCATAGAGCGCCACAACGAGCGGCTTTGGGCCGTTAGCATCCAACGGCTTCCCGCAAACTGCACCAGGTCATCGGTCCACCGAGTGGGGGGCCTCCCCACGCTGCGTCTTCCAGTTCGTGGTCGCCACTCCAGAACCCCACTTCTTCCCCAACGGTCGTCGGTTCTGCGAGGGATGTGGCCTGCCCATTGCCACTTCAGTCTGGCTACCCGAGAAGCTATGTCGGTGACCTTAGCTCTTTCGCGGATAATTTCATTGCGAACTCTGTCACGCCAAGAAACTCCAAGCATAGCTCTCTCCATAGCACGCTGAGCAACTCTGAGCTTGTTTAAAAGGCCAACAGTTAAGGACCACGTTCAGAATTAAACTTATTCAATATGAACTGATTACGTTTACCTTTTCTTTTTCCCAAGTCTGATAGCCCTGAGCATCACAAAGACGGTAGTAAGTGATGAAAGTGCCATTGATGGCGCTTTTATTACGTTAAAGTAATAATTTAATAGGAGTAAAGAGCAAATTGTTTATGTAGTGTTTTACGGCTTACTGAACTTTATGGAGTGTAATCCAGCTGTATCGTTTCCTTACTGTTGAAGCAAATTCGCCGAAGCAATTGCTTCTTTATGAAAGTTTACGATATTCAAATAGTAATTGACTTGAGCTTTGAGAGTATTTTAGAAGTTGTTAACAACATTATTACTGACAACCACTGAAAACTAGCGTTGTTGTTTCTTAATAGAGATGCTACATACAAGTGCCTTTTGACACATTAATTTTTAGTGGCAAAATATATCTGTGCTAATTATTTTTAAACGTTACACGCGTTATCGTATAATATTTTCAACACTTTGAATACTATAACGCATCAAGTGGAGCAGAATATATGCTAAACGCTGTACTAATAATTATGAAAAAAAAACGACGCTGCGTAACTTGCCCAAAGAATTTATTATCTTGATGAGTACAGAGTTTGAAGTAAAATATGCACCTTTAGAAGAAAATATATACTCATGGGCACCTACCATAGAAAAGAAACCACTGTAAATAATACTAAATAACATTTAGTTAAACATGTCTAATAAAATTAGCAATAAATAAAGGCAGTCTCGCACCTGCGCGCGGTCCAAAGGGGGTGACCAGCCATAACTCAGTTGAATTGTGCCCGCAGGCCAAACACACGTCGCGTATAAGTATGTGTTTTAACTAACGCTATGTGGACGAAGAGGAATAAAAATTTGTAGGAACAAAAAATACCTAATATAGATTGGAAATGGTGGAAAAAACGTCACAATACGTAAACTGAGAAAGGTATGGGAACAACAAGAAAATTATTTACGGAAATGATGTGACTAGCAGTTAAGTTCAAAGTTATTTTTATAGCTTCAGTAATAAATGCCTAAAAAGAGTGCATCCCACATGTACAAGCCCGTCATTTCTTTCGAAAGTGCTTCCGAAAAAACATTTTTCAAATCCCCAAAAAACTGAAGACGCGGTTCATCGTATCAATAAAACCAATAACGGATACGAGTGTGTAATATTTTAAAGCTTCGGGATGAGATAATTCAGTACGTATTTCGGCTGTTTGTACGGGCCCACATTTCATACGAACAGGGGTTAGCATTATTGTTTACGTTATGCGAGCCTCTGGGCGCATTTGGCTGAGTTATGTCCGGTCACCCCTTTATGGACCAAAGAGCGCAGGTGTGAGCACGCCCTTATTAATTCATTGCTAATTATATTTGTTTTGACTTATTCGATTGAGATCAAACTAACAAGCTGTTGCATTTTCGGATCAACTTTACGTTGATAAATTGTTTTGCCCTGTGTGAGGTAAATAACTATAATGAATCGATGAACATTAAATTTATTCCCTACGTGTTTGTATTTTTTGAACTTGAATGCTTGTTTGTTGATTTGCGTGTATTTTTTTCTCTTTTTCAAATCACTATTTTATGTCCACTGTTTACACATACTATGAAGTCTAAGTTTCAGAATGCTTTCCTGATTGTTTTGAATTGACAAAATCTCGATGAATAAACGACCGAAATGAGATGCGAGTCAGAATAATTCATAAGACACTGCATCATCTAACCACATGAGCGAAGGCTACACTACACTGCTTTTAGATACCTCCTGGGACTTCACTGGCAGTGAGTGGTAACATGACAAGATACAGAATATCCTAACGATATCTCCTATATCGGCAGATATGTCAGGACTAGGATATTTTTAGATGTAGGAAAAAACTTTTTTGAACTGAATTTGAATTCTTCATATTTATGAAATTGTTTCCGGCGAAAATTTTCATGCCGATTGATCTCTTCCCCCAAGAGGTGGAACAAACATATAAACCACTAAACTGGTAACATGGATTTGTTGAGTCTTAAAAAGTCGACAACGAGCATATTATTATTAAAGTTTGGTCCTTCAAGCCGGATGTGAACCAACGACCATTAGACATTCACGGCTGTATTATGGCAATTGACTCGTCCCCCACACAAAATCTCAGTTTACCTAATGATGTTTAAGAATTTCAATTAAAGAACCGAATAAATCAAGAGACAATCGATTAACGTTCAGAAACTGTAATATTGACAAACAGCACGACATTTATCATCCCCGAACAAAATAAATGGCTCACCTCCATCACTCTCCCCATTGTCCACAATTCAGAGGATATTCCGGAGATATAGCACATTTCCCTTGGAGCTTATTGTTACCGTCGCGGCAATATCAGGTAATGTTCCCTGTTGGGCTTATGTTTGGATAAAGTAACGTCTGCGTCTGTTGGGACTGAGGAAATAATGCTGGCTTTGCACTATCCACATGAGCATCATGTAAAAGGCCCAGAGACAGGCAACAACAAGTTAATAATGAAGAAAAATATTTCAACAGCATCTTTTTTCTCCAAATAATTTTTATTAGTTGAAACAAATGTAAGGACGTTCGCTTTTATACAGCTATGATGGTTAGTGATTACGGCATGTTCATCCAGGTGTAACTCGAGGATTATCTATTACGCGTGCGTGGCCAACCACAGAAAGTACCTAATAGACCTCTCTAGAAGAACTCCATAACCTCGGCAAGGCACTCATTTCACAAAATAACCCCCGAATTAACAAACGTCAATCCACTTTAAGCACGCGCTCAAACTCATGCTGTCCCCTAAAATGTCCATAAAACTGAAAGCGTCAGCTTTAATTTCGAGGGATCAACTTTGATTTGCGTTTGTGAATTCGGGGGTAAGTGACACAGTGACAACGATCGCGATCAGTAGGCAAGACTAGCCCCCGAATTCACAAACGTCAATCAAGGTGAGCACGCCGTCAAACTCATGTCGTCCTACAATTGTAGTGTATAAAAAAAAGTGACAACTATATCTACTTGTAAGAGCTGACGAACTTCTATTTGCGTTTGTGAGTTCGGCAGAAAATGACTGAAAAAGGAAACATCTCATGAGCGACGCCATCGCGATCGCGAGTCTGAATAAATGAATGTTTATTAAAACAAGTTTAGTACCCTTAACATGGAAGATAATTCATGGAGATATTTCTTGATCCTGTCACTGATGTACCTAAAGGAATCTTAAAGAATTACTACAATTTTAGTTTCACCTAAGACTTGCCCTTATCGATCGCAATAACATAACAAAGTAAATCTGACTATTTGTCAGGCACCGAGCGTACGAGGTTGGGACCCCTATCCTTCGGTATATTACAACTAACTTTCCGCCGACTAAGGAAAAATGCTCTTTTCCTTGCCTTTCACTTTGGAGCTGGACCTTTTATTTCTGGGATTGTTGCGCGTTTTAGTATTATTGTCACCTCTGATATTATTATAATGCTTCTTATATTTCAAATAAGTTTCAATGTAATATTGGATACGTCATAGTTGATGCACAATGCCGCATGTTTTGCTGTCCAACTTTGGTATTATTCGGATTAGAACATAGTTTATTTATTAAGTAGTTCGTACACAAAATGACAATTACAATAGACAGACAATTAGGAGATTACAAGTACAAGTGGGGTTTGTTTATTCTAAGTATACTTAAAAGTTATATTATACTTTAAAAACAAATATTAAACATGATGAATTAAAATGTGAGCTCCTTTTATCAAAAGTAATGATCCTAAATCCTTTGCTGAATGATGGCTTACTCTCAATTGATATTTTAATATGAACACGTACAAACAGACAGTGTAAGGACAGCGTGTTTATACAAAGCATTATGTTCTTGCAGACGGGGCAGGATTATTACGAGTCTTGCAATAAGGGGACACAACCCTGGCGCAAATATTACATGAGCATGGAGAATTAGAGAGTTTTTTCATTAAATGAACGAATTGTATAGGTAAAACTGACAAACTTAAACGACTACACGACGGTGAAAATTACTAATAGTACTCTCAAAACCGGTACCTGGCCACAAATTAGTACAAATTTTATTTTTACTATGAAGCAATTGCTGATGATGATGTTTCTAAATCGAAGTTAAAATAGCCGCGGAAAAATTCGTCCGATTTGTACAGGGTCTCGGTGGATCAGTGGTTAGAGCAGCCGCTGGTTTGCGGGAGACAAAATACCACCTCAAATAGACTTAATGTTTTTTTGTAATATTCCTATCTTCCTCAGTTAGCTTAGACATTAAGCGCAAAAACTCTAAAAGCCATTTAATTCTGAAGAAATCAATTTAACGTGATATTTCTTAACAGTACCATTATTAATGCAATCCCAAATTAATAGGAACCGGAAATTGTTGCAAAAAGACTATCTGTTACTGAATCGCCCGCGAATTTGTTTTCACCATTATCCACAGCTCGGAAAATCAGAACGATCAGTTTCCCTAAGACTTGGAGGCTAAGAGCAAAAACCATTCCAAACGCGCTTAGTTCTGACTGGCAACACAAAATTCCACTTTACGCAACTGGTAAAATACAGACTTTTACTTGTTGCAAAATTATGCAAATAAAACGTGTTTCACGCGGGTACAATCAAAGAAATCGCTCAAGAAATTAGGCTCGTTAGGGCTGGGCGCGCTTTTCAGCCAGTGCGTCTAACAAAACGCGTTCCGCGCTACGTTTCACTCAAGAAAACACTTGCATTTGCGGTTTTTACAGCTTCCATGTATTTAAGATGGCTCATTATTCGATTCTTTTCTGTACGGAAAACATTGCAGTAGTACTTGAGTCTTCAGGTTTCTGTAAACCAATTAGGTATTTTAGCTAGACAGTGACTTGATCTCTTTCAGACAACGGCAACGTTTAGATTGAGGATCCTTTGAAACAAAACAAACAAAATGTAGATTAGTGTGATAAAATACCTTAGATTTAGTTATTTCAAAAAGATGTGGATAATTACTAAGTACGTATGTTTGTTTATTCAGTGAATGATGTTAATAATGTTCTTTTTTCAGATTCGTTTCATCGGCTACATAAACAAATTTTATGTTTTTTTTAAAACCAATCACCAAGTCAGTTGTTTTTGAAACTCGCAACGCGTACTCCACGTAACTGAGCAGCCCTGTTCAGCGCCATTCCCTTTCAGGGTGCTTCGCTGAATCGCCTCCGAGAGAACGAGGTCATTACGTCATACTTTCTCGTCGAGACGGCGGGATTAGATTGAAATTGAATGGTGCTCTTAACGGGAAATGAAAACGGTGAAGGTCTAGAGCTTGCCTTCAGAAATATATTTGGCAGTTTTTGTAAGATACGACTATTTGAGAATATATTTCGAGTACGTGCTGTACCCGACCTGACAGGTTAACACTTTGCACGCGTGCTTTTGCTCTTGCCCTGAAATATTAAGGCTGGCAAGTGATGAACCGTTTTTTCTAAATATCGAACTCAATAAATTCTGTCTGGGTACGGAAAGGGGTCAGTGGTGACGTAAGTTATCGCCTATGGAAACACGCAGTTTTTAATAGTAACTTTTGTATTGGAATATTGTTACATTAAAAGCAGTGGTGGGACCTGGAATAGCATTAAAGCGCGAGCTGAGTGGCGTGTGTTGAAAACACAGGTTTAAAATGATACATGAAACGGTACCTTGCCGGTGCAACCTCATCTATTTGGGAATTTACTTAAATATACTTTTGTTACAAGTTATATTAAATATGACTCATTGTAGGGTTAGGAGATCCGTAAGTCTAGACATGATCGAGGTTATGGAAAATTGCAATAGTTTTGATACAAGATAGAATCAATAATTATCCGGGTAGCGCTTTAATAGCAGCGAGCTCATTTTTTTTTTCATAAGAAGTAGTTTAAAATAGGTAATGGAGGTCCCAGTTGTACAGCTAATAGTTTGTTAACATGTTTCACATGATAACTCTTCTAGACTAAAATTACTCTAGATCACCTAAAATGAGAAAATAACATAGTTATTCTCGAAACCCATTCCTATTAGTTTACATGTTAAATCAAACTGGCAATCATACAAATACAAGGCTTAGGTTCATCTTACCTCTCCTTTTATATTTTAGGACTTCAACTACTAGCATCCATAATGCCGAGTCGAGTAGGGCGTGTCGAAGTAAAATGCTCCAGACACCTGGATAAAGGCGGTATTAAAATATTATCCCGAGCAGCTATATCTCGCGAGACGGGGACGTATAAAGAAAAATTTAATCTGTTGGCTTTTCGGAGGCCATGCTTCTGTGGATTTCCGGGATAGATATTTATTAGTGAGTGATCAAGTAAATATTATGGTCAGTCACTAGACTGACCATAATATTTACATGCATCGCTAGTGCACATGATGTGCCCGCTCTCTAGCCTTGTAACATTGTGTTAATTCTAAACAAAATCCTGAGAAAAAAGTAGCTTTTAAGAGAAAATAAACTAGTTAAGCCTAAGTCATATTTTTTTTGTCAATTTTATAATAACAAATAAATAGCTAGCTTACTAACTACCAAAATTCAACAGAAGAAGAGAGCAAATCTTTTTTCTGCGAATGTAATTACTAGGTTTAGTTCGCCAGTGTGTTTTTGTTCTGTAATTTGAATGAAGTATTCCTTAAAACATAATCTACTTATTGGTTATTAACTTAATTAAATTTAGTTAAATTGACCCAAACTTAATATCTTCTCCATATAAAACTTTTCACGCACTTTCGTTACTGTACCTACATTAGACCAGTTCCATAAGCGAAACTCGATTATCAGATTAAAACTTCTTATCTCGTACCTAATTAGGAAACTGTTGTCATGGGCACCTTACCTCTACTCGGCACTCCCGAGTCATAAAGAGGAAATTGCCTTCCTAGTTGAATTCATAGCGCGCGGCCGAAGCGATGCGCGCGCCACCTACCCTAATAACATCGCAGTTTCCTCGAAAATTTCAGTGTAGTGTGGACCAACGAAGCAGAATAAAACCAGTAGTGATGCGTTGAGTCAGTCGGAATATCGATAACTGTTTGACTGGGCCGTAGTCATATAAAGTATTAGGATGAAAGTGATGAAAATGGGCATGAGTATGTTATAGTCTTAGTGATAAATGCGAGCATTATAAATAATGCTTTTTCAATCCAAATGCTTTATTTTTTTTGTGACTAAAGTGAATTGATAGCCAGCCTTTTTTGCTCTATTTTCTAACCTAACCTTTGCTTAAAACCTAACCTAGTCTGTGTTCAAACCTATCCCTGACATTACAGCTAACTCTTAAAAATAATTAAAATCTCTGTACGGCCTAAAGCTTATTTGAAGAACTTAGATAATCTAAAGAATCTATCAAAGAATATCTGCATTATCTACTTATTTTGTGGCATAAAGTATAAAATTGTCTTTGCCTTGGTTTAATTTCCTAAATAAATAGTTAGCGTTCGGTGCAGTCCTTGCATTTAAATTAAAAAGCTTTATCGACACGTTTGGAAAGAACGAGCCCTTCTCTACGCTCTCGTTTGCGCCGGAACGCTGGCTCGTGATAGAGGTCCGTTGTTCCGGCGGACTAACAAAGCCGAGATGAACAGCGGAATATAGAGGAAATACGAGTTTTTACTACTTTTGTTCTACTAAAGAGATCTCCTGCTTACCAAAGTGGAGTCTGCATTTGGGATTACGGTGTCTGAGTGTCCATAATTTGACACGGTTTGCTTTGAGTTAAAAGGCAGAGATTGTTGTAGTAGGACCTTTCTTTTCTAATTTAAATTATAGGTAACTAAACCCTGATGCTCTTGAATATATTCAAAATTCCTGCACATAATAAATTCAACCTTAAAAAGGCGTTTTAAATTAACATTTTTGTCAAAATTACTCAATATATAGGGGAGGCTTGCACAGAGCGCCAGAAAGTTTCTACGAAAGAAAGCTCCAAAAATACACCACTAAAAATACTGCTTTGTGCTAAACAAGATTTTATGTGACTTTCATAGAACTCAGATGCCATAATTACGTAATTAATGCATTGCATCCACTGCGCGTGCTCCAAATAATTACCTAATCTAACATTAATTAACTGAACGTGGTAATGGAATTGAAATCAAAACTGACGCATTAGCATTATCTATTTTCGGACAGGCGGCGGGTTATGCCAATACGCGTTAAAGAGGTGACTTTCATTGCGTTTTATGGCAAAAACATTGAACCTAAGATGTTGAAACTGATACAACATTATTACTTATATGTTGACCTATAAGTGTTAGTTCGAAAACACTAGTTTTAGTTCTTATTAGCACTCAAAATTCAATTCATTCTGCGGATATGCCGCAAATTTCTACATCATTTAATACTCTTTCGAGACAATGTGGTCTAGAATCGCACTTGGTATAGGGAAGCATAGCAGTCCAGCCAGATCTGTTACTCTTTATATTCTTAATTAGCTAACAAATTAAGGATATATTGGTATTTTCTAATTTACGGCTATAGAGCAATAATGAGAGATTTTGCTCACACCATTATTTGTGGCGTTATATCACGTGACTGCACTGACAGCGCATGCGTGTGAATGACTTGTCACTTAGACAGCGTAACAGCAGCGGCTCTTGTCAGTCTATGTTATGATGTGTGTGATGTGTATATATCAGTTTAATAAATATTTATAATAAAATGGACAGAAACCATGATTTTCGTAGAATCACGAAAACATCGCACCGCACGACTTGCAGTTATCACTACAGCACAACGAGCCCAACAAACGATTGGAGCTGCAATGTAAGTACCTACCTAAATATCTACCTGATTTAATGAAAATGATTGTTATGGCAATGAATGGCGCAATAATTCATATTGTATTGTGCGTTGTCCCTGCTGGGCAGCTAATTCAAAAGGCAATCTATTTGCCTAGGTACATAATATAATATTGGTGATTTTAGACTCGCGTCAAACTTTTAATGCACAGAGTCACCTCCAACACAGAGATTAATTTGTTTGAGTTAAAGTAAATCGTCTGGTCCTTACCGATTTGGGCCAGAATGAGACTGCCTTCTAGGCCTTGCCTGACTTTTTTTGGAAATATGATTTATTATTTATCTTTGTTGTGAAAGATGAAAATATTTGTACATTGGATTTGGAGTTTTTCATGTGGGCGTGATAGGTCAGATGCTAAAATACCTAGGAGGAATTTATAAAAATGGTCAACGGAGTCTAAAGACCGATTTGGACTAAAACTGAAACTGAAGACTACAATTTTACAAGATTACAAACGACCTTTCCTTCAGTTTGCCAGATAATGTTACTTCGCAGGATTTGATCTTTGTAAGCGACACTATGCGATAGCATAATAATATAAGGGTGTATTTTCTTCGGAACGAAGAGGTATGATTTCCGGCTAAAAAGAAAGTGTTTTCAAAAATCTGAGTAAATTTACAGTTTAAAGTTTGTTGAAATCGGTCTCGAGACTCCTTTCAACATTTTTCTCAATACCTCATAGTTCAGGATTTGGCCTATCTGCCACGCCCACTTGAAACGTTCACTCTGTATATTGTTTGTCCCGTGATCTTACTGAGTTGCGAGTTACTCTGCTTTGTAGCATTACTTTAGGCAACCGAAACCTATCCTGTGAGCAGCATATGGTCACCCTTTTTAGGAAAATCACCCTTTTATAGAAAACCTTCCTCTTTTTTAATCTTTTTTTTTTTTACAGCTTTCTCAGTTGGCTTGGAAAAAGCCGTGGCAGATAAAAACTTCCGTTTTGACCAGAAAAAACAAAGACAAGGCAACACCTAGAGGAAAGCTTGTTGCAGACCCAGTTTACGTCATGGAAGCCATTTAGCAAAGAAGGAAAAAACTTTGCGTTGCGTCAACTATGCCAAAAAGATAAAGATGGTACATTAAAAATTATATGTTGTTGGCTTTGACTATGTTGTATGAATAAATAAATACAATCATTGTTCTTGCGAATGTTTTTTTAATCCGTATTTCCGAAAAGGTTGTTTATTGACTTAACCGATGCACATTACTCATAATACACTTTTAGATACAAATCCAAGACATAGGTACACATCACGGTACCTACATCGCAATTCCTCCAAAATAATGCTTAGTTTCAAAATACGAGTACACAGGATGAGTTTTTCAAGGGGTTGTGATTCTCAGAAGCGATTCGGTAAAGGATTCTCCAAACCGTTTTGATAAAATCTAAAAACATAGTAACCTACTATGATTTCGAAGAATCTTATTCCTTTTTTAGGATTTAAATCCGCTTGGGATTAAAATGTATTTCAGGTTTCCAGCCTTTTCTTTGAAAAATGATACGCCGAATTTCATTTCCTAACCAACGTTTCACATACTATTCACTTTGTCAACTAACGATTAACAAATTTTTAAAAGGCAACATTTCATTTGAGAACTGTTAATAGGTATGCCGATTGTTAAAATGTCAATGGACGTTTCGGATAGTTATAATTTGTCAAACCCTTAGATTGAAATTCTATGGTCAAACCATTCACTTGGCTACACAGCTATTAGATTAGACGAATAACGTTTGGTCAGATTAACTGTTTTCTCATTGTACTACATTGTTATTATGCAGCTCACATTTAGATTATTTGTCCATAATTGGGGGGGGTTTTGGAGGTTTGGGGGGAAGAGCGATAGTGGGATTAACCCCGGACACCACACTCGCGCCGCGGAAATGTTTTTTTTTAATTTGTTAGGTAGTCACGGGAAATAATAGGTGCGTAGGGCAAAGCGACGAGCATGTTAGATGTACATGAACCAGATGAATAATAATAAATAGTCAAAAAAAATATTTTTTTCATACATTTCGAGGTTAGGAAAAAAAGCATTTCCTCGGCCCTGGAGTTTTATCCGAGGGTTGCTCCACTTCCACCCTTCCCCCCAAAACCTTTAAACGTAGGGGTTTTAGGGGTTTAGGAAAACAATCTAAATTCCTTCCAAATTGCAGGTCGTCCATTTGTTTTGGGTGGGATGTATTAAAAAAATGATTTTGGTCGAACGCTCTTGAAAGTGACGGATTTAGGTGGGATGTGTTCAAGAGTGACGGATTCAGGTGGGACGCCCTGGGAAGTGACGGTTAGAGGTGGGACGCTCTAAAATTGATGTATTCAGTGGGACGCTTCTAAAAGTGTCAGATTTAGGTGGGACACTCTTGGAAATGACGGATTTAGGGGAGGAGTTTAGATAATTTTCCCACGATTTTGGGGCGATTAAGAGTTTAGGGGTAGGAAAGGTTAGTAGTGAGGCAAACCCCGATACCACTCCCGCGCCGAGAACATGTTTTTTTTTCTTACCAAAATTTATTGAAAAAGGTTTTTTTCGGACCATTATTTCTGGCGGCTAGTTCATGTACACCATAATAATATTTACAAAAAGTAAGTTATATCTACATAACATTAAATAGTTATTAGAACGAAACCCCACATAATTCAACATTCGGTAGATAATAAATAACCGGATTAACCACACGCTAAATAAAAAACAAATAAAATTATATGTTGAGTTTTCAAAATGATCATTCGGCGTAGTCAAATTCTGCAAAACACTCGTTAAGAAATGAAAATCGGCCTGAAATTATTCGGCGATAAGGCAGAGAACCAGTATTTTGTCTACCAGACCCACTTGGAAAATTTGCCCCGTATACTATTGAAATCATTTACTTGACCTGTCGACGATTGTCGCACGCTCACATCAATCATCACCTGGAATTGGTAAGTATTCTCCCACATTTGTACGAAAATCATTAAGAACCCTATTTGGCTTAGTTTTTATCACTCAAACAATCACAGTGACAAAGTTATTAAGTTTTACAGAAAGCCAAAATTCTAATGAAATGAAGCACGCTTCAGTGCAGTGTGCATTGAGAATGACACCCCTGCTTCTTTCGCAGTCTAATGAATAATCGATCTATCAAAAATTTGATCCGCGTTATTAACTTAAGCCGACTGAGCGACAATACAGGGGCTAAGCTGTTTTTTTCTTCAGAAGCAACAGGTTCGATGCCTGGCTAAGTAAAAGTTCGCCGAATGGATTTTCGTCAAAATCTGTCTCCTTCGAGCGTACAATGCTCAGCTGGACAGTTTACCCTGTATAAATAATTGCAATATTCACAAATGCTCAGACGGTAAAGCTCTATCCGAATATAGCATTACTGTCTTTTGGCCGGCACATTCACATTAGGACCTGAAAAGATGATGTAATTCGAATTCTTTAGAATTGTGATACAACGGAACTAACTCGGCTGTTAAGAGCTTTTATCGAATTTCGGTATAAAATACATTTATGTACTTGGCTAAGCTGTCTCATAACATCTTAAGTCGTATTTTAGTTTCTTTAGTTTTCCTGTGAAATAGTATCTCTGAACCTTGTACTACTCTGTGATACACACAAAACATGTATGTCATACTTTCTAGCCATCATCGTAGCGACACAGCGAGCCATCTACCGCGCACAGGAGTGCAACTTTTCAAAATTCAAGGCCAAATTCCAAAAGTCATTTAGGATACCCTCCGCCTTAACTTCTTTACTGGTTATTGCACCTTACATTAACAAATACGTGGGTTCACGTATTGTTCACTTATTTATTTGTTTTTTTCGTGTCATAGTGTTGTTCCTATTGTAGCTTGGCTTTAAAAAGACAAAACATGCAACCAATCAGAACATAATAATTGTAATGTAACAAATAAAAAGAACGGCCACCTGCTGCCAAACAAATGGAGCTATGAGGAGCGGGTGCTAGAGACTGATTATATGTCTATAAAATAAAAATAATAGTCAATAATACAAAGAAAAAATATTCTGGACATAGGCCTCTCCTATTACACGCCACTGAGCTCGATCTTCGGCTGCTCGCATCCAGCTCCTGCCAGCCATCTTGCGCAGATCATCACTCCACCTTGCCTGAAGACGTCCTACACTACGCTTGCCGAGACACGGAGAGGCCTATGTCCAGCAGTGGACTGCAACAGGCTGATGATGATGATGAAATTATTCTGAGACGTAGTGACATACAACGGAAGCGAAGTTCCACCGGGGCGCAACTGCTGACAAAAGTAGTCAGATACTAGCACTCAAGCGATAATCAAGATTCACTAACAGATTTATCACTATCATAATTACAAAAATTAACGCAATCACAATAATAATTATTGAACCAGTCTTGTGGAATCTGAGTTAAATGATCTAAAACGATATATGAAGTTCCGGTCATCCGCACAATACTGATGTGGTCCATTAATTGGGTGTCCAAATTAGATTATGCTTGGCAGCAGCCATTGTATGTGGACTGGCATTGTTGAGTACACACTTGTGTAGTTGTGTATGGATCTATGGCACTAGTCCCTGTCGGCCGTGTACACAATGGTAATTTATGGCTTATACTATTCAATTATTTAAAGAACCTTGCCTCAATGGTGACTTTGGATTGGAATCAACAACGATGTTACTTATGCCTTCAGTTAGGTGATCATCAACCAAATTTTTTCCGTTATTTTTACATAACATACCAACATACGCTTACGAGCCCAGATGGAGTAGTCGAGGCACACTGATTGTTGCTGTCATGCCTCATGGTGAACGGAACATAGGAGCCCACACTTTGCCAAGTGATATTGAACTTAGTGTGATAAGGAGCGAGAATAACGTTGTTATACGGGTTGCTTGGATTTTTTAATCAGTGTTTTAAAGCGCCTAAGAGCAGTTGCAACAAATTGTACAAGAAACACAATATTTAAGTATGTTTATCCGTTGTCTAGTATCCATAATAACGGACTATAATTAGCCCACTTGGGACTAGATGGCGCTGTGTGGAATAATGTCCAAAGATATTTATATTTTATATATTTTTATATTTTGAACCTATCGAACGCACGGATTCCAACTACTGGGCCACGTCGCTCTCTTATTTATATTTTACGTCGTAAAACGGTAGTGCGAACTAGGAGCCAACTTTGAATATGTATTTATTAAAATTTTATGACTGTATAATCTAATCTTTAATTTTCAACAACCTGCTAACGGATGTTCGAAACTCGTAAAAATAATGAAATTACGTTTTACGACCATCTAATTACATGAAGCGATTCATGAATACATCAAAACAAAATATTGAATACCTTATAAATGGTGTTCACAATTTTAAGAGTATACTCTACCACATCAGAATACCATTTGCGCTTTACCTACGCATAAAATTTGGGTAATTTTAACTATTTTATTTGACAGTAAAAATGTACTTAAAAGTTTCCGTTATTTTATGTGCCATATTTGGCCAAATTTTATGATTTAACTTTGAGCATTAATTTCTCATTGTCAGTGAGAAATTCGTATAAATTACACACATTAGTCTAAAACTCCTACTGACCTATTTAAATGAGAATACGATATTGTATGGCCATTTCTTGCAAAACATTCTTTTGGGATAAATAATTATTGTACTTGTATTAATAGTAGTACCTAGCCTCTGGCCAAGGAATGGGCAGTAATTTATTATGATTTGTAAAAATTACTACAGTCCGTTCGAGTTGAGAATGCATTGATTTTTAAATTTAATTTTGTTGCACACGAAAAAACTCAAATCCACAACCTTTGTGTTCGAAAGTATGCGTTCAACTGGTCACTGTGGACTTGACTTTCTTATTAAGTACGATTTGATTGTTTATTGATTGCTGCATTTGGCGCGGTAATGTACTGTTTACTAAATTCTCATTAATATTCTGTCATGTTTTCTGGTACCTATTTATAAAAGGTGTCAATATTTGTAAATACAGTTTTGTACTCAAATGTGTTAGTGAAAAAGACAGCCTGTATACATTAGTGCTGAGTCTAACCATATTATTATAATGAAGCAATCCATAAGTGTGTTTTAATGAGATGAGTTTGAGTGAGCCGCCGCGACGGGGCGCCACGAGCGGATGACAAAGGACCCCCATAGATTAACATCGTCTCGCTAACGAATTAATTATGGCCCAGCCATTTATTACGCAGCTTGTGAAATTAAAAAGTACTCTGATAGTGTTTTAACAAAATAAGCTTGAAAATTTTAAGTTTTAAAATTTTAAGCACCATATTGTTGGAGTCATAAATATCAGATCAGTGATTAAATACGCACGTGGATAATGTGCAGTTTTTTTTTGGCAGCGCAAATTGACTGGCTTTTTGGTGTAATGACTAGTGGATGCCTTACTTCCCCAGCGCTCCCAGGTTCAATCCCCGAACAAAACATGCTTGTGCATGAATATGTCGGTTTGAACACTGGTCTGGGTTATAAACGGCCTATATACGTCCCACTGCTGGGCACAGGCCTCACCTCAACGATGAGGTGGAATGAGCCATACTCCAACACAAGGGCTCAGTGCGGATTGTTGGAGGGGTGTAAGGTTAGTGAGCAACCTTAATGTCAGATGTTATCAAGCCGCCCTAGCCTCTGGCTAGGCCTAACGACTGACATCTGGCGACGTCAACGCAGTAAAAAAGATAAACCGTGGAAGTTTACAGTAGCTATTTATTTGGTAATCCATATTTCAAAATAAAAATGTCCAAGACTTCTACTTTCCCAATACCCCGTTGGGATAATTTAAAATAACTTCAACGAAAATCTAGACTACAATAGCTTGGGATGAATCGTTTTACTACCCGTAGTAGAATTCCGAAGTTTTATTGAGAAACGTATCGTAAATAAAATAACCTGCATGTACCGTAGGCGAACAATAAAATTTAATCAAAAACGTTAAATAAAAAGGTCAAGTACGTATTTGAAATATTGGGTAATATTGCAGTAACATAGGAATAGGAAAGATAAAAAGCCGCCAAGTTGAAGACTTCTGTCAAACTAACACAAACACGTACTCATTCTCTGCTAAAATAATAGCTCTTTAAGGATATCTCTCTTAGGAAAAAATAAGTAGCCCCTATTCATCATCATCATCAAATAGATGTATCTCAGCTGAACATAAAACAAATAAATATTATTGGGTGTTTTTATTGTTTTTTATCGAGCCTACGGCCTTTGGCGTTATAGACAGGACTTTTACCCATTATATCGGGTCTGCCGGTCAAAACCTTATTCCAAAAAACTAAAAGAACTCATGGCACTGTGGCAAAATTACTTACTGTAACACACAACTTCAGGAACTAGATAATTTGCATCACTTCCCTTGACAAGTAAATGTGTACTACTATAAAGTTTTGAACATAATCCACAATCAAGTAATACCTACTCGAAACCACCTAGCCTGATACTGAGGTAGCACGTAATACCTGTAGGTGGCCTGGAAGATATCTATAGGAAATGAAGAATATTGCCTATCTATCTCCCTAAGAACTTGTATCTGAACTACCGTGCACCCAGACAGAATCGGATGCAGCCGTCCACTCGACCAGACATAACTCAGCACGCGCTTACCCCATGCGGGGCGCACGGTAGAATTGAATTTTCTAGATGCGCCGTTAAAAAGTATACGGTAGGTATAAAGTTAAATTATTCTCTACATAATGTTGTTGGTAGTGAGGTCGTAAAGAACACAGATGGCTTTGTAGCAGCTTCTATGTGGTGGCCGGGGCTCAATCCTCGATGGAGGTCTTCTAGTCAATCCCTTTATCGCTCTATGTTGTAGGTCTATAACTTTTGGTCCTGAGGTGGTTGTGTCAAACAGTTATAGCGCACATTCTGTTGTGATGCATTTTCATGCAGTTTACTTTAACTTGACTTTATTTAATTTATTTGATCATAAATGCACCCGACAGTTTTAAAGTGGTGTTTAGGGCTTAAAGCATCCTCTTCCAGCCAACCATTGTTGACGGTGTAAAATGCTAAATTAGAGGAGAAAAACATTTTCATGGGTATGTGGAATTTAGCAATAGGATCCACGAATGGACCCTTTTTGGAATACTTTTACTTTTACTACGGGCTTTTATATTTTTGTATCATTTTTGTGTTCACTCACGGTGGTTAGTAGGCCCAAAGTTTTTGAGCTACATCAGCATCAAAGACCGCAAATTGCCGATCATAATGTAGTACCTAACTGCCTGTAAGATTTTTTTAAACATTTCCACCATCGTAATCTAATAAATTGGTAGTTATCCTCACAAATTGATGAATGTTGACTAAATTGTTAACAACTAAGGAACCAGTTACTAGAAATCGATTGTTTGTTCATCAATAATGAACATCTTAATCACCATTCTTGCCAAGTACAGGTTGGCGATCAAAAGCGATATGTTCTTGAAGTTCTTGAACATATCGCTATACCTGACCTGGTTATTGAGGCATCGTTCTTACTACTGCCACCAGCCAGTGAGGCAAGATATTTCTGTTTTTACGAAAAATACGGCGTTTTGAACAAACTATACCGACAGGTACTTTGGCCGTAGAAAAAACCGATTGAATTGAGTCCGAATGCACAACGAACCACTCCCGCCGCGCAATACAAAAGTTAAAAAGAATGAAATATTCCCTCTGTCACGGAATCGGCGCATTCCCTCTTTGCCACTTCGCCAATCGTACAGTATGTCCATTACACTGAACATAACCTTTGAAATGTGATCGGTAACATTGAAAATATGAAAATCTCGAGATTGCATCGACTAACTATAATCACCGTCGGCAAGCTTACCTAACATTAGTATGAAAGTCATGTACGGTAGAAAGTAGGTGTTCAATATTTATTACAGAGCAAACAAGCTTTCGCTCAAACTATGTTTGACCAGACACGTTTTGATTATGGATAACGCAAAGTAAAAATTAATTCGTTCATATCGTTATCCAGGTGTTAAAATGGATATTTGGTTATGGAGTTTTTTTAACTTTCTTTTTGCATTTTTTACAGATTTATCAAAAATATAACAGGTTTTCAGCAACACAGCCACCACTTCACCACGCTCCACCAAAGACATGCAACTGTCTCGGAAACGTCGTAAAATCAGATAAAAACATTTCCACAGTTAGAGTTACTTAATAATACTATGTACATAATTATTGTTCAATCAGCTATAGCGTCATGGACAAATTAGTTCTGCTTTATACATAATAAGCTTTTATTTTAATTCAAGTTACGGCGATATTTTGTGTCAAATACTATTGAGGAACGAAACGGGACGTGCCCGAGCGACGCAGCTCCAGGTTGGTGCGGCATCTGTTTCTGTGATTGTTTGGAAACTTTATTTCCTCTAACATTTTTCGTTCCTAGAAATATCACGAGAAATATTGGATAGTGTTGATTTTACACCTTTACATTTTTCTTGAAACTAAGATTTGACGGAAGTTGAATCCTTAGTAGGCAGGTTAAGATTACACAGTTTAATGTATATTAATAAGCAAAGCTTATACTTTGAGATAATAGACAACGGCTAAACCCCGAACTTGAAGCTTGTCTGAAAGAGATCGCTTCTGCGGTTAGGCCGCCTAAATTGTACATCCTAAATCTCTGTAATCTTTTGATGTAATTGTTTTCTTTGTGCAATAAAGTATATCTTATCTTTTGTTAAACATACTTTGTTTAAAAACTTTCTCAACTTTCTCAATAAACTCCTAGACCAATACAAAAAGTTCAGGGATCGAAACCGCGATTCCGATGTAGTATCCAATTTTTTAGCCATCAGACCATATCAGTGTCAATCGTAAAAATATAAAATTTGCAAAGTGAGTTGCAGCAAGATGGTAATAAGATCCAGTTTATTCAAAACGGAAATGTTCTATCTCGCATCTGTGATACAATAATATATTATTCGTAGTAACTACATCAACGTGTTGAATCAAAATTCAAATCGGATAGCCGATGGGATATCGATAAGACTTGAACATTAAAGTAGAACAACCCCGTTCGGTCTTGTCAGCGATCACTATGATTATGTGAAGGTATATGTTGTACGTTTTATGAGAGCTTATCTAAGGATTGTCCGGTATAGTTTAGTCCAGGAGAAACCGGGCGAGGTATCCATGTATCCCGGAACGAAAATAGTGAAAAGTGAAACTCAGGAAAAAGTGGTTAAATTCTTAAGCTATTCAATTTTACTACAAATGACTGAAAAATCAGAATAATAATTTAAATATCATAATTATCAAATCCGAGGAAAGTAAGTCAAAGACGCGGCAAGTGGGGGTCAACTAACCATAAAAACTCAATTTTCCTTCATCTGACACGTAATCCGTTCGGCTGACACAATAAGAGCATCAACAAAACTTCGTGTGCGACACAAAAGCAGGCTCATTCTTGTTTCATGTACACTCGCCGTGAACACGGCTTTACGGCGGAATCGCTGAATTTCCCTCGAGTGCACTAAAATGCTCTCCGTCAGACGACACTCCGAAGGCAGTTCGGTTTGCAGTTGATGCCGGGACTGTCACGGAGAGTGCAAATCAAGAATGTTATGCTTCTGAGCCGGCCATCGGTTACTCTTGCAATTCAACTGAAAAATCAAGGGTTAGTAAGGTAGGTCTTTCTCTAGAGAAATGGAGTGCGGCTATAGACGTTTGCATGTGCTCTTGTCAATATTTAGGTGGATAACCCGGAACACAAAGGACAAAAAAGATCGTAGAATGTCGGTGGCCTCAGGCTGCTTTCAACCAAGCAATGTCGAAATCTATGTCATACGCTCATTATTAGCAACAGACATCTTGTTAAGATACCTATCTAAGTCACCCCGATGTTAACAGACTTTACGGCAGATAGAATTTTCAAATGAAAGGGTATTTCAAATTAAAATACAGGCTCTGAGACAAAGGAATTCCTGAACTCAAATCCAACGATCAAATAACTTTTGCATTTTATGCGCAGGACTATAGCGGCAGGATTCGAAACGTCAGAATATCAATATCAGTATTATTCTCGCTTTCCCCTTTTCCTTAGTATAAAGGGACGCTCTCGGAAATGGTCTCATTTCGAAATATTCTCATTACTTTGGATCTTTTTTACTTTACGGCAGATCTCCCCTAGCTCGTTCGGTCAAGTATTGCGAACTTTTCCTGTAACATCGGCGAGAAAATGACTAATAAGAAACGTCAATGATAGCAATCTACTGGCACCCGACTCCGTGTACTTTAATTAAACTGAAGATGAAAACTCAGAACCTGTTCTATAAGCGAAGTAACTTTCCAGCAAATTACTTTATCAAACAGTTTTTGCATAAAAATTGAGACTTTTGCTCGTGATTGTACCTAAATGAGGGGTATTAAATTTCTAATTAACTTTCGGCTATAGCCTGTATGACATAAGTACCTACCTTTATTGAGGATTTATCTAGTATGTCCAACTTTTACTTTTTTTCTATCAGAAGTTACATTACAGTTGTGAGGAACACAACTGACGATGATGTTGGTCTAAATATTTAAATACATATTTTTATTTTAGACAATTCTAACTGAAAGATGAACTTACTAAGTAGCTAATTTTAGATTATAATTAAGCATTCGAATTGGTGTACGCTCATACATTTTTGTACAACGTACCATCATCCTTCACAAAACATATTTCAATTGAAAAGGTAAGATAAGACAAAAAAAGAGCTAAAACACACCGATAGAGAAATTAAAAAACGTTTTAACACACCTCGAATAAAAATATAACACGTACCGTTGACAGGATAACTGCGTTTCTTTCAATGTCTTGATTTAAAAAACTAATAAAAAGGGCCATTCAGATATCTTTCCCCAAACGTAAAAACTAGTCACAGTTTGGTTTCTTTTTTATCTTTTCCCTTTTTATCTTTGTAGGCAATAAATATGTCGGCCGCCCTCGCACGCGTTAGTAAAATTCCCGGACAAACTTCTACACTATAAATTCAAAAGATTAATGATGGATACCAAATTTATTTACTTAAGTACTTGCGCCACAGTGTAATCTTACAGTAAGCTATCTACATACAAACGTGCCACTCTCGGTTTGAATGTGTGCGTGCGCGTCGCGCGCCGTGTCGCGATATCACGCACACGCTAGCATACAATAGGGAGGCATAGGGAGGCGGCAGTACGGACGGGCTGTGCCGCGTGTCTGTGTGCACGCTAGGCTAATAACTCGGCGGGCGGCCTTAGATAACCTACTGTATGGTTTATACTGTCGCGCCGTGAAATGTAATCTGTCCTAATACAAATTAATCTTAAACACACGTTTTTATGACCCTGCGGCTAATGGTTCTTTATTATGACACAGTAATTTAATGCTTTAGTGATATAAAGGTAGACGAAACTTGGTATAACAGCCTAAGTTAGCCGCATTGTACTTAATTTGCAAAGTTATTCAACGAAATCTTAGGGCCTCATTTTTGCTTATTTTTTTTCCAGCCGGAAGCAATCTTACTTCATTTAGATGTGCCAAAAAGGACTTCTGAAAAGCAATTTTGTGTGGGATTGACCTTTGTGAACGTTTTAACATGTTATGCCCACATTGAATTCCCATCGCCTTTTAGAAGGAAATTAAACCTAGTTTGGCACATATTTATACCTATATTATATGTATTATTTATACATAATAATACACATACATAGTCATATATGAAACATAGTCACGTCTGGTCGAACACATGAATAACTTGGACCAATTTGGATTTGTCTCCACCTCTAACAGGAGAATAAATTTTTAAAATTTAGGGAATTTTATGCGAAATAAATGTTCCTGGCTTCTGCCTGTTAAACTAGAGAAATCAACATATTTTCTATATGTTTTAATATTTGACAGAATGACGTCTGTCACGACAGTTAGTTTTATCAACGATTTAACTGGAAAAGGGGCATTTGACACTGATGCATGCTGACACTTTCGTGTTATGGTGTTATTTATAAAAAATATATATCCTTGATGGGTATCCGTACTCCACCATAACACAATATTCTACTCCCATTTCGTTACGCTTATTGGCTTAACAAGCAGTCCATATGCAAGAACAACCACTAACCCTCAAAGCAAAGAAAGACCATTAGAATCCACATGGGACTGATAGGCCCCCTCGTCCCCCGATAGGTAACCGTAGTTCCGCTGCACATTTTTACTTTTACCGCTAATTGGTGCATTTTGGGGGCAGGAAAGACCCCCGGTATCCCTAGGGAAAATAGGGAGCAAACACAGCTTTTTCAATGTCAATTTATTTGTCTCTAATGAATACAACGGTATAAATCACGATTTTACAGTCTCTATTTATTACGGTTTGCATTAAGGGAACTAAGTACCTAATATCATTCTGGCTAAATTTGAATAACTGTTGTAGGGATAAAGTTCATATTCGCTGCAACGCCGATAGTGTGAAAGGAAAATCCGATCTTATGAATTCGTCCAAATAATTGAATAATATAAAAATAAATTCAAGAATGAACAAGGTCCAAAAATAAAACATACGTTCGGAACCGAATATCAGGAGAACATCGAATAAAAATGAATGATGGGTGTAGTAAACCTATTAAAATAAAAGCCCCAAATAATACAATTTGAGGCATAAAATTTGAATAGTTACTGATCCGCCCATAATGGGTTGATCAACAAAGCATAAAGCCTGTCGCACACTATAACATGCATTCGACGTTTCGACATTCGAACGTAAATCACTTTTCCTACATAATTTTTCACCCACTCACTTTATGGTAACGAAGGCATAAAATCCTACGTCACAGTCAACAAAACCCTGGGCAACGTGCGGGCTATGCATTATCGGATGATCCGGGTCCATTGCGGGCAGGGATGTGCGAAATTTCGCGCACCCTTAGTGGTTGGTTGGGAACTGAGGCCGATTCGCGCGTATTCGATAATATCCAACAAATCGCTTTCGGAATTGGGCAACATGTATTTTCTAGAAAAATATAATGTGACACGTAAAATGAAAATGACGTAAACTGTGAGAATATAATTGAAATTATTTTGTAAAATGAATAGTGGAACTATTTATAGCGGATTTTTTAAGTTAAACTTGGATTACAATACAACATTTTAGTGACATTGGCAGATGATTATATATTTGTAGTTTTTTAAAAAATAGAGAGACAATGATTTCGTGATTACTTGGAACGATAAAAAGGCAATGCCTTAGTTAGTTTTTTCAAATGCAGTATGAATAGATAGAAGCAAAAACGTTCAAAGTAATCGCACATCACGTTTGAAGTAATCGCACATCACGTTCAAATCATTTTGATGATAAACGCGGGCTAAGAAAGTTACTAGGGTACTTGAGGGTATTCATGATTTTAAACAAATATTTGAAAAATATTTAAAATTAACATCGATTGAGGCCAGTCGCTGGTATTTAACCTGAAAATTTTCTAAATAGGCATTTATGGTTATTTCACTTAAATAACTGACTTGATAACAGTAATGTTTTGTGCTTACTATGTGTCATGGTGACCAACCTTTATACAACTATGAGTGTTCAGCCTCTTATCTATCCTAGTCTCCGATCGGACCTCTCACAGGCTGATAAAGGCTCCTCTATATCATATTGGCACTTTCGACATCGGAGCCGGCCATATTTCTTACTTCTTGGGGTAGCGGAAATTCACTTAACACCCTTGGCAGTCCCTAAAGTACATTGCAGAAAGTCTGCCGATAGGTAGAGCTTTTGGATGACTAGTCAAAGTAAATAAATGAAAATGAACATCACCAGTATCAGAAGGAAAATATACATTCAGATTTTTATGTATGCCAAAAAATCCAGGGGGCGTGGAAGGCCAAATCTTAAACTAATATAGGTATGAGGAATTTAGAAAAATGGTCTCGACACCGATTTGTCCAACGTAAACTAGAACTGCTTAACGATTCTGAATTTTGGAAAAAAATCTCAGTCCTAATCGAACCTGCTGCGTCCAAATTACATCATCATCAATCTATATTATTATGCCATCTTGTAGTGTCGCTTATAAGGATCCAATTCTGGGAAGTAATATTGCATGGCAAAATTAAGAAAAGGTCACATTTTAATGAAATAAGTTTATTTCCTTCTCTGAATTAGTAGTTTATCTAATTTCTACCGTACTTATGTTTGTAATGTAATGCTTCGGCTTGAAGTCATGCGTCCTTATAGAAAGCTAAGTCATTCGTTGATTTTAGCTATAGTCAGTACAAAGTTTATATGACACCATTTTATTATTAAAACTAAAGCTTTAAGCAAGGATTGGTACTCAAAGGCAAGGCAAGGCATTGAAATGTGTTACCTAATGATAATTTTGACAAAAAAAAGAATCCACGCAACAAAGCCAAACCCAATACAATTGCTCGAACGTGCGAGTTAAATATAATTGGTTTACCCACGTAATTTATGTACATGAGGACGATTGGAGAGCTTAATTAAGAGCTCATTGTTATTGTCACAATGTCCCAGCCGGACAATAAACCGGACGGCTCCATTTTATATAGCGAATTGCGAAAAATGTTTATGGGCAAATGGACAGGTTAATTATTCTGTTTTATTTAAGCGTCAGTTAAGGGTCATTGGGTTTAAAAATGGATAACGTAAGTAAAATTAAATTACAATTAGTGCTGTTATTTAACGAGGCTGGCAAAAAACTAGTCCAAGTCAGGAGAATCCTTGCCATTTTATGCCATGAGGTGAACATCGGCGAGGAAAAAGAATAAGCCAGAAAACGATCTGTACGATACTAAAGTGGTCCAGTACGGTGCGGAATCAGGAGCCAGCCTATATAGCGATGTTCACCAACATCACTTCACATCTCCATGCAGTAATCATCTATTTGCTTCACCTTGAATCAGTATGTAGCTCAGTTCCTTTCACCCAAACGATCACATCACAGTCGCGAAGTTATTGAGTGAAGTGTGCATAAAGAATGACACCCCAGGAGGGGGTTTAAGAACCTCACTAGCGTCTAATTTTAGTGAATCGCTCGTTGAGCGAAAGCGTTCAATGATTTTACACGTAGAGCTTCTGTTTAATACAGACATCACCCACTTTAAAAAGGGTAATAATAATTCTATAAAATTTACCGAATCGTTCGTTCATGCAGTTCTGGGAACTGTACAGTAGGTACAGTCAAACTTGTTTGTTTGACCATTAACATTTTAGAGGAATTTACCCAAATTAGACTTAAAAATCAGTCTATCTAGCACCACAGACATAAAGATCTATGCCACAGGTACACCGTTGATGGATTATAGAATGTGTTATCCGTCGTGAAAGGCTATGTTAGCAGGCCAAGTTTTCGCCGTAACCTCATTATCAGACCTCGCCCGCAACGGGCCGCAACCAGTTAGCCAATATGCTGACGTGTAAATGTAAACAAAACAATGAGTTGCTAATTCACCCCCGCGTGACGTCACAAGGTGCGGTCCACGGATCCTTTAATTATACAGAACAAAGATTTGGAGGCCAGAAAAGGGGGAAAAGGGTAAAGAATAAAGAGATGATGATGATACAGTTAAAGGCATTTTTATCTACTCGTATACCTTATATTCAAGAGAAATCGAGAATAACGTTTTCTAAATATTTTTATAAACATTGCAGCTAAATCTCGTCGCAAAAAAATCACCTCTTTTATTTATTCTTTATATTATTATGTGAAGAAGAAAGTAAAGTACGAATGGCCGAGTTAATGCCTAGAGACTTTAATCTTTGGCAGATTTTAAATTTACCTCGAAATGCCGAAAGGTTTTATCTACCAATTAATTTAGAGCCAGGTTTAAATGGTGGTAAAGTTTGCACTAAAAAGAAATACTATGTAATATTACAGCTATCTAGCATACTTGAAATACTATGTTACTAGTAAAATCTGAGCAGAAGTGAAGTGGAAAAGTCGAAAACAAAAGACGAGTTACCCTGTGCAGCAGATCCTGTAATTACCTTCAATAGCACCGAGAACAAAGCGAGGAAACTCGGCGAAGATAAACAATGCCCTGATAACGCAGGAATGGGCGCGAACATTCTAACATTTCTAACACAATGTCGCGAAGGAAGCTCAAAGGATTGCATAAATAAACGCCTAGTTGCCGACGAACAACGCTCGCAATGCAATTGTTTTAGCGTGCTTTATGGAATACATTAGATTTTGTATTTAAATTTAAACAAATGAAGAACGCCCAGTCATCGATGTAGTCCACTGGATAAGTAAGATGATGCTGCGGTGGACAGTCAGATCGACTACCACTGTGGCAGAAATAAATGCCGACTAGTTTTGATGACAAAGTAAACGTAAAAAAGCAAGATGGTTCAAGGAGACCCGAGAAAACTAGTAGGATTTCGATAGGTTTGGACTTACTTAAAATTCAGTTTGTAAGATTTTAATCAACTAGCCTCAGGCTAGCTTTTATCGCGTTATTCAATTAACATCAATACTAAAACGCTTTATTTAAATTTTTTTGTAAAATTCAACCCCTATGTTATATTACGCTGCAGTAATAATTTAAGGACTTAACCTCAAAGCCCCCAGCAATTAATTATACATATTAGTCACCATTAAAAATGTGTTCAAAGTTCAAACAAAAGCCGCAATCCACTGTGGTAATAAATAATTAAACCGTCATACACCGCCATTCATTTTCTATGAACCATCGATTAAGTAATTTCTTTCAGCACAGCGAAAATATAATTTTCCGTGGTCGCGTGTTGTCCAGGCTTTGTCGTGTAGACCATTACACCGATACTTCGCGTGTCGTTCCATTATAATACAATTTTATAACAGACCTGTAATAGTATTACAATAGGCTTAAATTCTACCCGAAACGTAAACGTCTAATAAGTACAGTCAGCCAAAAATGTGGTCTACCACCCTACGGTTGAGATTTGTTTGAACGTCATGAAACAACAAGGTCAATTTTCCCTGGCAATAAGTTTGTGTCAGTGACTATTGCTTTCTTTGTAATTTATGATATAACGTCATGCCAAGTGTCAAGTTTGAATTATCTTAGGTAACAGATTGATATGAATATTTCATTGACGGAAATACTTGACAGTAAATTGTCAGTGAGACTTTTTTACTTTGAGTTGAGTAAAATAGATTATCGCATTTAATAAGGTTAAATTAAGTCACCCAATGACGTCAAATATCAGGCATCTCAGATAACAGACAAAACATCGTAACGTAATTGTGCATGTGTTAAAGTCTGTTAGAAAAGTCAACCTTAGCGATCGTTACCTCTCGCAGAAACTTTTATCAAATGTGGTAGACCACTTTCTTGGCTGACTGTACATAGCGTCGAATTCGGAGCCATTATGTCTTTTCTTTTGTTTCCATTACGAGTCGGGGGAAGTTGTTTGATGACGGTGCACAAAGTGGAACGTTTTCTAAAAGGCAGTATTGTGTCGTCATATAAGTCAATACCTGTCAGAAAGATTCTTTGCACATTAACTTTCGTTTAAAGGCTTACCAACATACATTTTTGATGATGTTATTAGAAACTGATTGTCTTGTTCATAAAAACTAGAACAGCATTACAGGTCACTTTAGCTAATGTAATGTCCTGTTACTTACACGCACATGTTGACAATAATAAGAATGATAGAGACAAAACAGTCCTGAGTAACTGAACTTTTTCAGTTTTCATGAATAGTTCGTAACGAAAAAGTGTAGACCACCTATTCACCTAACATGTAACACGCTGATGACTTAAGTCTGAGGTAGTCAGGTGTAGACTGACTGACATCGTGGTACACGGAACATTTCGCAGAGCCATCTCCCTTTCTGGCTCTCCAGTGGTGTAAGTGGTGTGGTGTGTTAGTTAGCTGCAAGTTATAAACATAAACTAGATGTTACGTCTATAGTTCGTTTGCTTTAAGCATGCAGTGATTTTTAAATTTAATTCTTTCGCACACAATAAAACTTAGATCCACAACCTTTGCGTATGTAAGTATGCGTTTAACTGGTCACTCTGGACTTGGCTTTCTAATTAGGAACGATTCGGTTGGTTAGCGGACGTGCTAGTTCGTAGGACAAGTATGAAATTTCTGCATTCTTAACACGGACAAACTATAAATTTGAACACGATCCTTGGATTCGAAAGTCGAATTAGCAACTGAAAAACTTTTTTTTTTCCAGGCCACGACTTTATTCTTATTTTTCCCTAATCCAATATCGACTTTGACCTAACAATACAAAGTACTATTTCGAACATCTATTCCCTATCGTATTCGTTAAAACGAACACCGTCGACATAATTGGTGGGTAATTTACAAGTCACCGCATATCGCGAACACGTAGTATTGAAAATTATTTTTTTACTATTCCGCGTGTTTCGTCACGCAATGCAATAAAAAATACATATTTTCATTGCCTAGCCCGTAAGGTCGTCCAACTTATGTACTTCTGAAATACATACTTAATTTTGTTAGTCTTGGCATTGTGGTAACCAAAATTGTCCTTACAATGTATTTCCACCTTATCATCATTTGGAAAAAGCTGTTCACACGATTGCACGATTCGGTTTGGCATGAAAAAGGATCCCATTTATGCAATGCTATATGTGAAATAAAAAATAAGGCAATCAAAAATTTAATTTTCGTTTTCTTGCCTTTGTCTCCTAAATATTTGCAATGGACATCACGCGTTACGAGGTGTTGTGCCTTTCCTCAAACGTTATTATTTTGTTCGTAATAATCTACCAAATATGTACTCCTGAAAAAGTAACTAATTTGTTCACACAACTTAACCCATTCAATAATCCAAATGCTCTATCTACGTTTCAGAAAATGATCATAATCCTATTAAAATAAATGTGAAAGTTTGTATGTGTGGATGTGCCATATTGCTCTTTCACGTAAAAACTCTTAAATGGATTTGAATGAAACTTTTCAATAAAATAGCTTATCCATATGAAATAAATAAATAAAAAAATAAATAAAAAATAAAATATTTTTTCTTACTTAAGTCCACGCATTCCGTCATCAATTTCTAACCACCGTTATTTCACATTCTACTGTCAAACTCACACTTATTTTGCTTCATGCCTAACATTTAATTCATCGATTTCGTAATTACACACAATGTTGTACAATTCGAATCCGCAGACTATAATGACCGACAATTGCCTACATTTACCGGTGGCCAGTAGGCATAAAATAATACGACTATCGGCACAGTATAAACATACAGTAGAACATCTACATACAAACGTGCGCTCTCCGTTTGGATGTGTGCGTGAGCGTCGCGCGCCGTGTCGCGATTTCACGCACACGCTAGCATAAAATAGGGGGGTATAGGGTGGTGGCAGTACGGACGGGCTGTGCCGCGTTTTGTGCACGCTAGGCTAATAACTCGGCGGGCGGCCTTAGATAACCTACTGTATGTTTATACTGTGGTAGCGCTACAGTAGGGGGGTATTTGGAACACGTGGCCTCCATATGGGGTGATAATACACATTAATATTAACGCCTAATAAAACGCTTTCAATCCTAAATTGGCGCTTCAAACATCTGGTTATTTTTAAGAAACTACGATTTTAACAAAACTATTATTACCTACATTCAGTGAGATTAGAATGAAGAAAAGATAGATAGGTCATTTCAGTACTGATTCTGATACCTTTAATTTCACCGTGTTGTAGGTACGTCACCTACATTTACCGGTGGCCAGTAGGCAGACTGTCATAAAATGATACGACTCTATCGGTACAGTACGGGGGTATTTGGAACACGTGGCCTCCATATCGGGTGATAATAGGCGTTAATATTAACGTCTAATAAAGCGCTTTCAATTATAAATTATTGGCGCTCTAAACTTCTGTTCATTTTTTATGAAACTATGGGTTTAACTTAACTTAAAGTAGAGTTTAATAATTACTTAACATACGCTAACGACTATAATATTATCCCAAATTGGTGCTATCATAGTAAGCGAATCATTCAGAAGCTTCACTTTGTGAACAAAACTTAAGCCCATTTTGTCGAGTTATATCAAACGTACCTACAACGTGTGTAAAACGTACACACAGTAGGTGTTTCGGCTAGTTTTTGAACTCGGACCACATGGGATCCGAACCACTAGGTCACGGTCTCCTGTCTCTCTAAATAAGAAAACGAGAAACAAAGATACGGCACGGCACGGACAAAAATAATACAAAAAAAGGACTGTTTTAAAATGCTCTATTTAACTATAGTTATTGCTTTAGATAGCGCTTGGTGCATTTACGGTAAACTTCATTTTAATTAGCAATAAACGTTGGAGACACTTTAATAACCACTTCGAATGGCAATGAACATTCGTTATTTTGTTTTTTAAAAGTCTATTTTTAAATGCAATAGGATATTTTTTATGCCGCTTCCAATGATATTACCTATATTAAAAAAGATAGCGTATGTCAGTACTGACGCGAAGTCAAAAATAATCTCCTAGCGTACGTAGCTATAATTTGACCGTGTTTAAAAGATTGTAAGTATGATTATTTACTAGAGCGTAAACGAGTCAGATACACGTTGCGCAGTGTTGTCGTCTCAAACTGTCAATGCTTTGCTCAGGTGGTCGAAGTCCTCATTTCGGGTGCCACTTTTCTACCACAAGTAACCTATCTTGTGACATTATTATAATATCATTAGCCGCTTCTATTTTCATTGTCTGTTTGTATGATGCATTAATAATGAAAGAGTCATACAAATCCTTTTACCATCACAATACCGGACAGCGTTGACCCCAGTTCATCCCCGCTCATATGTTATTGATACCAGAATAATTGACTCACCGAGTTTCAAACGCACTAGCCGCTCCCCTCAGCGACGAATTGATATTTCCTCTTCCCGACAGACATACATACATACATACATAGTTAATTGCACTTCCTGGCGTCAGTCATTGTTTGAGCTAATCGCCTGATGGTTATGCATTACCAAACATTGGGATGACAGGTTAGATTGCCAAGTTTTACTTACGTGGGAGTGTGAGGTTTAATGTTAAAATGCTCTTGTAGCCAATGGTCAATTGAAGAGCATTAGCTTTGGTGTAACAACAATTTTTTTATTGTATGTCTTTTAATAATCAATTTATAAGAGAGTTAAGGAGTTAGGGAAACTACCAAATTAAGGAATGAATGAATGGTGATTAGTTTTAATAGGCATTGCAATATTGATTGTGTAGGTAAAGTAGGTAAGATAAGATAAGATATACTTTATAGCAAAAAAAAACAATTACACAACGATGTTGATAGAGATTTAGGACGTACACTTTAGGTGGCGTTATGGGTAAAAGCGATCTCTTCAAGCTAGGTGTCTAGAGGAGAAGCCTGGACAGCGCAAAATACAGCCCCTGCTTCGAGGATGGACGATAAAGACATGCAGTTGCCTCGAGACGAGCCAATCAGTCAGTCTCTGCTCGAAACTGCTTCTAACGATGCGGAGAAGCAACTCATCTCTGAAGAGTTCCTGAAAGGCCTCATTAGCGTGGTGGTGGAGAAAGTGTCCACCGTTGTAATCCAGCAGGTCATGACATTGCTGGACCTCAAACTGGAAGAGAGGCTGGATGGCTATGAAAAGAAAGCGATTGAGACACAATTGAGGCCACCACTAGCCCATGAGTTGAGAAAAGAGGCTGCGGCTGCCGCGCCTATACCAACAGCATCCTCAATAAAAGGCAAAAAGGGGAAGAAGGTAAGGTCCCAGGACAAGGATAAGCCTAAGACTGCCCCGGTCCGAGCGGAGCAGAAAGAACAGAAGGAGCCGCGTATGCTACGGCCGCCCCCGGCCCTAAACGAGGGATGGAATGTTGTGGCTGCCAGAGGCAGCAAAAAAGTAAAAGCTGCAGAAGTAGCCAAACCAAAAAAGACGGTACCCTTAGAGACGGCCCCTAAAAAGGCTAGAAAGGTAAATACAACCAAAATACGTCCCCCTCGCTCGGCTGCTGTAACCATAACATTACAGCCGGGTGCAGAAGAAAAAGGGCTCACGTACGAGAAGGTGCTCAGAGAAGCCAAAAACCGGATTGACCTAGTTGGACTCGGGATTCCGCCACTTCGAGTAAAGTGTGCGGCAACGGGCGGCCGTATTTTAGAGGTAACTGGAGAGTCTAATGGGGAAAACGCGGACACTCTTGCCGCCAAGCTAAGAGAGGTTTTAAATGGCGAAGAAGTTAAAGTCTCCAGACCCGTAAGGACCGTAGACGTGCGGGTGGCGGGTCTGGATGACTCAGTAACTACTAACGAGGTGGTAGCTGCAGTGGCTCGCGTTGGCCAGTGCCACGCCGAAAATATCAAGGCGGGCGAAATAAGACGCAGTCCTTCAAACGGACTGGGAGTCGTGTGGCTGCGATGCCCGGTTGCGGCTGCAAAAATGGTGGCTGAAAGCGGCCGATTATTGCTGGGATGGATGGTCGCGCAAGTCAGGGTTTCTGAGCCCAGACCTCTGCGTTGCTACCGCTGCTTGGAGGTAGGCCACGTCAGCGCGCGGTGCCCATCAGAAACAGACCGCAGCGGGCTGTGTTACAGATGTAGCCAGCCCGGACACAAAGCTGCGCAATGTACTCAAACACTGCAGTGCATTCTGTGTCTAGCAGCAAAGAAACCAGCAGGTCACCGGTTGGGTAGCAAATCGTGCTTAGCTCCCAAACCTGGTAAAGGAAAAAAGAATACCTGGACGAGAACAACGGAAAGTGATGGCCCCAGGGCCCCCTCACAGACTATCAGCCCACCGGAGAGGGCTTCGGAGGTGACAATGTCGGTCGAATAAATGGCGCTAAACATTCTACAGGTGAATCTCAACCACTGCGCAAGAGCTCAGGACCTTCTGACTCAGAGCATGGCGGAGTGGTTGATCCAAATAGCGATCATCTCCGAGCCCTATTCGGTTCCATCGAGGGATAACTGGGTGGGAGACCTACAGGGAGACGTTGCAATAGTCATTCAGACATCGACCGGCTTCCCGTCCCTTGAGAAGGTGGAGAAGGGGCAGGGATGCGTGGCGGTGACAATAAAGGGCGTGAGCGTCGTCGGCGTTTACTTCTCGCCAAACCGCCCACTAGCGGAGTTCGAGCAGTTTCTTCTGCACCTCACCGCCCTCATTAGTGGGAGTCAGGGCCCTGTGATCGTGGCTGGTGATTTTAATGCCAAATCCATGTCATGGGGCTCTCCAGCAACAGACCCGCGTGGAAAAGTTTTGGAGGATTGGGTTATCACGACTGGGCTGATTATACTCAATCGGGGGGCGGTTCAGACGTGCGTGCGGCAACAGGGGGGATCAATCGTGGATTTGACATTCACACATCCCGCCCTGGCGCGCCGTGTGCAAGGCTGGGAGGTCTTGGAGGATGTGGAGACGCTATCGGATCACAGATACATCCGGTATAAGGTTTCCGCCCCTTCAGATGCTCAGACCAGTTTAAGCCGTACCCCCGAAGAAGAGCGCCCCAAGTGGTCACTCAAGCGGATGGATAGGGAGTTATTCGTTGAGGCGGCTGTCGTACAAACCTGGTTACCAGTACCAGACGGTCCCATCAACGTTGACGAGGAGGTTATTTGGTTGAACAACGCCATGTCCGCGACATGCGATGCAGCCATGCCCCGGGTCCGGCCGTTTCCACCAAAGCGCCAGGTATACTGGTGGTCGGTAACTCTGACACAGATGCGCTCCGCCTGCGTAGCTGCCCATCGCCAGTACACCAGATCACGCAGAAGGCGCCGCCGGGACGAGGCCAGGGAGGCTGAATTATACGCGGCATATAGAGCCTGCGCCGGAACTCTTCAAGTGGCAATAGCCAAAGCGAAGGCGGAAGCTTGGGAGGAGCTTCTCGAGACCCTTGATAGAGATCCTTGGGGCAGGCCCTATAAAATGGTGAGGCAAAAGCTTCGTCCGTGGGCCCCACCGCTGACAACAACTCTCGAGCCACAGCTCTTGCAGCGGGTGGTGGAAACCCTGTTCCCAACCACAGGGGACCACGTACCTCCGTCGATGACTCCGCCAACTGGTCTTTACGCGGAGCCCAATGACGGTGTGCCTGAAATAACGGAAGAGGAAATGGGAGCGGCCGTATTGAGGCTACAGGCCAAAAAAACCGCTCCGGGCCCGGACAACATCCCCGGAAAAGCCTGGGTATTGGCGCTGAGACACGGAGGCTGGGAGCCGCGGGTCCGATCTTTTCGCAGCCTGCTTAGAACAGGGCCGGTATCCACACCAGTGGAAAACCGGCAAACTTGTCCTGCTGCGAAAAGATAGCCGTCCACCAGACTCGCCGTCGGCATACCGACCCATCGTCCTGCTTGACGAGGCCAACAAACTGTTCGAGCGCCTAATAGCTGCTCGCCTAGTAAGGCACTTGGAGGACGGTGGACCGAGTCTCAGCGCAAACCAATTCGGTTTTAGGCGAGGACGTTCTACCATAGACGCCATACAGAAGGTGAAGGTTGCGGCACAAGAGGCGGTATCCCAGGGTGATGTGGTGTTGGCTGTATCTTTAGATATCGCCAATGCGTTCAACACCCTCCCCTGGGAATGCATTAAGGAGGCCCTAAATTACCATCGGGTCCCACTTTATTTAAAAAGGATTGTAGCAGCCTATCTCACGGACAGAGCGGTTATTTACCCCACGTCAGAGACCTGGGAAAGGCAAGACATGTCATGCGGTGTTCCACAGGGTTCAGTTCTCGGACCTCTCCTGTGGAACATCGGGTATGACTGGGTGCTGCGCGGCGCAAATCTCCGGGGGGTCGACGTTACATGCTACGCCGACGACACCCTCGTGACCGCTCGTGGCAACTCATACCGACAAGCGAGCATACTGGCTACAGCTGGAGTGGCTAACGTGGTCCAGAGGATTGGGACATTAGGGTTAAAGGTGGCCCTTCACAAATCGGAGGCGCTCTGCTTTCACGGCCCCCGCAACTCGCCACCGGATGGGGCTCACATTACAATCGGAGGGGTGACCATCGTCATCAAGTCGACGATGCGGTACCTTGGCATCGTCCTTGATAGCCGATGGTCCTTCAAAGAGCATTTCCGCCAGTTGGCTCCAAAGCTTATAAGGGCGGCTGGTGGCCTTTCACGGCTGCTCCCAAATATCGGCAGACCAGACGTAGCTTGCCGCCGCCTGTACACCGGGGTGGTTAGGTCGATGGCCCTCTATGGCGCACCAATTTGGGTAAACGCGCTAGGTTCCCAAAACCAGGCCCTCTTGAGAAGACCGCAAAGGGTGCTGGCCATTCGCGCCATACGAGGGTACCGCACCATAGCTTGGGAGGCGGCGTGCTTGTTGGCAGCAATTCCACCATGGGATTTAGATGCTGCCGTCCTTGCGGATATTTACCGTAAATGTGCGGAAAGAAGGGCTCGCGGCGAAAATCCAGCCGCAGAGGAAATTTTAAAATGGAGACAAGATTCCCAAGCAGATCTTCTAGAATCATGGCGGGAAAGATTGGCGAGCCCCAACTATGGGCACCGAGCCATAGAGGCGATACGTCCCCACATGGACGATTGGATCGGACGCAAGCACGGGGCGTTGTCCTTCCGAATCACCCAAGTCCTCACGGGCCACGGGTGTTTTGGTAGGTACTTGTGCCGCGTTGCCAAGAGGGAACAGTCCACCATCTGCCACCAGTGCGGGGATGCCGACGATACGGCGGAGCACACTGTGGCCCACTGTCCCTATTGGCAAACGCAAAGGTTGGAACTGGAGAGAGTAATAGGCCCTGATCTCTCACTGTCCTCTATTGTCCGAGCAATGGTGGATAGTGAAGAATGCTGGGAAGCCTTTGCAGTCTTTTGCGAGGCTGTAATAAGCGAGAAGGAGTCGGCGGAGCAAGCACGAGAGGCGGACCCCATGTCCCATCCGCTCCGCCGCCGGAGAACTGGGCGCAGACGGCGTAACCATAATCGCTTGATGCTGCCGTAAAACCGGCTCAATTTCTACGGGTGACAACAGCGGGGGCTGCTTGTCGCTCTGTAAGGGGCCAGGAAGATGGAGGGTGTGCCGAGTGCTCCTCGCACACCCTGGCTGAAAGGTGGTGAAGTGGTGTCATATCACCACACAAGATGGGTCCAGACGTGGACAGCCGTTGCCGGGTTCATGGAAGCGCGACAAAGCGATACCCACGATCCCAACAACACGATGGCAACGTTGGAGCACCGGGGGGTTTAGTCAGTATTCCCACACCCATCTGGGGTGGGCGAGCCTGACACACCCCCGCCCTTCCCCCGGAGGGCGGGATGTCCGTAAACTGGATTCCCCTCGAAAAAAAAAAAAAAAAAAAGGTGTCTAGTACATTTAAAAAAAAAGTTTTCTCACCTGTCTGTATTAGTATCTGTAACTGTGTCAGTATTCAAACTTTAAAAAAGACGTCAAGTTTCAAAAACTATCTGCCGTAAACTTTTGTTCGACTTCACGTTGTAAAATTGGAGACGAATTCTCGATAATCTTTAAACAGAACATCTCGAAGTCGTCTGAAGAAATAATATTGGGTAAAACGAGCACGTCTGTGCACACGAAAAGTGAGCGGAGCGACTTCCAGCACCTAAATCTCGCCTATTTTCCCTTCTTTCCTCCGACGATTCACATACACCGAGGAAAATCCGCTCCGGCTCCAGAAAATCTCCGCCAAAATCTCCGCCAATTTATCCGGTACATATCTGCATTTATCCGATATCTCGTCTCGCAGTGACAGACATCGGTCTATTGTGCTCTCGGCTCAATCATGCCAAATGGGCATCCAAAAATACCTAAACAGAACTTCCAACTTCACTCATAAGTTTAGCTTAACAAGAGCTATATTCAAATGGAAGCCTTCCTGCGTAAGTGAACAGCCATCTATGCATTTTAGTCGATTTTACATTCCGATTCCGCCTCGATAGAGATATAGCGTTCGGAAATAGCTTCGTACAGGCCAGTTATGTATGTAAATTCCCTGTACGGTGCGGCAGTTACGTTTGGATGGGCGAATATAAACATATTATCTTACAAATTGGTCTGCTCTGGTCTGCTCATATGCGTTGATAATTCTATCGATATGATGCCATGAATACGAATGTACTAGTGTCAAGTGGCCGCATTAAATATTAGTACCAGGTTCATTCTAGCTACTTGGGACAGTACAGTTATATAAGGAAAAATTCAAGCTTAGGTAATATATTTCAGTCCTTAATGTATTTAATAGAGAAACAGCCTGTTTGCCCCATCCATTTGGTCGTAAATGTTCCGTAAAAGTAATATTGACTCATACATTACATCAAAGAGCATGGATATTATAAGTCGGTACTTAGGCGTAACATTTCGTTAAATATTTAAAAAGGCTTCGGGCAGTCAGACAAGCGTGCTAATATTGACTCAACAATGAACGCTGAGACAATAAGCACAGATAAAGTTACGTGCCCACTGGATATACGACTTTATGTGCACGTTTGGGTAGGCAGGATACGCAGGATATAACAGTGCTGTGAGATAAACTACTTTCTGACTTCAACACTACATGCAGATAAAAACGCGAAACCCCTTCCAAAAGACATTTAGCAGGGACGTGGTTGGGGAAGAACGCTGTGCGTCCTAAGAGAACAGAGTATTCGAAGGTACGATTTTTGTACGCATAATGTTATTATTTTCAATTTACTAAATGTCATAGTAGATTCTGTTGTTCAACAATTTGATCGATAATTATTTATGGAAAATAACCTACTTACAACTGGTTTTCGTTTCCTTATGATGATACCATTTATATTCCTGTTTAATTCCTCTAATCATTTAAGTTATGATTAACAACACATAGATTTGAACCATGTGTGTAAACTATTGTTACCATTTTTGGTTCATTTTAAAAATAATAGAGCTCTTGTGGCGTTGTCAGAAACTGACTCAATGGAACTGCTGCCAGTACCCATGGAGAATGATAAAATCAATCCAAAAAATAAATCTGCAGTTCAACCCTTCACTGTGGAATATTCTCCACAGTGTATTGTAGCCTGAATTCTCAGAACGAGTTCGACGGTGATCTCACTAATGAAGTGTGCGCGTGAAATGCAAAACATCATGTACTTATGCGCTTTTTGATAAAATCAAAAAGGATCCCGCATTCCCGTTTGAGTTATTTGTCGTCGCATTAAGCAAGTGCTCGGCAAAAAGTCGGGGAGAGATCAAAGGATGACGTGGCGTGTGAGTCTGAAATAACATCCAGATGACAGGGCTGGGGGATTATCTTGTTTCCATGCGAGATGCAAATAAAATGGTCAATTTACTTTATTCGTTTACTAATGAACTAATAATTGAAAATAAAAAATACATTTTGGTAAGTTTTCAAATTGAAAACCGATTCGAACCGAAGAAACGTGAACATCTCATCGACGTGTGACATCACTATTTGCGATCAAAATCAGTTGTTTTAAAATTATTGTGAGGTTAACTAAAACTAAATCTGCAAAAAAATTAATACCAAAAACAGAGGACGGGATTTAGAATGATTTGTTTAACATCTAAAAAGTCAAAACCAAACTCACCTGCACGTGGTGCATCCTGCCGACCAACGAACGAGGCTCTGACGACCACCTACCAACCTGCACTGGACCAGCGTAGGTTATGGTCCGAACCCCCCAAAATTACTCAAACCATGCACACAGTAAGTAAAGAGAGTACATCATGTGCTACTTATTCATAAAACGCGTGTGAACCCTAACTAAGCCTATGAGGATGTATTTGCAAACACAAAACCACAAACCGCTAACGAGGCTTGCGCTGTGCTTACCATTCGAAATACAACGCTAGTTTGCTGAGCCGTATACGCCTATCCACTGTATACAATCACAGCAATATACAGGATACTGCGAATGTTATTTATCTTCCAGTAGTTTTTAGTGCACTTGGGTACGTCAGACGTACGACAAAGTTTAGTGATGTTAAAACTCTACACTTTTTGTCCGCAACTTATTTAGTAAGCCATAGCTTGAAAAAGGTAGTCCACATTGTATGACGTGGCAGCCTATACTTAAGACTGCTTTTAGCTTTATTCGGATTGGTTCGAGAAAGGTTTAAATTGTACCACTCTTTCTCTTGTTGGTTGTCCTAATGAAGATAATGAGATAAAACTCGACCTAAACACTTTTAAATATATTTTTCGAATGGAAGTGGATAAGTATATGGATCTTTATAATTGTGTTGGAATCCGTTTTGCAAAATTTTCTAACCGGTTTTTTAGAACTTGAGTCTATTAACATCACTACTCCAGCCGTAAGTAATGACGGTCATAGAGTTGGCATAAATACGGAGACAATGCAAAGTGCCGACTCATTTGGTGTTCTTTTGTACACTTCGTCAGACACTTTCATCACTGTCATTATTGCAATCCAGACGTCATTCAGAGCTTCATTAGATTAAAGAGGAAATCATCAATCTTTGGTTAGTAAGTTACTCTTGAAAAGCTTAATTAAAATTTAACTGGCGCGTTTACGCAGTGGTCTATAAATTCCCGCCTATTTATTCTATACAGAAACGTTTATAATTATTACGAATATTTGTATTTATTGTGCTTTGAGTTCTGGGTCTGAATATAAGTATATACTCAATACTAATATGTACCTGTAAACAGTATGTAACTTCAACACGTCATACTAACAAACAGCCTCTACGTCCCACTGCTGGGCCCAAGCCTAACCCCAACTATGAGATGGTGCAAGCTATAAATCCAACACGTGAGTGGTTTTGAGGTCATTCTATGGTTTAGAGGTATAGTATAAAAGGCTTGAGATGAAATTTGTTTTAACGACGCATACGCATAACGACGAATAATCAACTAAAGCACACAAAAATACTACACCAACTCTCGCGTCGAGGGTTTCGGTGGATGCAGGTGGCCTTACAACTAAGGAAATCTATAGCATAAACGGCCTATATACGTCCCACTGCTGGGCACAGGCCTCACCTCAACTATGAGGTGGATTAAGCCATACTCCAACACGCGGGCTCAGAGCAGATTGTTGGAGTGGTGTAAGGTTAGTGAGCAACCTTAATGTCAGATGTTATCAAGCCGCCCTAAGGCCTCCGACTAGGCTTAACGACTAACATCTAACGACGTCAGCCGGGACCAACTGCTTAAAGTGCCTTCCAAAGCACGGAGATGCCCGAAATACACATCACTAAATTTTCGGTCAGGTGGTCACCCATTTCCGACCCGGCGTGTGTTGCTTTACAACAGCGATCGTCGCCGATCACTGTCACAACTGCGCCACGGGCACCTCACCAAGGAAATCAATAATGGAGGCCAATGTTCAACAGTGGACGTCATACTGCCGTTGATGATTATCAACGGTAGTATGACGTCCACCATAATCGTAGCCAGTCTACTGCCATTGAGCCAGACCTTTAAAAACTATCACATAGAATAATGCGACTAGACACACGGTAGATGTTTATCTCAATATGGGGTTCAGCACTTCAGTAGCGACTGCGCTGGCCATCAGTCGCCGGAGGGAGTGCATTATTAATGTGCGGTACGAACCGTCCGATACTGGCGCTAGTGCAGTGTATCATTCGATAAAGCGGTAATAGTTTTGCTACTAAGATATTGAATACTGGCCTGAGCTTCCCTTTATTCTTTAGTATACAAAAAATGTAGTTCTCAGAGACAGAGGCACTCTTATTTCGGGTCTTGAATTTCAACGCCTATCTCATCACAACTTTGTTCATCGTACAAAAGCACACAAAAATACAACACTAACTTTCGATTCGAGGGTTTCGGTGAATGCAAGTTGCTTTTTAACTATGGAAATCTGTGGCCTATGTTTAACATTGGAAGTCATTCAGCTGATGGTGATGATGAAATTTCGTTTTGGATCAGTAAGCGTAGCATAGCATCAGCAATCGTAGCCGTTCTACTGTCACCCAATGGTGACTGGATGATCAATGGCTTAATAGCCATGTATACACCTTTAAAAACTATCAGATAGAGTGTATAGAATAATGCGACTGGACACACGGTAGATGTTTATCTCAATATGGGGTTCAGCACTTCAGTAGCGACTGCGCTGGCCATCAGTCGCCGGAGGGAGTGCATTATTAATGTGCGGTACGAACCGTCCGATACTGGTGCTAGTGCGGTGTATCATTAGATGAAGCGGTAATAGTTTTGCTGCTAAGATATTGAATACTGTTCTTAGTTTCCCTTTATTATTTAGTAAAATAAAATCTGTAGTTCTAAAAGACAGAGGTACTGTTATTTAGGGTCTTGAATTTAAATGCCTATCTCATCATAACTTTGTTCATCGTACAAAAGCACACAAAAATACAACACTAATTTTCGTGTCGAGGGTTTTCGCGGATGCAGGTTGCCTCATAACTATGAAAATCTGTGGCCTATGTTTAACATTGGAAGTTATTTGGCTGTTGATGATGGTGATGAAATTTCGTTTAGGATCAGTAAGCAAAGCAAAACACCAGCAATCGTAGCCAGTCCACTGCCATTGAATCAAACCTTTAAGAACTATCACATAGAATAATGCGACTAGACACACAGTAGATGTTTATCTCAATATGGGGTTCAGCACTTCAGTAGCGACTGCGCTGGCCATCAGTCGCCGGAGGGAGTGCATTATTAATGTGCGGTACGAACCGTCCGATACTGGTGCTAGTGCAGTGTATCATTCGATGAAGCGGTAATAGTTTTGCTGCTAAGATATTGAATACTTGCCTTAGGTTTTCTTCATTCTTTAGTGCGTAAAAAATGTAGTTCTAAAAGACAGAGGCACTCTTACTTCGGGTCTTAATTAAAATGCCAATCTCATCATAACTTTGTTCATCGTACAAAAGCACACAAAAATACAACACGAACTTTCGTGTCAAGGGTTTCGGTGGATGCAGGTTGCCTTATAACTATGAAAATCTGTGGCCTATGTTTAACATTGAACGTCATTCAGCTGATGATGATGATGAAATTTGGTTTTGGATCAGTAAGCGTAGCTTAGCACCAGCAATCGTAGCCGTTCCACTGCCATTGAGCCAGACCTTTATAAACTATCATATAGTATAATGCGACTAGACACACGGTAGATGTTTATCTCAATATGGGGTTCAGCACTTCAGTAGCTACTGCGCTGGCCATCAGTCGCCGGAGGGAGTGCATTATTAATGTGCGGTACGAACCATCCGATACTGGCGCTAGTGCAGCGTATCATTCGATAAAGCGGTAATAGTTTTGCTGCTAAGATATTGAATACTGTTCGTAGCTTCCCTTTATTCTTTGGTATATAAAAAATGTAGTTCTAAAAGACAGAGGCACTCTTATTTCGGGTCTTGATATAAATGCCTACCTCATCATAACTTTGTTCATCGTACAAAAGCACACAAAAATACAACACTAACTGCCGTGTCCAGGGTTTTCGATGGATGCAGGTTGCCTTATAACTATAAAAATCTGTAGCCTATGTTTAACATTACAACGGCTGATGATGATGATGATGAAATTCTATTTAGGATCAGTGGCGTAGCTTAACATCAGCAATCGTAGCCGTTCCACTGTCATCCAATAGCCATGTAAACACCTTTAAAAACTATCAGATAGAATGTATAGTATAATGCGACTAGACAGTAGACACACGGTAGATGTTTATCTCAATATAGGGTTCAGCACTTCAGTAGCGCTGCGCTGGCCATCAGTCGCCGGAGGGAGTGCATTATTAATGTGCGGTACGAACCGTCCGATACTGGCGCTAGTGCAGTGTATCATTCGATGAAGCGGTAATAGTTTTGCTGCTAAGATATTGAATACTGGTCTTACCTTCCCTATATTCTTTAGGTTTAAAAAACATTAATAAGTAGTTCTCAAATATACAGGCAGTCATATTTCCGGGTATTGAATTTACATGCCTATTTTATCACAACTTTCCTCATCTCTTTATGTGTAATAATCCTGTGTTTTTCAATTCGTATCATTTTGGATAGTGAAGTTTAGTCTGCACACATGCCATACGCCACAGCCACAAAACGCCGCCAACGGCGTTTTGACTAAATTACGTTATAATTTATTTACATTGAACTATATAACTTTATTCATTCTTTGCCGAAAAGGCATTCTCTACCAGTCAACCATAAGGCTGAGCAGAATAGAACAGTATTAGGCCCTATTATACTTTTCTGCTCAGCCCTATGGTTGACTGGTAGAGAATACCTTATCCGCCTGCCATTTGCACTTATACATTTGTAATAAAATATAAAAATAAGTAAAACATCATCATCTTCTTCTCAGAACAGTTGCAATTTTTCGATCTGGTGGAAATATTAAAATTTTCTTAACGTCACATTTATTTAAGTACCTACAGTATATTTATTGTACCTATACATTTAGTATTATGGCATTCATGTCTATTATTGAGAGTACTTTGTATCAGGTCTATTTGAATAAACTTATTTAGAATTTTGAATGAAAAAGCCGCTTCTCTATTCGTAAAGCTCTCCGGCCTTTTTTTTTTTTTTTTTTTTTTTTTTTTTTCGTGGGGAAATCCTCATGGATACCTCGCTGCCCGGGGGGACGACGAGGTTATGTCGGACTCCTACCGACTAAAACCCCACGGCACTCGACCGTGGCACTTTGGCGGCGAAGCTGGATCCTACCGTAAGTAATGCCGCACTGCTCCGCCGCCAGTGCTAGCCCCTAATGGGGCCCCCTCCAACCGACCCCCCAACGAAGGGGGGAGGCCACGAAAGCGCCTGGAGTACGCAGGCACTTTCGCCGTCTCGGTGGACGCCGTGCAATGCAAGCCAGAGCACCCCCGCACTCCGGCCCGCTGGCACCCACTGTTCGCAGACCCTACTGGGCCCGCAACCACGAGCCACCCAAAGGGCGGCTCCGCTGCCGTAACCGGCGGTACGGCCCCGCCGGGCCGCGATGCACAGGGGGGATCAGCCTCGGATTACTGGCCCCCACCAACCGGTTGTGCGCCGCGGCCCCAACCACGCGCCTCAAGGCGCCTGCAGGCCCCACTGGCCCCGCAGCCCCACGTCGCCCTTGCGGGCCGCAGCGGGTGGGTTCCCAGTCCACCACACTGCCACGCCTGGGTTCTCTTCGCTTCCCGGTGGTTCCCCTATCACCGGTACTAGGCCCCCTCGCCACGCCGAGGCGAGAACCCATGAGGGGGAAAGCTCTCCGGCCTTGCGCAAACTCCTGCAGCTGAACAGATAGTAATTATTTTAAATGCACCGGCATTCGAATGCTCCTGTGTCAGTTCAAGTTTATTGTGTTTATTTTGTGTTCTCTTTAAAGGGCGTATTTAGTTAGAACTTTGTGCAGTACCCATTTATAAATGGTCAAAATAAACAAATTATTTTAAACGATGAACTTTTATGGTGAGTGTAAAGATAATAAAATGTTAGTAGTTTTCGTAACTTATCCAAAAAAAAAAAACAAGCAACTTGGATAACAGCGGTAGGTCCATCCTTCATAACTTCTACGTTAAAAAAATGGCTTGGCGAAATGTGGGCTTCTGAATGTCCCGCTCACCATGACATCATCAGCGTGCTTCTGACTACTCAGTTTGGGATATAGTCGTGTGCGTTTGTTGTTATAATGCTTATCTAAATTGCAATTGCAGAAACAATGAGACCTGTTGTATATTAAATATTATATATAATATTATATATAATATTATAATAAAAAAGAGGTAGATAGGTTACTTGTGGCTCCCGAAATCAGAACTTCAGTGCACCTGAGCAAAGCATTGACAGTTTGAGACGACACAGTGATAGTTTGCAACGACACTGCGCAACATGTATCCGTCTCTTTTCTGCTCTAGTCAATGATCATACTATATTGTTCACACGCTTACAAGTACCTAAACGGGGACAATTTTTAACTTCGCATTAGTACTGACATCACCTATCTACCTCTTTTTTATTTTAATATCATTGGCAAAAGCTGTATAAAAGCTATCTAGCAAATCTCGCTACCGTTTAACACACCTAGATATATGCCGCAGTTAAATTGATGCGGTCAGTGCAGATTAATCTGCAGCAATACATATTATTACACTAATGAAATTAGTGCTCTATTACACGGTGCTATAAATTCCCTATGCAATGATAGAAGCCATTTGATTTATACGAGCAATCAGGCGCGGATCCACCTTTGTGGGCATTGTGGGCATGCCCACAAGCCTAATTTGCCTGCTCTCTATATGTCTTATGATCTATTGATAAGATCGATAGGCTGATGATAAAATCTGCTGACTGATGAGCATTTATAAAATCGAGCGTGATTTGGAACACAGCCGCTCCACTAAAACGCCGCCGTTAACTTAATTTTTTGGTTAATTTAATTGTTTTATTCAATATTTTGGTGGCTGTGCCCACAACCTATTTTGGTGGCCGTGCCCACAACCTTTTCTGGTGACTGTGCCCACAACCTTTTTTGAGGGCTGGATCCGCGCCTGCGAGCAATTGCAAGTAATCCATTCCGAAGCCACGAGCATTAAGCACACCAGTAGGGCGATTCGGAACCGAGTTATCCTACGATTCAGTAATTTTCATTAAATTTCAAATCCATTTTTAAAATGGTGTCTGTATTATTCACACTGATTGTTGCTGTCATGCTGAACGGAACATTTGAACGGAATTTGAACCCAACGTGGTAAGGCCGGAGCCTACCGCTGTTATCCGGGTTGCTTGGGTTTTGTATCGGTGTTTTCCATCACCGAAAGTTAGCCGCAAATTGTACAATGAACACAAAGTAGATGTGTTCCGGCAGGATTCGATCTTGGGACCATCGGGTTCCAAGCCAGAGTGTTTAAGCACAGGTTTAAGCCAGAATCGGCTATAACATACATTAAATTCATGAACTTTCGCTAAACAAGCGATTGACTAAAAACAAATGAAAGTTACCGAATCGTACGATAACTCGGTTGTGAATCGCTACCCAGCTAAGTAATCTGTGTGGATTATTTGCCAATACCACGTAATTGTACCTTGTTTAGCAATTTCCGAATGTTATTAAACTGGATACATTTTATGTTCACCTGGATATGGAAATGTGAAATTGACATTTCAATTTATGAATTTATACGCAATAAAGTTTAATGACGCTGGTTTTATCTGTCGTATGATTTCATTATTTTTTAGTATTGACAATTTTGACGTGAATGTTACTGCGTAACGAGAGGGCATAATTGGAGAGTGAAAATTAATCGCGAAACATACCCACTCGTACGTTTTGGGCCGCTTTTTATAGTTAAGTACCTTCGCTAAGGAATCGCACCAGCACTCAAATAAATTAGATAGTGTTTTGCAAGTACTTATGCATCGCAGAATCTCGTGTTGTGGCTTTTTTCAATATTGTTATCATAACGTCATTATTAAATAATAAAAGTAAAAAAATAATAAAAATCTGTAGTCCACATTGCATGCCGTAGCAGCCTATAATTAAGACGACACCTAACTTTAAGTCCTAATGTCTGAAAATTATCAAAATTGTATGTGTGTTTGTGTTGTTGGTTGTTCTAATGAATAAAATAAACAAATTATTAAAAAACAGTCAACACTTTTAAAATTACTAATACTACCTAGCTAGTACTTTTTTGTACAAATAGGTCCCGTTTCTACAAATAGTTGTTCGTATACCTTTAAATTATGGCTATTAATTTTGAAATGCAGTAGAATTTGTTTCTGAGAACTATCTGTAGAGCTTTAAGACAATCTGACGATAGGCGTATATTACGATTAGCTTGAAACAGCTGATTGATGATACTAGATTAACAGACTTCTAATCTACCTTTACTTAATAGATGACCTGGTATCTCAAAACTAATGGAATTTACGACAGCACGATACTATCGACTGGTATCATTTGCCTTTTCGAATAATGAAGAAATCTTCGCTTGGCATTTAGGTAGGCGAATGACGTCATACTGTGACGTCAGCAAGCAATCACTTTCGAGGTTTTCGTAAGCTGAGTTAGTACTTATTTACTGTTTATTATTCGCATAAGTCTGTTTTATGCCAATATTTGGTGCCGCGTGGGAAGGCCTAAGGCAATTTACATATCTGTTCAATGAACAAGTAATTGTCAAAGTTTTCATTCAAACCTAAGCTAAAACGATTACAAATCTGGGACATCTTGACACAATATCTTACAAAATCAGGAGAGATCACAGAATAAAAAGACAAAGACCTATTAATACACACTTTAAAAAACAAAAAGAGGAAGTTACGGCGCTTGCGTACCACGCATTGCAATACAAAATCAGGTCCAATGGACCTCCTTTCAAGCCAACAAGACAGCGGCTCGTTTACCTAAGCATCATTTATACATCATTGTCAACGTATCTACTTCATTTTGTTCTAATCAAATAAATATATTAAACGAATGCACTCAACGTGACGTCATGCACCCGCCCAATGTTTCGTCTCTCAAAAACGCAACACCAAACTCGACCAAACAGAATTATCACTAGTTACACAAACAGTTCCCCTACATGGAGTCGCACAAATCAATTTTGGCGATTCGTTTGTACACACGGCATGTTTAAACTGAGGGTGGCCTAATGGAGACACACGCATTAAACTGGGGCTCGTGCTGCGACAACATTGACACAGGCCGGGGGGGCTAATTAGTTTAAGCCTGTGGCTGGGCGCCCTGGAGATCTAACTAGCTTATAGAGTGGCTGGAAGAGATAGCAATGTCAAAGAGGCAGTGTTTTGCCGTCGATAATTGAGCAGTGCGTAGCAGTGCGCATTAAATCGCATTGATCATAATTTATTTCATAAAAAAATCTACATTATTCATCCGTCATCGAGTTGGGTGTCATACACTTCGTTGCCAGAACATGCGCCCAGCCAATTCCAAATTAGGTTCGCATATCCATTCACGTTTTTGTTAAGTGCGTCGAACGAAATAATCAGAATAAAAACGATTTAACCAGGGGTTACTTTGAGTGTTAGCCATATTTGCCAACCATACTCAAGTATGCACACATTCAGTTCAACACTAGTTCCGCTCCTAGCCGTCATCAGTCACAATTAAGGGAATCAGCCTTGGTAGCTAAATTGAACAAAACCAATAATGATTTGCTAATCTTATTTCTTTGTATATTGCAATTCTCCGTCGAAAATTTAGCTGATTTTTCAAGACAGCCTGGGGTATAGTCGCCTTGAAAATATTTTTATCGAAAAGGCCTATCCAGTAAGAACACAATCTTGGTGCAACTGTCCACGGGGGCGCCGCCAGTGCCTTTTACATTTTAACCAGGGATCAAAAGCAGCGGTTATTACAATTTCGTCATATTAACGTAATACGTAAGTAATTTCATTTCATGTCTGTTGGTGGTTCCGTATGTTTCCATTCGTTAATTCAGTTTAATTAATTCCCTGCCGCAAACAAATTGAATTAACCACGTGGACAGATTTCCATTACGACGGATAATTGGCTACTGTTTCCGTTATTGGACTAAATTTCATTTAGGTACTAACAGAAACGTATCTATTTACTAAAACATACCTAGGTTAAAAACTTTTTTGAGCACGGAAAAGTACTAAAGTCGCCAGAATAGCCTTGATAAAGGTTAAGTTGCAGCTGCAACCAGCTGGAACAAAGAATAAGCAGGTTGAATGCTTACTTACTACTTGATGACAAACGAAGCATGGGACGCCAAAAACATGAAGTGAAGGAACGAGCCTTCCGCTCACCCCATTGCTCGGTAGAGCTGTCCTTTACAGCTACCGCTGATGACCTGACCTATACCTTGTACTAACAGCTAGTCAATTAATAAAAAAAATGCCGCTGAGTTTCGAGAAATACAGGCAGCCTTAACCCGAGAAAGCGTTTTTGTTCTGTTTAGATCAGTCTCGCCTAAGTTCTTTTGGTTTCCTGGCGGTTCCTCCTTCCACCGGTACTAAGACCCCGCCACAACAAGGCGAGAACCTATGAGGGTGAATATGCTTAAAATTTAGTCAACCAATACTGAGCTATGAGTACCTATATTCTGTGTAATCTTTAAATTCAGCATGCTAACGCAAAAGGATGCACTTTTTCAAGAAGACGTGTGTTCTTGGTACTCGTATCTTGACTTCATTCCATTTGCAACTTCGCACCAAAACAAAAGTGTAAAATACATCACACTTTCTTACACTCGCTAAGTAGGTAAGTGAATCCGTCTGAAGCGAGCCTCGCGAGAGAAGCCGACGCTAATGCAGCCACTCACAGCCGCAGACGAATAAATAAAACATGGGTATGATGCACCCCGAGCCGCGGGTGCACCCGGCACCGTACACCCGGAACCTTATCAAATATTTAGCTGTTTTCATATTACGCCGCGGACTTCGGAGCAGAGATGTAAGGTGTAGTCGGGAATTAAAAATATCTATATTCAAATCGACATGACAAACCTTAGAATTAATCAGGTATTTAGTTTCTTCATTTGTTAATAAAAACTTACTTTGACTCTTCCGTCAACAGCTAACAGTTTTTCAGCTAACATACCTACAACTTTTGATTGTGTGCCTAACAAAACAACAATATAAGTTCATTCAGTTGACAATATAAGGATTAAATCCTCTTCAACCACATTATGAACATACATAATTATAACACAGGCTGTGACTCTACCACCGCCAACGAAAGGTTTTGCTTCTCCCAAAACCCCTGACAAGAAAGTCTACTACTTTTTTAGAACATAGTTCATGAATTACATTTTTTTAGACAATACAACAGAGTCATACATCTTAAACATTATTTGAAGATAGAAATATAATAAGAACAGCTCTGTTCTTCAAGAATTCTTTCAAATCGTCAAATTGGTGTCGGACAAATGGTTTCTAAGCTAAGAGGAACCGGTAGCATATTACTAATACCTCATAAACATACGAAATTTCGTAAATAAAAGTCAAAGAAGACAACAGGCACGCCTGAATAAATTAATAAGGGTGATTATGAAACGTAAAAAATGACAGTATTTTTTTATAAACGTTACATATCTCCCGTAATAAAATAAACAAAACGACCTAATTTACTCGTTACGGTAATTAATTACGGCATAAACCGTAACAGTAGCGGTTGCCGGTTTTGTTACAATCTCTAAGCTCCTTTTAATTTTGGGTAGATAATGTCGCTGTTATTTTCTGTTTACCTCATGTAAAAGGGAACATTTTCATTTAATCTTCTATGTAATTGTTTTGTATCTCTCTTGGCAGACGACTCTTTTTATCGTACAATATTATGGTCTATGCATTTTAGGCAGAAATAAGCACATACACAAGATAAGATTAGCTCTATAATGTGAATGTACAAAATTTCATGATCGGATATTGATGCATTCAAGCAATCTAAGGATGAGGTCAGTTTTAGAAATAAAGTTCTAAAATACGCTTAAGCTTTAACTGACAATTTATGGATGCTGGTTGCCTGAAATAAATCCTCTTTTAAGTTTTCTAATAGATGACAAACCCGCTATTAAAATTCCATGCCCAGATTTCTGTCACGCAAATGGTTTTTGAGCATAGGTCCATGCGCCGGAACGTTTGTGCTCAAATGTCTTTGAAGCAAGTGTTCCAGAACCATATCGAGCATATCAATCATCATTTTATGAGTCCACAACATTCCACTGAAGGACACAAGCCTCCCTTCGTCATCCACCGCGCCCTATCGCGAGCTATCATTGCTCACCTTCCTAAAGGGCCTTGACACTATCCTTGCTTAGACGACGTTTCAACTCCAAAGCCCCAACGGTTTTCGAATCATTTAAACAAAGAAAATGCACGTCAGTTTATATTATATTTATAATTTTACTTGCTATAGGCATTATAGTACTTAGTGTAAGAAATAAGTCATTAAAAAGTCTACTAAGAACTTGTACTATCAATCACTGACTATCAAAAATCAGAAGAGATTGTCTTTCAATTTGGAACAAAATCACCCAAACAGCTGCAAAAAACCTTAATCTTATCGCAGTATCCTTACAAAACAACTGAGACAAGCTGCTTTCTGCAAATTCGATTTTGATGCGCCCCATCAAAAAGTAATTTCCCATGAAAACAAGAAAATTTCTAATTCTTACCAATCTAAATCCAATTACTTCCACCCTATGCTCGAAGAAGCGTGATACCAATCTATAAGTCAGCCGAATTGTGTATACGTCTAATGGCTTGGGGGATGTAGCAACTGGTGGTATCTATAAATATCCAGGGTTACACCGTTCGACACTTTGTCACGCGATGTGTCGTCGCTTTTTGTCTGTGACATAAAGGGTACTTAGAATAAAAAGTTTTCCAACCTTTTATTTTGGAAATATATATTTTTTGGACCTACCTAGGGGTAACATGATTGAAAATATTTTTCAATCATGTTATGCGTACGCTTGTACTCGTACATCTTGGTTAAACAGCCCTCTGTCACACGTCAAATGTACCATGGCAGTTGGAAAATTATCTGTACATTGGGTTCACTAATGTTTGACCAAAAAACGTTTAACAAATGATCATTTGACAAACAACGTTTCACCAAATATTCATTTGGCAAACGAGACATTTGACAAAAGTATCATCTTACAAAAACTCATTTAACAAATGATCATTTAGCAAACATTTCATTTGTTAAATGTTACAACTAACAAAAAATCAATTGACCTATTTTTATTTCACCAAATAATACGTTTCACATTTGTCCAAATGTGATGATTCTAGATGGCGCTCTTAAAGTTGTGCCTAGTACTTTTACCCAGTTATATACAATACTCGGAAATATATTCTCGGACGACAATAAGACATTTCCACTGGTATTTTGCCTTTGTTCCCACAAAGATAAAAGAACATTATGACATGATGTTCGAAATGCCGATGGAATATGGGGCAAAAAATAACATTGTAATCAAGCCAAAAGTATGCGTTTTAAATTTTGAGAAAGCCGCCATCTTAAGTTTGAGGTCAAACTTTGAAGAAACATTTCTGCATGGATGCAACTTTCATTTGGGGCAAATTATTTACAGGTAAGCTACAAAATAAGATAGAAGGCATGCAGTCATAGGAATACCTTTCAACTAAAATACCTACGTTTAGCACCTCGAAAATCAAAATACATAATGCCATTGTTATAAATACCGATGGTTTGAATACCGATGTTAAAGTAACCAAATGGACGATATTCCGAATGCCAAAATGACGAAATGCAATGCAGGCAAATCGTTTTTGGGTTTGAAAAAAAATATAACCACGAAGGCTTAAGGCGGGAGCTACGCTTCGCTCTGCTCCCGCTTTAAACCTTCTAACCTAATCTATCCGAGTCGGTTTTGCCCTGACTCTAGTATAGGGCAGACAAGTATCACGACAAGTCAGCGTTTACCCATTTCTTCTTGACATACCGTTTTTCTTCAAACCAATAAAACGACATGCCCGCTCACACTCTTCGGTAATTTGAGCTTCGGGATTTAAAAACTAATCATTTGTCAAACGTTTTTTTGGCCAAACGTAGTTTTATCAGATGATAAAAGTCAAAGTCAAAGCATTTATTCGCAAACTAAGTGTAACATAATAGCTGGAAGATACATAATAGGTTCTGATAACTTAGTCGCCCTTTTCGAGCACAGCAAAATTAGTATTATCATAAAATAAAATTAAACTTCTTTAGAAGTTTAATAGGTAATTTCAATAATTACTTACAGGTAATTTTTAACATAATTATTTATATTTTTGGTTATATTAACATTGTTGTAGTACCTAAGCTTATATAATAAATTAGAAAAAACAAAACAAACAAAAAAAAAAAAAAAACACTACAAAAGTTAAAAATGTCACTAAAAAAATACAATTTAAATGTTTCTGACAAGAATAACATCCATGAATTAAAAATAATTAATTACAAAATTGCAACACAATATAATATACAAAAATAATTACCTTACTATTTATCATTATGTTGATGTTATTCCCTACTTATTCCCAACCCTAATTTGCCAGTACGAGTTTCAGATTTCAAATGTAAAAGTTAGCATTAAATTCATTTGTTATATGGTATGTATTTATTATGTGTAAAGTATTCATCGATGGAGTAGAAACTGTTTTGAATCAGAAAATCTTTAAGTTTGCTCCTAAATATATTCAATTTATTTTCGTTTTTTATTTGTAATGGAAGTTTGTTAAATATTTTTACACACATGTGAAACGGGCTATTACTTAGCATTTTTATTCTCGCTGTTGGTTGAAGTAATTTGTTTTTACTGCGAGTGTTAATATTGTGTGCTTTGCTAACCTTCGGAAAATGTTCAATATTATTAAAAACGAATAAACAAATATCAAATAAATAAATAGAGGGTAAAGTCAGCATTTTATATTTTTTAAAGAAAGGACGGCAACTTTGGGTATTATCTATATTAGCAATAATCCGGACACACTTTTTCTGCATTATAAATAGCTCGATCATATCTACGCTATTTCCCCATAATGCCACACCATACCTTGCAGTGCAGTTTCAAGATTGGTGCTGTTTTTAATTTGAAAAAGGGCGTACGTGAATTTCGAAAGTTTTGACTTAACTAGTGCTACATGAGTTTTCCAGTTTATGTTGGTGTCTATTGTAATTCCAAGGAGATTAAACGTACTGACCTCTGTTAAAGTGTTATTATTGAAAGAAATATTAAGATTAATTGCAGGTTTCATGTATGGGCGGAATTGGATAATTTTACTTTTGTCACAGTTAATATCCAAATTATGGTCTTTAAGCCATTCTAATATATTGTTCAACGTCTGAACGACTAGTGTATTTGGGTTATTGCGGTCATTTAAATTAAACAGAATAGAAATGTCATCTGCAAATAAGACTGGTAGAGTTACGGTTTTGTCTAATATTTTCGGTAAATCATTAATATATAATAAAAATAAAATGCATCCTAAAACACTGCCTTGTGGTATCGAACCTGTTAAAATTGTTTCCATAGATCTGACTGTCTGTATTTCATTAGTGTTTTTAATATGGTGCTCTATTTGGACTATTTGTTTCCTGTGATGAAGGTACGACTTAAACCAGTTATAGGCAGGGCCGCGAATGCCTGAGCCATATAATTTGGTGAGAAGTATTGAATAAGAAACTTTATCATACGCTTTGGACATATCCAACAGTAGGCCTAACGTAGTCTTTTTGTCATTAATGTGCTGGAGGGCTGATTGGATATATTTGTATACTGCCAATGTAGTGGACCTTGATTTCCTAAATCCATTTTGACAGTCATCAAAGATATTGTTACTTTCCAAAAATGCATATAACTGGTTGCACATAGCTTTTTCAAATATTTTTGAAAACGTTGGAAGCAGCGCTATAGGTCTATAATTATTAGGAATCAGTTTATCGTCTTTTTTATGGACTGGAGTTATTATCGCTATTTTGAGTAAGTCAGGGAATATGCCATCTCGAAAACTTTGATTTATTAATTGTGTGAGCGGAAAAGCTAGTTCCTCCGCACATTGTTTTATTAGAATAGGAGGGATTTCATCTATACCGCAACTGTGTTTATTCTTTATTGATTTTATAATCTGGAGGGTTTCTTGCTGGTTAAGTGGACGTAAGTACATTGAATTCAAAATACAGTTGTTAAGTGTACATTTTGTGAAACGTTTTTTTGTAAAATGAAAATTTAAGAGTTGATCATTTGGTCAAGTGAGTCATTTGTGAAATGATTATTTGTAAAATGATCAATTGGCCAACCGTCTTTTTGCCAAACGTTGTTTGTCAAATGTAATTTTGCCAGATGTCTTTTGGTCAAATGGCAGGACCCCACTGCATTGGCATGAAAGAAAGTATACACACTTGACCTGCGACCTACTGTACATTATGTGTCAGCTTCCCGTAGGTCATTGCTGTAAGTATTTGTTAGTTTGTGCAAGAACGATTTAAATAAGTTTCTTATCTTGTACTTTTGGATTATTTCTTGTCTTTATAATAATACTAGCAGCCGCCCGCGACTTCGTCCGCGTGGACTAAAGTAAAAATAACGTATTTTTTTATAAATTGTGGCCTAAGTCATATTCAAAATTAAATGTATAAGCAACATTATTGTAAAGTTTCATTAAAATCCATTCAGTAGTTTTAACGCGAAAGAGCAACACGGCACATCCACACATACAAACTTTCGCATTTATAATATTAGTAGGATCTTCCGACATTCATTTCGCGCAAGCATTAGCGAGGTGCAGAGAACAGACATGAATTTAAAGGCTAGAAACAATTCGAACAAACACCAGCACAAACTACAGGGTGTAATTATCGCCGCAACTAAAACATGGTGTCGAACTGCTGTATTACGTGCCTGCAAGCCTTAATTACTGCACACAAGATACGAGATACAGACAAAGCGAATTTACAGCTGTTTGTTCATAGACGCAGAAATTATAATGGCAAGTTTATGGTAGAGATCTTATATACGCGTATTTTTTTATGCTGACGATGACATAATCTCACAGAATTAACACACCACCCACCAAATTGTACACATACATCACATTGGGTATCTGAAGATAATTTCTTCCATTACGGGTTTGTGAATGATGTCGGTGGTCTGTAGACTTTAATTAGGGTCATTCAGTAATCTATGGGTTTGGGAGAATAAGGTAGGTACCTTTCTTTTACCGCCAAAACGATTTCTACATAGCCCGATGCTTGACTATGTTATGGATGTACAATCGGAGGACTTAATGCCCCCGATTGTACATTTCTTTGTCCGATAAAGAATAAGTAAATGAAAATACAAAACTATAATAATATACAGAACGTCCAGTTGTAAACGGTAAAGTTAGAGGCTTAGTACAGTCGGCCACCGCAAAACTGTGGTTACTGCCCGCGGCGTGCAAGGCTACCAAAGAGGATTTGGCGTCCAAATAGACGACCGCTGAATATTCCTTGTTCAATTCTAACACGTTTATAATCACTATAATAGAAATAGATTTTTGTTTAGGCAGAGATTTATTTCTTAGTTCTGTTTTTAACTTATTTCTTGCAAATCGTTTTTCTGCTGTAAATTGTATATTTATACATTGCAAGTGCCTCATTGTGTGCGATGAGTACATCAATATAAGGTCTTAAACATTAAGTCAAACATTAGTTTGAAATGTATTGTCAGCGTTTTTCTAAATTATCTTTCAAAAAATTGCTGATTTTGACAGCCATTCCAACCTATCAGCATTGTGTCCTGTTCCAAACCATTAAAACACAAGAGTTGCTAGCAAATAATAAAAGCTATGTTGCTCCCATGGTTCAAGACTATAACTGACAAAGCAACATAGATTGATAGTTCGTGGTGATATCAAAGAATTATGGCTGTCACTAATTCATTTCATTCCCTATCTTTGTTTTAATGGAATTCTAAAAAAGTTTGTTACTCTGTGATTTATTATACCCAGCGCCCCTTTTAACTTGCGATAAGAAAGTAATAGAGGAAGCGGTATCGTGATCTTTTAGGGTTAATTATTTTTCAATAAACTACCAGTAATAACTTTTAATAAAAGTAATGGAACAATGAATGGGGTTTTTATTCGAATTGTACGAAGTATAAAGATACCAGTATTTATGACGGAGATAACAGAACGATCCAGTAACGAAGTTGCCGACATTTTTAGTATAGCAGTTGGGAAAGTTAAGATAACACTCGTTGAAATAAGTAGTCGTTTAGGACAAAGGAAACATTATATGACGTGAACTATTTTTGTATTCAAAAACCTCAGCTCCTATCTGGTTTCCTTCTTTTATTAGATTTCAAAACTGTTTCGGACATAAAGAACTTATAAATAAAGAGCTTATAATAAAGAGCTATAATTATAGTTCTAAATGAACCATTCGATGACAAAAGCAGAGTGGGTCGCCCATCAGGAACGTAGACTGATGGCATCACAAAAGTCACAGGGTTTCTACAGCAGACTGCGTGAGGGAAACTGTGCGGAGGCACATGGGGTTCAACAGTAGGACGCGGACGTCGTGTGGCTGCTGATTCAGTGTGTATCATGTGGCAATGTGTCAGTTTTCCCAGAGTACTACTAAGAGAGGCTTCTAAGAGCGGCTACCGTTTTGCGAAAACCAGCATCTACTACAAATCATGTAGATATGTGTTCCACGCTCATGTCCGCTTGTGACGTCCGGGATAAAGCAGGTAAAAGCATTTATAGCGTTAAAATTAGCGTGTTGCGTGTTTTTTTGTAATTTGAGTTACAAGACATTTACAAGAATTACAAGACAAATAAAAAAAAACTCCATCCAAATTATCGCACTACTCAGAGGCGACGACTAAAAGTTTGCATGTTGTAAATTACAATTACGTTCAAGAAGACCCAATGTTCGACACCTCGCGTTTCAAAAATAAACCCTCAGACACACCGTAGTGAAATGAATCACGCGCACACCCCCGCACTTCCTCGCATTCACACGCCTCTAGTGTTGCTCGTGAAACCTTTATCGATAATAATTAGTAATGAAAGCCTTTTCAAGCCACCCAAGCAAGGTGCACGGATGACCTTATTAAGATCGCAAGGTCTCGGTGGATGCAGGCCGCCTACAACCGGCCGCTCTGGAAATCTGTGGGGGAGGTCTACTCGTATGTTCAGCAGTGGACGTCGTGCGGCTACTGATGACTTGATGGCTTGACTTTAAAGCCTTTTCAACTGAAAGAATACTGCAACGGTAGACTCTATTTTTAATAGTAGTCTATGATGTTACCCTTGCACAAACCACATCATAAATATCAGGGATAACAGTAAAATCGCACATACAATCTAAAAAAGTCACCGGATTTCACTATCAAATTCATTCATTACGATTCTTTGTTTCGACGCATTCAAGCTTTGCAAATATTGACAGGGTTTCATTTTCACCCATTTTTTCTAATATTGTAATTACACCTAGTCTATCCCCTTCTATTCTTAGTCGCTAAGAGAACGCTAGTGAACAATCATATATGTCGATAAAATGCATTTGACCACCGAACAAAACTAAAACGTGTAATTAAGCGCAGCGCTCACGCAGCGGACACGCGGCGCGTCACTCTCGCCATAAACTCAGAGGAACACGCCTCCGTGACGCACCATGACACTTTTATGTCGCACCGAAACTAATGTGTGGATCTTGCACACGGGATGATGTTGCTGCAAAATTATTATGTATGGAAACTTTACATTTAAAAAGGTGACTTTGCAAAAAAAGGTAGGTAGGTACAATTACTTCGTCTCCGCGTACGTCTCAAACTATTGGAAAATATATTGCAGACGTGTCACTAGACCCTTCAAATTTGAAAATTCGATAGTAGGTATTAAAGTCCTGAGTCAAAAGTTTTTTTTATAGCATTTTCCATGCAGTATCTCTAACTAAAGATCCGGAAACCAGAAAAAGGCAGGCAGTCTTGGCATCAGGCAGGAATCGAACCCGCGTCTTTCGCAAACCGGGCGACTGCACTTTTAAACCATGGTCGTAGCAGCAATCATCAACTCTGTTAATGCTGACTGTACAGCCAGCTTTGTAATAAGTGCTTCAGCCAGACTTAATGTAATGTCACAACGACAGCACCAACCTAATACTGCTTTATTAAAAATCCAAAACGTACAAAATTAACAGAAGTAAGTATTTTTCGTACTTTAAAGTTTGGAGTTTGGTTGTTCCAAGCTGGACATAATCATGGAAAAAACATCTTGTCAGCAATGATGACTCAACACTCAACACTCAAATCGCAGCGAAATATATCATCAAACCTGTCAAGTTAGTCTCAAAAAAGAAACTGGAAATTGTGAAAAAATTCAAAATAAAACTAGCACCTCTATTATTTTTTTTAATTTGTTTATTCGAACACAAGCAGATATTTACAGAGGTACAACATATTCCTTATATTATTTGTTATCGCATTTGCACCGGCTCAGCTCTCCCAAAGTACTATACTCCCTAGATACCGCCAGAAGGGCATGCCGTGGGCGGGTAGTGAATCACTAAACGTTATTCCAAACAGCGACATACCGAAAACACAATTGCCAACATTGCGCAACACCACATTACGTACGTAAGTGTGAAAGAGAAAATAACAGCTATCACCGATAACCTAAGTTACTTAACTTAAAAGCAATGGTGATAAACTGCCAGCCCATTTAGGCTAACTAGGCAATCGGGAGATAACGCAAATAGACACCTAAGTTAGCTTTCTTGTTAACAACTCTACGGAACTCAACACATTGTGTGGCATTCTTATCTGGAAATGTATGGAGTTTAAGCAGTTACTAAACAAACAAACGGTTTGAATATAAAGTAAAATTTTCTAGGTACACATTTGGCATTCAATTTGATTGTATTTTTAGCCAATGTTTTAGCTAAAATAAAAGTTATTCAAACTCTCTTTCCAATACTGACTCTTACTTTGAATAGACTAACCCCCTTATTCATAAAATAAAAGCTTAAACAGCGCTACAACAACACGTTAACTTTTGTATTGCTTTGTTACTTTCAATCTTGTTGCTGCCGCCATTCGCGAGTAAGTGATAAAACACGGCAATTGCTTAAACTATGCTTTAAGGTTGCGTTCGTTTTTATGAATAAGGGGGTAAGAAGAAAACAAACATGAACAAAAACAAACAGTCGAATCGGAAACCTCCTCCATTCTAGAAGTCGGTTAAAAACAACATTATAAACTTAGTTATTTTTCAAAACTGATTAAAAATAGGTACTCTAACGTCTCAGGTGTACTTTAATAAAATGGTTTATTATGGGAAAACGTGAAAATATTGATGTGTATATCTGATACACATTATTCAGGTATGGTGAAAAAATATAATTTTATATTTATCCGCACAATTACAAGTAGCAATGCGAAACGTGGCCGCTACTTGAGCGACATAAGCAAGAGTTGCGTGTCACGGAGATGAATATGCTGCGCTGGATGTGTGGAATCACGCGGAAAGACCGTGTCAGGAACTCTCACATCCGCGGCAGCCTTCATGTTCGTGACATTGCCGACAAGCTTCAAGAGAGTCGCCTACGGTGGTACGGACACGTTTTACGGCAACCGGCAAGCTACGTGGGTAACAAATGTCTTGCCATGCCACCTCCGCCAGGCCCCCGCAAACGGGGTAGACCCAAAAAGTGCTGGTTTGACGTCGTGAGGGATGACATGCGTGCCAGTGGCCTCACAGAAAGGGACGCACAAGACCGGGCGAAGTGGAGGAGCTGATGTAGAAGAGCGGACCCCGGGCGCCGCAACGGCAGCAACCGGGATAATCGTTAGGATGATGATGGAATGCGAAGTTTGCATTTATATTTTGAATAAGCTAGTTGTCTGGTAACAACGGTCAATCGGCTCCTTTGCCTTGCAAATACACTATAAATTCTTCATTTAAATTTGAACGAATTTTATCTGGTTTTATAATTTTGCAATTAACTTGAATCATGAAAAGTGCCGCAGTAGATAAACATGTCAACTCTATGTAATTCCGAGTCACGGATCAACATATCCAGCAATGAAATGGACTATTTTAAATGAAAGACATTACATTACTTACCAATATCCATTACAAAAGTAATTAGTTACTAGCGTGGGAAAAATGTGTACGATCGTCATTTGGCGCACAACTCTTCATTTTGGCCCCCACACGGACAGACGAAACACTTACGGTTGGTGATAATGCACTTCGACCAGGTATTGTTTAGTGTTGCCAGCAACAAAGCTGGGCTCAGGGGCGGACTAAGGGACGAAACGATACTCGTATAAGCATTATCTGGTACGGTGGACGGCACATCACTCTACCCATTTCCGGCCTTTTTCTATTGCGAAGAAATGACATTTGGTAAAAGCGAGGGAAAAAACGAAAATGAGGTAACCTGATGTGCTGTTGGTTGTACATCTTCTATTCTATTTATTTAATGTTTCAGTTAACAAATTCATAAAATCTACAATTAAAACTGTAAGTACAACTTAACCCTAACCTGAGCGTAAACCATAGATAACAGAAATATAGGTATTCAAAAAAATACATAGAAAACCCAGAGACAGGGTATACAGGGTGGTGAACAAAACGGCAGTATGCACACTTTTATTCGTGCATTTATTCCAGTCCAGTATGCGCCAGTAAAAGCGTGCCGGATTGGGACCGTAACAGCCAACGAAACTATGATACGACTTGGCAAGCAAGATAAGCGCGCCCACCCAAAATACCTGCTAGTCTTACGAAAAGCGGCAAGGCTTTGAGTAACACTAAGGCTCCTTGGGAAAAGATACGTGTCTATTTTGCAACAATATTTAAAAAATACCTCTCTGAAGCTCATTTGGAAAAAATTGGTTCCTTTAAAACCCTTCTCCATCCATTCGAGGTCCGAAGTCCGGCCCTGGCTAGTTCGCTCATCTGCGCTCCTATTACGATCCATTGTGGGGCTGCTTGTAGGAAATTAAAATGCAGCATTGTCTGTCCTCGCGTGCCGTGTATTGTTCTATCGGCCGATACTGTGCGCCTTAAGCAAGCACTCTGCTATCTAAGGATATTAGGGTTAGGGAAAGTAGTCTTAAATTGTTATAATTTTTGATTGAAATTGCAAAAAAAAATATTCATTAATTAGAAATAAATACTTAAATTTGGTCTAACAAGCCGCCATAAAGCTTGAGGAGATTAAACGTTGCTCTCAACTAATAATCAACTAACCCCCGGATTTGCAAACGTCCATCAACGCCAAGCACGCGCTAACACTCATGCCCGTAAAATATTAATAGAACTGAAAGTGACAGCTATACTTCTAAGGGATGCCAAATGTTGATTTGCATCCAAATTAACAGTTATAGTATTTTTGTTATCCCAACTTGCTTCTAAATAACAAATCTTAGTCGCTTCAAAACTATCTTTGTTCGCAAGGTAACAAACTTCACAACCCGTTTGTAAAACAACTCAGGTTCACGAGTCAAAAATGTGGCCAGTAACAACAATTGAAATCAGTAACTCTTTCAGTTTTTTTTTTGTTCTTCCCAGGTGTTGTTTTTGGAAGTGTACCTAAAATCTGATGATAAGAAGTTTCAAATTCATCATCCAATCCCGTGGGTTGTGGTTACAAAATTAGGTACATGATTCAGTAACTTTCCCCTATAATGCTACAAAGTTACCGAGTGTAATTTTCCTCTAGGCCAACTTATGAAACACGACCCCTCTACTTAGGGCATCCAGCTGACCGGTTTTCCATCGGACATCTATACTTATAATAAATCTGTAGAGGCCAATTCTGTACATGAAATATATTTAAAAAATAACTAAGTATCAGGGGGTGATAAGGGATCGCTACTGATGCCAAAAATGCAATCAGTAAAATTTTTGTCTGTCTGTCTGCTGTATATTCGTTATAGAAACAAAACTACTCAACGGATTTTAACGAAATTTGGCACAGTTATTTTTCATACTCTTGGGCATGTTATAGTACCTATACTTTTCATTACGCTACGATCAATAGGAGCAGAGCAGTGAAGGGTAATATAATATAGCTTATGCATCTGAATAAGACATAGGCTACAATAAATAAAGATATATCACATTGCACGCGGACGAAGTCGCGGGTGGCTGCTAGTTTATGATACTTTTGAAATTAGTGACATTATTATTTGCTTCATTACCTGAATCACAAACAAGTCTTGTTTCTTATCCGAATTAAAATTAATTAATTTGATAGTTTGCAATACGGTCCTTTTGTGGACTACTAAAAATTTATTTTTAATTGTGTTAAAAGATAGTTACAAAACCCCTGAAATATCCAAAATCAAATCAAATCAAATCATTTATTCGTAAACATAGGTACATAAGGATGTCATCTAGCCCCAAAGTAAGATAATGAAAGCTTGTATTATAATCCCTGGTTCCCACCAGGATGACTGATATCCATACTTAGAGACTTTTGTTTTGTAGATACATACTTAACATACATAGAAAACACCCAGACCAGTACAAAAAGACATGTTCATACACACAAATGTGCTGTGCGGGGATCGAACCCGCGACCACAGGTGTAGTAGCCAACTCATGAACCATTACACCAAATCGGTCACCCGTTCAAGTTTACCGGATGGTTTTCAAAGAGAATTATACGAATAGATACAAAACTCTGCAAATATTCATTTGAAAAGCCAACTGATTTGCTATATCCGCTCTTCACTCTTATATTTGGTAACCCTGCTTCACTGTGCAAAAGTTTAAATTGTTCCCTAACTTTTTTCACTATCTTCGGTTCTGCACTCACTTTTTCCTATTTAAACTTTCCCGTTTTATTTTAAAATGCCTACTGCTGTAAGTTATTTTAAACTTTAACTGGGACCTTATTGTTTCGCATTTTAAGTTCAGATTCGATAAAACAACTTTGATAGAATCGATGTAGAGTCCGAATGCACTGTTATGAGATCATTTAAATCCAATGCTGTTTCTAAGTAAAGTCAATAACTTCTAAGTACTTGAAAATCACATAAAACTGGATATCTATCTACGGCTAGTTGTTCTTATTGGACATCCTTTTTAGTACATATTTTAATAGACAAAAGCTTTTAGAATCTTACTTAGGATATTCTAGTGTCACTTTATAGGATAAGACCTCGCTTTTCTTTCGGTATTCTGTATTATAATAAGACGTGAATTTCCATCGTTTGTATCACTTTGAGTGTAATAATATAAATATATTTGTTTCATTGACGTGGGGAACATCATATTTGTGTCATATTCAATTCGGTATAATTTCATTACAGTCTTGTCAAACAGTAAATCAGCCGATCGGACAAACTTAAATTTACACTTCAATTAAACATTTTCAACGGTACTTATTCAAATATCACAGGTAAGAACACTAATGGAACATGCAATTCGTATTCAAAATACTGCAAGTCTTCACTTATCACAACGAGGCCTCACCTGCAATCTAAATGTATGTCACCTACTCCAAGTAAAATCTTCTCAGTACTTACGGTTCTATAGCCCTTACTTCAGTAAAGAGCACTCGAATCGAACACATCACCGTCGAGAAGACTCTTCAACTCGCAAATCATTCCCGTTTATCTTCTCGCTCAAACATATAACCGCACTTCTCGGAAAGACAATTTAAATAAGTATTTATGGCGACCGCGCATTCTCCTAAAACAAAATTAACATAACCCTCACTTAGTCAAAACAATGGCGCACTCGTCATTTGTTTCCTGTTTGTTAAATGGAGAACTGCCCAAGGCGCAGCATACATTACGTGGAGCGGAATAAAATTTAAAATAAAGAGTCATAATTTTAACCCCCTTGACCCGCGCCACATACGTTACGTCCATAAAGTACGTCTGTGTTCGCAGCGCGTGTCTCACGAATAGGTTCTATCATATTTTCACATGAGATAAGACCGCGCAGTTCCATGTGTGAAGTACCGAGTTGTATTGCAATTTGTAAACACACCTTTGCCGTCAAAATTTCGCCGGTCGCCATGGCAACACCCTCTGCGGTTCTGCCGTGCGTTCAGAATTGTTTTGAAATTTTCGGCAGAGCTCGCTGTGCTGTTTAATCTCGTATTAAAACAATAAAATAGCTCAATACGGGCGCCGCCGCAGCTTTTGCAAAATATTCGCTGTGTGACGAGCGACTCGCAATTGTTTTTCGAGTCATTCCCCTGTGGATTACGCCGGTTGATGTTGCAGGGACTATAATTTTCAGTTTTTGTTACTTTCTGTTTTACGCATGCCCACATGTTGTAATTTATTTTATTTAACTGTTTATTCGCACTTGCATTGGTTTGAGTGCGACGATTAACAGTTGTTCACAAATATATTTTGCACGTTAATTTATGGACCGTTAGTTCCAATAATTTAGAAGGTAGGTATATTTTATTTGTTTTTAGGACTTCACATAAAAAGTACTCACTCTATGAGAGGTCTACTTTAATAAAGCTATTTTTGACTTGATTCGATTTGATATTAAGATTTGAGAAACGACATTCCAACACTGATTCCTATCACAGGCGTCAGTCTCACAGAAGTTCTAATTTAGTTACAATATTGTTTTGGCTTCAATTCTTGTGTTGAAAATATAAATAATATTATTATTAAACTACTAACTAACTGATGCTAGAATCACGCAAAAATGTACTTGTAACATCTCTATTTAAATAAAGCTATTTTTATTTTGATTGAATTGAATCTTATGGCACTTGCAAAATCATTTCCTATCGAGATTCTTGATGTAACTGAAAGCAAAGACGCTAATCAAACGTAAGCTATTCTAAACTATCAATTCAAATCTAACTACCAGGCTCTCATAAACGCGAACAGTCCTACCTTCGTTAAGGAATATAAAGCCATGCCTATCAACGACAATCCGCAAATGCTTCAAATCTAACCTGCGGTATACCAGGACACCATAGCACTGGATATACGGAACAAGGGACGGTAATTGCTCGTTAAAGTTCATGGAGCGTGGAGGGGGGGGGGGGGGGGGGGGAAGGGGGGTCCTCGAAAATATACCACGGGTATGACGATAGTAATACACATCAACCGAATTGTTATTGATATGTGGCTGATATGCGAGCTCAAAATCCGTGCCATAACAGAGTGGATGGGATTCAAGTGGATGACGTAATAGATTCGGGACGCGGAGATACTAGTAATAATACCGAGTTCGAATTATATGAGGAAGTACGATTTTATTTTAAGTAATTTAATATTGGAACAGAGGCTGTAGCATTTCTGTATAATACGCATAAGAATTTCATTTAAGGAGCACACCAACAAATCAATTTGAGATCATGCATTACTGAAATTGTATTTGGATTACATACCTAGAGTTATATTTATAGAGCTTTCCTTTTTCTAAATATTTACTAAACCTAAGTACCTAATTAGTAAAGTAATACTAAACATTTTGTGATGTGACATGGGTAGGGTAGGGTGCACCTACTGTAATCAATGGAAATATTCATATAATAATATTATGAAAGAAATAGATAAAACAATACCCTTTATTTCACAAAAATACATACAGTAAGTAAATTAACAGCAAGAAAAACGAACCCACAACCTTCGGTAGAGGAGTGACTACAGGATAATCAGTAAGGCTGTGCATAAGCGATAAGAAAAGCAATAAAACAAACTATAATAAATAAATAAGTAAACAAAGAATGCATATTTACAAATACTAACAAGAATGCAAGCATGCTCGTCAATAAGCTGACATTCCTGACAGAGGTGGTCGTTAAGTTCATGAAGCATGCACCGAGCGATGCCACCCGAATGGCAAAGTGAACGCGGAGTGGATTGTATGAAATATTAAATGCCTAGCCGCATTCTAGTGTTGCCAGCTTATTTTTAAATTCCGCCGACTTTATTTACGAACTTTCGGGAGAAATGCGACATGCCGACATGCCATTGTATTGAGGTAGATAAACGAAATAGAAATATTAACTAACTCAAGTTTTCAAAACCTTAACTTTTCCTCTCCTCCTCTGTTCCTTCTCTCCTTGGAAAAAGAATCTAAATCTATCTACACAAGTGTATCAAAGATCACATCATTATTTTACTCCCTGCTAACTGTCCATGACTAGGGAAATTCACAATTTTCTTTTTTATTTCTACGCAGGAGTTCCCTGCCGTATAATTGGAAATAAAGAATTTGTATTCACTTTGAAAAAAAAGACATGAAATTTAGAAAAATAAAAATCAATCAAATATCTTTATTTGAGAAATAACCTTTTGCTTTTTCAATGAAGCTAAAAAAATCTGTCAACGTCAAAATATTATTTCTTCCGTTCATTCTTATCTTAATCGCCTAGATATGACGGAAAACCCGTTACGTTGGCAACACTCTCGCTTTGACGTCGGTCTGTGAGCTATATTGTTTAAACTGCCTACTTCGTATTCGGATCGCGAAATGGTAATGCTTTTATTTTATGTCAGTAGACTGTGTACTGGGGATGATGCCTTACTTTCAATGAGGTAATTAATAGAATATAATAACATGGCTTAACAATTTCTCGAAACTTCAAGAATTTAACCTCGAAATAGTTTTTTAAACCATTGAATTATGGTTGTAAAAAAAAATATTATACTGTACCTATTTAGTTTATTTAAAGTTAAAATTGTACATGTACCAGCAAAGTATGTCGATAAAAACTGTTCATAACCTCTCCTACAGAGATTAACTTATTAAAAGTCGAAACCGTCCAATACTTACAAAATCCTTCCACACGTGTAGGTAATAAAACCGAAGTTTGAATGATCCAAATTATTTCTGGTTAACGATGTAAACAAACCAGACTTTAACATAACAACATTTAACTAACGAGTACTTTGAAGATCCGTTATGAATTTGAAAGAAAAACACTCAGCGTCGAAATCTGGAGAGGCTTCCAGTTCGCGTAAGAGGTATTGCTTCGCGAACAGTTGGGTATAATTGCTTTAAATTATACAATGGTCCTTATTGTGTTTGGTATAAAGTCCACGATCAACGTTTAGGAGCAATCGGCACATTGTTGACGGAGTCGAGAGCAAGTCTCGAGTGGTCTCGAAGCAGCTGCGACCGCCAGCTGTAGCTCGTCAAAAGTAGGAATATACAGAACAAACAGCACGCCTCTAATATATGCAATGTTTAGTTGTTTCGGCTGTAGTTTGTTTTGTATTCGACAAATATTTGGCCGCGTTTGATAAATGAACAAGAATTCTAAGCGACATCGCCCGTTTGTTCCGTGTAGGAGAGCGGACATGATTGCTCTTTACCGATTTTGTAAGCAGGCGCTATTTTCGAATAACAAACACTACGTAAGTTTAAATAGATTTTCTTCTCTGTACTTATTAGTAGGGTGAAGAAGTCATCATAAATCGAAGGAATGATGGGATCTAACTGATTGATCAAAGCTATTCTACTCGACGCCAATATTTACAGATTCCATTTTTAGACCAAGAGTTTTTTATACATTTGCTATCTAACAATATTAAGCGCAATATCACCAGAAGTTACAAACTGAAGAATATGTTCTCTTTGAGGACAAAACAAATGACAATCGACGCACAATGTTTGCAGCAGCTACAATCGATTGCGACAGCAAATAACAAAAACAAACAAAAAGCCGGCGACCACACAACAATATGGCGTCGAAAACTAGAAACGACAGACATTCGGCATGCACAGATAAAGGAACGTACGAACGTGATGCTAAAGACAAATGACAAACAACCTACAATTACGACCTAGACAATAATTAAATAGGTACAGAAGGCTGTTACCCTTAAGCACAATCTACTCTGTGAGCCAAGTGCGCTAGTGAATTGTGAGATACAAAGACGTTCCTTTCTGAAATGCCACTTGTAACTGTATGCCGCTTATTATTTTTATAATTTATCTATTTACATCATAAAAACTGCTACCCGCAAGTGCTTAGACGCTCAAAATTGCTGTAGGACTAAATTACTTGCTGATATAGATAGAATGTAACAAATAGGTATTTTGTTATTTATTATCATTGTCAAAATACCAATATCAGTGAAACGTAACTCTTTTTTATTTGTTTGTTTTCACGCACAATCCCGGCTTACAAAGGGTTTCATCGCCGGGCCTGGCTTTGTTCGTTAACTGTCCCGTTCCAAATAATGGAAATAACGGCAATTCTGTTAATGGTCTCGGTAGCACAGTGGTTAGTGCAGTCGCCCGGTTTGCGAAAGATGCGGGCTCGATTCCTGCCTGATGTCAAGACGACCAAATTTCTTTTTCTGGTTTTCAGATCTTTAGTAAAGATACTGCATGGAAAATGCTAAAAACAATAATAACCATAATTACTGCTTTTTTAAACCAATAGACGGAGGTACAGACTTGTGATCGCTGCTTGACTCTACATAAACATAAACTGTCTATAGACGTCCCAAGCTGGGCACAGGCCTCACCTCAAACTATGTGGTGGCGCGAGCCATATTTCCACAAGCAGGCTCAGTGGGAATTGGAGGGGTCAACCGGCCCTAAGGTCTCCGACTAGGCTTAACCTATGGACATTAGCGACGTCAACCGTGACCAACTGCTTAACATGCTTACCGAAGCACGGAGATGTCCAATAATGCATCATCTCGGCCGGGATGGTCACTCATCCCATTTCCGATCTGCCGTATGTTGCTTCATAGTGCCACAATTGCGCCACGGGCACCTGACTGCTTGACTTTGAACGACATTAATTTAGGTAATATAATTTCTATTGTTCAGTCAAATCACGTATATCGTTGTCGAAAACATGATTACGTTTGAAATATCTAGTGGAGCGTCTGTATTTCTGTAATTTCATGAGACAGGCGGCAAATGTCAGGAGCGATGGAACGTCTAATGTCATCCGACGTTAAGTGCGATCCTCGTATAGGAATGTAACCTTTATGGAAAGCAGTATAAGGCCACATTAGTTTCTATGGAGACAGCGCACTGCCTTGCGGGGTTGGGTTCCAGTGCAAATAATATTCTAAGCGATAGATTACCAGAAAATTCAGCCACTATTTTTTCTACCCCCGGATTCAAACGTCAATAAACACTGAGCACGCCGTCAAGCTCATGCGGTCCTGTAAAATGTCAATAGAACTGAAAGGGACGGCTATAATATTGAGTGATGCTCAACTTTGACTTGCGTTTGTGAATTCGGACCCCCGAAAGGTACTTAAAAGTAAAAAACAGTCTGAAGAATTTTTTTTAACGGTTGCAAATATACTCTGTCCAAGAAATGCATCGCATTTGAGGAAAGTTTTGGGTCATCATCGGTCCATCATCTGATGACCCCCCTCATGGGTTCTCGCCTCGGCGTGAACCCATGACGGGGGTCATCAGTCCACCTGGCAAGTGGAAATTTTAGGTCACTGCACAACAATCAATTCAGCCGTGCTATTACGGCGGTGCACATCGAACATCACTTCACATCTCGGCGCTTCACGCTCACCTCAATCATCAATACGCTTTACTTTGAATTAGTATTTTCTCTCATTTTGTATGTAAATAATTAAAAAATGTTTTTTGGCTAAGTTCTCTTCTCTCAAACGACGACCGTCGCGAAGGAATGGAATTTTAAAGTTAACTCGCACAAGCGAAGTGAGTGTCGGCGACCACCGGAATAGCATAGCAGAAGTCAACAAAATCTCATGTTCTAGCGAAACATACACCACTTGGTTCAGCTATAATCTTGTATTGCTAAAACGCTCATGCTTGCTGTTTGGGTTCATGAAACTCAATAGCAATGTTTACGAGCGCAACAGGTGACAATTTACAATAGTTTACACACACACAGTTTAGAACACAAGTTATTACAAGTGAGAATTTGTCGGGTTGTATTAAACACGTGCAATAAGTGTCGGCTTAGACATTATTTACGATTTCTCCCGACTGTAAGAGGAACTTTGGAGGCGTGAGGCAGACTGTTGATACTAAACTATTTTAATTTGTGTGAATGAACGAATATCTACCTATACGTACAATAATAAATAATTCTGTTTTTACAGGTAATGAAGTTTAGAAAGATACTTTTTCTAAATGTTGGTTCGAAATGACTGGCCCGTTAATGCAATGGTAGAGGGATGCAATGAAAGGGCGTAGATTCGATCCCTGCACAGGACCAACATTCATGTGTTTTTACCATATAAGTATGTATTCTGAAATATTTTATTGGGTATGTTCATCAGTCTCTGCACCATCACAGAACAAGCTTATATCTTGGTGTGAGTTGTCCTAGAAGTTTGTTTATTCAAAATTATTAAGTTTCAAGTTTCGTAAAAAAAAGTCGCATCTACAGAAATAATAAGTAGAAAAATAATATCATGAAGTTATCAATAGGTTCACCAAAGCCTTCTATTATGTTGTTCGTTACGTGAGCATTTGTCCAAAAATACTTACTAACTGTTCTTGTTAACAATAAACATACGTACCTGTAAGTATAATCTGTGAAAAAACTCAAGTTCTTAATCCTTGTTAACAACACCAATATCTCAGAAAAAGGCAATCTCTTTCTAAGCCGAAGTCTTCTGTTCAGAGATCATCTGCATCTCATAAAAATATTTACGAATTACATGGGATTAAACTGAAAGTTCATAATGTTATTATTTGGTCCTGCGGTAGGTCGACTGAATCTTAACACCGATCCTTGACATATCGCCTTTTCATTGCTATAGCAATATAGCTTTTATTTTCAACCGAAAGTGTTCATAATGGATTGTGTTTATTGAACAGATGGTATAGAATGTCTGTAGGTTAAAGCACAAAACGTAACGTTCGCTGAGTGTGGTGCTAATCCAAAACATATGCGACAAAAAATCACCGAAGATAAGGTCAGTTTCGGGAACACGGCTTGCAGTACATTCATCGCGCTATAAAAAGCGCTGGATCAACGCTCGGATTGACAATGACGAGCGTTTAGAGCGGAGTTTATTTATTCCTACAAGCATTTCCTTTTAGCGACTCGGTGTAAGACAAAACAAGGAATCACTAGATAAGTGTTGGCTGAGACAAGACGTGCTATATTGCGGTGATAACTTTGGCTCGTAGAATGCGGTGGAATGGATTAAATTAAAGGAAGATATACATTTATCGGGAGAGGAATACAAAAATAAACTTGGTTTTGTTAGATACTGAGATTGTCAATTTGTTCCTTTTTTCACCAGATCTTTGAATCTAAGTATACATAAGTTGCTTATGTAGTTAGTTGATGCTACGGTGATGAAGAGTTACGAGCTTCTGATCACAAATGTTTTTCTTCATTTATTTTTTTCTGCACTTACATACACGTGGATTTGTAATAGTTTTTTTTTCATTACAGAGGGAGCAGCCCGCCCGCCATCAGGTCCATTTGAGGGTCACATGATGCTGATCGAAACGTTTCACCTCCAAACCAATCCAAATATCTACTTAAACATGGTAGATCTCATGTGGTTGTATCAAAGATGTATCAATGTTCAACAGGCTCTTTTAACCAGCCATTGTATACAAGCAAAGCGTGTATATGTAAAATAGTTCATCGTCCCCATAAAACGAATAGTTTTCGGATCGGGGCGCGGACTCGGCACCACAACTATCGAATGTGTAATTGAGTCGTCGTGAGTCACCCCGGCACATCTGCTGTGACTGTGAAACTTGCACGCTGTGTGGTACGTCGCTGCTGTAGGGCAGCAGAAATGAAATTGCAACTCTGTCATAACACCTACAAAAGCATCGCACTGTGGTGCTTAACTCAGAGCGCTGTAACTGAATATACAAGAGGTTATGCACTGATTAAAATCTGTTCAGAATTTCAAGCTTGGTAGACAAGTTTGAGTCATTTGAATTTCTGGAGGACAGTCATATCATTCAATAATATAATTCGGCCATTCATTATTTAAATTGTGCCATACTATTTTTTGCCGTATTTTAAGATATTCAGGCAGGATTGTGCAAACATTATACCAACTGCCACTAATTTGATAACATTAATTTGTGTTTTAGCTAAACAAGTTGGGCAGACTGAAATCAGTCAAAAAAGTAAATATTATAAACGATCCACATAGTCCACAGAGATTACAGAGATATTATGTATGTAATGCTTTTTAACGAGAATGCCTTTTTGGCATTAATTAAGTCCGCCTTTTGTACTATTAAAGTTGTGCAAAAAAAGTATGTATAGTCGCATTGCTGATTGCATGGAGTTTCTGCAACAAGGGCCTAATACTGAACAATTCAAACTCTAAGCTTACATGACAAAGCCGCTAACGTTAAATCTTATTCAAACTAATTTATCGGAATTACAGTAGATAACGATAAGCACCCTTATTACGTAATTTGATAAGTTGGCCCAACACAGACTAATCCGACGCATTCGTATATGAAGTTATTTTGACCTATTTCTTCAACCCACTATCTCTTCAAACGAACGATAACATTTGACTGATAAAATGTGCATGGGCACGTGCATTACTAATACTAAACAACTTCATGAAGGAAATAAATGCGAGATTTCATTTGTTCAGCCATGGTGAAATACTATCTGGCTTGCGCGGTGATCGTTGCCAGACCACTGTCTCCACAGAGGCTCTCTCTAATAGGATTCTACTTCTTTCCTGAATTAGAGCGTCGTGCCCCAGTGGTTACACACAATGGCACGAACCCGGGTCGTCCCGAGTCCAAAACGTTGTCAGAACACCGTTTTGATAGAGAACACCGTTCAAAATCCAAAGCAAACCGGTTAGTAGCGGTATAAGCTCGCCCGTTACCACGTTAGGTTCAAATTAGCTTGCCGAAATGTAGGTCTTCGGCTACACCGTTTGGGATATAGTCGTGAGCGTGTGTGTTTATTGTTGTATCTTTCTGTTAAATGTCTTGAAATTTATTTAATTTTTTTCGCACCGAATACTCTACTTTTATGCTTAGCCTTAGCCTGGCTGGTAGAGAATCATAGGCATTAAGTCCGCTCTTTCGTTGTGTAAAAAATAATAAATAAATAAAATATTTCTGTAGAATATTTTGTACCGTTCATTGTTGTGTAAAAAAGAATAAATAAATAAAATATTTGTGTAGAATATTGACCCAGCTACATACATCCAAGCGCCCCAGCCTATTCCCCAAGGCACAGTCCCGCGGTCGGTTCCGGTTCGGCTTTGTTTCGGCTGCTAATAGCGCCGGTGTATTATTTAGCGGGACTTCTTTAATGTACTCGACAGAACTAGACGAGGGGTCGGGAACGATTAGATTTCTTATCAAGCCGGTATGGCGATGACGAATCGTATTGTTTTGACGAAAGTGCCCCGTAAAAAGGAGGTGAGTTTTATATAGAAATTATAGAAATAAGCGTGGAAGTGGGATGGGGGCAATAGGTACTATCTGACATTTGTAGCAATGATTTGACTTCCACTAATGAGGTCTTTGTCCATCAGTGGGATAAAATCCTTGGTGGAAATCATTAGCACAATGTCTATTAGGTATTACGTTTTTATTGTAACTAATTGCATTTTGTAAATGTAAGTAAATATATGTATTTTATTGTGCTTGTAAAAAAAACATTACTCATCTTTTTTTTAGTATTAGTATAAAAAGTTTATTTGGAAGCAAAAGTGCAAGTGTTTGTGTACTACGTAATATAAATACAAAGTACAAAACTAATACCTATGGATGGTAAAGCTTCATATTTTTTCCCCAAATTCTAGCAATAACATGAATGCACCCATATGAAACTAAATTGAGCCCCTGACACTGAAAGGTTTCCGAAACCCAAACAAACAGTTATGAACTCAAAAATTGCATTGCCCATTCCTAGCTTCGTTACCCGCATGCGGGCTCGGACGTAGTAATTAACACACGTGTACAGTCGACCAAAGTTCAAGTGAGGACCTCGCACCAGCAGTGCGTAGTATGTGAGTTGCAGCATTGAGAGCTCAGCTTATAATAGCAGTGTGCAGCTTCAATTGTGGTGCACTGTACAATCCTATGTTAGGGTAGACACATACGCTCGACATGCCCCTTTACATTGAAATATGTTTCACTGAAAGAGAGTTTTTACCAACGACGACGGAATTTTTGCTGCAATTGGATAAAGTTTAATCAGATCAGCAATGAATTTAAATGAAAAGTGATGCTCAAAAGTGTGGTTTTCGACTTATTCTAAGGTATATGGTAAATCAAATAAGAGTACATTTAGTAGGTAAGCCTCTTCGAGCACAAGGCCAGATACGCAAGTCTTCGATACTAGTGTTGTAATATGTCGCAAGATGACTAGTGAACTAAACTCTTTTGGATTGCGATTGTCCGAAAAGTAGTCGGGTATCGAAGATTTGGCTGTCGCCCGCGTACACCAAGCCTAAACATAAACGTTGACCAACATTATGACCCTTATTCCATCACCATAGGAGTCACGTTTCGTCAGAGGATGTGCAGATCCGGATAATGACCCAATCGCCTGCATCGAGCTATGGAGATGTTAATTGAGTTACTGCATGTCATTCCGGTTATGGAATTGGTTTGTTCTGTTAATTAGGTTAAGTTTAGAACTGACCAAACTCTAGTGCCATAATGTTCACCCACATATGCATAACGAAATAATTTATTGCCGTCCAAATTTAAAACGAAAAATAAAAAGTAGACAGCCTATGGAAGTAGCCAAATACGGTAAAAAATCGCTTAGATAGTTCAAACCATAACTAAATACTAATAACAAAATAAATATTTGGAAAATATTACATAATAAATTAGAGTGAAATAAAATAAAACAGTAGGTTATAAAAAAAGGCGGCAAAAAACTTCAAAATACCTATGGGTTATTATTTTAAAAATATCAATATTTTTACTTTAGAGATTTTGTTTTGAAATAACTGCAGCTGGATCCTTAGTGTTTCTTACACCACAAAAGCAAAGACTCAGATTGCCTCTGACTTGGTACTTAGACATACTTTCAGCAGGTAGTTAGGCGGTACTAAATAAACTCGGTAACTCATACTAACTACTGACTAACAGATGATTAACCTATTGCAGAAGCATAATTAATCAATTCGTTTGTATATCCTGTGAGTAAATGTTGGAAGTTTATGTGATTATTATGGGATTATAAATGTCAACGCCTATGATAAACGCTAGCATTTACAAGTAGGTAACTATGATGCAAATCTCCCTTTCACTAAGAAGTATGCAGATAATATCATACCAAAACGTTGCGAAGGGAACGCTTCTAAAGATAGCTACTTCTAACCGTTTGTGAAATTTCCAAAACAGAATTTCAGAAATTGTTTTTTTTACCTTCCAAGCCTAATAAAAATGTTAGCTTCTAGGTATTTAGCTAATCATGCTTGCAATAGTCAGCTTGCCTCTGATTAGCCTATTCTATTAAATAGCCGTAGTGCGGATCGTTATGAATAATGTTTCTTTTTAATTTCGACAGCAAACCAAAAAAGGTAACACCTAAAAACAAACAACGAAAAAATTCACAAAAAAAAACATCACTTTTCCAACAAACAATCTCTAGCAATAAGATTTTTGACACTGATAGAAGCCTAACAACCGTCAGCTTGCACCCGAACGGATCGTTGGACTAGCAAAAACTTTCAAAATTGTCGAGATTCACACCGATAAGCCGGGCGAGCCAGCTTCCTAGAACCAAAAAACTAACCACGCGCGATCTTTTTCCAATAATCGCACATAAAACTACCACCAGTTCCTTGGGGAATAAATTATATCCCGTGATAAACATCTCCAGCCCCTCTGGACCCGCAGGCACAGTATAATCATACAGTAAGATATCTACATACAAACGTGTGGCACGTCTCGGTTTGAATGTGTGCGTGCGCGTCGCGCGCCTTGTCGCGATATCACGCACACGCTAGCATAAAATAGGGAGGCATAGGGAGGCGGCAGTACGGACGGGCTGTGCCGCGTGTCTATGTGCACGCTAGGCTAATAACTCGGCGGGCGGCCTTAGATAGCCTACTGTATGGTTTATACTGTGCCGCAGGGCTCCCTAAATGTGACAAAATGAATGACTGCCACTATTTTCGGAGCAAAAATTGAATTAGCAAACCACTACTCATTTTAACTAATAGAGGAAGTGATACATTAAATTCTACGGAGGGCTGCGTTAACCAGTGATTAATTGTTCTAATTTAAACTTTTAATGGCTTAGAAACAGAAATAGCGGAGCTAATTCAATAACTCAAATTGAATTTTAGTGGATGATGAAGTTACTATATTAGTAACATTGCACAATCATCGTGCTTGGTTGAGAGGAGGGGATTTGTCTAAATAATATAAATGGTTTATTTTTATGGTTTTTAGAAATATTTAACACCGCCTCGTATCTGAATTAATTATGTCTAACGTTAGCGTGTTTTGACTAAATACTTAGGTTGGATGATAAATACTGCTGGAAGCTAGAAAGTTGATAAGATCAGGTTTAATTGGAATAAAACAAAAACACTTCTGTTTATAATAAATAAATGAATAAATATCCCTGATATGATATCCACAGTGAACCATCTAGCCCCAAGATGAGCTAATTAAAGCCCATTTTTATGAAATACTAGACAACGCATAAAGTTACTTAAATACTTTCTATACATAGGAAACACCCAGACCAATACAAACAGACATGTTCATGCACACAAATTTTTGCACTGTGCGGGGATCGAACCCGCGACCTTTGGTGTAGTAGCCGACTTCTCTACAATTACAAAAAATCGGTTCTGTGTAATGTTTCTGTATTATTAATATATTCACACTAAACTTCATATTATTATTCCGTTACCCTGTCACAAGAACAGGTAATCATTGCCCTTTACCTTTATCAAAACAAACTAGAACCACGCCGTCCTTTCCTTAACCCTGCAATGAAATACGTCGGCTAAAACCGCTAAAACCGACAAAACAAACACCGGACATAACCATAGACAACGCAACATAGAAACCGCTGAAAGAATCCAGCGACAAACAGTTTAGCCGAAGAGCCTATAAAGAAGTCTGAGCACCATAACAATGACGGGAACGTCCCAGGACGCTCGGAGTTATTTTACTGTTCCCACTAAAATGTGCAGTAAAAACGCCCACACAATAATACTCATGATATTGTGACCTCTGCCCTCGAATAAAGAGAGGACCCGAGACGTATTCTTAGAGGTTTTATTGATACAAACCATGTAGGTACAGCAATTACGTTGCTATATGAGTGGACGCGAGTCGTAATAATAAAAAGAGGTGTGTTTTTAATGTCCATGTGTGTCTATAAATGGAATTTTTATTTCGGGCATGTCAGTTAAAGTGAATAGCAATCCCATGAGGCAAATTTTAACCGTATTTGAAACGATAGTTTTTGATGCCTCAATGTACCTACAGAAGAAAAGACTTCCATTAATATCTTTAGACATTGTATAGCATATCATATAGCGCCGTCTAGCTTCAAACTAAGCATAGCACTATGTGATACAACGAATAAACATACTGTTAAGATAATAGAACTTAAATTTTGATTTGCGTTATTTTTGTACAATTAAAACTAAACCAAAATGCTTACCGTGAGTAAAGTGCTTTTTCATTACTCATACTCTGAAAGTAGGTCATTACTGACCTGAGAAGCGGGCTGAAAGTAATACTTTTCATCCCTAGGGAGAATCACTTTCAACTGACAGCTGTCATATTATTATTATTTTAAACTAGTTCTTTTTCACTTAACTATTGAACCATGTTCCAACTTTCTATACAGCCACGATGTAAAATTGAAATAACTTAAAGTTAAGTATTGATTAGAGAATATATATTTATTAAATAACTTTATTATAATTAAGTTTCAACAATTTCTTTAAAATAACTTAGCTTAGAGCAAAATAATTACCATTTTTCCAATGATGAAAATAAAAAATAATGGCTGAATAGCGGACCGGCCACAGAAAAAAAAACAAACAAAATAGGCGGGAAAGCGGCAATTCGATCTTCATGAATTAATTCATGTTTTTATTTTTACTTTCCTCGTATTTGTAATGAAAAGCACAGTGTTTACCTCGGGTTAAAGACTTATTTAGTCCCTCGAACTTTTGGCGCCCTCACTTCGTTCCGGGCGCCAAACCCCGTCTCGGGACTAAATAAGTTACTTTCACCCCTCGGCTAACAATGTACTATTAAATATCTAAAATTGCTTCTTCTCTCATAAAGAGTTCTATCTTTCTGAAATGTAGTGTAAAAAGAATGGCATTAACTTTTTGACAATATTTTCAGACAAAAGTATACATTTGGTTTTAATGCATTAAACTGTGTCCTTTCCCTACTGGCAGGATAGTACTTGTAAATGAGTTTTTTTCGTATAAATTCCAAGTATCCTCATCATGTCAGCCGAACGACGCCCACTGCAGGGCATAGGCCTCCCCCAAGGATCTCCACAACGATCGGTCCTGCGCTGTCCGCATCCAGCGGCTTCCCGCGACCTTGGCAAGATCGTCGGTCCACCTTGTGGAGGGCCTGCCCACGGAACGTCATCCGGTACGCGGTCGCCATTCGAGAACCTTTCCGCCCCAACGGCCATCGGTTCTCCTCGCTATGTGTCCCGCCCACTGCCACTTCAACGATGCAATCCTTCGAGCGATGTCGGTTGCCTTAGTTCTCCTGCGGGTCTCATCATTTCTGATTCGATCAAGCAGGGAAATACCAAGCATCGCTCTCTCCACCACTCGCTGGTGACTTTGAGCCTTCTTATAAGACCCATAGTGAACGACCACGTCTCACTCCCATATGTCATTACTGGCAACACACACTGGTCAAAGACTTTCGTCTTGAGACACTGAGGTATTTCGGACGCGAATATATGCCGGAGCTTCCCGAACGCCAAGTATCCTAGATAAAAATAAATATCTAATAGACATTTTATTCCATTCGTTGAGGTTAACCAAAAAGTTTCAAGCACCGGTTGAAACGCTAAAAATCTCGGTTTCAAATCGCTAGTCCAAGTTGTTGAACCAGGTCTTTTTGTTGGATCCAATTATCTGACGGACCTTCATTATTTCTGTGACCAGAATCCAAGAGAAAACCTCCTTGGGGAACTGGACAATGAATGTATATAAATAAGTACTATAGCATTAACGACTTGATGCTCTTTGCCAATTGCTATAACAACGCGACGCTAAGGTAATGCTCGTACTTTTGCTAAATCGTTATCTAGTATCGAAGTTTTTGCTGCCCGCATTGCACCAGAGTGTTGGCTGGCCCAGGTCCAGCTTCGAGATTGTTTTAGGAATTATACCCACATTCACCCAGCTTAGCCTAAGACAGCGCTTATCGCAAGACGTACGCGGCAACGGCACCACAGAAAAATCCGTTTTAAGAACTGTGCATGCTTTTCCTAAGGTCTCCTATACACGACTGAGATATCGTTAATAGCAAGGAAAAGAAAAAGTTAAAAATACTTTTTTCAGTGTCAGATTTTGTAGGTACATTTGAAGCAACTACAACTTAACAAACAACATAGAAACAAAAAGTGACATGAAACAAAACACACCCAAATAATTTTTACACACAAACAAAATCTAGTATACCTATCCTATAGTAAGATTACAGTAAAATTAAGTAGCCCTAAGCTAAGAAAAGCTGGTAAATACTACTCGTATGGGACGGTGTACAGAGACTAATGCAAAAACTAAAACATAATTACCAATATCGAGAAAAATACTTACAGCTAAAGATTTCAATCGACTCTGAATCAAGAATGTAAGATTTTGTTGAGTTCATTCAAATGAACAATATATTCATTTTTTATCCGCCGGTCCCTGATGCACCTCGCTCTATTTTAAATAAAACCCAACTGCCTAGTAGCAACAATGAATAAAAGCAGACAACATTTCAAACAAAACAATTCGTCTCAGACAAAAGTTTTTAACTACTTCCACGGCAGTTTCGTGTGAGAAAGTCCTTATGTTGCTTCCGTTTTGAATTTTAAAATTGGAATATAAAACGTCGCAGGACACGGAAAACACATTGAAACGAAACGAGCGAGCCAGACAAGATATTCTTTATTGCAGACCAAACAAAAATAAACCTAAACTGCAAGTATTACAGACACATTATACAATCTGATAGCTGGCAACAGACGGCCGATTCTTAGCCATAACTCAAACACAATGATATGACTTGACTGGAATTTATTGCCTACGTGTGTGTTTATACTGTGTGTTTAACGTGCTTACTTAGCACATAATAATTAGAACCCTTTGTTTATAAATGCTCAACGCTAGATGGAGTTATACTCCATTAGCTCGCGCAAGCATTGCGTTTTCTCGATTGTATTTAGACTTATGTCAATGTTTGTACAGATGAAGCTCTCAGATGAAGTTCTCCCAATAAACAGGTTCAAACAAGAGACCTAGTTTTACTGCCTGAAAGGGTAGCTCCGACCAAGACCTAAACTGTAGGTTTTTCATGGTCCTTCGAGCCAATATTGTTTATGTCCAGGAGATGTATTTAAGTAATAGTAAATGGTAAATTACTCAGAGCGCGTAAAGCTTACTTTGTTTCACACGACGTGGAGTTAAAGGGTTTAGTGTTCATTTCTTAACTAATACTGACATTAACTTACATGGTTAAGAGCAATGATATTTAAAAGCGTACGTCCTATAATAGTTTGACCGTGTGTACAAGATAGTATGATTACTTACTAGAGCGTAAACGCAAAAGATAGACGTTGCTTTGCTCAGGTGTTCGAAGTTCTGATTTCTGGTGCCACTTTTTTAGCACAAGTGACCTATCTACGTCTTTTCCATTATAATATCATTGGTTAAGTTTATAACTTTTGTTCATTCAAAGTAAACCCCTCGTATAGTTATCAGTATTTATTTGTCAAAGTTTTGTTTTATTTACAAAAATAAGTTTGCACTATCACTTTATCTATTTCAGAATACAAAGTCAATACACTTTGATGTTAGTTTAGCTTGCAAGAGCTGCTAAAGTTTGAGTAATAGGTATTTGCACATTTGGATAAATTACAGAAATATTTGTTTTAGTATTAAAAATCGTTGGTTTAGCCGTAATATACTTTTGGTACTGTTTTTCTGGTTAAGATTGTATATCTCTGTATAGTGACATATTCCTCAGCGGCAACACTACGCAACTTGCGGTGAACTGTCGCATCTACATGCAGTTGCGCTTAGCTTATTGACCCTCCGTTTAACTTGTTTAGTTTTATTGTTTCAGTCGTTTATCGTGTTAAGACGGTTCGTTGTTACTTATCTTCCTTTACGTGGCGTTTTGATGGCCCGCTCAATTTCCAAATGGACCGAGTTTCCTTTTCTCATTAGTTCTGTGTTTTGACAGAGATGACTGCAAGCCGGCATCGTCATTCTGTACATGTTTTAAAGAAAATAGAAAAATGATAAATCTAGACGGCTAATCTCAATGAGATTAACCAGGTACGCCTTAAACATTATATTTCTAACGACCTTATGAGACGACACCTCCTTTCAAACTGTTTTTTCTTTCACACTCCTTTCGCACACAAAATTAGATTCGCTCAAAATTAGGACCTAAAGCTGCTTAGTCAAATAAAAAAGAACAATTGGCACTTGACGAGACGTTAGAAGTTAAAAAGGTTGTAACTTTGATTGATATATAAGAATTATGTCTTTCATTTTTGTTTCAAGATGACCTCACTCCACCTGATGGGAAGCAGCCGTGAGGTCCCGATAATGGGTCGACAAGCACAGTAATGGAGAACCACTGTTGAGTGAGGTTCGGAAATAGAGCTGTATATTAGAACAACTTAAATGAAATCTTAAGGCAACATTTAGCATATCTTAAAGACCTCAGTCGACACTAGCGCTTCTAGCAGCAACATCTATAAACGATCCAGAAACATATTCGGTGGTTAGCTCTGGGTGGCTAGTACGTTTGTTTGTCGGAAACACATTTGTAATTGTTTGTTTATTTTTCTTTTATTATAACACTAGTGTTTTTTTGTTCTTTCAGTAGCTGCTCCAAATCCTCCTTTCCCACTGCAGCCACAGCTGTCCGTCGATCAGAAGCTAATTGATAGCAGAAGCGCGTGTGCCGAGTGCGCGCGACAACTTCAATGGCGTGATGGATGGTGCGGGTTTTAATTAAACCCGCATCAACCTTGGGTTTAAGCGCGAAAAGGTGGAACAAACATTTGAACATGTTTGAAAGAGCTCTTCTGGAGAGCTAGCGAATCAATAATTGCTAATAACTTCAAGTAAAGTGAATTAGTTAATACCTGTTTTTTTTCGAATGGCTTGCACCCTGCATTGCCAAGGGCATTCTGTCAATATCAAGCGATTTCATGCATTTGTGTGTGTGGTGTATTTTAATGTTTCGTGCAGTTTTTTGTGGCTATTCACGCGGTTGCCATGTTCGTATTAACATGTCATAAGGTCTCTAGGATTTATCTGAAGTACCCCGAGACATACTACGTGACTAAAATAGTCATGACAAAACCATTCATTTACATTTGCGGAAATTTACTGAATAGACCGAATTAATTCTCTTAAAACCACAAAAGGTGAGCCTGGTAATCTTCCTGTTTGAGAACTTGCCCGCGAACAGCTGAGTCTATAAACCAGACGTTTCAATCACTTGGGTTTCTTGTCAGTGAGTGTTTTCTATCACTGGAGAGCCAGCAGCTCATTGTATAATGAGCTTCGGCCAAAGATGGACCGGTAACCCCTGGGCACCGACGGTCTCCAAAAAAACTCTCATTAATTTTATGTGTAGGTAAATATATGCCGGCACTGTTACGCTGTTGCTAGTTTGTTGATGGTTCAGGAGACCACCAGCATGACAGTTTCTATAACTTCAAATCAATGCACTTTCCAAACGCTACGTGTAGCCCACTGCACATACATAAATTGGTTAACGTTATGTTGTGACCCGTTCGGTTGGTCTACACGTAGCCGTATGCGCATGTTTACGCCCGACATGTGTCGTGTTGGCGTTCCTAACCCTCATTATAAAACCATAAACAAGAAAGTGTGTGGGACCGGATCGACCGGTAGTTGTAGGGTTTACAAGCAAAATTATATTCTGTTGAAGGAGTAGCTTCAGGTATTAATAATAAACAGCATCGTCAATGTTTTCTTGTTAAATACAGATTGAAGCAATAACGTATTTTTTCCAAAAATATTTTATCACGGCAGTAAATTCCTCGAGGATACTTCTCCAAGACAACGAGGTTACGGTCCACCGTAACCTCGTTGTCTTAAGTTAAGTTGTTGTTGTCTTAAGTCGTTGTGTTAAGTGTATCGCCGAAATACTGAAGTTTGAACTGCGTTAAGTTTAGTTGCTAGAAGTCCACTTCTAGCAACTAAACTTAACGCAGTTCAAACTTCAGTATTTCGGCGATACTCGTAAAGCAGGTTTCGAAGGAATGAGTTCTAAATCCTGGGGGCACAATTCTTTAGCCATATCGATTTGAAAACCCCTCAAATCCATGTGGCTTCATGGCATTCATAAACAATATTTGTGGTCTTGCAGTGCTCATAAACACGTTCCACCATAGGCACCATACCACCACTAGACTGACGACTGACTTGCTGTAATGCTTCAGAAGTGGGCTATACACCAGTGGTCACGGGTTCGATCCCCGCACAGTACAAACATTTGCTTGTATGAACATATCTGTTTGTAGTATGTTTATCCGTTGTCTAGTACCACATATCGCAAGCATTCAGTTGCTTAGTTTGGGGCTAGTTAATAATAATAATAATAATACCCGCAGGGGCGGCTCTTATTAGAGCTGTTGGTGCGTTACGACACCACGGGTTAACCTGACGTTACCGCAGGGCAGCTTGTGGCGAGCTGTTGGTGTGTAGCGACACCACGGACCCGAGTTCCCCCGAGAGTCGGTCAGGCCCTCCATCTCCGCTTGCCTTCACTGGCCGGCTGGAGTGGACCCCAGCGGGGGCCGCAGGACTCTCACCTCTGGCTTGCCTTAACCGGCCGTCCGGAGTGGGGCGTTAGAGCTGAATGCTCGCAGGGTGGAAGTGAAAGATGCCTAAGTCGCGAGTTGGTGAGGTGGGAAACCACCGAGCAGAAAGCGGTGCACACCTCTCGACACCCTGAGCCGCTCACGGCCATGTTGCCGCCTTTGCTGACCTTACGCGTCAGCACGTATAGGTGGCCCATTTAGTGAGCGGCTAGTCACCGTCTGCCAGGAGAGTAAAAATTGAGACATTTTGCATGGCAGACGTCCGTTGTCTCAGGCAATAGCCCAGTTAACCGGTCCACCAAATATTCCCCTCCATAGCCTGGTTTTTATTGCCCTTTTTACTTATTCTCACAATAGTCCTTGCATTTTCCGGGTGTTGTCTTTGGGTAGATTTTCATAATTTATCAAGAGACAAAACCCGGCAGATGTACACATTGCAAATTAGAGTATACGGTACCAAAAAGCCTCTACGTGTTGGCTTCGGCCCCACGCAAGCTTCAAAGGACCGGATCCCTATGGATCCTTGAATTTAAAAGTACCAACATAATAATAATAATAATAAATTTATTTATTCATTCTCACAAAGGCAACTTAAATTAGCTAACAAATAGTGACAATAAAATAATGTATAAGTCGCATTACCTCTGTGAGAGACTGGTGTCCATACTAGGGTAATCCCCGTGGAACGGATCGCCAGGCCCCCACTCTCTGACTTTTGAACTGCTTACAAATTAGATCTTAAATACTATGCAGAAGAATAAGGAAAAACAACAATAAAATAAAATAAAAAGTTTAAGTTGGCACTATGTAAAAAAAACCTCATGGGATGTTCATAAAAATCATCGGCATCCCGAATCATATAAAAGACTAGGCATTTGTCAACATCGTATGCGTTCGTAATACCACGAAATTCAGAAACGCAAATCAAAATTGAGCAGCCCTTACAAGTAAAACTCACTTTGAGTTATTCACTTTACGGGATGGAATGAGTTCAAAAGCATGCCCAACTTTGGCTGTCGTGAATTCGAGGGTTATAAGCGTTAGCGACACTGTAGGTGAAAACATCAAAATTCTGAATAAAACTTATCACTTAAACTCGTATAAACTAATTACTTAATGCTCCTCCCAGCCGGACAACTAAGTTAAGAAGAATGTGTTTCATTAAAAGCGAAAACGGAGCGAATGGCCGTCATAAGGCAAATTATTATCAGCGTCCCAGCGCCCCCTACCGGCTGAATGAATAGCCGTGAAATTACTCGTAAAACTTGCATTAGTGAGGCAGTTAATAAAAACCCTTGGCCCATGTGGTCCACTCGTAAAGTCAAACAGTGTAGAGGAAAAAGTGGGCAAGTATGATAGCGCAATCTTTATTGAGGTTCCGTGGTGTTTGCGTGCGTATCTTCTAATTAGGATAACATCATGGGCAAGAGATAAAAAGCAGTTTGGCCAGCTGCTAAGGACTTGCATCTTCTTTTTTAGTAGTTAATTTAAAAAGATCCAACATGTTTTTAAGCTATCACAAGCATCTACTGGTTCCCTTTTTTTCAATATAACAAGCGCTGGCTTTCTCTGGCTTGAGTGCTGTGCCCTGCCCTGTTTTTTTTAAGTAATTGTGATATCCGATCATTTTATTTTCATACGGGTCTTTAAAAATTAAGAAGCGCATTTCCGTATCTATAATATAAAAGTCTAAATTGAGATCATTGATAGCAGTTGCTTTAATGACAATATTAAGTTTATTGACATCTTCGTCTACACGCCACAGCTGCCAAGATCACTCATTTTTAGTATCACTTTGTTTATTACGTAATTTTATTATTATTTTTTGTTGATCTCGTGAAATATTCTTATGATGAACAATTATAAGTATCGAAATCAAGGGTCGTTGTAACCACAGAACATAGAAAGAGGTCTGGGGTTGTAAAGTTTGTTTTAAGCGCCAAGCTGTTAGTAAACCACAAATCAAGATGGAAGAAAATTGTAAATGTCAGAAACTACTTAGATTATTTTATGTTTTAATTTCCCTGGTTCACTTTTAATAGACTGATGCGCCTCATGGAATCATTGGAAAATCACCAGTTCAAAATCTGAAAATATTTCGATTGAATTTTTTTGGTTAGCGACTTGTTAGAAGTCTTGAGAAAGTTTACAAACCAAGAGAAAGATGAAGTTCAGCCTTATAACTTCAAGTATGTAAACGTTAGAAGAGTTTCCGAGGTGTGTTGTGTGACGATAAAGTGACTTTATTGTAACCACATCACATTCTCGAACAATGCGTTTACGACACGACTACGGAAGTTATGAATACATGCTCAGGTTTCGACGACATAATGTTAACAAGCCAGTGGAACGCATCGCACCCGGTGTCGAATAAAATATTATGTATTTCGAGTTGTATTACAATACCCGGTAGTCGGAGTAAACAATAGGCTACAATTAAGTACTTGCAGTGCGTTTAATAGTTGAAACTTTAATAGTTGGAGTACTTAATTCATTTGAATTGTAACTTTGATTGAGAATGCGTAATTGTTACAGCCACGTCCGTTTTATTGGTAGAAACATGATGTAGGTTCATTATTTATTGAATTTTATACAATCGAGCAGCTGCATAGCTGCATAAAGCTAGGTACAAATAGGTTTTTGTTTCATTGTTTGTAAATGTTTAAAAAAAAAACATTTTAACTTTGACATTTGGAATTTCAGATCTAGGGGCGTGACACTAGAACTTTGTTTTACGGTTATTTGTGTATTGAGTAACCGATAAGTATTTACATTTATCCCATGCTTGGGTTTAACTTATTTTGAGGCTAGCTACGCTGTGAGGGAGGAATAATGTATCATGTTCTTTTAATTATTTAATAATGAACAAAATGCCTCAGTTAAATGTGGTTAAATGTTTGGTACCAACTGTATGGGTGAATATTTTAAGCAACTACCTACTAACATTTTAATAAAGAAGTTACCAATAAATGTCCTTGGACTGCCACTGATACTCACAGAATAATTAGTTAAAACTGTAATATAATCTCGAGACAGGCTCTCGCTTACTGTAAACATCTAGACACGACGAGATTGGATCTCGCATGCCTCAGGCGTCGGTATCGACTATCGGTAGTCAAGTCGACGGCACGGTAGCGAGAAATTAGATTCTCATTTGTCGCTCGAGATAACGTATCGTTTATCATTATGGGAGTGTCTGCACTGACAGCTAACGCTTTAGATTTAATTGCGGATGAAGCTTACTTAATACAAGGCTTATTTTGGCTTGGCAAGGCTACGAGAAAATCAGGAAATGTTCACGTTATAAGAAAAGCTAGGTCACCTAGTTTTAAAAGGATGAGTCAAATAAAGGAAGTTTCAAATTTCTATGGGCGACACATAATTATTTTCTCTATTGATATGTATTTATTAATTTTTTCACAAACTAGGACAGAAAAATGATAATTGAGCATAAGGAAAATAAATCAAATCTAAACAAGTAACTAATGTAACTGACGCTCGCTATCGTTTTACTAGGTTTTCATTTCAATCAGCATTTCCACAATAAGAATGGGCTTTCAGCGATCCTATCGCGACACGAAAAAAGCGCAAAAGTATTGTTAGAGTATGACACCGTCACAAATATTAAAAAGCTTGCGTGACGAAGCTTAATACGCTCATTAAACCTAGGTCACGTAAAAATTCAAACTAACAAACTGAAAATAGCTAACAGACGTAGGTACTGTTGAAAAAATATACTTACTGATGAAAATCGTATGGCCTCTTTAGGAGAGCTCTTGCCATGTTCTGGTCGACTTGTGGTATTAGGAATTAGGTAGGTTAGTAAGCAGTTCAAATTCTCTAGCAACTAAATTCTCGTATGGTTACTGAAAAGTTTTTGATTTTGATTCTATTGGAAGAATAAACGAGTCATTATTTCTGGATATTTAAACTAGACACACTACTATAAATGTATCTCAAAGGCATATTAAATTAGAAAGCCAAGTGGAAATTTTGAAAACATGGTCAAAAGTTTCTTATTAAATTTACACTTTTTCGCTTCACTTGGCTTTTAGTTAGGTACCCTTCGTCCTTTGTGAAAAATTGCCAGGTGCCGCCGGATCCATACCTACAAGTAGTGCATTTAGAGTTCCGATTAAGGGTTCTAAAATCAAAGCATTTAAGCACCTACCGAGGGGTCCTAAAGTCGTAACGATGCTTTTAAACTTGAACAACTGCGCTACTTGGCGCCAAATGGTTCTTCTTATTCTAGTTAAGCTACCTTTTTTTATTTACGACTTATTTCTTTTGTGAGTTTTCTTTGAAAGTTTTTTATGTACAGCTGTTTCATCGGCGAAGGGAATTATTTAAGCATTCTATTTATTGGGGGTAACTTGGGGTTGTAAGAAGTTTATTAAAATATATATTTATTTAATTTAAGGGCTCTGCCTGGCACAAGATCGAAATATTTCGTAAGTTATGGGAGAGGCCTTTGCTCTACAATGGTATGTTAGGTTAGAAAAAAATAAGGGCACGCTGACTAAAGCAACACCGTACACTATGGTGACCATTTCGTAACGAATGTGTCTAGGAATTCCTATCGAAACTCGTATCGTGTTTGACGAATGTCAGTTGGACGAACGAAAAAAAATCTTGTAAAAGTTATAGGTATGATGACATAATTAAGAATAGTTTGAAATACACTTACGTTACAGCGTGCTGACTTACACACGCAATCTGTTATTGGTTGCTTTGCACCGACATTGATTGTTTAAATCTATTTTTATTCCCATACTTACATATTTCTCGAATATTGTGAAATAGTATGTATCTATAGCCCCCGCACCTAAATACATAATAGCCATCTTTTCACATGGTAAGTTTACGTTACATTTGACAGCTGCCCATCCCTCACCCAAGATTGACACGTTCATAACTCGGCCCTCAAGCGTTTGCCTTCGCGTTTCACAGCCCAGTGAACCCAATAACCCGAAGGAACCTGGCCGGTGACATTATGAAATGTCACTCTCATTATAAACGATACGTTATCTGCAGCGACAAATGGGAAATCTAATTTCTCGCTTCCGTTGACTTCTTGCTACTGGCGGTGGCATTTGTTTCCTTGGGCTATATTATAAAGCAACTCTTTTCTTTTGTTTTTGCCTACTTTGTTAGCTCGTTTTGTAACCTGCCTGTAAAACTGTGGGTCAAGACGACCCAGGTTTAGACATGAGTAACATTAGGCTTCATGTAGTTAAAACCTCAAGGTAGAGTCCGTCTTAAGTTATATGTAGAGGTACAAATTGATACTTGGCTCAAAAGAGAATCATCATGGTTGATTGTATTAATTGTTACATAGCATAAGTGTTTTGTTTTTACTATGTTATCGCATAAGGTCTTTTCCTGTAATGATAATGTATTTGGTTAAATAATAAATAAAAAAAAAAAAAAAAACAGCGTCACAAGGACCAAGGCTAAAATAGTTTGAGGAAAAACTAGTTATATTTCTGTAATTTAAATTGATTATGTTACACTGGTGACACAATAATAATATTTTATGAAATATGATTACCTAAAAATATAAACGAACACAACCGGTAGCTTTCGTGGCTCGAGTAGTCCAACTTTATTAAGTATTTAATTAAAAAACCCTCACTTGTGTCTCCGCTACAGCCATCAAAACAGGACAGCCATAAACTGTGTCAAATTAAAAACGCCTTTGAACTCGCCGTAAACATAATCGTAATACGAAAATAAAAAGATCGTTTCAAATGGAAGACATGTGTCCACATGCTAAGAGAAGAACCGTGTATAATGTGATAAAGTGTGGATGTCGCCGCCACGGCACAGTAGGGATGTAATGCAGTAATACGTATTTGTTGATTCAATTAATGTACATGAAAACCAAGTCTGGATTGTTTACGACGCTTAAGGGTCGAGTACTACTGTACTAAATAGTTTTTGATTTGTCGGATTTGTCACCGACTCGCAAAGGTAAATGAATATACAAAAATAATCTGAACTTACTCGTAAACTAAGTAAAGCAACTATAGGTACTATGACCGAACTGTAATTTATTCGCATTCAATCATTCACACCCAAACAAACACAAATGGTCCAGGGCGGAGATCGAACCCGTGGCCTTCACCGCTTTCGACAGCTCTCTAGCTTTTGCGCCAGTGGAAGAACCAGTTCTGTATTTACATTATTTATTTTCACCCAAGATCCTAGAGGTGTTCTAGAACACTCACTTGCTTAGCTTTACTTACCAATGGGGTTAGATCTATCTAGATATAATTATTTTATTCATTAAACCTCTACTATTTTAGCTCACTCACATTTGGTTTATTTTATTCACCTACGATCCTCTACCTGAAGGTTGTCTGAAAGTTCGCTCTCTAGCGATAAGACCGCCCAAATTGTACATTGTTCTCTGTAATTTGCTTGAAATGTAATGTTTTCTTACAATAAAGAATATCTATCTATCTATCTAGTAAACTGGAAATAGCTGCTGAAAGGAAAAAAACACCTGTGACTTTATTACGTTGTGCAGAGCATTATGAGTTAGAACCAAAATTAGGACTTACTGCAACTTCTGCTTTAATTTTACACTATGACAAGTATGACAAACTCCTTAATTATTGCTTTGAAAGTGAGAGTTGTATTTTTAAATAGTCTCAGGGCGCTGACTGTTGCAAGCGTGATTGTATTCTTAATAGCTCTTTTTTCTCTCATCTAAGAAATCCTTTTGTTGTTCTAAGAACACAAAGGGTGAGACCTGTAATCTGTAATTAGTAACCCTCCGCCTTGAAATACATTAATATTTAAGAAACAATGTGTCAAAATGGAGATGAGGGTCAATCTGGCACTGTCTCGTGTTCTCACTGGTGTCATAAATATTAATTTATCTTCGTAACGTTTAGGCTATAGGATAATAAATGTTAAACGTGTAAGGCACTCGTCTGACTTCATCATACATACAAATATCATACTAATATGAACGTCCTAGCTAAAAATGCTTTATTCTGTTAGAGCTTGATCGTCTTTGAATTAACTAAGAAGCCATAACGCTACGTAAATACCTAGTACCTATCTTTTATTTCATTTGAGTTTGCAGATGCTGTTTTTGCTATGTCCCTTATAATATAGGTACTTAAAATATGCATTTTTGTGGTTAGGGTTAAAAAGCACAACATAAAGTTCTTAACACCCTCAATGTCATTTTGAAGCAAAAATATACACATTAATAAGACTCTATTGATTTTTGATGTTGATTTTTTCCCCCAATAAATACATTTGGTCGCTCTTCTAATAAAATAAACATTGACCGAAACTGATACCTCCTAATTTATTCCTGTAAAAACAACTCAGTACCGGGAAAGTTGACACGGATACCCCGAGTCCTCGGGGACGCGTGTCCCGGCCGTGGGAGACACTCCACTCGAGTGGACGACTGTATTGCATTGCAGCGCGTTATCTTGGCGAGGCGTCACTATAGGGTTGTCCACAAAGTGACTTAACTGTAACTTTATGGTTGAGTGGTAGAGAATACCTCTTTGGCATTAAGTCCGCCTTTTGTACCTTTGAATGTTGTGTAATGAAGAATGAATAAATAAATAAACTTGTTTCGGGGTTGACCACAATTTGCATCAATCTATAGGATAGAATAATTATGTATTTGCTACTACTACCGTTTTACATGAGCAATTATTACAAAACAACTGAAATGGACTGAAAACGGGCAATAAAAAAATGAAGAAGAGTGTCAAACTTTCTTTAAATTACATGCTACTTAGGAAACACCTAGACCATTGACTAAACATACCAGGTTCTTTCATGCACACAAATGCTTGTACTGTGAGAGTATCAAACCCGCGGCCTTTGGTGAAGTAGTAGGCTCCTTTACCAATACATCTTATTTCTTTAAATGTAAAATATGGTCAAAATTAAGTCACGAAACCAAGTAGGTATTAGCTATGTATTTTTACAAATTAACTTGAAATGATTTTAGCAAATTATTTGAAATTTTAGGTCTCTCTGTTTAACTGCATGTGACAACCCTATGAAAGCCAGACACATCAGTGTTAACACACCTCGCCATCTCACTGGTAATATGACTGGATTTCCGTCTACTTTTATTTCATTTTTCACGATCTGTCTATTTCGTTATTTTCGTATACAAAACCACAATTTCCGACGACATGAGGGTGTACGACAATCGTTAAATATGAGCACTTTTAAAAAAATATTATTGTCCTCACTTAACTTAAAATTGGTGTTCTAAACCTGCCATGCCCATGCCCAGTTACTTACCTCTTCTACAATTTTAAACTTCAGCAACCATTCACTTTCATTTTGTTTAGGAGTCTACGAAAGTAGGTAGGTACTAAATTCCTGACTTCACCTACCTCGATTCATATTTACTTGGATAGGTACCTAACGAATTCAGTAAGGTAGAACTATTAACAGATTGAAATAATGGTCTAATGTACACGACGTCCGCCCGGGATGTGTACGATGTGGTGTTCAATTCCCACTCTAGACTGTCCTTTTTCATTGTATTGGGTATTATCTTAAGACACATACCTACTAAATTAGTAATCCTCCATAATTTAACTACCTACAACATGCAGTTTGACTTGCCTGTCTCATCACTACCGCGGGGTCGTATAGGTTCAGTTGCAGTTGTGATATGAACCAAATGTGATTAAACAAACACGGTGAAGTGTTTGGGCATGGCCCGGGGTGGTCTGTGAACGATTATGAGCCATACGAACGTTTACAGGCTCAAAACGCAGTGAGAATTGACGACGACTCATAAAATTTATTATTTTTGCCCGTAGTGTACACAAATGAATTATTTTTGGACTTCAAGGGTTTATTTAGGATTGCACTTATAGATAGTATACCTGCGTAGGTACTTCAATGCGTGGGGGCTAAAACTGTGGGTTGATTTAATTATTATTTTCATGATGCAAGCCTCTGCTTTTTTTCCTAAATGCCGTGTAGCTATTTCTGAAGCAAAACTCATCTTTAGAGCTAAACAGCATTTTTGGCTAAGGAAATGAGTCAGTTCTGGGTAAATACAAGGTATGACAAAACCTATTACAAAGCCACCGTATTCGTAATCAGACCATAAATCAAGTGACAGAAAAAAATATTGGTCAGAAACTATATTTTTATGTATTAAACGTAAAAACGGACTAGGTACACAACGTAACATGTAAACAGACAACTCGTCGGCGTTTTTACCCGACTGTGCCAGAAGCGGGTTTTGTTTTTCGAATGTGTGTTTGTATGTAGGTAATAGTAGTGTTTAATAGTGCTACGCTGTGCAGCCTGAACAGCTTCATGGATTTTAGCTTGAGGAGTGCCGTTAGATTCGTATTTACTTTGAAAGTGACAAAGCGTTAATCAAAATAAAACAAAACATTAACGTATGTAATGTGTATTGGGCTGTTTAGCATAACTCATATAGCTGATAATACGAATGCTCTAACTGAAATAATAGAAAACCTTTCATACATGAGCCAGTGGCCAGAGGACTCAATAACTCAATTTTAGTGTCATGAAATAGGGGTGCGTTCCATAACGAGAGCCGTGAAGTGATACTTCATCGTGTTTGGAACGTTTATAACGATTTGGTTGCGGTCCGAAATGCAAATTTAGTATTCACGGTTCGACGGTTTTTTCAGTCAGCGAGAGAATTCCGCAAATGTCGAGTATTATTCATAATTGGCATTGATTATCAAAATACTAGTAACTTATATTGTGCCGTTTCGTTTCGCACATTTAATAGTGCAAAAGGCGTACTCATCTTCAAAGCACGCATTAACAGGCAATTCCAGTGTAAACCACTGGGCGAAAGAGTGACGCTATCTGTAATGGGTATGTCCAACGAAAAATCACTTGTAAAGTAACTTTACTAGTAACTGTTACTGTAAGGTAATGTTAAAATTATTTATTCAATAACGCATGTGGTGTCACATATTTTATCCACTAGAACCACTTAGAATAATCAAAATAAAAAAAGGATCTATTATCGAGAACGCCGTGAACGCTGTAATAAAAAAAAAGAGCAGCTAGAGCTCACTCGCCAGTGGCTCCAACTTTTAATCGCAAATACGGTAGTCCCCTTTTAACTGTTCACGGTGCAGCTGTCGTGGGTCTGCCTGTCATTTCCGCCTGCCTTAGCTATCCTCACATAACCCATTTTTTTAATTTGTATTTTTCACTGTTCGCAGTGGTAATTTTGTTGATTTAAAAAAGCCAAATCATTGTAGAAAAAAAGGTTTACTTACAGAGGCTTATGAACTACACAAATGATTTTGTGAATTGTATTTTTGGCATTATCTTTATGAATCTAATATCACCACAAACTAAATAGAGATACTACAATATCTTTATTTAATGTTTAACGTTCACAGTGATTTTTCCACCAGGGCATGCTCCAACTTAATGATTAAACGACCACGCTTTAATTTTTTTGTATGTATCTTCTAATCATCATCGTCATCATGTCAGCCGAACGACGCCCCCTGCTGGGCATAGGCCTCCCAGAAGGATCTCCACAACGATCGGTCCCGTCTATTTTACGTGTCAAATATTTTTATCATTTCTATCTTTCTTTCTTTGAGCGCGCTTAAATCAGTTCCACCGTATTTCGGACTGTGACCATTGACAGTTGCCTGACAGCAGAAACGTCATAAAACAGATGACAGAAAAACAGCAAAGTCTGATCAAAAAACTAAATAATTTGGATTATTGTGTAACAGTGGAAGTGAATGAGTTCTATTGCAATGTACTCCTTGTGTAGACGGCTTACAACTCCAAGTTTTATACGTTGCGTACGACAAGGAATTAAACAGAGACACATTCATAATTTTGTTTCTAAAAATGTAAACATAACCTCTACTTTAGGTCAAGTTTCAAGTTTATCAAACACCTACAATTCCGTAAGGTTCAAATCTAAAAAGGTTCGTACAACAGAACGTTATTAACTAAGTAAGTTATAATTGATGTGAAAGCTAACCCTCTTAATTATCTCTTTTTTTTACTAGTTCCTGAGACCCCTTTTAGTTTCACATACAACTCGAATAAGTATTAACTTCAATGGTTAGCCTATCAATACTTAGAAGACAAGAGCAAGAAATTATAAGGATTTCCTAAAACAAATACTTTGCTACAACTATGTATTACTATATAAATCTTTTCTAACAGCAAAGCTCTGGACACGATTCTGATGACGATGACGACCAGTCCCTTGATGACTCATCACTGGCGCGAGACTCCAAAGTTGTTAAGTTCAGCACTACATCAATGAGAGCTGATGTTATATTAAAATCTGCCTTAGCAGTAGCTAGAAAGTAAGTTTGCTTTATCATTTGTACTTATTCTTTTTGTATATTAGCCATAATGCATGTGAATGTTAGTAGGTATGAAATAAGAATTCTGTAATAATAATAAAATAATACACAATTCAGTATTCAAATCAAATCAAATTATTTATTTCAGAAACCAGGTTCCATAGTGTTAGTAGATACAACTTAATTATGAACGAAATAATAACTAATGTATACTATTAGTACTACTAGTATTAGTAATATTAGTAGTATGATGGCTACATACATGAAGTGAGCAAAATTTTTATGAATAAGACCATCAGTGTTTTTTTTGTTTCAGCAAAATTGAGCAAGTCTTCTATGAGAGCAAAATTAGATTAAATGGGAAGAAGGTTCTGAAGAAAAGCGTTTCTGTAAGTATTATAGATAAAATAGAACAAAAGTACTGAAAAGCTTATGACAATACTATTAGGCCGGATGTCAATCCGGCCGAATAGTACTTAGCTATCCGGTATTCGGCCGGATAGTATTATAGCGGCCGGATAGGCCGGATACCGGATAGTTACCAGATATCCGTTTCATCTCTAATCCTGTCATTATACTTTAGGGATAAATTGTTAAATGGCCAGGTCAAAAATATACTTTGAGCACTGTGCAGTAACCAAAACCAACTGCAAAAATGATTTGATTGCTAAGTACTAGTAGCCAATGTACTAATGATTTTTATTGGCTGCAATTTTAGTGCTATAAGGTATTTTTTATGGTTTCAGGTAAGAGTAGGTGATGAAATTGATATAATAAAAACAGTAAGCCCCAAAAATCCAAATCACCTGTATGTATCAAGAGTGGAGATTATAAGTGTTACAGCCAAAGAAGATAGTATAATGGTAACAGCTAGAAGGTTTAAAAGTTTACTAATAGAAAATTATGAAATTGACCCACACAAACAAACTATTGCAGAACCTGAAACATAAAATGTTACTAGCCTTCATGATATCTCTCATAGTGCAATTGTAAATATTTATATATAAATAAAACAGGATTGTTTGATAAAAATACTGGATTTTATTATAAACTTTGTAAATATAAATTTATAATTTTTAATTTGTTTAGATATCTAAATCAATATCACAGTCTGAACTTTCAAACATAGAGATTTGGGAATTAGAAACTGATGATAGAATTTTAGTACTACTTTTACTAACATCACCTAACTTCACAACTTTTTTTTCTAGACTCTTTGCTTCATCATTTGTCTCTTCACAAACTATGTCACAGTCTGATGTTTCAAATATTGAAGTTTGAACTGATGATTTTGAGTTTGTATGAGAATCAGAACTGTGTTTACTAATGTCTTCTAATTTCACATCATTTGGTACATTTTTATCTGATTTATCTTCATAAAATTTACTCAGATCATGTTTCTCTGAGAATTGAAATTGTTTTAATTTATCAGCAACTTTATTTGAAGATTTTTGATCTAATTTTACTTTAGAAGTCTCCAATTCTGAATTGTTCTTGATTTCATTTGTTACTTGGTTCTCAATAGAGCTGTTACATGATTCATTTTTTGATTCCTTGTCTATGATTACCGCATCTTGATCATGTGTATCTTTACGAGTATCACTATTTACACTAGCACCACTACTTTCGAATTTAAAATCCATTCCTAGATCGGAAAATATATCATTGACACTGGGAATTGCATTCAGTATTTGGGCATCTGTAACCTCATCTTCACTGTCACTGCTTTCTCGAGTATTTTCTTTGCCTTTTCGTCGCTTTGTTTTCTTTGCACTTTTGCCCTTGACTAAATTAACATCAATAGTTACTTCTTTACGTTTTCGCTTATTGGTATTATTTTTCTTTGGAACATTAGGCATCTTTTTATCTTCTTTATTTAAAGTTGCATGTTTCTTCAATGTAGCAGCAAACTTCTTACTAACACCAGCATCTTCGAAGTTGCTGTCTTTGTTTAAATTATCTTTTTCCTGAAACTCATTCAAGTCATCATTCTCTTTGATTTTTTTGTTGTTGAAATAAGAACTTGTGACTAAAGAAGCTGAGAGAGGTATATTATCATCAGTGATATCATCATACTTAGCAAATAATTGGTAGTTTCTTCTATCTATATCATTTCCCAATGTTTTATGGTCAGTTTGTAATAGTTTCCCATAATAAAGCAGCTCATTTTGCCATATTTCACCCAAATTTAATTTTGTTAGTAAATTTTTTGCTGTGCACAGGTACTCAAAATCAGGATACCTTTGAAAAGTAGAATGTAGCGCATCTACAGTGTCATTCAAAGTGCAGTCTTGCATGGATAAGTCTACAAGTGAGATTGCAACGACAGCATCCATTGGTAGTATAGTGGTGCGGTACATGAGTCGGCAATGCGCTTGTGACAATCTGAAAAAGGAAAAATACATTGTTTTTATTTGAAGTATATTTTCAATATCGTCATCGACGCGGGTCGTGAGGGTGAGTACCACCCTAGTCATGAACATTCGCTTCGTGCTTGTTTTGTACATGGGAGTTTAGATCAAGTTATTATTTGAAACTAGCTGTCCCTATCCTGCTGACGTTGTTCTGTCAAGGACGCAGTTCAATAAAAAGTATATTTGACTACCATCAAAACAGAACATAACGTCCGGCTCAACGGAACAATAGGGACGGAAGTAGAAAAATAAAAGGTAATATTTGTTTAAAAATTATAGCCTATATGCGATTCAGAGGTATAAGCCACATTATTGGAGAGTTTCATTAAAATCCATTGAGTACTTTTTACGTGAAAGAGCAAAACGGCACATCCACACATACAAACTTTCGCCTTTATAATATTAGTAGGATTACTAACTATCTGTCTCGGTAGACGTCGTTCTGTGTAATGTTATTGAACTTTCACACCTTTTAATCTTTCCCTGGACACAAATATTTCAAAACTGAAATGATCCCAATTTTATTGGTCTAGCCGTTCCCGAGTTTTAGCAAGACTAAAGAACAGCAAACTAAATTTTTATACATAAAATTTAAATCATAGGTGAGTAAACTTTACCTCACAAGACTGTCCAGCATCCTCACAGTAGTACGAGATGGGTCTCTGAGTTCAGATTTTCTTTGCATCATATAATATGATTGCAGTATTGTATTTGCAGATTTCGTCATACTTGCAGGCCTTGGTCCGACTAGACTTATGTACATCTGAAACACATAAATACTCTAATAATGTGGGCAAATGATGTAGTTTGGTTATAAGTAAAAACCGATAAAAGTTAACTCCCATATACTAATACTGAAAAACAATGATGACACACTACACAAACTCCTCAATGTGAAACCCTACTTAGGGTTGTGTTTTGTGTGTTTATAGTTGCCATTTTCATTCTAACAACATTGTATTTAGATACAATATTGTTAGAAATATACAGTGTGTTTGGGAACCGGTGTCCGACCCGTTAAGGTGAAGTAATATGATCTATTTTATGAATAAATCCACCATAATTAAGCACTTTGCCCCAGTTGTTTTAAAATGGCCGCCATTTTAAATTTTTTTTCTCGGGAGTACGGGTGGGTTATTTTAGTTTGCAATATCTGCCGATTTAGAGGTCCTACAGTCACAAAAGTGGTATCGTTGAACAGCTACAAAAGTAGGCAATAAGCTGACAAAAAAGCATTTTTTCATAACTCCCTTAAAATACCTCCAAAAAATGTTTGAACTTGAAAAGAGTGATAGAATTTGTTAGTTTTTTTTACATTTATTTTTTTTTCAGAAAAACTAAACTGTCAACATACATTTATTTTTAACTTTTTGGATACCCAAAGACATCACCTAAACACTGAAGCAAAAATCAAAGTTCCAAGTAAAATAGTTTAGAAGTTGTGACAAATTGAATATCACCCTGTCATCAGAGACCCTTTGAAACGCAGGTAAAATTTACCTGAAATAAATTAAAAAAAAATTTAAAAAAAATAATTAAAAGTGCTTAACTATGGTGGATTTATTCATAAAATAGATCATATTACTTCACCTTAACGGGTCGGACACCGGTTCCCAAACACACTGTATAATATTATTAAATTAATACAATACTAACACAAACTCTTTTCTCTCATTTTCACATTAGTTTCACATTGAGGAGTTTGTTTAGTGTGTCATCATTGTTAATTGTTATTCAGTATTAGTATATGGGAGTAAATTTCATTATCTCACAGCTTTCTCAAAATGAAGATTAAATTATGTTCATTGAATTTTGTTTTAGTAAATACCTGTAACTTTTCAAGGCTCCAATCTTTTTTCAGGTCTGATTTCGATCCGCCAAACAAAATATATGAAGTCACCAGTTTATCCCAAGCTTTGTTTTTGGAATCTAGCAGTATGAATATCAAATCGAACCTGAAATGAATAATAAAGCATTGCTTTAATGGCGAATATTAGCCGTATGATTTATGGTGTAGAACAGCAAGTGGTCAGAAAATGGTGAAACATTTTTTTTCTTAAATTCACTTAACTAACGTATAAAATTGGTCGAAAAGACACTACCTATTCATTAATATTAAAATGATTATTGGTAATTCGAATGAAATTCGGTTTTAATGAAATGACAGAATGACATCACACTAAAAAAATGTGAAGCATGCAAGGTGCTACAATTTCGTTTGTTGTAGATGACCTGCTACACTCACCCAAACACACTAGGCGCTACAAACTACGCCATTTTACTCCGTGTGACAGCGCCAATGACACGTGCTAGTCACGAAACACACCTAACTGGCAGCTGATAATATGCTTCACTCATGATTATATGAGGTGACGTCCGTCTTTCTTTTACGTCCGTGGACACACATAGCGCGCTCAGTCACAAATACAAAGATATGTAAAAATGGACTGGAGCATATACTTTGAATTTCAATAATGTTAGTGTCTTTTCGAACTATTTTAATGCATTTTTAGCTTACCACTGCCACAAATTTAATAGTTTTTTATTATTGAATAGTTTGATTTTTCATTGAAATAATTATTTTAAAAATGAGAATTTTGCACCGCCAACAGCATCTCTGTCTCGCCCGATGGTTGACTGGTAGAGAATGCTTTTAGCATTAAGTCCGCCTTTTGTACTATTTATGTGCATCAAAGATTAAATAAATAATAAATTTCACCACCATTCAAATAATTTTTCAATTACGCAAGTTTTTATTACATTAAATATAAATATTAGAATAATTTAATTACCTACTCAGCAATGGCGTTCCGAGCGATACATTGACGCTTAGCGGCTGGTCTGTCTCGTAGTGGCCTTTGGGGTTGCAGGCGGCTATCACGGCGCAGCGGGTGTTCAACTTGCATACTATTCCGGCCTGGAATTTATAATATAAAATTTTTAGTAACTTTAAACATCTTTAACATAATTATAACATAACATACCCTCACGGCCATATCCCTAATGGGTAAGTCAGAGGCGCACTGATTGTTGCCGTCATGGTGAACGGAACATTCAGAAGCCCACATCCGAGGGAATTTGAACCCAACGTTTTTGTATCGGTGTTTTCCATCACCTGAGAGTAAGCGTCAAATTGTACAACGAACACAAAGTAGGTGTGTTCCGGCCAGATTTGATCTCGGGACCATCGGGTTCCGAGCCAGTGTTTAACCACTGGGCCACGACGCTCTCATACATAATTATGGCCAAACAAAATATGTTAAATATGAAGCAAGTAATCAGATTCCTGACAAGTGAATTATAATTCGAGTTTGTTCTAGAATAGTTCAAGGTAAACTGCAGTTCACGCAATCGATCCAAGTACGTGTTGGTTCATGGTTGAGAAGTGAGGTACTACACTAAAGTCTGTGGGTTCGATCACCGCACACAACACACGAATATACGTGTGCATGAACATGTCTTTATGTGTGTACCTATTTAAAAAAAAAAGGATATTATTAACTATATTTTATTAGTTTATCTGTTGCTTAGTATTCGATAGTAAAAGTTTCGCTTTATTTGGGTCTAGATGGCGCTATGTGGAAAAATGTCCAGTGATATTTATTAACAACATACCTTAGCAATAGAGATGGTCTGTTGCTCCATAGCCTCGTGTATGGCGGTGCGGTCGTGCTCCCGCAACTGCGATATTTCATCGATACAGCACACGCCGCCGTCCGACAACACTAGCGCGCCCGCTTCTAACTGCCATTCACCGTCTTCCTGTTAATATTAGTTTATTTAGTAACATAAAGACGGTGATGTGTCCCTAATAACTAAACTTTACAGTATTTGTTGATTCACATTACGCAAAACCTACTAAGATTTAAATATTGTAACATGTAACGTGTAGGAACACCTCTGTTCATATTTTGTAATATGTTGGATAGTCATAATTGGCCCTCAAAATTGTAACTTAAAATTACATTTCACAATTATTTTGAGCTGTGTACTGTCCCTAATTATAAATAAACTAGCAGCCGCCCGCGACTTCGTACGCGTGGACTAACGTTATCGTAATTTTAGTAAGGATGCCTATTTTTTTTGAAAATGAAATATAGCCTATGTCACTCAGGAATGATGTAGCTTTCCAACAGTGAAAGAATTTTTCAAATCTGCCAAGTAGTTTCGGAGCCTATTCAATTCATACAAACAAACAAAAAATCAAACCTTTCCTCTTTATAATATTTGTATAGATGTATAGATAAATAAAAAGATAGTAGGGAATGGGGTATGTTATACTGGCCAATATTATCTATGAGAGCCCCCTGTGTTAATCCCAAAGTCCTCTAAAACTGTCAAAGCCATAAGCGGCTAAACAGCAGCAGTCTTTTAGGGAAAATAAATATCTTGAAATGGCAATAACATTGACTAACATACCCCAATGGCATAAGATGTGGTTACCACCAAAGAAAATAACTAAATTTTGTGTTGACAACACAATTTCATGACAAAAGTTTCTGTAAAGCTGTCACCAGCAACACAAAAGATGGCAATATTTCAATGGTGGCGTGCCAGATTTAAAAGACCACTGTCCTACCAATATTTTAGTAGGAATAACCATTACAAGTCATCATAAAATTTACTGTACCTAAGTATAAACTATTTCGCTAATAACTGTAGGACATAGCATGTACAGTCAATGGCATGACATGCTAGCCATTTCCGGTCAGTCCTCCTTGCTGTCAAAGAAATGTAATTTGGTAAGAGAAATATAAACAACTGAAATTGGTAGCCTGGTGTGCCGTTGACTGTACGTTCAGTTTATCCATAAAAATATCAAGCTGTGATAATTTAACGAAGCTGAGTGTACCCTTAGCGCAGCGCATGTGAGGCCGGCGCGCGTGCTGCCGGCGCCGGACGCGCGCACCGAACGTGCTGCTAGCTGTGCGCCGCTTTGCAGCAGCTGCGACTTGCCAGTACCTTCACACACAAACATATTGAAGTAAATAACTTCTATTCAAATAACACATTGGTCAATTTGAGAACTAGACAAATGCGAATTGAACAATTCGAGATTTGGTAAAATGAATAGGAAAATTTAAGATTTGGGTGTTGTGAGAATTGGCCATTTTAAGCGCACTGGACCTTTTGAGAATTGGACATAATGCGCCCAACCGATTTTACCCTTCTATAAATTATAAGTGCGAAAGTTTGTAAGTATGGCTGTTGAGTACTCTTTAATGTCAAACCTACATTATGGAGTTGGAAAAGCATTACAGTTTATAAAGATATTGTTCAAAAACCAGTAAATTCGGAAAAAGTCGCGGGCGAACGCTAGTCACTTTCTGTGACGTAAAGGTAAGTTACCTACTTAAGTTAATGGATATTTTTTACTATTCTCAGTTGATTATAGGAATAATGTAATATTGATTTTGGTGACATTTATATGTGTTAACTGTCGATATTTTAAATACTGTATATTTCCCGAAGAATAAATAGTTTTATAAGTATTAACAGTTTTATATTGAATAATCTGTTTCAACAAGATATAGCCTATACTACTAAAGGCGGCGTGCATTTAAATAATTAAGTAAATAAACAATAATATTGTCAGACTACAAAAGTAGTATTCAAATAAGTTTATACACTGTTAAGCGGAGGATTTCTGAATAATAAATTAAGTACCTGGATCTCCCACTAACAGTAAATGGCATTGGCCACGCACTCTGGTTGTGTGGTTGTCATCTTGGGAACGTCTTTTTGGTGTTTCATTTTCCACTATATGGTTTGAGCCTGTAATCACTGTCAGTAAGACTGCCAGTTTCACCAAGTGTAATCCATAGACCTGTAAAGACGCAGTTCAGGTTTTCGTTAAAAGTAGGTGATAGAATAGGATAGGACTTAACATTTTTTGTGACTATCATTTACTGTCATTTTTAGTTATATTTGAATGCAAGTACTTATGTAAAACTAAATCTTAGAGTGGGGTTGAAAGACTGAAGCTTTGTCTTTGATTCAAATCGAAGATCACAGAGTTTGTTTCAGAAAGTCATTACTTACATTTTCAGTCACAGAGAAAAAGTGTTTGTTTGCCCTGAGTGGGTTTAGTGGGTTTTTTACCCACTATCTGTGCATATTCAACCAATCATTATTTGTATTTGTAATATGAGAAAACATAACATAGTGTATGTTGCTCATGTAATGCTGTCTCATGTTTTTGTTATTCATTATTATACACAGAATTTCCGTTAAAAAGTTTATAGGTACCTGTGGGCAAACTGAAGCCAGAATCTGGTCTCGCCCCTTCAAGGGACAGGCCTCAAACTTCGACCAGAATTCAGAGAAGCACTCCTTGATATCTGGGGCGCCGGAGACCACCTCCGACCGCTGTGAGTTGCACACTTCTAGGCTGTTCGCTTGGAGCACCAGTTCCACCTCTGACTTCTTGTTTTGTGCGGTAGGACGCCACCTTCGACGAACTGTACCACTGTAATTTGAAAAGTCATCTGCCTTTCAGAGAAATCTATGGATAATTTCAGAAAAATATAAAGGTTGGTGGAGGTGCCCGTGGCGCAGTTGTGACAGTGATCGGCGGTGATTGCTGTTGTAAAGCAACCCACGCCAGATCGGAAATGGGATGGGTGACCACCCGACCGAAATTTAGTGATGTGTATTTCGGGCATCTCCGTGCTTCGGAAGGCACGATAAGCAGTTGGTCTCGGTTGACGTCGCTAGATGTCAGTCGTTGAGCTTGGTCATGAGGCCTTAGGGCGGCTTGATAATCTGACATTAAGGTTGCTCACTAACCTTACACCCGTCCAACAATCCGCACTGAGCCCGCATATTGGAGTATGGCTTGTTCCACCTCATAGTTGAGGTCAGGCCTGCGCCCAGCAGTGGGACGTATATAGACCTTTTATGTACAAAGGTTGGTGACTCCTGCCCAGGACATATAGTTTATACAAAAATTTACTATATTTTCTGTGTTACACCGTATTAAGGTTGTTTGTACTTAAAAATCTTAAATAAAGCTCTACTTAAATGACCTTGGTACACAACAAGTACTGTCCTTATTTTCTGTTAGTATACACTATTAGTCTATTTAAGACTACCTACTAGACTGCACTCATGCAGTCTTCTCAGTACAGAAACAATAGTCCAGTCAGAAGTTGTAGTCTCATAATGTTTGTGTCTGTGTATTTTGTTTAACCATATTATAATTTTTTGGACTATTATTTAGTGAATATTTTTTTGTTGCATTTGATGATTTAAAATGATTTGTAACAGGTCTATTTAAATAAACATAATTTTGATTTTGTCTCTCACCTATTATTCATCATTCTTACTTACCAAATAGACCAAAGACGATAGAAGAGAGAGTAGACCAAAACCCTCCAACTAGTCGAAGGAAATTACTTACACAAGCAAGAAAAGACGACACTGTATCCATTGCAACCATAAATACAAGAACTCTAAGAACACAAGAAAAGCTAGAAGAATTTAGGGCAGCCCTCAAACACATAAAATACGACGTTATTGGTATTAGCGAAATGAGAAGGTTCGGTGAAAACATAGAAGATCATGGGGACTTCATACTATTTTACAAAGGAAAAACACCAGGACAGCATGGCGTCGGCTTTATATTAAGGAGCGACTGGAAAGACAAAGTCTTACAATTCGTGGGAATATCTGAGAGAATTGCTGTGTTGTCCCTTATTATAGATAGCAAAAAGGATAATAATTGGAACATTGTACAGGCTTACGCGCCAACTGAACTTGCGCCAGAAGAAGATACAAAAGCTTTCTATGAGGATTTGAATGAAACAATACAAAGATGTCGAAAAACACCATCGTAATGGGAGACTTTAACGCAAGAATTGGGAGCATGCGCCCTGGAGAAGAAAACGTCATGGGTAAATACGGGTACGGACAGAGATCAAAAAACGGAAACTACCTTATTGACTTTGCGCATCAGAATAATCTGAAAATAATGAATAGTGTTTATAAAAAGAAAATAAATAAAAAATGGACATGGAAATCTCCTAAGGGTGCAAGGAACGAAATAGATTTCATACTAACAAATAGACCTCAACAATTCACAAATATAGAAGTGATCAATGAATTTAATTTCAACACAGACCACAGAATGGTTAGAGGCACAATGAGAAGCACGAAAAGAAAATTAAGATTAACACACGCTAACAAACTAGGAGACAACAAATTCGATACCGATAAAATGAGAAAAGAACTCCGGCACACTCTATGCAATTTTTCAACAGAAACTAATCAAATGGATACTCAACAAAAATACAATCACCTGGAAGCAAAAATTAAAGCTGCAATAAAAACCAGCTGCATGACGAGGGAAAAGAAAGATTGGATGTCGGAAAACACAAAACAATTACTCACGGAAAGGAAAAACATCATTCGAGGGAAGAAAGACAAAGACAATACGAAGAAAATCCAACAATTGAGTAAAGAAATCAACACAAACATAAGACGCGACAAAAGTAAACACAGATTGACCATTCTCAAACAACAAATAGGCAAAACAGGAGGCATCAAAAAAGCACTGAAACAACTGCAAGAGAAGAAGGACTGGATACCTGGGCTCAATAACAGGAAAGGACAAAAAGAGTCGTCAAGAAATGAAATAAGTAGTATAGCCACAGAATTCTACAGGGATCTCTATACAAACACAGTTGAACATACAGAAATTACCTTGGAAGACCCAGAAAATATTCCCCCAATATTAAAAAGCGAAATAATGCACTCTGCAAACAGCCTTAAGAATGAAAAATCTCCAGGCCCAGACAATATTCCCAACGAAGTCATAAAACACACAATCAGTGAAATCTTGGAGGCTCTAGAACACATTTTCAACACTATCACCAATACCGAGCAAATACCGGACCAATGGACGAATTCTGACATCATATTGCTGCATAAAAAAGGTGACATAAGAGACATAAGAAATTATCGCCCAATAAGCCTGATGTCAAGTCTATATAAAATGTATTCAAAAATTATATTAAAACGCGTCACTGGGGTTCTAGACCAAAATCAACCGATTGAACAAGCAGGATTCAGAGCAGGCTACTCAACCCTAGATAACATTCACGTAGTAAAACAAATAGTTGAAAAATTCAAAGAATACAACAAAACATTTTATATGGCATTCGTGGACTTTAACAAAGCATTTGACAGCATAGAACATCACAGCATATGGCAAGCACTGAAACAGCAGGGAGTTCCACACAAATACATCAGAATATTACGAAACATCTATAACAATAGCAGGGCAAGGGTCAAACTAGAGCAATATGGGGACAAATTCGAAATAAAGAGAGGCGTCAGACAGGGGGACCCTATTTCGCCAAAACTATTCTCTGCTGTATTGGAGGGAATTTTCCGCCAACTAAACTGGAGCTGCTATGGCATAAATATAAATGGAGTAAATCTAAGCCACCTACGATTTGCCGACGACATAGTTATTTTTGAAGAAAAACCAGAAAACATTGAAATCATGCTACAGGAATTGGCAGACGAAAGTAAAAAAGCTGGCTTAGTAATGAACGCTGAAAAGACAAAACTAATAACAAATAGCAACCAAGAACCAGTGACAGTGGACAACAAACAAATAGAATATGTTGAAGAGTACACATACTTGGGCCATATTATAACAACAAACGAAACAAATACAAGAGAAATAGGTAAAAGAATAGGCAATGCCTGGAAAAGATACTGGTCACTAAAAGAGATTATGAAAAACGATAGAATGTCAAATGGAATTAAAAGAAAACTATTTGATACATGCATCCTACCATGCCTTACTTACGCTTGTGAAACCTGGACATTGACTAAGCACAACTTGCAAAAGCTGAGAACATGTCAAAGGGGAATGGAGAGGAGCATGCTAGGCTTAAAGAAAAAGGATAAAATAAACTCAAAAGAAATTAGAAGCAAAACAGGGGTCAAAGATGTGAAAATCAGAGTCAGAACACAAAAGTGGAAATGGACTGGACACGTGTTGAGAAGAAATGACAACAGATGGTCGAACGTCGTAAACGAGTGGTTCCCCAGAGATGGGAAAAGAAATCGTGGACGACAGTATAAAAGATGGGAAGACGATGTCCAGAAGGTTGCTGGACCACTATGGAGAAGGCTAGCAAGGAACAGGGAGGAATGGAGACAGTTGGAGGAGGCCTATGTCTTAGGACAAGCTGAGGCGGAATAAAACTACAAATTAAAAAAACGAAGCATATATCTATGTAAAAACTAGCAGCAATAAAGGCTTATTTTATTTTATTTTATTTTATTTTTATTTTGACTTACCAAATATTAACGTCATCTCCTGGTTTACAGTTGTCCACTAGATCATTCTCCAACACCACCCACATAGAACCTGGTATACTTCCAATGCTTAATTTGTTAACTAATTCCTGGAAAAATACAATTTGAAGATTGGTAAATATTTCAAGGTTTTTGTAAAGTCACTGAACCCTCGAATTAACAATCGCTAATCATTGTTGAGCATCCCTCACTGTATCACTGACCCTTTCAGTTCTATATACATTTCTGGAGACAACATGAATATAATATCTACTACAAGCAAGCACAGAATATTACCTATACTTACTACTATACTACCTTTCTAGGTGCAGTAAGCTAACAAACCATGACATTTATCAAGGAAGTTTTCATCTTATTTTTTTTCTAGCAATCTGTTGTTTCTCTGCACTAAAAATAGTTTAAAAATGGTCATACCAACCTGTATTTTTATCTCTTGATAATCTTTACAGTGCTCTCTAGATACTAAATGTACTTGAGTAAAGTTGGTACTCTTGCACCTTGTCTCTTCATTCCCACATTTTGAAGGAGACTTAAGTATGTATCTGTTCTCAAAGTCAGCTGCTATCTCGTTTTCATACTTGCATTTTACACAGACATATTTTCTTTGATATTCTAACATTTTAGCTTGAGTCATTCTTACAACTGTACCTGAAATTCCAGAAATTTTGTATTTATATTGTGCAGGACGGCCTACATAACGTTGTAAATAATAGTTTTGTATAAAGTAAACAGAAAATTGTGTAAGTCTAGCGTCTATCAGATAGCGTTGTTTTATATAGCTGCTCTGCTCTAACAGTTAGTACTCTTCTAACAGTTAGTACTCTTCTAACAGTTAGTACTCTTCTAACAGTTAGTACTCTTCTAACAGTGTAAATGTGTAGTGTTTAATGTTTTAGTAATTGATGTAATGTAGCTTAAGTCTGGCTTGTTCCTATTTCTGTAAGTTTGTTGTGTATTTATGAAACTATTGAATTGGTGTAGTTTTAATACCCTAATTAGGTAATTAGGAAGGCAAATAAGAGGCCTAAATCAGGTAGGAGACTGATTAGGTAATCTAATAAGAAACTAATTAGGTAGGATATACAGTCCCTAGGTAGGAACATATATAGTCCTTGGCACTTATTTTACTTATTTCCTTTTAGGATTAAGCTAAAATTGATAAATAAAGAATCCACTTTATGTTTTAACCACACACCAGCAAACCTTCTCATTCAATAAGTAAATATGAAAGTGTTTGAAAACATTGGCAGTAACTGAATATTATAGTATGCAGTTTGTGCAGTTAAGTCTTAGGCAGCAGACCGAGAAATTAATATATCTAACAAGTGTGAGACTCATGCAATCACTTGGAGGTCAGATACTTAGCTTAAATAAACACTTGGAAAGAGTGTATAGCTCTATCAAAGGCAATAGGTATATGTAAACAATGGAAGATACTTGGAAATAAAAATATGTTAAGCCAGCCTCGAGAGTCATACTGCAGGCATGCAGGCAATAGTTATACTGTATAACAAAAGCATTTTACCTGTAACTTTCAAAAAACAGCCCAGGTCAACATTTTTGGGAAATACAGTTCTATGCAGCTCTGGACAAACTGGTAATCCAAAGAACCTCGCTTGCACGTTTCTTTTCAATGATTTATAAGCCAGCTTTTCAATTTCCTGCTTGTACTCATCATGTTCTAAAAGATTTTGTTGTGCCTTTATTATGTCTTTGCTACAAGAGGGTAAACTTTCGATCGGACTGCATAAAACATTGTCTCCTACATCAGGATACGTCTCAAAGAGTTTTAGGAAACTGTAACAAACATTTTGAGTCTTTTTATTCATTCGAAACAAGCTCAGAATCAGAAACAATCAGAAATGAGGGAAATGAAACTTACTCTATTTTTATGTTGAAATATCCTAAATTGTCCTCCTCTGAGAGTATTTGTACACAATCTTGAAGATGGTACTTTATGATATACTCTAGTATCATGATTACGAATAGAAAATATTAATAAGTTCGAATTCTCATTACGAGAATACGAGAGAGATATACGCGCCGCTCAAACAAAACACCACAACACAACCACAAACTAGATAGGGAACAGGTTCAGACGGGTAACTTCCGTAGCAAAAAACTCGCCTTAGGATCCATAGAGATTTCCTCATGTAAAGATTTTGACAGCTTTTTTTTTTAATTGTTTTTTCATAATGCGGCAACGATGTTAACGTTATAAATCCACAAATATATACAAAAAGGTTTTTTTGTAAAACGGTATATTATAGGTACCTACCTAAATTCTGCTAATTTTCTTTGGAAATATAAATTCGGTATAAATTAAACAATTTTCACTTATTATGCCTTTTATTTCTTAATTTTGTTTAATATTTAGTAAATGCTTTACGCTGCATACAGGGCAAAATCTTATTTTCCTATCTACAAACATCCGTACCTTGAGATTTTTGTTTATAATGTTGCACCAATTGAACACAGTTAATCGCAGAGTTAAATCAAAACAGCTTTTCGCAACTACACTTGTGTTGCTTACAACCCAAAGAATCATAATTATGAATGCTGATGAATGCTTGGACTGAATTTGATGTTTCAACTCTTTTATTAAACCTTGTTGATTGCTATTTTTGCCTGCTATTTTCTAAAACTTGGTTGGCTTCTACAATTATGTTTCCAAACAATCTTACCGCATTTTCTGTAGTGTCCGACCGAACTTTCGGTTTCGGCCAGTTTCAGCCAAAAAATCAAGTTTCGGCCACAGTTTCAGTTTCGGCCAAAAATCGGCCGAAACGTAGCCGGAACCGAAACTCATTTCGGAAGTTTTCGTGCGCGCTCGTATAACTTCGTCTCCGCTTCGGCAACACTATGGCAGAGCCTGGTGGCCTCCACAATGTTCGGGAATTGTCGTGGGGCATGCGCATGGCTCCGTAGCAACACAAATTGGTGAATGCGTTATCACCAGACTCAAAACTTCTTCAGTGGTAATGTTTTGATGGAACTGATTATCGGTCTGTTCTATTGGTAGCTCGATTCTCGAAGTTGTCGACGAGTATATCTTGGCCAAATGATCCAAGTGGGCAGGTCCACCTTCGAGAAAGCGGTAAATCGCCGCATCTAACACGGCTGGGCACTATAAACGCCGTCGCGACGTGGGGCTGCGCTGGTTGGCTGGTTGAAATGGCAGTGGGCGGGACACATTGAACGAGAAACTGATGGCTAATGGGATACCATTTGAAGCCAAACGCAGCGTGGGACTCCCACCAGCGAAGAAAAAATACAGATCACAGGGTTTCGGTCAATGTAGGCCGCCCATAACTTGAGGCTTTGGAAATCTGATGGGGAGGCCTGATCCAGCAGTGGACGTCGTGTGGTTGTTGATGCTGACGATGAAGTTTTCGTTTGGTTTCTGTACTTGAATGATGTAAATAGTCCAATATTGAGTCACCCAGATTATTTATTGGAGGCAGTTCGCAAGACCTAGTCTAATAAAGGAATCGATGTCGAATTATAAAAATTGATTTACTTTTGCCGACGACAACGTACTTTTCGCCAACGCACCCAGAAACGCAGAGCAGACAATGCTGAAAGAAATAACGGTAGTGTGCTATCGCCTTGGACTGGTGATGAACCAGACGAAAACGAATGACAAACGGCACACAAAGTAGTTCGAGTTCGAGAACAGGCCACCCGCCATCGTCAGGGTTTTCATCCACATACTTTGGAGTCGTCATGATCTCATGCAGTTCGGTTCCTGAGATGGTTCCTTCCCAGGACACTTAAATTGTGGGACGAAGTCCCTGTCGAGGTTTTCCCGATGAGCTACAGCATGGAGTTTCCAAGAGGTGTTTGAAAAGGTTCCTGCAGGGTCGGCAACGAGCAAGTAATCCCCTGGAGTTGCACGTGTGCATAGGCTGCGGTAACCGCTCACCATCAGGCGGTCCGCATGTTTGTTTGCCACAGTCGTTGTATAAAATCAGGCAAGATAAGGAAATCGTACGCCGAATCGCCTGGAGGAGAAAACTGGTTAAGGCTTTTATGAAGTGCGACCTTCCTATATCCTTCAAGCGAGAACTTCTCGACGTTTGCATTCTGCTTATCCTAACAAACGGTGCCTAAGCCTGGTTGCTCACGGAACACTCTAAGCCAAAGCTCGAATTTTTCCAAGGGCAAGGGAGTGGAGTGTGCTAGGCATGAAACACTTAGACAATATGGTCATGGTGGAATGTCACCTCACTGAAATAGGAGGCAGGTCATGTCTGTAGAATGCATCCGGCCCGAATCACAACCCAATGGCTTCTCAAAGACTGAATCATTTGAGGGCGAGACCTAAAAAAGATGGTGCGACCACCTGGTACAATACTCCGGCGAATGGTGGACTTCAGCAAAAGACAGGGGCCAATGGAAAACAATCGAGGGAGACCTTTGCCCAGCGGTGGGATCTAATGTTAAAAAAATGAGTCTGTAACTTTTTGTTGTCATTATCAGAATAATGGGTAAGAAGCTTTAGAATTCAGTAATTGTAGGTATTTTATACTTGACCACGTGAGTTTCGGTTTCGGTTTCGGCCGAAACTGAAGCCCAGGCCGAACATTCGGTTTCGGCCGGAAAACCAGTTTCGGTCGGACTCTAATTTTCGGATGGGTAGGTAAGTTTATTTTCTTTTAAGCATTTAAATTCTCTGAAAGAAATATAATTGTTGACACAATGAAATAAAAACCAACCTGATAATACTTGACAAATGACAATCAACAAAAGCGTAACCTAGGTTACAAACCAAAGACAATCCTTAGACTAGAAACCTCATCATCCGCGGGAGGAGGGGAAGCTGCCATTTTCTTTACAAGAATCCATAGACAAGCTTAACCTTAATGCTATTATTTTTTACAGGAAGACAACCGGCCGTGACCACAACAAATAGTTTTTTTTTGTTTGCGGTTTTTTTAAATTGAATTTACGGCTATGGTGTTTTGCTGTTTTGCAAGCAAATAGGGGTGTGAAAAAGTAAAGCATTATTTTAGAAAATTGTTTATTTATTTAATTGAACTTTTATGATCGATGTTTTATCGACCTCTCTTATATTTGAAAAGCCGCAGCTTTGAATTACTAAATACTATGTTATTAACGTCGAACTTCCGCGATTTTATGAGCACCTCCTGAATAGAATTCCTCCCAAGGCCTCAGACAAATATTTTATTTACAAATAGGTATACTTAATTTTAGTTGCTTGTTGTTATTTAGACCAAGAGTGGTGAGTTATTATTTGCCATAACTACAAGATTTATGGTTGACCTAAATCGTTTTTGCAAAAGTACAAGAAATGTATGCTGCATAGTTGTAAATGTTGCCCCACCCCAAGAAGAGCATGATGCCCTAAGAGCATAAGCGGTGCCAGAAAGCAGGGAGTTGTGCAAGCAAGAGTCGAAATGTTCGCCGTAACCAAAATCGGTATAGGAGAATATAATATTATCTGCTGCATTAGCCCTGCTTTTTAAAATCGTATGATTCTTCTTTTGTACGTACAGAGTAGGTGTTTAGATAAAAATATTTGTTCGTAGTTGTGATGACCCTAAATTTATTTATTTATTTATACTTGAATACACAAAAAAGTATAAAAGGCGGACTTAATGCTAAAAGCATTCTCTACTAGTCAAGCATTGTGCGAGACAGAAATGCTGTTGGTGGTGCAAAATTCTAAATTAGAAAAATAACATATTTACCGGTTATAGTAGATTATAGGCAATGGAGTAAGTACTTATAAATAATCATAAAACTAAACATACTTAAAACAATACATAAGTACACATTGGTTTGTTTACATTTAATCTTAATCGAATTAGGCTAGAGTTTAAATAGCTGATTTATGAGCAATGTCCCATCACTAATGCAAATTTCAAATTGTTTTTTATAGGTGTAGCAGGGATTTTTTCAAATGCTTTACATTTTTTATACTGTAAAACGGGGTGATTCGACACTGCGGGGTGTATCGAAACTAGAGTCCGACCGAAACTGGTTTTCCGGCCGAAACCGAAACCGAAACCGAATGTTCGGCCTAGGCTTCAGTTTCGGCCGAAACCGAAACTCACGTGGTCAAGTATAATATACCTACAAATACTAAATTCTGAAGAATTTTACTCATTATTCTGCTAATAACAGCAAAACTATGTTACAGACTCTTTTCTTTTCAACACAAGATCCCACCGCTGGGCAAAGGTCTCCCCCAAATTTTTCGATTTACCCTCGTCTTTTGCTCAAGTCAGCCATTCGTCAGAGTAATGTCACACCATCGTTTTTTAGGCCTCGTCTCTCAGTAATATATCAGTCTTTGAGGAGCCGTTAGTTTGTGATTCGGGCTTGATACATCTTACAAACTGCTCAATGCTCACTCTCATTTTGTCAGTTTGGCGACTTTCTGGCCTACATTTTGATCGTCAGTTTTGGCACGGATCGTGGTGACCATTTTCTGTCTGTGTGTTTAACGCCTAACACACTCCACTCCATTACCCTTTGACCAATTCCGAGCTTTGTCTTAGGGTGTTCCATGAGGAACCAGGCTTGTGCACCGTTTGGTAGGATGCGCAGAATGCGAACGTCGAGAAGTTCTCGCTTTAAGGATATAGGAAGGTGGCACTTCATTTATTTGAGCTAGGTGATTCGGCATTCAATTTCCTCATCCTGCCTGTTCTCGAAGAAGACTATCTTTTTTTTCGGGGGGAAACCTTTTATGGACTGGACTGGTTATGGACGATCCAGAGGGCTCTGGGGGAAGGCCGGGTGTGAGTGAGGCTCGCCTGCCGTGAGGCGGCAGACATTACTCACTAAACAGCCTGTTTCAGCGCGTAACCAGAGGTCCCCGTGATCTCAAGAACGCTGTGCCGGTTGACCCCTGGCGCGCTATGCTAACCAGCCCACCTTGAGGGGAGTGACACCTCCCCTCTACACCCGCCAGCGTGTACGGCGGTGTTAGGTCACTCTTACACCACCGCCGCCCTTCCTCGGGGCCACTTGGAATGGAGGCACACAGCCCCTGCCGTGTGCACTCCCACTGACCCCAAAGACCCCCTTTTAGTCGCCTCTTACGACAGGCAGGCGGGAATCGTGCCAAAATCCTAACGCCCCATACAGCAAGGCGAAAGGTGACAATCTGGCCCAAGCCATACTCATCGAAGTTGCATTGTCTGCCGTCTACCACTTCCTTACTTTGTGTGCCGTTTGTCGTCAGTTGCGTTTTCATCTGGTTTATCACCAGTCAAATGTGATAGCACGATACACTTAGTTCTTTGAACATTGTCTGCCCTGCCACTCGGCGGATGTGTTGGAGAAAATCACGATGTCGTCGGCGTAACGATCGGTCGATTTCTTTAATTCGACATCGACTTCTTCATTAGACCAGGGTCTTGCCAATTGCCTAAAAACTTCCTCCAATGCGATAGTAAATAATCTGAGTGATCCAATATTGAACTATTTACATCATTCAAGTACAGAAACGAAACGAAAACTTCATCAACAACCACACGCACGACGTCCAACTCGATGCTTTCCAGAGCGGCTAGTAATGGGTGCCCACATCCACACAAACCTTGCGATATCTATCAGGTCATTCTGCTTCTTTGCTGGTGGGAGTCCCACGCTGCGTTTGGCTTCAAACGAAATCCTCTCGAGAACTTTTCGACCCCAAACTGATGGCCCAGTTTCTCGTGCAATGTGCCCTGCCAACTGACACTTCAACCTACTTTCCTTAGTGCCCAACCGTGTTGGATGCAAGGATTAGCCTCTTTCTCGAAGGCGGACCTGCCTACTTGAATTATTTGGCCAAGACATACTCGTCGACAACTTCGAGAATCGAGCTCCCAACAGAACAGTCTCAACGAAAACTTACATATTGTAATCAGTTCCGTCAAAATGTTTTGACGGAACTGATTACAATATGTAAGTTTAATATGTTAGTTATGTAAGTTAATATGTAAGTGTGTATGTAAGTTTTTGTAACACAAAAATCGCCAAACGCAAAACTTTAGAGGTAATGTTACCTCTAAAGTTTTGCGTTTGGCGATTTTTGTGTTGCTACGAAGCCATCCGAATGTCCCATGACAATTCCCGAAGATTGTGGAGGTCGCCAGGCTCTGCCATAACGTTGCCGCGAGAAACGAAGTTATACGAGCGCGCACGACATCTTGCGAAATTAGTTTCGGTTTCGGCCAAAGTTTCGGCCGATTTTGGCCGAAACCGAAACTCTGGCCGAAACTCGATTTTTTGGCCGAAACTGGCCGAAACCGAAACCGAAAGTTCGGTCGGACACTAATCGAAACAAAATTATAGCTGTTTTGTTTCAGAGCAGTTGCTTACAACTATACCATTTGAATGGGCTCGTATGTACAGTCAACAGCACATCAGGTTACCCCATTTCCGTTTTTTCTCTCGCTCTTGCCAAATGTCATCCCTTTGCAATAGAGCAAGGAAGACTGACCGGAAATGGGTAGAGTGATGTGCCGTCCACCGTACCTAGGTTTGTTTTAATTATAAAAATGGTAAAACATCGTGTGCCACGTGAAGTGGCAAGTTTAATTTCGAAAACTTTAACGAACCTCACAATCCACTATTCCTGCCGCCTGTTACGGTAAAATCCACACGCAATTCATTTTTTCATAAAATTTGAGACGGTTGCAGTTTGATAGAATGCTAATCATAGAATAGATATTATTTCATCACATGAAAGACCATACTTAGGCTCTTCATCATCATCATCAGCAGCCACATGATGTCCACTGCTGAACACAGGCCTCCCCCATAGATTTCCAGACCTACAACCGGCCGGTTGTAGGCGGCCTGCATCCACCGAAAACCTGCGACCTTTATGAGGTCGTCCGTCTACCTTGCGGGTGGGCGTCCCACTCTTCGCCAACTTGTTAAATTCTCAATATGAAACATTGAATGTAAAAATATGCAGCGTAATTTACAAGCTTATGAGTAATGAGCTTAGACGAAGTGTTTTTAACAAATTGTGACAGGAAACTATAGAACCGAAGAAAGGAAATCGGTAATTTCTTTTCATCATCATCAGCCACACGACGTCTACAGCTGTACATAGGCCTGCCCCCCTTTCCTTCTTACTTTTTTATAATCTAAGGGTATAACAATGAAACAAAATAATTGATTTGATAAAAACTACTGTATTGTTGTAGTATATTCGACACATCTTGATGGATCAGTGGGGAAGTATTCTTGACATTTCGTCATCAGTCTCTTCAGGGCTTGTATGTACTTCCTCTGGGTTTCGTCATTCATGACGTGAGCTACGTTTTTGGAGAAGATCTTTTCACGTCCGGTACGAGCGTGGATTCCAACCATAGTTACTCCGATAGGCCATGGAGCATTGCCTATAGCCATTTGGAGATAGGCATCACTTGCCTGTAAACAAAAAAAAATCGACTTAGTATTATTTATTTTTTAGCATTAGGGATAATGCATTATCATCTTACTAAAGATAGGAAAACCAGAAAAAGGCATTCGGTCCTGGCATCAGGCGGGACTCGAACCCGCTTCTTTCGCAAACTGGGCGACTGCACTAACCAATTATGCTACCGAGACCATTAACAGACCGGACGAATTTCTCTGGTATATTATACCTGGCAGCCAGGTTGGTTTCACCAATGTTTAGGCATATACCTTAACTACTTACTACTACTTTACTTGGTTAGTGCAGTCGCCCGGTTTGCGAAAGACGCGGGTTCGAGTCCCGCCTGATGCCAGGACCGAATGCCTTTTTCTGGTTTTCCTATCTTTAGTCGACTTAGTAATGTTCTACAATATAATATACTAGATTTAATGTAGTAGACATAAATAATAGATTAAATAGTTACAAATAGTAATTTTCCATACAACCTAATAACATATTGCATCTTGTAATCATCTAAGAACAGATTTCTACTTTAACCTAAGTCTAATAAATTTTGAAAATTTAAGATTGGTTTCTGAAGTTAGTTAAGGCTCTTTGAAACCCAAATACAAAGTAAACTGGATAAAGCAAGTGTAAGGTACAATAAAACATGATGCTAATCCATGCTTTCCGTTTGAGTAAGTACCTACACGCAAATAATTCTCTAATCAGAGGTTATTTATTTATGAAAACAAAATCCACAGCTCTTATTTGAGCATCCTCAATCAAACACATCCAATACGTTAACGCGGATATAACATCTGAAAAGTTGCGTGTGCTCGCCACCAGAGGCGCTAGTATGAACGCTGTACAAAACCGCGTTAACTTTTTGCCTTTTAGACTAACATTGAATAAAAACATGTATAGGTACCATAATGTAATTTCTCTCCAACAAATGCTTAGTTATTTCCGTAAGGCTGTCGCAAATGTCTTCCGGTAAGGTCTTCTTTTTTAATTTCCTCATCAATGGTTTCAAATACACTTGCGTCTGGGTGTACGTAGCTCTTGCAATTTTGTGTTTAACTGCTGTTTTCTCAGCAGCTGTAGCTGAGTTCAATTGCTGTCCCCATATGGTTAGCAGGAACTGAAATATGAAAATAAGATTATTTTAAAACCATGAAAAGGTGAATATAGTTCTTGCTTGATTACTTGATACATTGTTTGTTAAAGAAGACTAGTGTTAGTAACAAATCTTACCGTTGTAACAAGCTATCCTAAGGCCTCAGACTAAGCTTAACGACTGAGGTATTACGACGTCAGCTAGGCTAATTACTGCTTAGCGAGCCTTTCGAAGCACAGAAATGCCATAAAATTCGCATTATTAGGGAGCAAATTCTTGGCTACGTGCTCAGACATATTGGGAGTATGAAGTTAGTAGTTTGAAAAAGTTTTGCAAGCAATGGTAAGGGGAAATGGATTCCCTCCTTTGCTAAAATTTACTTTTAGGATTTTAGAGCATTAGGATTCCAAAGAATCATCAAAATAATTACCTGCAAAAGTGTCATTATAACATCCATGTCGTGGTTTCTATCACCTTGCCCCATAGTTTTGGCCATTTCTTGTATGAATTCATATGTAACATTATTATCAAGAGCATCTTCTTTCATATTTTTGTCCAATTCACTCTGCAAAATTAATTATAAAGATGAATTATTTTACTTTATTTTAAACCTGTGTAGTTTGAAAAGTGCTTTTTCATTACAAGTGACATATTATGATAATTTGGGTAGTAGTATTCATGAACTGTAAAGTCAGTAGATAACAATACTTTTTCAACACAACCTTGGGTTATTACGAATATACTAAATTATTAAACAATAATCTACATACCTGAGTACCTAAGGCCAAGATTTCATTGAGATAAGCCTGGTCCACTTCATCCATAGCTTCTTGAAAGTCATTACGGAATCCCTGAAAAGATATTATAAAATTGAAAAGGTTTCCTTGTAATTTATATTCAAAAAATCTTGAGCATAGAGGAATATGTGGTTGGCTTTTTTGAAACATATTGTTAATTGACCTTGATTATGCATTTCTTGCCTTAAAACCTTACTCCCCAAGCTCTTCCTTTGCTGTGAATGTGCAATGGCCATACTATATCCAGATGGCATACAAAATTATTGCCTGGATATTGTAAAAACTTAAAATAAGCCTCAATGGCTCACATTACCCTTTACCCAAGTAAACACATAAATCAATATAACTCACTCTATTTGCTTCTGGTTCCTGAATTTCAATCCTCCTGAGTCTCCTGAAAGCCTGCACTTCACTTTCAGCGTACAGCAATATTGGATGGCCTCTCTCTCTCAGCTTCTTAATTACTTCTGTTCTTGGCAACGTGACTGCTTCAGTTTGCTCCACCTCACTGCTGTCTTGTCTGGTTGCTATGAAAAATGTATGTTAGATTTCAATAGAGCAAGCTGAAATAATTACTTATTCATACAAACTGAATCAGTACTTTAAAACTTGTTTCACAAATGGGTGTAACTATGCAATGCCTGTTTCAAAACCAGCGATCAACAAGTATTTGCATTTGATCATACATGATTGCTTTTATACTATGACTGCATTACTGCTTCAACCGTATTGTGTATGTATTACTGACTAGTTGCTGGGTGTCATGGGCCTATCACTCGAAATGTTGACAGCAATATATGGAATGAAAGAGTAATAAATATGAATGGTCCAGTAGTTAAAACAGATTTTACTGTAATACGGTTTCAGTTTTCATGAATAAGGTAGGTGGTAGGTAGCTAAGTAGATAGATAGATTTTTTTCATTCTTTATCACACATTGTATTCAAGTTAGTAAGTAGTTACTTGTGAGTGATTACATATCCATGTACCATTACCATTTTGAGAACATTAATTTATCATCCTACCGAGGACGAATGAAACTCGTTATCATATAAAAAAAGGCTTTAAAATACTAAAAAAATACTGTTTACCTTTCTCTTTTTTCTCTTCATTTGAATGATTTTCTTCTTCATCTTTCTTTTGAGGGCCATACTTCTTAAGATATTCTTCTTGTTCTTTTGCTAATAGTTCACCTCTTTTGAAATATTTTTTATTTTGAGCCTGAAAAAAACATGTGTTAGTAAATAAATAGATATAGGACTTCCAACAACATAAAACCAAATATAAGCCTTTCGAAAACAGGGTTAGTCTTGCATTTATTAACATTTACTTACCAGAATATTCTTTTCTTCAAGGAGTTTCCTTTTTTTGGCTATCTCGGCTTTTAAAATATCCATTTTCTTTCAATCCGAGCAAAATAATGTTGGCAAAAAGGTAAATATTTTGACAACAAGCAAGACGAAGGTTTTGACATTTCGCTTATTTGAACGCCAGGAAAATGCGACTTCTTCTTTGGCTTTAAAGCTTTTTAGCCATGCGAATAAAAAAAATACAAATAGGAAGAGGGCAGCACTGAAGTCGCAATCAAAGAATTAATTTCCCTTATTAAACTAGACGACTGTTCTTTTTTTTCACTCAGTATCGAAAGAACTCACATTTATGAAAGTAATCCTCAAAGAATCACTTCGATAGTATCAATACTACCTGAGATATACCAATTTAAAATGCACATTTTTGGACTCACCCAAAAAGGATTCATTCAAACGTGCCCTGACGAATACTTTTGTTTTAAGTGTTAAATCGATTTTACAAAAGCAATAGTTTAAGTTTTATGCAAAATTGAAAATATTGCTTGTTTTCAACTACTATTATGTATTACTATTTATGTTTTACCTTTTTAATAAAAAAGTAAGTAAATAACGAAGGACAACAACACACCACAAACGTTGAGTCTAAGCAATTTTTTACTCGATGGTGGTTTGTGATGTACAAGACTCGAGGCGTCGAACCCTATTTTTGAAGGCTCGAGGCGGAATGGCAAGGAACGGTGAGCTTGGTAGGCTCGGAGTCCCGAGCCTAGCCGAGCCGCGAGTTCTCTGACCCATGCCTCGAGTCTTTAAAAGAGTTCGAGCCTTCAGAAGAGCTCGAGTCGTAAAAAGCTTGAGTCTTAAAATAAATGCAAGCCTTCATTAAAAGGTCAAGTTTACGACTTAAATTTCCCCGTAGCTTAGTTATTAATGAATTATGTAGTTAGTGGTGTTCAAAAAATATTTTTACATAAAGAGTAATGAACATCCATGGATGCCTAAACACATTCTTAAAAACTTTCGCGTTTTTATTATCAGGGTATAATAGTAGAACTAAAAATATTTGTTGGAAGTAATATAAGACACACATCAAAAATCCTAAAAAACCGCTCAAAGGCTCGAGCTTACAAAAAGGCTCGAGCTGTCAAAAAGACTCGAGCTTTCCTAAAGGCTCGTGGTCTTTCAAAAAGGCTCGAGCTCTGCTAAAGACTCCCGAGTCGTCGAGCTCAATGCAAACGAGGCGAGCCCTGTAAACGACACCGAGCTTTAGGCAAAAGGACTCCGACGCCTCGAGCCTTTACATCAGTAATGGTGGTGGAACCCTTCGTGCGCGAATCCGACTCGCACTTAGCCGGTTATTTTTAGTTTTATGTTTCAAATATCTCAAAAACCTTGTCACTTAGATATAATATTTAGACATTTTTCGTTTGTAATCAAAACACGATCGAAAAATCGATTAGACGTATTTATGTTCCTTCACGATTGACAGTTGAACCAAGTTGATCTTGTCAATGTCACAGTATAAACATACAGTAGGTTATCCAAGGCCGCCCGCCGAGTTATTAGCCTAGCGTGCACACAGACACGCGGCACAGCCGGTCCGTACTGCCCCCTCCCTATGCCTCCCTATTTTATGCTAGCGTGTACAGTTACCGGCAAACATCTTGAGCAAATGACCTTGACTGCGCAGAACCGAATTTTAGGTGTCATGGGGGGTGAAGGCGGGGCGCGACGGCGGGGGGCATCGTATCGAGCGCGTTATTGGTAGATCAGTGTCTACGTCACGCTGTCTTCCCAAATACACTTGCGTGCAGTGAAAAGTAATTTGTTGTTGTTGTTGACGTTTTTTTTGTTATAATTTTTTGTTGACTTTGTTGTTATTCTAATTGTTACTATTGTTGTTATTTGTTGCGATTCTGAGGGTTGTTTTGAAATGAATAATATGCCGCGACAATCTAATGTGGTATTAAAACGACAAGTCAGAAAATTAGACACGATTAGTCACACAAACATTTTGTCCGTACCGGGATTCGAACCCAGGACCTTTGGGCTAGTAGACCTTGCCAACGGGCCAAGCAGGTTGTCAAAATATATACCCGAAGAATTATGAGCATTTCACAGTTAAAAAGGGGTATCTATTTTTTTGCACGTAAGTGTACAATGCGTGAACTTTCCCCCACTACGACTACAAATGCTCAAGATGTTTGCCGGGTACTGTACGTGAAATCGCGACATGGCGCGCGACGCGCATGCACACATTCAAACCGAGAGCGGCACGTTTGTATGTAGATGTTCTACTGTATGTTTATACTGTGTTAAAGTCATCATTGAGCAAGCAAAAATAGATCTTAGGGCAAACCTTTCATTCCCCGACTGTACAATGCTCTTTAGGTATTAGGCCAGCTACTCCCAAAGATTTTCATCCACTAACGCTGTGTTACAATTAACATAGCGTCACGACTACTTCCCAAACGGCGTTTTCAAAAGCGCACTGATTGTTGCCGTTCAGGTGAACGGAATATTCAGAAGCCTACATTTCATCGAGCGAATTTGACTTCAATGTGGTGGAACTGTAAGGAAAAATCTGTCCACGGGACGATTCATTTCCTTAGAGCCTGTTAAGACTCAAGCCATCTCATAGTGAGCCAGTTTAATAAACCGGGATTTATCCAATGAGAATAAATAAATATCGAACAAATGTTTTGTGAACCAAAAAAACCAACAGGTTTAATTTCATTCTGTCAAGTGACGTACAACTTTAACTTTCAATCGAATTGAACGTAGGATGCTGATGAGTTATAAGGACATAACTTCAAACCTGTTCATAATAGAGTTTCAAAAGGCAAAAAAACTCATGATATTTGTATTTGGTATAAATTGTAAATCTCAGTAACTACGTAACTATTTTTACCCTTGTAAAAACTTGAGTATTCACTTGGGCAAATTCATAAACTGTGACACCTAACACCTAATTTGCTTGATGCTATTACACTGAAAGTTACCACAACTAATTTGAAATGAGTTTCGGTATCAGTTAATTTTCGTTATCATAATATCTAAAAGACGTGATAAGATTACATTGACTTTGATATTATGGTTCAATTACTTATTTTCAATGATAGCACCAGATTTTTTTGCTAATAATGAAGTGATTTCGTTTACATTCTTTCAAAATAACCATAGTAAACGAAAAAACAAAAATGGACTCCAAAATAATACTTTCCGTGTTGCTTGTTTTAAATGTGAAACTTGGTGGTAGGAAAACGGTTTTAAAATGATATTATTTTATTAGCATTCTTTCGCCTGTCCTTCTTGATTGCGGTGATAGATACAATAAATTGCGTTCTTAGTTTCAGCCCGAACAACAAGAGTGGTGGGTGGCCACTACGCTCCCTTAGAGTTTGGGAGATTTCACGTTTCTCTGCAAAACGTAAGTGGCCATCATGTTTGTGGTGGAGCAGTGGTATCAGGACGTCACGTAGTCACTGCTGCGCATTGTGTGTATGGGTGAGTAACTTAGAAAAAATAATTTTAAAAAAGATAATCTAACAAAGAGTTTAAATAGGTATCTTAAATTTTTGTTAGGTGCCCTCTTAGAGCATTAGGGGGACCTAAAGGTAATCAGTCTTATTTTGCCTATGTCTAGCAGATGAAGACTTTTTTAGGCTGACAATGATAAATAACGTGAACAATATATGTTATTAAATCTTTACAGTGCAGAACCGCGATATATAAAAGCTGTGATAGGAACTACCAATTTAGACGTTGGAGGAACACAATACAATGTTACATCAATAAACATCCACAAAGAGTACAACTTTACAGAAAGAACCAACGATATTGCTATTGTAGGAATAGCAGGCCTCTTTGATTTGAATTATGTTGACATTCTTAGTCTCTATAAAGATAAATTAGTCGAAGGAGACACAGTAATCTTGTCTGGGTTTGGAGCACATAAGGTAATACTCTACGCAATTATTTTATAATCATTATTGTTGTCGGTAAACAATAATTATTATGCACTTTAAAATTATATATTTTTTTATTTTTGTGTTTGGATTTTCAGCCCAATGGAGAATCTAGCCGAATCATGTACGCTTTGACTATGCCGGTCTTTAGTCAACGGACTTGTCAATTTGCTATGCGCTATTCAAGAAATGTTACAGATAGCATGTTTTGTACATTTTCACGTCTCGGAGAAGGAACATGCCATGTAAGTTGTATATAAATAGTGCTTACATTTTTGTATTTTTCTATGGTCATCATCCATCTAACAGAGTTCATAACCAGAAGTAAACCAATTTACAGACCGCCGTTAATAACTATCGCAGAGACACTATTAGAACTGACATAAATTAAACAAAACAATTGTTATATGTTGAGACATTTATTTGCATTACTTACTTAGCCTTGCATATACATACAAGTCACTAGCTGTGCTCTGTACAGTACAGCACTGGTCCATGGTCACTGGTCCAGACAAAAAACTAAACTGCACACTAAATAGTTTTAGATCATAATTAAGAAACATAAATCCTAACAATTACAATAAAATATTGCTCTTATTCAATTCCAGGGTGACTCTGGAGGGCCATTGGTGAAAGACAATCAACTAGTTGGATTAGTATCATGGGGTATTCCCTGTGCAGTGGGATTTCCTGATGTTCATACTCGTATAACTCCTTTCATCGGATGGATTCAGGAGCTGATAAAACATTCAAATTGTCATTACAAGAAGAGAAAAGTAAATCAGGGTAACATCATCTCAAACTAGATAAGCAATAAGTGACTGGGGTAAGAACGGAATGAAAGCAAGATTTCAGAAACTACAGGAGGATATCCATAAAGGTGCTTTAAATCAATCAAGCAGATATTCGATATCAATCGACCTGCTACTTAGGTTACAAGTCAGAAACATCCAGGGGCCAACCAGTAAGTAATGCCCCTCCTAAACCTCAGTAGATTAAATATTAAATTCTATGTCAATCCGTACATAAATTGTTTTTATTTCACATTATTTCACCATCATAACTGGAGGGAATGCCAAAAGACAAAAGCCATGGCCGTAAAACAAGTCAAAGTTTTAAAATTCGATGGGACGGTAAAATAACACGTGTCGTGTTGACTGATGATTTGCTCCTGACACCTGGTAATTTAAGCGGGAAATTAAAAAGTTTTGCTTGGACTGGTGTCTGTTTGTGATGCCATGCCATACTTTTATTGTTAACCTAAAAATATAGAGGGCGCTAATAGCGTAGGTAAAAAGTTAACATTTACAAAACAAAATAAGTTTACAATGACTGCATTACAAACTGCTTAATTTTCTTCAAATGCTTTATGAAGCATCGCAACCAAAAAACTAATGTGTTGTTTTATTTTTTCATCTTAAACTGTCGTAGTTTTTCGGGATCAATCTGTGAAAAAATAAAATGATTTTAAGTTATTGTTTGTATTTATGATTATGAACTATTAAATATTGAAAGAGACGGGTAGGGAGGTTAACTAACTTGATAATTATTTAGTGATACCGGTTGAATTTCCAACATAACAGCCATCACAGGTCTGCCATGAGCGCATTGGAATGGAGTTTTACACGATGACAAATTTTGGATCAATTCAACGCACTCCATTGTTGATAAACGGTCACCAAACTTTATTGCGTATCTGCAAGCCTGAATAAAACATTTAATAAACTACATACTATGAATAATCAAGTATTGGTATCTAAAGAGGAAATGTGACTATTTATGTAGGTTAGGTACTTGAAAACTACTATTACTATGCCTTTCGCAGGTCGCAGGTTCGATCACCACACGGTACAAACAATCGTTCGTGTGCATGAGCATGTACGTTTTTACTGGATGGGTGTTTCCTATGTATATCAAGTTTGTATTTTCCCTCTGATATAAGAAAGAAAAAAAATCGACAAAAGCCAGGGTCTTTGGAAATTGTACTTCAATCCAATAGAAATACGATTCATGGGCTATGCCTTGACTGTTGAGCCTGACACTGTTGTTCCATTTCTAATGACACTGGCAGCATCCAAAGTGTTTTCCTTGTATAAGTTGGACTTAAAGTATGTTTATCCGTTGTCTAGTTTTCCAAGCAAGGTTCAAGCTTTGCTTGATTTAGGGCTAGATGGCGCTGTGTGGAGTATTGTGATTTCAAAGCATGATTGTTTGGAGGGTGTGCTTGCTAATTTGGAATCACTGAAGCTTCTGGCTAACGGATATTCACAAAGAACTACAAAACAACAGAATGTGAAATCCAAATATCAAAATAAATATCATCTGACCCCAAACATGGGCTTGTATGTAACAAGTGTCAGTCAGACTCCCGAATTACGAACGTCAATCAAAATTGATCACGCCTTCGAAGTCATGCCGTGACTTGGTTTCAGTCCTATAGTTGGACGGGCGACAGATTCACCATGTTTTTAGATTTATACCAATTAGTTTTTTCAGTTTGCAAGCTGAAATTTTATTTTGACATGTTTTTCGCTAAAAGTAAAGTGACAGTGATACCTTAACTCAATACTTACTTCACTGAATACTAAATCCATGATTGACTTAGGGTAAAAGGATGCATTCCCTTTCTGTGCTCTTATGATACGAATCTCTTCTGATATTAAATTCCTAACGGCATTGATCACCTTGTCCGCCTGAAATCGGAGAGGTCTTTGTAAGTATTAATCCACTTTTGACAGTTGTCAGATGTTATCAAGCCTCTCTAGAGCACCGGACTAATCGTAACGACTAAAGGTACATAGCACAATATGCCCGCACGGCAACTGCACGACTCCGACCCAGCAATTATCTTGGCATTCAAATTTGAACCTTAAGTTGTAAGACCGCGAGCAGCGAGTTGAGTGGTATAGTAGCGGCCAGCGCACTGACAGCTCGCCGTTGGCTTTTTAAAATATTATTTTGTGTCTTCTTCATGTATTTTTAAATGATTTTGAGTAAAAACTTTTACCTGTCTGGCATTTTTACCAAGAATAGCTGCAGGTATAGCATGAAGAGTTATTTCATGGTCGCTTATGATGGTCCATTGCAGACCAAAATTATTGAACTTGTCTTTGTAATTGTTAAGATGAAGAGTTTCGTCCTTTGTGAGTTTTAGTATGACGTCATCGAGTTTCGCAGTTTTCCATTGGTCGCCATCAGTGTAATCTGCAAGTAGGAAGTAGCTTGTAAAGCTTGCTAGGCTGGGGCATGAATCGGCCTTCTACATAACCCATCTAGGAAGCCGTTTGAGGAGGAAAACTCACCAAGTTTTCCTCCTCAAACGGCTTTCTAGTTTTTATTTTTTTTATTTGATTTTGATTTTCTTTACTCATGTACTGGCCTGTAGTAGATAGACATCTACTACAGAGGGCTCGGCGTTGCACTTTAAAATCTTAATGTCGCTACTATTGGAAGGTGCAGGCATGGTCATAAATTATACCGAATTTTGTTTGATGATAACCCTACCTCAGAATAATTCAAGCTATAAGAAATAACATTCGGTCTGATTGAGATTGATAAAGGACCCTGGCTTTGGCAAAAGTATCTAACTTGGCGATATTAGGCTCAGTACCTACAGAGTACCTTTAGGTTCGCGAAATTCGATCACTGAGACTCCTCAGCATACGTACCTGCCAGATTGGTTTCTAATCTTATCCTTTCGTGTACTGCGTGTTGGTCAAACAATACCAAATATTCGTTGAATTCAGACTGGCTACCAATGACGCTTGCGATGAATTTGCTGTCTACCTGCCCTAGAACCTAAAGCATTAAGTGAATTATCTGCTAGGAAAACGATTTAAAATTCAAGAAATGTAGTGAATATGAATACTTTGGCTTTTTCTAACGACTGAGCGTTAAAAGTCAACGTTTGCTCGTTATTTAGTCTGTTATTAACTTTCTTCATAGCTTTAGTGGTTCCCTCTTCTAAAGCTGTCACGTTTGCTTCAAAAATTTCAGTTTGGATCTGTACATTATCCATAAACTGGTTGTAAATTTGCTAAAACAAATAAATTTCAAATCAAAGTTGAAGAAAGCAAAAACTTTCTACACACGTATCTGCATTCATTTTCTGATGACCTACTACATTATTATCCTAATCACATCATTTTAACGTATGGTCTCTAACTATCAATTTAAGCCAGCTGACTATGTTCTTCAAGTACTTACTTTTTCGAAGTAGTCATTTTCAGAGGTTGGATTATTTGTAGTTTTTACATGGTCGTTCTTAAATATAGGCGACATTCCTGAAAAAGGGAAAGCAGAGGTAAGATCATATCGTTGATCATTTAAAATGGACACACGTATTTTAAAAAATGTCTTTTTTTACCTTTTGGTAGAAAACGAAGTCTATTCTGTAGTTTAAAATCACTAACTTCTTGAGGATTATCCATGTCTTGGCTAGTTTGATTTTTTCCATGTTTTTGTTCATTCATGTTACTTATTGAATTTGGAATCGCAATTTCCATGTCTTGTCTGTGTGCTTTATTAATGTCTACTTCAATTTCATAATTCGTCAGGAAATCACTTTCGTTACAATATGGTTCGTGTGAGATACGTGTTGATGTGTCGAGGTTATCGAGAAAAACATTTGTTCCTAAAGATACAAAATTGAACATAGAATGATTTTTTGTATTATTTAATTCTGCATCAGGTTCTTCCTCAAGGTTGTCATTACTATTCAAAACTGCCTCACAAACATCAAGAGGCTCTATAGTATGTTCATCATTAGAATTTGAAACAAATATGGTATTAAAACTGTCTCGAACACATTCTGTTTTGGTTTCTTTAGATTTACAGTATTTAATGATAGATTTCTGCGTCCAATTGTTTTCTTCCATTCCTACAGAATATTCATCATCTAGTAATTGATTCTTAGACTTTGAAATAATGTTTGACTGTGTCAGAGTGTAAGTATATGCTATGTTCGTAATAGTAGTGGTTGCATCGACGTTAATGGTGTTACATGTTGTAAAATCATCCATTCTTGAATAGTTGTATTCATGAGGTATACCATGATCGTTTTTACTTTCTGTAAAATCGATCGTATGGGATGTTAAATTATTTGAATATTTGAAGTAGTTATTCTTTTTAATTTTGTCGGATATCGGTCGAGGTTTAGATGCACGGTTTAGTTCCATTCCACGATCACGTTTGAAATTTTTCTTAATTAATAAATTAGAAGGTTTTTTGATGTTTTTAGGATTGCAAGACCCCACAAAATTTTCTAGTGACTGGTTAGTAATAAAATGTGTTTGTTTATTTATTTTGTTATTTCCTGGAACTTTGTTTTCAGTACTTCTGCCCCTTGGAGGGTTTTTGTATTCGTGATGACTTGCAGTAGAAGCGTACTGATGACTTTGAAATGTACAAAAGGGAAGTGCTATGTTATCTTGTTTTTTAACTATATTTTTGACACGTTCACTTGCAAGATTCGTGGTCATTGGTTTTTCATGGCAACCTATTATAGTTTTTACTAAATCATGAGATGTTACAAAACACTTATTGCCAATTGTATTTTTTTCAGTATAGGAGTTGTAATTAGGACCCTTTTTTTGATGGGACGGAATGTAGTTATGAATAATAATTTCTTCAACGCGTTGTTTTACTGAAACATTTTTGTTATTTTGAATAAAGTTGCTGTAATTTACGGTTTCATTTATAAACACTGTTTGTTTCCTTTTAGTATCGTGCAGTAAACAATTGTCTGCTTTTACAGCCAATTCATTGCACCTTTCAAGAATGGAATCAGTTGGCTTTTCAAAGACTTTCAGTAAAGGGTTCTTGTACCCAATTTTCTTTTTCATAGGATTGTGCTTAACTAGCTCTAATGTTTTCAAACGTTTACTTCCCTTGCCATTACTCCTTTTAGACTTCTTTTTGATATTTATCTGGACATTATTATATTCCTTCTTTTTATTGTTCATTTTAGCTACTAAAGGTTTCAAAGTTTTTTGCTTTTTTTCGGTAATGACGTTTTTTGTAACATTATTCAGACGGTTTATTTCATTTGAGTTTATTGGCTTCGGAAGATATTGCTCTTCTTTTGAAGGCAAACCTCTTGAAGGATTGTTTTTCAAACATTTTTTAATTTTCCTTTTAGTTAATTTCCCTGTAAGTTAGTAAGAATTATTAAACATTAAACATCCCATGTGACATGATTAGTAATAATTCTCAACTAGTCTGAAGGCGTTTGCCCAGCACTGGGATCTTAATGACCATTTTATTTACTCTATCTATTTACCTTTGATGCCGTTTTGCATCTGTGACACTCCTGGTTTTTTCAAATTACTTCCCATTATTTTTTTCATAATTTCTTTCACTTGTTCTCTTGTATCTTCTTTAGGTGCAACTGCATTCTCTTTTTTATCATTTAATATGGTTTGTTTTAATTTTAATTCACCTGAATAAAACTGAATTAGTTTAACTAGCAGTTTTTTAATTTCCTGCCAGTTTCTGAATTCTAAAGTTGTTTGGTTAGGGACGTTATTAATTTCGTAATCATAATAAGGGCATGTAATAAAAATGTAATAAGATGGAGTGTGTTTCTGATACCCTTCGTAATCATCTATGTGATCCGGGTTCTGTAAAAAATACCATTGTTGAAAACATAGTACGCGTCGTAAAATACACTATGCACTCATTCTAACCCCCGAATTCACAAACGTTAACCAACGCTAAGCACGTGCTAACGCTCACACTGTCCTGTAAAATGTCAAAAGAACTGAAAGGGACAGATATACTACTGAGGGATGCTCAACGTTGACTTGTGTTTGTGAATTCAGGGGTAAGTCAAATAGGTATACCTTTGATTTAACTTTTTTGGTTCGTTCATGGTGAAATGATTTCAAAAATGTTTCATGAATGAAACTGCAAAGCTTAGAATTACGAACAATTATTTTGTTCAAAAACACCCAGTGATGCCTATTCAAGTTATTGCATTCATTGGCGATGTAAGCGACAGCTTTGTATTGATTCTTTTCGACATGTAATTCTTGCATGTCAGACTTTTCCACGTCATAGAGAGATTTCAAGGTTTGATAAATATCTTTAGTCTTGTGTACTTTGAAAATAATTTCATTCCGAGAGTCATCTCTTAGACTGAAAGACACATTATTGTGCACTAAAGACAGCTGTTCCAAGAATTTCTTGATATCATTTAGTTCATAAATGGGATTAACAGCTTTCCTTTGAATGTTCAGGTTGTATAGAAAATCATTTATTTCCACCTGAAACACAAAATTCACGTAGACAATGAAAATTGCTTACATTGGAAAGCTTCTCAGGTTACAGTACATTTCATCTACTTAAATAAAAAAGTGATATTAATTTTATTTTCAAGTAGGTAGTATTAATAATATGTTTTATTGTTAGTCACAATACAATAATTAAACTTCAAATGGTTTGGTTCTGGATTTGACAAACACTTTCGGTTATCTTGTCCTTTGACTTTCTTTAAATTGCAGACTACGAAAGAAAAAAGAAACATAAAGAGTAGTATCAAATAAATATCGATAGAAAAAGTAACTTAAGGAGTAGTTTTTTTTTTTTTTTTTTTTATTAAAAATGGGTTTGCGTTTGGCCTCAGACTCACCTGATGGTAAGCGATGACGAGGCCGAAGGTGGAACACGCTTACCCAGAAAATGCCTATTCACTCTTGCCTTGAAGACACCAAGGTTGTATGTATCCGGAAACACAGACGCAGGGAGGGCGTTCCACTCCCTAGCGGTGCGGACCAGAAAGGCAGCACCAAACCGCTTAGTTCGGACCGCTGGAAAGTCGACCACATGGGGGTGAAATCCCTCACGGCGCCTAGTGGTCCGGTGGTAGAAAGTGGAGGGTGGGATCAGGTCATGAAGTTCCTGCGCACACTCTCCGAAATACACCTTATAAAAAACCGATAAACAGGCAACTTTACGCCGATGCTCCAAACTCTGGAGTTTGGTTCCAACGAGCGTATCGTCACCTATCAGTCTCCTGGCCCTTCGGTCAAATAAATATCGCTGGTAGGTATATCATAAATGATATTAGTTTCTTTCAAATACTCACAGTTGTTCCTTTGGAAGGCCGAGATGTAGTATGAATAGATTCTTTCTCTTTACCCCTGTAAAAGGTTTTAGTCCATGTCTCGTCAGTATAATTCAATCTAGACGTTATTTTAACACTTTTCGAAACGTCGATTATACTAGCGACAGCTTGCCCACGAAATCCGTATGAATTAGGAGCAGATTTAAACGTAGTTAAATCGACGAATTTGCTTGTAGCATACTTTTGTCCCAGCAAAGGAAAATCTTCTTTTGCGATTCCACATCCATTGTCAACAACTTGAATTTTGTGTTCTTGAATATGAATCCGAATCGCAATTGACGTTGATTTAGCATCTAAGGCGTTATAAACCTGGAATGTTGACATAAAAGCTGTAAGCTATTACAAAGCATTTATGAGGAACTAGCGGCCGCGCGCGACTTCGTCTGCTTTAAAAAAACTAATATATCTTTCCGATTCAGCCGTGCTATTCCGGCGGTGCACATCGGACATCACTTCACATCTCGGTGTTTCACGCTTACCTCAATCATCAATACGCTTTACTTTGAATTAGTATTTTCTCTCATTTTGTATGTATAATTATTTATTTGAAAAATGTTATTTGGCTTGGTTCTTTTCTCTGTAACGACCACGGTTGCAAAGAAATTTAATTTTAAAGTTCACTCACACGAGGGAAGGGAGTTTTGGCGTCCGCCGGAATAGCATAGCAGATGCTTATGCTATATTTTTTTTAGTTTCATTAAAATCCATACGGTAGTTTTTACGCGAAAGAGCAATAGCACATCCACACATACAAACTTTCGCATTTATAATATCAGTAGGATGACAAGTCATTGAATATTTCAAAAGAAAAAAGTTATTTCTATTCAAAAACAAATGCTATTACCAATACGCCTTTCTTAAAACTAAACAAATGAATTGAAGAGCAAAATAATGATTGAATGCAAGATAGCTTAATTACAGCCATTTTTTTATTGCATCTGACAAGTCATTTAACATTTAAATACCTACTTATTATTATGTTATGTCTATTCAAAAACATCTGTTAAGTACATACCAATTCCTCAACAACTCTCTTAAAACTGAACAAATGAATTGAAGAGCAAAATAATGACTGGATATCGCAAGATAGCTTTTTTACAGCCATTTTTTGTATCTAATAAGACATTGTAACGGCTAAATGTTGTTCTAGGATAGTTTTTTTTTCTTACGTCATTAGAATGTCAAACTAAAAAAGGCTGCATGCCAATTGATAAGAACTTCATCAACGAACTTTAACGCAAATGATGACAAACTATTTGGTTCCCAAACATTTTTATGCTTTAGGTTGGCAATGAAGATTTTTGGTCAAGCGATGCAGGAAGGTATCAAGACGATTGATTCAAAAATATTGCAATAGTTATCTTGGCAACAATCTCATTAGGTAAGCCCAGCCAAGAATTCAGGAATTACTTAAATACTTTAGTATTCATAATATATAAATAATAAACATAGGAAACTCCCAGACCAATGAACCAAACAAATCCGAATGTTTTTAGAGCGAGGAGATCGAACCCGCGAACTTTGGTGTAGAGCCTAACTTTTGACTCATTAAACCAAATCGGTCGTCGACTCAACCAACCGCCCACTGTTATTATTAGTATGATTGAAACCAATTTTATGTGTTAGATTTTAACAAATAAAATGCTGGTTTTGTATACTAACCAAAACTAGGTTATCGGTATAAATGGGAATCGATTGCTATTTAACCCTGAACTTCCACGTGGACTAAATACGAGTTTGAAGCAGGCGTAGGTATTCGAATAGTCACTACATGAAGCTCCGTGTTTGATCGCGTGTGGAGGGTTAGCAACTGACAAATTAACAACCAATAAAAACTAAAAACATGTGCCTTATGTGAAGTCGATAAGGTCTAAACTGGCAGTTTAAGTGCAGTGACACATCAGGTGACGGTTGCTACAGGAAAGAAATAATTAATTTAATCACGGGATAATGCCTGGAATTTTGTATTAGAAAAGCATGAGTTTAGAGGAAGAGATAAAATTGTTCTGGGAATACGTGAAACGGTAAGTTTTTTTTTGTAAATATTTAGGTAAAGTTCTAACTAATAGAAGAAGGTCGTTGACAATTTGTTAAAAAGTGAAGAGGAGAGTCGAAAGTAAAAAAACGTATCATAAATTAATAATGTAATGTTCCTTTTACGAAAAAACAGATGAAAGTTTATTTAAGATAAATGTATTTCGCAAACAAATGCATGACCTACCCCAGGCTTACAACAAACAGACAAAACCAAACTACATTAACTCCATTATCATTAAATAGCCGTAACTTTTTTTCCATTTCTTTGCTGTAAATGGTCAAAAATTGAATAGCCTACCAAATAATCCAAAACACATTTTACATTCATGAGGTATTTACCTGCACTTTTACTATCAACACGCTTACTACACATTTTCTGCAGCTGCAGCTGCTAAATGATGTTATTATTTTATGGTCCGCAAAATTTTATGGAGCAGTCGTGGAAGGTTATTCTTGTGAAGTTGAAAAATTTACCTCTAGGATGATGGTTGTGTAAACATCATCCTAAAAGGCAATTTTTCAGCGTCATGTTTTTCTTACACGATTAACCCCGAATTCACAAACGACAATCAACGCTAAGCACGCGCTCACGCACATGCTATCCCTTTCAGGGACGGGACGGGACAGCATGAGCGTGAGCGCGTGCTTAGCGTTAATTGACGTTTGTGAGTTCCGGGGTAAGCGACATAATTTAATGTTGGTGGCTGTTTCAGGAGAGCTATGACTTTTAGCAGATTATTCTTAAAACATATTAAGTTGCGTACTGATTTGAAACTTAATCCATGCATTTAAAACAAATTGACATGTTACATAGGTAATAGAAAGAATAGAGAATACTTGTCTTGTGAAATTAACAAGAAAAAGAAATTTTTTAATGTCCAAGATGTAAGTGCAGACAGTTCTTTCATTGTATTTTAGCACTGTAGTAGAAATGGGGTGGTCGGGGACAAGTTGACGCTTCTTGTCATAGCGAACGGAACACTCAGAAGCCGGCAATTTGCTGAACGTGCTCGACTGTGTGCTACTTCAATTTATCTGATCATTCTCAGCGGCAAAATTCGGACCCTGAGAAATTAAATATCACGTGTTATTTTCAGACTATTGCACATCAATACGAAATCATAGGATGTGAAAATGTAATAATATGTACTATGATAAATAACCTTAGAACACCTCAAAACCTTGTCCATTTTCTTTTAAGTGCTGTTTATAATAGATATAGTTTTATTTAAAACACAGATACCATTGCATTTTCGTCTACCTCTCTGGTTCTAAGGTGTTTTTTAACGGCATAGTTCTAAAAAATAAAATATGATTCCCAATGGTGCAATGAGGTAGAAGTCCTGCCTGCATCACTAAAGGTTGCGAGTTCGATCCGAACAGTATCCAACCGCTTCTCTAAGTACTTACTTCTTAATCATTACACCAAATCGGTCGTAAATGTTGTAATAGTACAAGTTATGCTTAGTTTATGCTCAGGTGATCTTGCTATGAGCTGTCCCCATTGATAAAAACAAATGATTATTCTTGGCAAACAAACTTCCGCTTTATTCTACAAATTCAATTCATACATTTTCAAATCTTGATTTTGTTTGAAACAAGACTGTCACCATCAGAGCCTGTCAACAAATAGGTGTTGTTGGGTGATCTCTCGGCGAACTCGCTGGGTTTATTTTATCGCGGAACTATCGCAGCGAGATCGCCTCGCCGTGAAATCGCCCAACAAAGACTAGGTGTGAACAGACACCCATAGATCACAATACATCATCCACCACTTACCACCAGATGATATTGTGATCAAATAAGTTTCTATGAACTGATGAAAGAAAAACCAATTGCTTGTTTTATGGTGAAACAATACAATTTATTAGAGTTATTCTAAGTCAGACAAGTAGTTGCAGTAGTCCTATTGTAATATTAATGCAAAGAAGGAGCCAGCCATTGATTGGTTTTATATCGACCCAACTACTAAATTATTCAACGGTCTTGGAAACGTACCTTCTACTTACTGCCTATTACTGTCCTTCCTCTTTCAAATAGGTGCCGCAATTATAGGCAATTTCGATTCTTATGACGAATGCTACCTTTTTGTTTTTGAATTGTATGTTTCGATGAAGGCAAAAGATTCTGGTATTAAGATTGTGTGTTTAGGCTAGGATGTAGCCTACGTTTCGTAAGCTGGAGAATGCTTTCAGCTGTGTGACGTGTTTTTCGGGAAGGCAATAAGTTTTTCAGGGTGGTTACTGTCTGTCTTTTTCGATTAATATGTAAGTAGGTATGTAGTATGTACATACACTGCTACGTTCTATTTGTGATTGGCTGTACGCACAAACATAACTCAGGTGCAGCGTGTTATCCACTAACTGTATTGCATTTGAGTAGGTATGTCTGTTTCGTCAAATATATTTGATTACAAGCGGCCGCCCGCGACTTCGTCCGCGTGAACTTAAGTTGAAAAACAAAAAGTCATTTTTCTTTATACATTAGAGCCTATGTGCGATTCAGGTGTATAAGCTACATTATTGTAAAGTTTCATTAAAATCCATTCAGTAGTTTTCACGTGAAAGAGCAACACAGCACATCCAGACATACAAACTTTCGCCTTCATAATATTAGTAGGATGAGCCCAACTTATAGTATTACTTTGCTGAACATAGGTATCCCTTAAATCAAACGTAAAAGGGCCATTTCTCACCAGAGCTGAGTAGAGGATTTAAAAACAAAACTGAATCGACTATAATCTGTTAGCGTAGGTACTTAGTTTATGTGTGAGTAAACGAATTAATAGTACATTGTTATCCTAGGGGTGAAAGTAACTTATTTAGTCCCGAGACGGGGTTTGGCGCCCGGAACGAAGTGAGGGCGCCAATAGTTCGAGGGACTAAATAAGTCTTTCACCCGAGGTAAACACTGTGCTTTTCATTACAAATACGAGGAAAGTAAAAATAAAAACATGAATTTGCTAAAGAAAAAATGAGAAAAATAAATGAAGATCGAATTGCCGCTTTCCCGCCTATTTGGTTTGTTTTTTTTCTGTGGCCGGCCCGCTATTCAGCCATTTTTTTTATTTTCGTCACTGGAAAAATGGTAAATATTTTGCTCAAAGCTAAGTTATTTTAAAGAAATTGTTGAAACTTAATTATAATAAAGTTTTTTAAATTATATATATTCTCTGATCAATACTTAACTTTAAGTTATTTCAAATTTTATGTTATGTGTTATGTGATGAAAAGTGTTACTTTCAGCCCGCTTCTCAGGTCAGTAATGACCTACTTTCAGAGTATGAGTAATGAAAATAATATTATTTCCACTAGACGTAGATTTAGTATGTGATGAATTGCGTGTCTTACATCTTAATGCATCCATTTCTAATCAGCAGCTTTTCCTAGGTTGTTATTTTTATTTTCCAACGTAATAGTAGATAACCATAACTCTTATGTCGTTGCGTTAGCACCCTTATTTACTGCTATAAGAGTTACCCTAAAACTCCATATTTTAATCAGGGGTGCTATTCCGGCGGACATCACTTCACATCTCGGTGCTTCACGCTTACGTCAATCATCAATACGCTTTACTTTGAATTAGTGTTTTCTCTCATGGTTATTTATTTATTAGGTCACCAACAAGACTTACACTAATACAATCCAGGATTCCAAATTTCAACAAGAATAATGCTTAATGAAGCCTTACTTATAGGTAAAAACAGCATGTTGTACCTATGTTAATAATTAAAAAAAGTTATTTGGCTTAGTTTTTTTTCTTTCAAACGACCACAGTTGCAAAGAAATGTGACTTTAAAGTTACCTCGAGCGAAGTGAGCTGTGGCGCCCATCAGAATAGATGTTGACGCATTTGAAAATGTCATAAAACTGTCCCATAACTACCACAAGATAAGATTCTAATGTCAGTAATTTATTGTAACGCATACTTCTTAATCTGCAAATGTGTCCGGCCTTTTTTCTATCAACAATTGTCTTAGGCCTGCATTCCATTGTTTTGACTAATATTCAGCGAAGGGATTTTGTTTTTGCGTAAACAATGCCCAGAGATAACTAAGGATACGGAATGACCTGACTTTGGGAAGGTATAAATAGGGATGGTTTTGTGAAAATTGTGTTAGTCTTTGGAAGATTTTGAGGGGTTGTTACCGTGAAACACTAAGGTAAGCAGCTGTTATTTCAATTTCGGTTTATTTACATTCTAATGTGGTCCGGGGTACAGTAGAATTGATTATTTGTATTGGTGTATCGGTTTTTTGCATTTTACTATTTTAAAAGTTAAGTAAATAAGAGACACTAGCTAAGAAATCGAAGTGATTGATAGAGATTTTATCTACTGTACATACTGTGACTCCTTTTCTTAACTGCGGTTAACATTTGTGTGTGTTTTGCAGGTTGTTAATTAATTATTATGTGTGATTTGGTGTCTCTTGATGTGTAAGTACTTGAGTTCACTATAGTTCTTGATGTGTAATTATCTTTTATTTTAGATGTTCAGAACAACTATAATTTTGGCTGCAGCAATCACTGCTTACTCAGCCGAAATCTCTCCGCCATACGCATCGTTAGAAAAACAGACTCAATTCCAACCTGACTTGCGAACGGAGCCAGTGGACAAAGCTACCTTCAAAAGAGATTTGGAGCCTGAACGGCATCCTGTGTACAAACCTGAAGAGAGGAGAGCAAAGATAGAACCTGTGAAACCTGTTGGACCTGTCGTCAAACATGATAGGATGTTAGCTGACCAGCCCGTAGCTTCTGGTGCCTCAACTGAAGTTAACAGAATTGTAAGTATTACCCTTTTTTGCTGTTTATGAAAATATCAAAACTAAATGGTGACGAGTTCGAATTTAACAGCTTGAGGTGAAAAAACGGTTGATCTACGGCTTATTTCCAAAATTCAGTCTGATCGAGATTTGAATTCACTTCTTCAAGTAGACCCGTCATGAGCCTGACCACTATTTTTATCCTTTTCAAATGTACTTTTCCTTTATTTTTATTTTATCTATTTTTATTCATTTATTAAGGAATTAAGGAATAACAACAGCCAGCTTATTATTAACTTAAACTTATTTCTAATCACTAAAATTAATTAGGCCAAAACTGTTAAATCTCTGTCGTCGTGTTCATCGGTATCTTGACTCTTTCAGGATAATTTAGCAATTCCTGGATATGGATACGTTCCTGTGCCTTCAGAAGTCGCTTATCCCGATATACCGTATGCGCCCGGATATGGCTACGATAACGGATATTCCAGTTCCAACAGGTAAGCTATCTAACATCTCCTATTTGTTTGATTATGTTAATTGAGTGTAATTTAACTTCGTTTAATTCCACAAGCCATAGCAAAAAGTTGTGGTTTAAAAATCTTTGTATACTTTTGCACCTGTCTGTATAACATTTTTTATTATTTTTAGTTATGATGTGTATGGAAACAGTCCAGCGAATTACTACATGGAGCCAGATACCTCCCCCTTCAGTTTATTGTGGAGCCAAGTCCCTGATTCGAGGGTACGTATTTTAATCTTTTAATCTACTGTTGTTCCCATTGAAATAGTTTTCCTTCATTTAATTGTGCCATCTTGTGCTAGAGTCAAACTATTTTCGTCCAAGTAGAATAGGTGTCAACTATTTAACATTATATTTTATATGTGACGGTGTCCTAAGTACACCGTCACATATATAATACGTCACATTATACACATAACATTGTGTTGGATATGTGATCAATATGATACTCAACCAACATATAACGATGTGACTCTATCACCAGCATCGGAGAGTTGTTCTATAATAGTGTTTTTTTAAATTATACAGCTGTTTATTTGATTTTGATTCACGTAATGACCTAGACCTACTGTTTGTTGTGTTGTTTTTAAATTATGTATTTTGTTTTTCAGACGATCGTAAGCTACGTCGGCAGAACCATCTCCTGGTTCTTCGGCAGCACGTTCCTTCTCTTTCTCGGTTCTCTTCTTACCATTGGAGTTTGTTCTTATACGAATCTATGTGCTATTACTTTCAATGGCATTGGCCCCATTCATGAGGAGATGAGGTCGTTAATCACTCCTGAGAAGTTGGACAAGTTAAGCAATGCTGCTGACTTCGTGAAGACTGCCATAGACAAGTACCAGAAAATTCAAGATGTTGCCAATGTCGCTGTTAGAAGACGTCGTCGCAATATTTTTTATTAATTTATGACCTTAGTTAAGTGCAGCTATTTAACAGATTCTATTAAGTTGTAATAAAGATGATTTTCCTAAATAAAGATTATTATATTAAAACATTTCTTGGTTTCCTTGCTCCTCCAGTTCATTAATAGGTCCAATCGAAATGATCTCACTTAATAATTTCATTTAAAAAAACAAACAACAAAGCGAAAAAAATAGTAGATAACGGTTTTCAGTGGGTTTTTGGTTGGGGTTTAAACATAGGAAAAAACTGCATTGAATTCAATTTGTTTTATTTTCTAATAGTAAATAAATACAATAAATTAGCACAATAATTTAACAATCACAAACTTATGTTACATCTCAATATAATTCACGGTATTTATCGTAGGCTTGTCTGAAAAAGTATTCCGCGTCGTCCAGGTAGGGAATATTGAGATTCTCAATATGTCTGGAGAAAGGTTTTTCGATGACAAGTGTGCAGAAGGGAGTGAAAGCACAGAATCCAACTACAAGTGCCACTCCAAGAGCGACCAGACTTCCTTTCTTAACCACCCATTTTACAATGCTGAGTGCCTTGGAAGCAATCTTCTTAATTGCAGCCTGCAAAATAATACAAATGAATTTGTGTTAAGGATAGACAGTATCTTTGAATGCAGTGCGTAATGAAACATGAATAGGAGATTCACTGGTCGATAGATAGATAGATATATTATTTGTTGCACACCAAAACAACAGAGATACACAGAAAAGAAATATAGATTAACGTTAATGTACAACTTGGGCGGCTTTATCGCTAACAAGCGATCTGAAACATCTGGTAATGAGACAAGTTATGGCAAAGATGTCAAAAACGGTACTTACAATAGGACTAGGCAGAGGGATGACTTCCCAAATAGATGAAATGATAGACGACAAGATGGATGCATCTGCAGCTGATCCTTGATCATACTCAACTACTGCATATTCATCAGCCGGAACAATATGGTACCTGCAAATCGAAATCAGTGAGCAAACAATGCAAGAAAACAAAAGACTGCTCAAGACAGTGTGAATCACCATCGCAAAAACTGGAGATGTCAATGAGGTCACAATGATATTATAATAAAAAGACGTAGCTTACGTGCTAAAAAAGTGGCACCTGAAATCAGGACCTTCGATCACCTGAGCAAAGCATTGACAGTTTTGAGACAACACTGCGCAACATGTATCTGTATCGTTTACGCTCTAGTAAATAATCATGCTATCTTGTATGTACGCCAGGGAACAATTTTTGACTTCGCGTCAGTACTGACATAATCTATCTACGTCTTTTTTGTAATATCATTGTGAGGTCAAAATACTTACTCATAAGGTATTTCTTCAATGGCTTTAAGTGGCCTCAATTCGGTTGTTCTATGTTCAGGTACAATGTATGTGTACGATGGAAATGTCGCGGGTACTGCTGACGCGAATGCAACGATAAAGGTCATGGCTACTAGGAAGTGCATGATTTGTGCCATCTGAAATAGAAGGAATAGTTTTTCAGTGTCTGATGAAAAGAAAAAAAATAGGAAAACTAAAAAAAACCAATAAGATGACTCAAGAATATCACGTAACGTTATTGTAACGTAGGAACATAAGTACGATACTTATTAAACATTTTCGTAACGTAACTTTAACTGTAGATTAAGAGCAATTATTTCAGCAGTGTTATTGTTTCATTTTCATCGATAACGTTGGCCATTTCTTCATGATAATATAATAATTGTATTACAAAAAAAAAACTTAATTGCACAAAAGAAAAACATTTTGTAAGTGACAGTAAAAAGGACAATACATGGTACAATTAAGGCGGTCTTAAAAAACTTAATAGCACGATTCAATCCTCAAAGAAGAATATTTACACTTTTTAGATATAATGATATTTAATTTCCATTTATTGTAGGTTTAAAGGATGACAAGTCTACAAAAATTACTGACATACAAAATTATAATAACTCAGTGATTCTTACCTTTAATAGGATCCTTGGTGTTTTTATCCAGATAACCAGGTCTCCACAGTAAACTGATTGATCAGTGAATGATATCCTGTGATGCGCTGCATGATTTAATATACTAAGCTAAAGCACTTGCTTAATTAGTTAATGAAATTAATTAATCTACGATGTATTTTACAAATGCATTTGTCATAATTCACCTGTGAACTATTAGTAGATAGGTAGTTATTTAATGGCCAATTTCTAAATGACTGAAAGCGGGTATGACGCATATGGGCGTAAGTTTTTAATATTGCGATAGAAGCGCAAAAAAATGTTGAATGTTATTTAAAGAAATCAATTCATACAAATTGAATGACGTGGGAATGTATTTTCATAACATATGATCGTAGAAACAGAGCAGTAGCAGGTTGTGCAATACATACGGCAACTTTTCCTCATTTTCATAAGCCCTTACTTTGTGTTAATTTAAATCCAACGAGTTAACACAATCCTTAGAACCCGCGTGTTCGAGTATCGCTCGAACCTAGGCGTGTGCCCAGCAGTGGAGTATGGAGGTTGCTGAATAGTTTTGTTCTATCACTGAAAATTTAGCCGCAAAAAATAATAAACACCATAGAAGTTTGCTGGGCAGGTGGAGATATGATACCAACAATTATGGTATAAAATCAATAATTACTAGGAATTTTAGTTCGGTGCAGTAAAGTAAAGATTTGTTACGTGATCCACAAAAGCATTTTCTTTTTTTAGTAGCGAATTTTCACATCGCGTTTTTTCATAATCGCAAAATTAATCAATTGTCGTTTAATTCTTCATGAAGCAATTTCTCACATCATTTTTAATGATCGCTTTAATTTTTTGGCTAAATTTTTCAGTACCTTATTTTTTAACACGCAAATATTAGTAGCCTTTCGTTTACTTCGGTTCAATTTCACGCGTTGAAGTTTTATTGGAAGCGTAGTATAATATCTGTTACTAGTACAGTTAAGGTCCTGAAAATGGGAAGTTTTTATGTTTAAGTAGGCGCGAATTCACCACTATCTCACCTGATCTTAAGTAATGATGAGGTCTAAGGTAGTGGTGGAAAGTTATAAAAATTTATGCGATCTTTGAGCCTGTTCACACCTAGCGAGACGAACTCGCTGCGACATCGCGACGAGGTCGCCTCGCTCGCCGTGAACAAGTTAAAGCTCTAAGAGAAATACAAAAAGCTTTTTAACACAAGTCACCCTGAATTTGGTATCCGCTATGAGACTATAGATTTCTTCTCTAACTTGATCAAATTGTGCTTTACATAAACATCCAGACCAATACAAACAGTCATGTTCAATCAAATGTTTGTACTGTGCGGTAATCAAACCCGCGACATTTGGTGTACTCGTAGTAGACAACTTTTCAACCATACACCAAATCCTTCGTCAACTGTAACACACAGACAGCCTTTCAATGGGTCTATAAAATTTAAAGAGTTCTCTCGATTTTTCTAGGATGCCATCATCAGATTTAACAAACTGGTTCAAGTGTCTTCGAGTCATCATCAGGGTCCAAAAAAGGTACCTAAAAAGATTCAAATCCTTCCTTTATTTGGAGCTGGTTAAAAAGTGACAAGAAAACCCCGTGAAATTCAAATAGAATATTTTAAGTAGAGTCGGTATTTTAGTTTAATAATAAACATAAATAACTATGTTAAATATCCGGTTTCTAGTCCTGCCTGACGCCATCATGACCAAATGTCTTTTTCTGGTTTTCAGATCTTTAGTGAAAGATACTGCATGGAAAATGCTAAAATAATAATAAAACATATAGCATTTTCCATGCAGTATCTTCACTAAAGATCCGAAAACCAGAAAAAGACATGCTTGCTTAGCTTCAGGCGGCAATCGCGCGTCCTTCACAAACCAGTGCAGTCGCCCGGTTTGCGAAAGACGCGGGTTCAATTCCCGCCTGAAGTCAAGACCGAATGTCTTTTTGTGGATTGTGGATCTTCCGTAAAGATACAAAATTATTGTTACAATCCGATACATGAACTAGTATACTTACTACTTTTAGTATACTATATTACTATAGTATACTACTTTTAGTAAGGACTTTTCTTCAGTCAATAACAGGGGGGCTAAAACAGCAACATTTTAGCATTTCATATTATGAATCATCTATTTGACGTTTCATCTAGACCGCGGTCCGTTTCGAGTCAAAAGTGAGTAACAGCGCGCTGACACGCATCCCGAATTGATAAATTGTATGAACGTGAGCGACGTCAGCGCGCTATTACTCACTTTTGACTCGAAACGGACCGCGGCCTAGATGAAACGTCAGTTAGATGTTTCATAATATGAAATGCTAAAATGTTACCGTTTTAGCCCCCCAGGATATAAGGTAAGGAACTATTTATTACGAATATTGATCCGCATCCGCTATCTAGTCCCTAAATCCTACTAATATTATAAATGTGAAAGTTAGTATCGATGGATGAGCCGTGTTGTTCTTTCACGTAAAAACCGCTGAATGGATTTCAATGAAACTTGCCAATATTATGGCTTTTACATCTAAATAGGACATAGGCTACAATTTATAGCATGAAAATTATTATTTTCTAAACTTTAGTCCACGTGGAAGAAGTCGCGGGCGGCCGCTACAACTCAAATAACTCGTAGGTACACAGTTTCATGTCAAACGATGACAACACTTCTTCAAATGTTCATCTTTTATTTCAATCCTTACATATCGCGATCAAAACCATCTCATGTCCTCTGCACAGTTGTGACAGTGATCAGCAATGATCGCTGTTGTAAAGCAACACATGACGGTAATGACCGTTCCGACCGAATTATTATATAATTTTTTCGGGCACCTCCGTGCTTCGGAAGGCACGTAAAGCAGTTGGTCCCGGTCGACGTCGATCAGTCGTTATGCCTATAGTCGGAGTTTTAGGATAGCTTGATAACTGATAATCTGCACTGAGCCCGCGTGTTGGAGTATGGCTCGCGCCAATGATACAATAAAAAAGACGTAGATAGGTTAATATGTCAGTACTGAAGCGAAGTCAAAAATTGTCCACAGGGTACGACGACAGGGTCGTCGTAGTTAATTTTACCGTGTTATAACGTGTGAACAAGATAGTATGGTTATTTACTAGAGCGTAAGCGAGACTGATAAATGTTGCGCCATGTCGTCTCAAACTGTCAACACTGTCAATGCTTTGCTCAGGTGTACGAAAGTTTCTGATTTCGGTTGCCACATTTATAGCACAAGTACCTATCTACGTCTTTTTTTTTAAATAATACCATACCACGCCCCACGTCCAGCAGTTAGCGCAGTTGATGTGAAGTCTATGTCCAGCAGTGGGACGTATAAATAGGCCGTTTATGTTACTTATTAACTGTGATATTTCGTAGGCTAATTCCCAAATGTCTTCTACGAATAGTGATCGTAAAATTAAACTTGGAAGAAAGTTAAAGTAAAGTAAAAAATGACATTCCATCCATCTATTTCCTCTTCACACCCTCAGTTCATACCTCACAAACTTAAACATACTTTTTTACTGTGCAATCCATACGTCTATGGAACTCCTCACCCATTTCTCATCTTCAAAACAGCTGTTAAAGCACATTTCCTCAAGCTTTGACTTATCTGGCTCTCATCTTCCTTGTTTTCTTCATCCTGTCCTTCTTTGCTGTCATTATTTTTTATGCGATGCACTGAAGTGATGCATCAAAATATATATATTTTTTTCTTTTTGTACACTACTGTCTTAAATTGTCAAACTTTTTGAATTAGTATCCTATCACCATGGTCTGCTGAAAGAAAGCTCCTATTAGAGATAAGCTCACCTGTACTTTTTGTATTCTAATTATTTCCAATGTAACTATATTTTTGTGTACGAACTAATAAGTGAATAATAAATATGCCGGTGTTACTTTGGATAGTAAGAATACTTATGTTATTCTTTTACGCTACTGTATCTGTATTGTATGTAAAATATGTAATATTGGATGTTTAATATTTTTTTTTACTGTAGCAAATAACTACAAATGTATTTAATAGAACTTTTATTAATTTATTTCCTAATCAAAACGATTTTACGATTGTGCAATTGCAAACCCGTTCTATTATGTTTCTTCTGCCTGTAGGTTGTCTGGAAAAGACGGATTCTAGCAATAAGATCGCTTAAATTGTACATTTATGTGAACACTAGCGGCCGCCCGCGACTTCGTCCTCGTGGACCTAAGTTGAAGAACACAAAGTAATATTTCTTCAAAAATTGTAGCTTTATGCGATTCAGATGTATAAACTACATTATTGTAACGTTTCATTGAAATCCATTCAGTAGTTTTTACGTGAAAGAGCAACACGGCACATCCAGAAATAAAAACTTTCGCCTTTATAATATTAGTAGGATGTATTACTTACAAACGTGTTGATTTAATGTGCAATAAAGTGTTTCTTAACTTATCATTCCCAATATAAGCTTCAACGAGTAAGTTATTTAAAAAATAAATGCAAATAAAACAACAATAATGATAAATTTTTTATAAAAAACATGTGACTACTACACTGGTTTGGATGTTTCACTAACGAGAAATTCTAGCTTTAATTTAGTTAAAACTTGTCTATAAACGGTTGTATAGTCAGGAAGTTAAGTGGTTATAGGGCACCGCATATCGGTCCCGACCGACCGTGTTGAGTCTCATTTCCGCACCGCTGCGGACAAGACACCTTTAGCCGTCAGTATCATGATCAGTAGAGTGAGCCTGCTCTACTGGGAGCGGTTCCCACAACCTTACCTACTGGCCTAACCCTTCCCGCATGCTCCTTCCCTTACTATCTATCTATGTATCTATTGTAAGGGCTAAGGCTCTAGCGACCTAGCGTCCCTAGAAAGCCTAGAGCTAACTCTCTAGGCTTTCTAGGGAGTTAGTTCCCTTCCTAATCTTATATTCCCTTCTCTGTGCGGCCTAGAGGCGGTGCCCTACAACCTACAACCACTTAGATTCCTGACCGTACAACGGTCAAATGCAACTCAAATGTAAAAAACACTTTGGGCTTTGAAAAATAGAAGGCTTTGCAAAACCCCTGATACGGATCAAGCTTTATAATAAATAGTAGGTACTGGAATGTTGTAATTATAAGATATCTGGAATGTTTGAAGACCGATTTTACTTGCAATAAGGATTAGGCAGAAGTGAAACTTTTTCAGTTTCGATGTTGTAGGTACAGCGTGATTGTTATGTACAGAGGCGCTCACATCAACCTTTACATAGGCACCTCATGCTGATATTAGACCCATTTTGCAACGGTTTTGTAAAGGTTGATATGAGCGCCTCTGTACCATGTATGATGATTAAAATAAACATAATTTATTAGCCCGAGCTCATAAGCCCATGATGTTTAAAAAAACAATTGGTTCAGTTTTTTTCAGCCTAAAATCGGAATCGTTTAACTAGATGTCATTTTTGTCATAACATAACACGTTCAGTAGCCTAAGCTTTTATTGGAATCTAAGCAAACTTAATACATTTTATACTTTACTTTAGTCATCTCATTAATTAGGAAATCGAAGTACATTACGTAAAAATATCGGAAGTAACGCAACTCTAACACTAATGGCTATCCCTTTAGTAATTTTGAATAATTAGCAAAATATTATTTTTAATGACCATGTCTTAGTATGTCTCTATTTAAACCAAATCGTGTGTGCAACTTTATCATTCGAAGATAAGCTTTGACGATATCAACTTTTAGTCAAAATTCAACTCAAGATGTTCAAAATCGTATTTATTGGTTGTTTTGTGTTCGCAACTGCGTTTGCAGCAAACATCGAGGATTACGAAAATCTAATTGAATATTCGGAACCACCCTACAGAGTAAGTTTTCCCATCATACTTTTTATGATTATGTTGTTAAAGTTAAATTTCTTAATAAGTTAGATTTTATAATGGACTAACACATTTCTTTTGTTAACAGGGTCTTGTACTACCTTACCCGTACCAGGAGAATGTGGATGAAAGAGTGATTGTAAAACCATTGATTTCTAACACTTTGGTACCTGTAGTCCCAGCAGCTGCCGTGGGATTTTCGGCATTCGGACTCGTTGCAAAAATCGCAACTGTAAGTATAACAATACATTTATTACACTTTTAGTACCCTCATTTGGACACGTGCTGCAAAACAAAAGACTGCGATATTGGAAAACATTTCTTTCTTTGTCTTCGTCTTAACAAGGACGATATAATCTTGTCTTAACTCTAGATAAGACTGTTTTTCTAAATTACTTCCTTTCCTTTGTTAGATTTTATTCCGTAAGCATTTAAAAATGAAACTTTGCTAATATTAACTGTTTTTTTCAGACTGCGATCGCTGTTACCAAAAAGGCGGTAGTATTCATCATTGCTAACGCTCCAGGCTTGATTATTGGGATCGTGGCAGCTTTCGGGATCTGCAAGTTCACTCCTATTTGTGCCAAGCTGTCTAGTGCCAAGTCGCTGCTTGAAGTGCCCCTTGAGCTCAGGTCCTACGCTACTCCTGAGCGATTGGCAAGAGCTACGGATTTCGTCAAAACGGCCATCAGAAAATATAGATCATTGCAGAACGAGAACTGAAGTGTATTTTAAGTAGCGTGTAGTATATTATTTAGAAATGTATTATTTATTGAACTGAATAAATTATTTGACTACTATTTAAAAATATTTGTTTGCTTCTCTACCTACTTTTTCATAAAAATACATAGAAAACTTACCAAGCAGTAATCAAATGAGCCAGGCAGAAAGTATTAGGTCTTTACCTATGAAATTGCCGTTCTGGTGATTTCAAATAGTAGTAAAATGTTAATATAGTAACTGCCCTGCGGTTTTATTCGCGTGAACTAAAGCCTCATATACACTTAGGGGACAAATGTCACGTGAACTCTGACTCTATGTGCTGCACCAAGGTACCGCGCAGCATTTTGGGACTCATTACTGAATTCCACAAGACAAAGACCCTTGGAACCTTTCTTGTGGTTGATATGTTTAGTGTAGGTAGGTATTATAATTAGGTATTTGTTATTTTTTTTGCTTAATCTTACTTTTAGTCCAGTGTACCGCCTTAATTTCTTTGTCTGACGGTGTGGTTGACTGGTAGAGATTGCCTCTAGGCATTAAGTCCGCCTTTTGTGCAATTAAGAATAAGAAAATAATAAATAAATGTTGCATAAATTGACCCCAAGTGTATCTGCGCCTTAAGTCTTAAAAAAAACACGATTTTCATTATCACGATTGCTTGGTCTAGTTTTTTTTGTTAACTATATTATATACCTCAATAACCTTCAAGGAAGGGTATTGAGCTTTAAATGTCACACATATTTTTTTTACATTCATACTGGTAGTTTCAGAGATTAGGCGCGTTCAAACAGAAAGTTTTATTATTCTTTTAACTTTATTACATATTTCGGCTAATGTTATGTACGCCGTAATTGTCATATGTATAAGATTGATTACTTATTATATTTATTTTTTGTCATTGTGTTATATGTATGATGTGGCTGTGCTTATAAATAAATAAATAAATAAATGAAAGTCTAGTCATTTTGAGCATCATTATTTACTGTAGGTTTATATATTATCGTCCTAATACCTGTAAACAAGTGTTGTCACAATAAAAAAGAAGATAAACATTGTAATAACGCACTTAATGCAAATAACAAACAATACATCAGATAGTGCTAATCTCTTATCAGAGTGAAACAAAGCCGCAATTTGCAAATAAGCGGTTAAGTGCATTTTGATGCGATATTTAAATATTTGCAATTACCATCTGAGAGCAGATGCCTTATGGATCTAAACATAGAAGTGCTAAATATCGACTATCGTGCATCGATTAGATAAGGGCTTATGAGGTACAGCCAATGATATTACAATAAAGAAGACGTAGATAGTTATGTCAGTAATGACGCGAAGTCAAAAATTGTCCCCATTGTACCTAAATTGTAATTCCCTAAAGTAAATAAAGATAGGAAAACCAGAAAAAGACCTGGCATCAGGCGGGTTCCCGCCTGATGCCAGGTAGACCGGTTGGTTTAGTAAGATGATAATATGCATTATCCCTAATGCTGAAAATAAAAATAACCTACTTATAATTTTACCGTGTGTACAACATAGCATGATATATAGCATCATACTAGAGCGTAAACGCGACAAATACTTTCATGTTGCGCATCTCAAACTGTAAATACTTTACTCAGGTTATCGAAGTCCTGATTTCGGGTGACACATTTTGTTAGCACAAGTATCTACTATCTACGTCTTTTTAGTATAATTCATTGGCTTAGGCGGTGTTATGTTCTTGTTAGAAATAAGTGCATAACTAAGCCAGAGCAAGGTAGGCATATCGGGAGCTGACAGAGACGTTTCTTTCTTTATTTCTGCTTTTCACTGCTATGTGGAGTACGTATCAGCAAAATGTCCTAAGCGGACGGAAGTTTGTTTTTTAATAAAAAGACCGACAATTATTTACTTCTACTAGAATTACCATGTCTCTTCTTCTTACCACGTTAAGCACTGAACATTGCTAAAACGAAAATATTAAAACGGAAATAAGTTTACAAAGGTTTTATTAGCTCAAAACAAAGAAATAACTTGGCAGTATAGACTTCTTAATTAGTCTCTTTGGCAAAGTAAATATAAAAAAAAGGTTTTTTGAGATTTGCTTTATTTATAATCCCAATAACAACTTAGCCTATCATGATTAGGTGGCGATACTACAGGCGTTCGCTGGATTACAGTTAAGTGAAACGAAATGGTTGCGCATGGGCAATAACAACTCTTTCTTCACTAAGAACTCTACCCAGACTTTAGTATTGGTCGTGAACATAACGATAATAATCATGCGTTTAGATAAAGTTTATATCTGAGATAGCTTGCTCAGCACATCATTCAACCTTGCCCAATGTGGCTAGTTTCGTTTAAAAGGCCTTTGGGAGACATAGATGATGCTCTCCCATGAAACTTCAACGAATTTGTAAGAAGATGAGCAAATACGCTAGGGATAGATAGATAGACAGATAATCTTTATTGCACATAAAAACAGTTGCATTAAATTACAGATACCAATGTACAGTTTAGGCGATCTTATCGCTAGGGAGCGATTTCTTCCAGACAACCTTCATGTAGAGGATCAGGTAGGGAGGGCTGTATAACTTTGAATCAAATTTCAAAATACTGGCGTTAACTTTTATCTATGATCAATTTGTGCGCATAGGCAATAAGATTTCCTTCTTTACCGAGAACTCTACCCAGACTTCAGTATTGGTCGTTGAGATAACCATAACAATCCTGTTTTTAAATAATGTTTAAATAAGAATCCTGTTTTTGAATAAAGTTTATAATAATCCTGTTTTTAAATAAAGTTTATATGAGATAGCTTGCTCAGCACATGAATGACCTTGCCCAATGTGACTAGTTTCCTTTAAAAGGCCTTTATGAAACATTATATGAATCTTTTACCATGAAACTTCAACGAATTTGTTAGAAGATGAGCAAATACTCTGGGAGGGCTGCATAACTATGGATCAAATTTCAAAATACTGACGTTATTGAACTTTCAGCTATAACTAAATATCGATCTGTTTGTAGAAAGTCCACTTTTCCATTTCTTGTTGGAGAAGGAATCTGAGGAACTTGCACGGGTCTGGTGGATTCGAAGTTTGGTGTGCCAGTGCAGTTGTTTACCACCACCGCCTTAATTTATCTGTCTGACCTTGTGGTTGACTTGTAAAGAATGCCTCTAGGCATTAAGTCCGCTATTTTTACTTTATCTTTGTGCAATTTAGAATAAATGAATCAAAATTACTATCTAGGATCAGGGGTGGCATTCCGGCTAACATCACTTTACATCTCGGGGATTCACAATAACTTCAATCTTACGCTTCGCTTTAAAATAGTATTTTCTTTGCTTTTGTAAGTTAATAATTAAAAAAGTTCATTAGCTTAGTTCTTGTCCCTCAAACGACCACAGTCGCAAAGGAATTGAATTTTAAAGATAACTTAGCACGAGTGAAATGAGTTTTGGCGCCTACCAGCATACCATAGCAGGAGGGATCTTCTTTCTAGGAGATAGGTTAGCTTTCAGACTTAGGATAAAAACCGCTGGAAGAGCGTGGGCGAAACCTTTACCCAGCAGGCTCTAGATGGTAAAAAAAACTACCGTTTGACCGTTAGCATCAATTTGTCCATAAACTAGTACATACGGCAATTCAACAACTGCAATTATTATCGCCTAATAATTATCATACGAGGGGTTTCACTAAACTATTGGAATGTGTAAATTCCAATAATTTACAAGCACTTGCAATTACTTTATTACTACTATGAATCATTAGTTTCACATTCATCGATTACCTAAATGTAAACTTTTAAAGACCGCATATTTGTAATTACATCGCGTCATCATATTTTTTCATGAATTAATTAATTACCTTCCATTATTCAATGATTTCCTATTTCCATCATTAAATGAGTTTGGAAGTTGTTTAAATAGGACAAGTGTGGGACATCTTGTATCAATCACTACCCTGATTTTAAACGTGAAACAAGTGTTTAACGCCATTTGAAAACAATCAAGGTAAGATAATTTAAATTTTTCCGAAGATAATTTTCTTTACATTTTTCCGGCCACCTAGTGTTTTATCGTGTTTGTATTACCACTAAAATCTATTTTTAGCTGCAATTTCATGATAATTATAGTTTACTGCCTTAGTGATTCTGAACCCAAAATATATTATTTATCTTCTAATCATTTTTATTGGTGTTGCATTTTATAATATAGATACTTTAGATATCGTTATCAGTGTTGTTTGAACTATTTACAATGCAATATTTTTGGTTTATCTTTTAGCACTAAAAACGCTTAGTATCTTTTGTATAATTCCTATGTTTCTCTATTTTTAGATGCTGCGTAAAATTGTCGCTCTTTTCGTCGTATTTGCAGTCGCAGTAGCTGATCCAGTGGCCAGACTTGCTATGTCAACTCCTGATGTAAGTTTCACTTATTAACAATTTTTTGTTAATCCAAACTCATTGCAATTAAGGATCTCTGGCTCTCTGTCTTTGCTCTTTAGCCTCTGAAGGAGACTGAGGAATCAAAGCTGGTTCCTAGGGTATGCCACACTCACCATCACGTATAAATCTGAAGTGGTGTTCAATGGCATTATATCCGAGGATGTCTGATCCACAAACGCTTTGAGCTCAAATTGCTAAGACGTTGGTTCACGACATTACTTGTAAAGTTTCATTTGTTTTGCAAAGTAATATTTTTATTCATATTTTTTGTTCCTTTCAGGACTTAGATCTGTCGCCATTTGCCCCCGAGGGCAAGTCAGAGGATCAGCAATTGCAGAGAGTGATACCTGAAAGTGCCTATGTTCTGCTCGATGCCTTTAATGCCTTAGCAGGATTTAAAGTTGTAAGTTATATCTTTTTACGTAATCAAAAGTTAGTTCATGAACTTATAACGTAGTTGCTTTTTTTGACATACATACCACATTTTGCGTTACATAGTAGCTGGAATGTTGTAGCGGATTGAGCAAAAGTTTCATTGTAATTAAATTCATTTTTGTGAAGCTATTTTACCTTGATCTAAAGCTATCTTTCCCTGTTATTCATTTATATTACTTTCCAGACGGCTATTGGCCTCGGCGTCCTGGTGATTGAGTGGCTGGTCTCCAACGCCGTCGTCATCTTCCTAGGCGCGGCCGCAGCTGTGGGCTTGTGCAAGATCACGGGCAAATGCAACCTTAACTACGAAGCTTATGTACCAGTGGCCCAGCTGAAGAACTTTGTTACTCCGGAGTACATCGAGACGGCAGAGAAGTTCTTCTTAACTGCTATGGAGAAGTACGCAGAGAAGAAAGGGCGGGCGGCGCGTAATCAGTGGCTTTATTAGGTTAATTACTTTGTAGGTTATTTATTTAATAAATTATTTATTTGAACATTTAAACCGTTTTATATTTTTTTCACCATACAATAAATGTCCAACAAACATAATACAAATCTAAATCTAGGAAAGGTATTACACAAAGTTCATTTGATACAGAACTTGTTCATGGATGTCTGTGACTGGTTTACTTACATGGTATATTAACAAACAAATATACTAATATGATAATAACTACCTATTTTATTACTCGTAGAGTAAATACGAAATTACTGGCTAATCTTTGTCCTGGGTAGGAATCGAACCACTGACGCAGCATTTAGAATCACTGACCAATAAATAAGCCATTGCCATCAATAACTAAAATAATTAATAATCTCGGTCGTGGTGAGTTATCTTTAAAATTTAATTTCTTCGCGACTGTGATCGTTTGAGAGAAAAGAGCCAAGCTAAATTACACATACACACACACCCTCACGACCATTATCTCCAATGAGTTAGTCAGAGGCACACTGATTGTTGCCGCTATGGTGAACGTAACATTCAGAAGCCCACGTTTCGCCGAGGGAATTTGAACCCAACGTGGTAAAGGGCGAGCCTAACGCCTTTATCAGGGTTGCTTGGGTTTTATATCGGTGTTTTTCATCACCGGAGAGTTAGCTGCAAATTGTACATTGAACAAAAAGTTATAGTTATAGGTACGGCCAGATTTGATCTGATTTGATTTGAGCTAAAAAAAAACCGGCCAAGTGCGAGTCGGACTCGCGCACCGAGGGTTCCGTACAAACCTGCAAGGTTTACAAAGTTCGTTCATTACGACAATCGAGTCATTTGTTACAGCTTAAAGGTATTATAGACCTGAGTATTTGGTATGAATTTCAATTTAATACCTCTACGCGTTTATGAGGAAATGGGTAGTAAGTTTAAAATTATTAAAAAAAATATATATTATGTGATGTAACTAAAAATTTATAGTTTTCGTAATTTTTCCTTTATCTATGCTATAAGACGTTGCTTCGTACCAAATTTCAAGATTCTGAGTTCACGGGAAGCACCCTGTAGGTTTTGATTCCCTTGCAAGTGTCGAAAATTTGCGGCATAAACGGCTGTATCTTTTGATTGCGTTGGCTTAGAAGTTTGATTTTTTCACAGCTTCAAGGGACAGTAGACCTGAGTAATTGCTAAATTTCAGCTTCATACCTCCACGCGTTCCTGAGAAAAAGGGTCTTGACAGACGGACGGACGGACGGACAGACGGACAACAAAGTGATCCTATAAGGGTTCCGTTTATTCCTTTTGAGGTACGGAACCCTAAAAATAGCATTTTCAAATTATTTAAAACAACATGAGGAAAAATACTAATTCAAAGTGAAGCGTATTTATGATGAAAGTTAGCGTGAAGCACCAAGATGTGTGATGATATTAGCCTTAATGCCATCCCTGCCGTGCTATTCCGGCGGTGCACATCGGACATCACTTCACATCTCGGTGCTTCACGCTTAACTCAATCATCGCTTTACTTTGAATTAGTATTTTCTCTCATGTCGTATGTAAATCATTTAAAAATGTTATTTGCCTTAGTTCTTTTCTCTCAAACGACCACAATTGCAAAGAAATTGAATTTTAAAGTTCCCTCACACGAGCGAAGGGAGTTTTGGCGTATGTCCGAAATTAAGTTTGTGAAACTTTAGTCAAATAAGTTGTACTTATCATAAGTCAGTATGTAAGTCAAATTAAGTAAATATGCTAACTTACACGCTAATGGTATCTTGATAAGTGAGACACGGACGTAAAAGAAAGACGGACGTCACCTCGTCTAGTCATGAGTGAAGCATATTATCAGCTGAAAGTTTAGGTGTGGGTGTGACTAGCACGTGTCATTGGCGCTGTCATACGGAGTAAAACGGCGTAGTTTGTAGCACCTAGTGTGTTTGTGTGAGTGTAGCAGGTCGTCGTCTTTCTTTTACGTCCGTGAAGTTAGACTGCCAGATTAGTTGGTATGGCAATGCGGAGGATACCACCTACCATAAACTGTTGAATTGACTCTTACCTTAATCTCTACATCAAATGATAAAACCTATAGGGTACTTCCTGTGACCACAGAATCTTGAAATTCGGTACAAAGCAACGTTATACAGCTCAAATAAAGTAAAAATTGCCAAAACAGTGAATTTTTAGTTACAACCTGTTATGAAAATATTTTTATACTTTTAATTTACTACCTTTTTTTCTCATAAACGCGTAAAGGTATTCAACTGAATTTTTTACTGAATACTCAGGTCTATAATACCTATGAACAGTATCAAAATCAAACTTTCAGAAGCCTTTTATGTCGCAAATGGAAAAACCGTTAGTGTTTTGATACAACATATCATAAAATATTTATAATAATTTTAACTACTATCCCTTTCCTCCTGAACGCGTAAAGGAATTTAAGTGAAAAGCATATTTTACACTCAAATCTAAAATACCTATTCTGAACAGTACCTTAAATTTAAACTTTTATGTACACGCAATCAGAAGAAACAGCAATTGACGCCGCATATTTTCCGCTACTTTCAAGGGAATCAAAGCTTAAGTAGCATGAACATGAACGTTTAATTTAGACTTAAAGACATTTTTTTGTTACTTGTAGTCATTGACAAGAAAAAGAGGAAGATACGGCATCCGCGTATCAAAAGTGGCTATACAACACATGGTGTTGGTAGGTAATTTTAATTTAGCATTGGGGATAATGCATTATTTATTTATTTTGCTTGTCATATGGTCACATGGTGAATGACACCTGTAAGGTGTTATTCAAATAAACAGGACTTACATTGAACACATGACACCCCGTGGGGGCAATGCAAAAATATAGCAGGGAAAACGTCACATAAACACAAATACTTAATAAAAACAGAGATACACAAATCGTTTCTGGCTACTATCTTCATAAAACTCGTATAATGAGTAGAACGCTTTTCTTAGAAGGTAAAGCTTGAGTTACCTTATGAAGGTCTTCGGTTTTGCTAAATCTTTTAAAATATTTGGAATGCTGTTATAGTACATTGTTACCCTAGGGGTGAAAGTAACTTATTTAGTCCCGAGACGGGGTTTGGCGCCCGGAACGAAGTGAGGGCGCCAATAGTTCGAGGGACTAAATAAGTCTTTCACCCGAGGTAAACACTGTGCTTTTCATTACGAATACAAAGAAAGTAAAAATAAAAACATGAATTAGCTAAAGAAAAAAATAGAAAAATAAATGAAGATCGAATTGGCGCTTTCCCGCCTATTTTGTTTGGTTTTTTTTCTGTGGCCGGCCTACTATTCAGCCATTATTTTTTATTTTCATCATTGGAAAAATGGTAAATATTTTGCTCAAAGCTAAGTTATTTTAAAGAAATTGTTGAAACTTGATTATAATAAAGTTATTTAGAAAATATATATTCTCTAATCAATACCTAACTTGTAAGTTATTTCAACTTTACATCGTGGCTGTATAGAAAGTTGGAACATGGTTCAATAGATATGTGAAAAGAACTAGTTTTTTTTTAATAATTTGACAGCTGTCAGTTGAAAGTGATTCTCCCTAGGGATGAAAAGTATTACTTTCAGCCCGCTTCTCAGGTCAGTAATGACCTACTTTCAGAGTATGAGTAATGAAAAATATTTTTATGGACATCCAGGGAGGCCCTGATCTGACAAGTTGGAGCGGATTACCTAACGGGAATTTAAGTTTATCCTTATATCTGTCGTTACGCCTGATAGTAGTGTTTGGTGAATATTATTTATTTATTTATTTATTAGAATAATAATTGCACAATATTACACCAAAAAAGTAAGTCATTGAACAATTTAATAGGATACTTAAGCTACACAATTACTGGTTATCACATTAAAAATATAAATAGATTATCATCTAACTAATCTCTATAATTATTATCTCTTATTTTTTTTCTGGTTTTCCTATCTTTACATGATGCTGGTGTTGGCCACTGGTGTTTTAAAACCCATATGACAGCGACTTGTTTGCGTGCACGTCATTCATACGTTAGTGTCATGTGCCCTTAGAAAATTATATAGAAATTCTCTAAGCATGTGCCAGTGCGTCTTTTTATTTATTTTTATGCTTCTAGTAGTGTAAATAAGTATTTTGTGTTCATCTGTAGTTTTATTTTGCATTCCCGGTAGCCTAAGAATCTAAGTTTAGTCTAGATTTTTTCAATAAAACCTAGATTATCATATATCGTTATACAGGGTGGCCCAAACGGTGAGGATAAAAAAAAAACTGTGTTCCCGTTGTGCACAAACTATTTACTTAGAAAATTCCACCTTTGTTTACTTGTAGGCAAGTTTCGGCTAAAAAAGGCCTATTAAGCACCACGTTTTTTTTAATTATAACTAGCTCACCCGGCGAACTTTGTTCCGCCTTAAGGACAGTAAATAAAGAAAAAGAAAAAAAAAGAAAAAAGATAATAAAAGTATCCTATGTCCTTCTCCTGGCTCTGAACTACCTCAATGCCAATTTTCTGCTAAATCGGTTCAGCCGTTCTTGAGTTATAAGTGGAGTAACTAACACGACTTTCTTTTATACACACATCAAAAGTGTCTAGGGATATCTCAAGCATTTTCATACAAAGTATAGCTATTGGGGAGGCTGTAAAAATTAAAATATTGATACCAACGTAGAAATTTTTAGGACACAGAAACTGCTGTGACTTTCGAATGATTGGAAGTTAAAAAATGACTGTTTTATTAACAAATGAGCTTTGTTTAAACGTTAAAAGACAATAAATCTCAGAAATAACAAAATTATGCCAAAATACTAGAAAATTATTGAGTATGAAAATTACACTTTTTCCGACACTATTTCCGATACTCAGGACTTGAGCATCAATTACAGCGAATAATGCCCCACAAAGGACATGTTTTCTTGTATTATAATGAAAGCTTAAGGTGTTGCGCAGTTTTTAAAATCAATAAGAAGCTATGGAATACCTTTTGTTTTTTTAAATTTACGATTGAATTTTCGTTATGTTCTGCATGATTCACTTTTTCTTCACTATCAATCAACATTTTTGTACCATGTAGTAAAGTAAGGACAGCGATTATTTTAATCATGAAACTGCAATTAATAGACATTATAATAAAAAGAAAATATCCAATAAAAGTCAAACAAAAAAAAAGTTATAATTATTTAAAGTCAAGTGCTCACAAAATTTTAAAAAATTACAAAAACTTTATTATCTCGAAAAATACAAAAAATCGTAGAACATACATGGGGGTTAAATCGATAGGTATGGTACCCTACTATCAGCTCGCGCCGGCTTGACACCTTACAAGAAACACCCTGTATATAGATTAAAGCTAAGGGTTTTGAGCAGTTTTTGAAAGTACTTAAAAATCAAGGAACTTTTTTAAAAATTTTAATTAAACTTTGAACATTTTACTGTGTCTCGCTTTCCCCCCTTTTTTATTTTTGGTCAATATATTTGTACCTTAAGTTAATGGCATGAAGCTGGTAATTTTATGGGTAAAAGTACAACTAATGGGGTGAACTAATAAATGTTACAAAAAAGTAAATTAATAAAATATGCATACACTCCGAAAAAAAAAATTTTTAGGAGGTCAGCTCGATAATTCTCAAATTTACTTTAAAAAAATCATAACTCGAAAACTACAAAAAATCGGCAAACATACATAGGGTATTTTCGGGTACCCCTATATGTCAGGAACCCATTTTTTTTTATCCTCACCGTTTGGGCCCACCTGTTGATCCGATGAAACGTAGATATTATTAAGCTCGTCTGTAAAACAGGCGTAAAGTTACAATAAAGGCATAATTTGTTTTTTTTTGATATCGGTTAATGAAAAAGACATGTTCTGAATTTTAATATTTAGGTACTTCAAGTTTTAATGGTCCACAACCACCCTATTTCGTTATTATACGTACAATTTTGGTTCTTAAAGACATGAAACATCTTATTTTCCAAGTAAAAACCCAATAAAAGTAATGATAACACTCCTACATTTCATGATATCTAAGCTGATAGCCGAAAATATGGGTTTTTCTATACAAATATTATAAAGAGGAAAGGTTTGATTTTTTGTTTGTTTGTTTGTTTGTATGAATTGAATAGGCTCCGAAACTACTTGGCAGATTTGAAAAATTCTTTCACTGTTGGAAAGCTACATCATTCCTGAGTGACATAGGCTATATTTCATTTTCAAAAAAAATAGGCATCCTTACTAAAATTACGATAACGTTAGTCCACGCGGACGAAGTCGCGGGCGGCTGCTAGTTATAAATAAATTGAATCAAAATTTCTCGAAACGGTTAGCTTTAGGCCGGGGTGTTCTCTCTTCAAAATAGTCAGAAACAATGTTAACTAGACGCTCTATCTAAACGGGAATAGGTCGACTTGACCTGTAGGTATATTTTGAACCAGGAGGGCTTGTTAAAATATATCCGGGATTCAAAACTTCGGTAAACCGTTTTAAATTCGAACAAAAAAGTTTTGAAAGATAGGTTATTATTTTGGATACCTACTTAATTTTTCCCAATCACTTAATAGTTTCATTATAATTAAGTAATGATTCCTTATATGGCCTTATAGGCCCATAAATGATTCAATTTAAAGTGGCATTTATATTATTGAATCATCACTAATGGGGTGATCCAATGATCTTTGAATACATTGGGCAAATTGCGACGCATTATATTAACGAGGCACATTATTAATGAGCCCTTCAAGGGGCAGGGGTATTTATAGACGTATCTTTGAAATAATTAGTCATAATTAGAAAACTATTGTGTGTCAGCACGTCAAGGAGCAGAAAAAAAAACTCTTAAAGGTAAGTTTCTTCTGGTGTAAATATTTATTTATGTATTTATGTCTCAGCTATTTGAAATATTTCTCTTAAATTTATTTTAAATTCTGTTTTTGTTCCTTCATTTGAAGGAAATAAATGGTACTTGTTTTTAGTGATTGTTATACACGTATCAAATGTTTTTTTTCTGTAAGCATTGAAGTGTTTTCTCTTCTTTTTCTACTATCGATTACAACATTAACAACTTAATACTCTTTTGCAGAAAATGTCGAAGCTACTGATTTTCTCTCTTGTGGCTGTGCTAGCCGTAGCTAACGCTCGCGGGCTTAGCGGAGATGACGTCGGGCCTAGCGGAAATGACGTCAGAAATAATGTAAGTAAAAAGCCCATTATACAGGAGCTACTCGCTATCAATCGCTCAAATAATTTGATTTATTAAACAATGTTATATTTTTTTGATTATTGTTAACTGTAACATCATAATAATAATGACTTTTTCAGGTGATAGTGCCTCTTGAGAAAGAATCGAGATTCCTATTGGAAGTTCCGTAAGTTGTTCACTTTTATCTTGTCTACTGACTTTGTTATTTCAAAACTATGTTATAACTCTATATAAATGAAATTTAAGGTAATCATACTGATTTGTTCTATTTATTTTCCAGGGTTATTGGATCTCTTGTGGTAAAATCATTGAAAGCTGTTTGGTTCGTGCTGAAATCTGTGTTTTCACTAGTGAGTTTCAAACTGGTGAGTTTATTTTGAATCAATTACTTACATCTTATTTACTTCAATAGTTTTTTACTTTTGCCTTGTAATAATTGTACCTTTAAAAGAATAGAAGGCTTAATTATTATACCAAACTTGTGCAACTAATGCTACATGTATGAAAGATGAAATGTATTCGAAAATTGGTCTACGTTCGTTACATCGGTTCTAACTACAGTAACTACTTAATTTTCTTGTTCATAACGATGACTATTCTGTCTATGTCATTGTGGTTGCATAAATGTGTAGCTTTTTGTACAGAGATGCTAATACACTGTTATTATTTCACAGGCCGCGTTAGCAGCCGGCGTGGCCTTAGCATCCAAGGTCGCAGTTTGGGCCTTCAGTTTCAAGTTCCCAATTATAATCGGAGCAGCACTAGTCCTGGGCTTCTGCAAGGTTACTGGGCTATGTGCATTACACTCTGACCTTGGCCTAAAGAAGGAGACAGAGCATCTGGCGTACGCTTCTAATTATTTAGACATGGGTACACTGAAGTACGGGCACGGTCAATGAAACTACCAGTGAATGGATGAGATGAATGTTGCTATGCTAAGTTAGTTTTAAGAGACTTTGATGTGATGTAGTGTAATTTATTTTATTAATAATTTATTTCTCAATAAAACCTTTTTAAAAAATTTACAAACTTCTTTTTTCCGATATTTACAAACTTCGTACCTAAGTACTTCATTTTTGGAAATATGTTAATTGTATTTAACACAAGATCTTATTTGCCTCTTCTGAGTAGAACTAAAAATAAAATTACCGTGTTAAGAGTTACCGGTAACATAAAGCATATTATACAGTAGTGACGTAATACCTACACATTCAAACACTTCGTACTTTTAACACGTTATTGAATGAATGAATTGAATTGAAAATAATGACGACAGCACTCAGAGTAGCCAATGAATAATAATGGTTCATTAGACTCAAAAATTTAAATTATACGAAATTCCTTAGGTAGGTAGTTCGTTATGAAGTCTCTTTTGGAATGTGCTATTTTGTGAATAACACATAATTATTCATTACATTTAATTGACGTCTTATACGTATCCCAACTTCTAAGATTCAGTTAAAAGACAAAACTAATTTTGAAATAGTTTCGCAAAGCAAAAAGTCATCATTCGAGTTATTAAGAACATAATTTTTGTGTTGAAGTAATGTTACAAAGTTTTGAATTCCTTACATTCGACCGTTTAGGATTGTTGGATGTGATTAACTTGATGCCAAAGATATTTTAAATTGGTAACAACATAATAATTCGTCTAGACCGCATTAGTGCATAGCGTAGTTTCACAAATATGTATATTTTAATGACGTGCCTTATTAAGCGTTGTGACGCCGCACACAATGTCACACAAATCTCGTCTCGTCACGTCAAATGTGGTCTCGCACTTATAAGACTGTGTAGGCAAGAGGGTTTTTTATGATAGCTTATATCGTTTTTATACTGTGATATAATCAAGGCAATAGGGTTTTTTATGATAGCTTATATCGTTTTTATACTGTGATATAATCAAATCAGCACCAAAAATGTGAAATGTTATAGATACGCATATTTATTAAAAAAATATTGTAAAATTCAAACTTTTTCAGGTGTTTTGAACGCCTTTTTTTTGACCAGTGAAAAAAAACTTTTATAGACTTCACGTGCATGGGGGAGGCCTGTGGGAGTGTCGGACTCACTTGCCCCCTCTGCGACTTACGGCATACTGACTAAAAAAGACACTGGGGACACCTTCATCTGCTAGTGAACGTCTACGGGATGGAACAAGTCACTCCCCGCAGACGTTCTGCAGTTAGCCGTTGGACTGGCTTTTCCTCACTTAAGAGAGACGTCAAGTGTCAAAGACGTCTCCCAGACGGAAATAATGTGGGTCCGCCAAGACGGACCACCCGTGATATACTCCCGCCATCCTACGCCGCCGAAGCGGCCGCTGGGAAAACACAGCCCGCGCCAAGGATGCAGAGCGTCCACTGCAGAGAGCGAATCATCTGCCTGGTACGGTGCAGAGCGGTGGACGCGAGCGGAGGTCTCCCCCCCTTCCGGCGAAGTGCCGGAGCAAACCTAGCAGGCTTGCCAACCCACGCTACCATAGGCAGCCTCTGACTCCGAGGAGTCCCCCAAATAGCACCGCGTCCCGTGACTCCCCCCAAAAGGTTAATGTGGGAGTGGTCCCCCTCATGCTGAGTTTTTCGCCAACGAGGAGTAAGAACCGTTTCCGGGAATTATTCCCCTTTGCCCAGGATGCACCGGGCCAGAGACCTACTCTTCCCTGCGGAAATAAATTTCAACAGGGACCAACAAGCCTCTGGCCACACGAGGAGTTAACTCAGCATGGCACCCCGCGTTTTGAACGCCTGCCATTATGGCGCGTTTTGGCGCTTGACTTAACTGTTTATTTAGTTACGCCAACACAAATGTACTAAAATTGCAAACAACGGCAACGCTACCATGTACCATGAATGGTAAACCATGAATTGTGGCAAACCCGTTGTTTGCAATTTTAGCGTTTTTGACCATGTACCTAAGCTTAAAGAAACACAATTCATGTAACCTACAAATTAGTCGTCACGAACAGAACAAGGGCTTATGACAGAGACATATTATACTGACTCCTTTATTTATAAAAACGACCGCAACGCTAAAGTAATGTCTAAGCAACTGACGTGTCTTGTGTCACTTAAACGCAAATGGCGGTGTTGTTGAAGCTCTTTTTAAGGCTGACGCCATTTGTCGAATCTTCTGACCAATAACGCTCTGTTTCAACCGCTTTGAATTTTCAACTTTTTTTGCCCTTTTCAATTATAACCACAAAAGAAATAAAATTAGGAAATATTGATAGAGACGTAATGAGGTATCGAAAAAGAACCAAAAAAAAAAATACCCTCATCTGTTTCAAGTGTATATTGCCTATTAAGGTGGAGCTAACTAATGGTAGCAATGGTTTATTCCGGAATTCCCTACCAGCAGGGATTGTAATTTTTATCCCATAAATTTCCACCATAAAACTAGCTCAGCTTAGTAGCGATTTCAGGAGAAATATTTAACAATCCCAAATACAAATATTAGTAGGAATCGTTAATCATTTAGTTATATCTTTAAGTAAAGATCCCTTTTAAACCTATGAAATCCGATGGGGGGAGCTAGTTTTATTGGTAGGGATCTTTTTCAAACAGGAGAACAATCTTCACTGGTAGGGATTTGTCGGTGAGGATATCCCAAACAAACTATTAGGGTGCTCGCCCACGTCCTACTTTTTGTAGGACCGATTGTCGGCCCGACTTTTCCACCGATTTTATCACCGATTTTGTGACCGACTTTTTGTCGGTCAACGCACACGTCCGACTTTTTGTCGGTGGCTACATAAAGAGAAAGGTCGATTTACAAAGGAAGGTTTGTGTTTGATTTTAGACCTTGTTGTGTATTGGGTAAGGTTGAATGATTAAATGAATGATTATTATTTCACTTTTGTTGACGCTTTGTTTACGCTTTTTTCAATCAGTTCCGCTTTTTCTGTTTATTGACGTTGACGGTGTTTGGAAATTTTATAGTACTTTTTTGTTTGTTTGTTGCTCGGAATTATAATTGTACATAGTAAAATTGTATGTGAATAAAATGAATGAACTTTTAAGCACGCCTGAAAAAACAAATTTATTTTCTTAATAAAACCTATTTCTAAATCTTTATATATAAAAATCGATTGCTGTTCGTTAGTCTCGCTAAAACTCGGGAACGGCTGGACCGATTTGGCAAATTTTGGCCTTGAAATAATTATGAAGGTCCAGGGAAGGTTTAAAAGGTGAGCAAACATGAGAAAATGCTAGGAATATAGTGAAAAAACAACAATTTAGTTTTCCTTAGCAACCGTTCCTACCTGTCACGTGACACTGAATGTTTGACAACTGAACGTCTGTCGGGACAGTTAGTACGAAATAAAACCTAATTTCAGACAGTCCTAAGCCTGTCTGACAACGTGGCTTATTTCTTTGCTACAACAATGAATTTCATTCATTGTTGTAGCAAAGAAATAAGCCACATGCATGTTTTTACTTTTTTAGACGCTTAAATTTTTATTTACGTATTTAAACGTTTTTCTAAACGATTATTTTAATCAATTAAACGCTAAGTGGCAAAAAAGCGTTTTAAATGAAAACTCTTAAAAAAGTACAACGTGTAACCGCCGTTTTTTGCTTGAGTCGGTGCTGAGTCGGTGGTAAATTGGTGGGTTTATTTTTGACCGTCTTTTTGTCGGACGTGTGCGTTGCTCCAATGGTATCAGTACGTTCTATTTTTCTCCTACAAAAAATCGGTCACCGATTGTAGGACGTGGGCGGGCACCCTTATTCATCGGAAAGCTCTGGTCAGCTAAGCACCTGAAATTCTGCTTTGTTCATCTTGCTTTTTAGTTAGAGCATAGTAAAACTTTTTTCAGTTCGTACATTCTTCCAAAAAAAATCAATAATGATGCTTTTCGCTCATTCGGAAATAGCCGGGCGCACAAGTTTGGACGCTTTTTTTACCTTTTAATTATGTTTGGGAATTTCTGTTGTATGTATTTTCGTAAAAAGTAGAGTAATGGTTCCTTTCGTCTATCCTATCCTATCCTACCTACTGGTATAATGTTGTTATCACATGATTTTAATTTAATAAAACCAGGAAAAAAATACGGTTGTTTTAAAAAAAGATATAAAATGTTCTTCAAATATTTATTTAATTGTAAGTAGCTTAATAATAAATAACTTATTTACATGAATTGCTAGATCACTGGCACATTTCAAAGTGTTTCTCCATACTTCAGCGTGGCTGCGTCCAAATATTCTGCAGCGTAGGCCAGGTGGTCAGTCACCTTACCAAGGGCATATTCCGTCTTCAACGACCACAGGCCTGTCAGTTTGCACAGGCCTAGTAGAAGCACTGCGCCGATTACGACCGGTAACTTGACGAAACTCAATGCCCAGATCCCAACGTTCACTACCAACGCCAAAGCAGCCTGGAACAAGAATTCATATATTTAATCATAATTCATCGAAATAAATAAGCAAACTAGCAACTAATTAAGTTGCAAGAAGCAATGGTATAAATGAGATAAAGAAACTCGCTAACACGTTTTTCAGCGGGATTTGGATACTTAATGCCCTAGAAGAATTACTCTGAAGTATTTCTAAGATTACGTGTTTAAGTAAGTTTTTCTTTGTGTACTATTTCATAATAAATAGGGAAAACGAAAAAAAAGGAAATTTAACGGTGTGAGCACATACCAGTTTGTAATCGACCACCGAGCAGACCGTGGACAGAAGGAACCACACGACCTTCAAAGTCTTCAACACAATGCCACCAATAACTCTGTAAGAGAAATCATTAACATTAATAAATTAAATGTTCTTATAATCAGAATAAAACGCAAACAGTTTATTAATTATGAAATTAATTTAGTGTAAAAGAAGTAGAGACACTTACGGAATTTCCAAAAGAAATCTTCCTTCTTTTTGAAGAGGAGCTATTTCCTGTAAATGAAAATGAAATTGACAATTATAGTAAGTTCCTACTTTAAGTTATAAAGCAATCAAACTTGTTAAGCGTTGAAATTAATTGATTTAGAAAAAGGCGTACATTATTTTTAACTTCATTAGTGTCGCTGCTAAGCCCTCGAGCGTTCGCTACAGCTAGCACAGCTACAAAGGACAGGATGAGAAGCTTGGACATTTTCTGAAAACAAACATTGTCAGCACATTAATATAAAGATCAATCAACACAAAACATAGAAAGGGGTTAGAAAAGCTATCAAGTCCAGTGTCTATCGGAACCAAAGTTTACAAAGCACAAAGCTTTAAACAGTGAGTAATTTGCAGGCAGTTAATAGTGAATTCACACCTTTATCGACCCTTATCGCTACATAGAGATCTCTTCATTTCGAGAATTCAAAAAAAATAGGGAGAGTGTAAAAAAATATCTATTAAAATAATTTTAGAACCAAATACTACAAATTTTCTATCAGACACAATCAAAGGTGCTAATCAGTGAAAATATAATTCAAAACCAAAAAAATGTTAGGAAATAAAGTTTGAAATCAATAATGAAATAGCAATAAATTAAGTGCGATGACTTTTCGAAAATATTAACAATAATATTATTCAAAGAATACTCACTCAGGCGATGTATTATCAGATTGCGTGACGTGCTGACACAAGAAAGCCTATTGATATGATTTATTATTCTAAAAGTGTATCTATAAATACCCCTGCCCTTGCGAGGTCATTAATAATGACATGCAATTTATTTATTGCATTTTTTCTATATACTAATGAATGATCTACTTACTGTAAGGACATCATTAAGGTTGTCAGAAAAGAATCGAATGACGACATCATTAAAACATTGATGTCATTATTCTGATGCACGGCTCGTTAGATATCTGCAATTAGTTAAAATTAGTTATTGGTCTATTCATTTTTAATATTAGTTGTCTATTCAAAAATTAGCTTAGTTTTTTTATAAAATATCGGTATCCTACAAAATTAAATGTTTTAAATGATGAAATAATCCAAAACATCCTTAAAATCCTGTCAAGTTTTATTTATTCATATCCTAAAAGCCCAATTGCAATTTTGGCCTCATCAGTTCATGAGCCCCAAAGCAGTTTAACATGTAAAGTGTTCCTTGTGGGTTTATGTTTTCAAGGTAAAGTGCCAGTGAGCAAGATACAAGGCCTGATAGACTGACTAGGACTTCACCACATAGATAAAACAAAGTCGCTTTCTCTGTCCCTATGTATGTATGCTTAAATCTTTAAAAATACGCTACGGATTTTGATGCGGTTTTTTATAGATAGAGTGATTGAAGAGGGAGGTTTATTATAACAGTCATTAGTTGAAGATAAATGGAGGCTTAATAGTTATAGACTGGAATAAATTCGGTGGTTAAAGAAAGAGTGATACTGCATCAAGAGATGCGCGAGTTATTTGATGAAGGTAACAAGATTTCCGTAGATGCGGGTGGAATGCAACCGTCCTGTTTAGTTTTTACGCTTTGGATTTATTGATATCATTGCCTTTAGTTAGCAATCGTACTGTATTAAAAAGTTATTATTTTCGCGGCATCCACACAACACACATACTGTCCTTGTCTAGTATTCATTTATATGTATTTCTATCTCCCTCCCGCACTCTTTTCTTTATGGGCCGGCAACGCTAAATTTGGCGGCAAAATCTGCTGTCACTGAAGCGTTTTGCACAACTACAAATGGACGATTTCCCGAGGCGGCCGCCTTACTAACAATTTTAATTGGAAAATCAAGATATCGGATATTAATGGATATTTGTGAATTATCGGCGTTTTGGGTGAGTGTAGGGCTCCTTTTCTATTTTCACGGCGGAAATACGGCAAACTGCCTTGAAGGTGCTAACCAGCAAAATATTTGCGGCGTGTGAAAACTCCATCTTAGGTTCAGATAGATTCTGATCCGAGGAAAGCTAGAAGCATTTACACGTCCACTCTGAAAGTATTTGTTACATGTCTATAAAATGTTTACGAATAGAACATGATTACTTACACATACTTCGTACATGGACCCAGACGCATCAAAAACGACACAATTTGGAGGTTACCTAATGAAACGCATAACATTTTTGGTCATAAAATCACAATGCATAATGTTGATAGCCATAATCATCACTTGCCATAATTCCTAAAAGCATAACTTCATAACGCATACCATAATATGGCCGAAATTCTTAAGGCATACTCATCAAAAGGCATAATTTCACTAACCATAAGTATCAAAAGGCATAATTTTTATTTGCCATAATATTTGAAAGACATAATACTCAAAATGCATACTTTTGATAAGCATAAGTGTCAAAATCCATATTTTCAAAAGGCATAACACTCATTTACCATAATTTCAAAAAGTTAAATGTAAAAAATCCAAAGAGCACTTGCCCGAAAACCGCCTTCATTTAGTTTATTAACAAAATTTTAATATATCATTTGCTCATAGTGATATATATTAATTATTTTGCTCATAGTGAAATGTAGACAGCAAAAGAATTCTGTCACGGCTCCGGCGTTGCGGGGCTCCGGCGGTCCCACGCGTGCTAATCGTCACAGATGGCTTTCGCTCAGCACCCCAGCTTCGGCTTTTTGGCCGGCTTCGCCGGCCAGCCTCAGCCGCGGCGCTTCGCTCATAGCCACCTGCTCCTCAGCCCGCGGGCCGCCTCGCCCCTCCATGCCTACGCGGGTTTAAATTACACTCTTGGGGTAGGGCAAAACAAGTACCACGTGGTGTCGGGGTTGGCTGAGTCGGATTTGCCCTGAAGTAGAAAAAATGCTCTTATGTGAATTAGACTTTTTAATATTATGTCAAACAAAATTATGAATATTAATAGTTATGCATAGTGACATTATGTCTTTTGATAGTTATGGGTACTGACATTATGCGTTTTAAAGTATGCTTATTGAAGTTATGGTCAACGAAAGTATGCATAGTGATGATTATGCCTTTTGATGTTATGCCTTATTACTATTATGCATTAAAATGATTATGCGATTTAAAATTTATGCCAATAAAAATTATGCTTTTCGATGATTATGCCAATTGATGTATGGCAAATGAAATTATGGCAATAAATGGAATGCGTTCTAAAGTGTCACCAATTTGGATCTGTTTGCCTGGTGAGGTCACTCGCGAGTTCATTCCATTGAGCCGTGATGTGACTCACAATTTGCCAATCTTCCTGAATTACTTGTCATTACAGTTCACATTACTGCATTTTAAACGAATCACATTGAATTTTGATCAATCTTCAAACAAACGTTCTTCCCGAATGCCTTATCCTATCCTTATTACTATTTCGAGCATTTAGATACCGTTCCTGACAATTTCTTTCATCGCTGAGTTGCTTATTTACTTTTGCCAAGTTTTTTATTTTCTATCAACATGTTTTTGGAAAAATCTTTTCATTTCCTTCAAGTATTGTAAGAATGTCTAAAACATGTATTCAACTAGCCTAGGATGAGTAACTACGTAGACTGATACGGCTAAATCCTAAGTAAATATATTTTGGTGTGACCGAATTATCAGAGCCCCTACCTATGAAGTCACCATTCCTTTCACATATTTCTTGCCTTTTTTCTCTAATCTAAGGTCGTTCAAACCTAAATAGATTCTCTTGGGTAGTCGCTTATTCAAATCCATCACGTATTACTTTTAAATATCGTAAGCTATAAAGTTTGCACAGATGTTTTGTATACTCAGTCCGTAAAGGATGATGTCACAACTATACCCGGCGTCTGAGTCCGCTGTGAATCAATTTCTGGTCACAGTGTTTAATAAGGCATCAAACATTTGAGCAAATACTCCCGTATCACCCTACTCAAGTGTTTTAGTCCTGTGTCAACTTCATCTCTTATTAATGTAAGTTTTGTTATATTTAAATAGTATGAATCTGCTGTTTAAATTTGTTTTTTACACTGAACAGATTTGTTTTTTACTAGTTGTTTTGTTTCATTGCAAACTCATAATTTTATCACAACAAAACAGTTTGACATTGAGATAAATAATATTGACATTGTAAAAGTGTGAAGTTTTAGTTACTTCTCGGCTGTTATCACAGCATGTAAGGAGCTAATTTGTTTCACTGCTCACATCACATGCGATCCTTGTACGACGAACTTGCATCCGGTCAATGTAACATTCATACGGGCGTCGGACAATGTGTCATTGCCGTCTTATCATATAGGTGACTGCATTTATATGTTTTGACTAACTATCTTCACGCCAGTTGTTGTTTCGCTTTCACTTTGAGTAGCGCTTCGTTATCACGTTTTATCATTCAATATTGTTGTTTTAATTATATCGTATCTGCTATCTGCCAGATTATCGTTGAGCGGCGGCAGTTAGGTGCGAGCGCTGGACCAAAATGGGGAACTCGAAGAGCAAAAAGATGAGAATTACGCAGAGCGAGCCGCAGAATAATGAAGAAGATAGAGGAAGGATCAATTCTATCAAGACTGATATACCATCTGATCTTTCTCCTAAGCAAGACGTCAACGTTTCGGATCAGAAGGACAAAGATAATGACAACGCAAGCAGTGCATCTACTGTAGAAGTGTTGGACGACAAGTGAATTAAACGAATTCGTGCCATGTTATAAATAACTATAAGTTTTAAAAATGTGAATCTTAGGAATAGGAGATGAGCTAAAATAATTTTACTGACCAACGTAGTCAATTAAATTTAATTAATACGTAAGTATTCCTTAATAATCTTCAAGTCAAAATTAAGTCATAGAGATGTAAGTTACTAGAAAGAGTGTACTACTAGAAATGTCTCAATAAATTATTATTTTATTAGTGTGTTGTCTATTACTATTGGCATCAGTTATCAGTAAGTTTGAAGTGAAATCAAGTTCAATTCATTGGTATCCAAGCTGATTCATTATCCTACCAGACATTTTCGCTTTTAAATCAAAAAGCTTTATTCCAAAAATAGTATCATACGAAAAGCACGTCCCTTTAGTAGAGACCCTGGCTTCTGATCTGATGCTTCATTGAAAGTGCCAAGGATTCAATAAGCTAAGGACCTAGAAACAGTGATAGGCTGATATGGTATGCGATGGGCTCAGAACTAGTAACTGTGGTGCTCCTTGGGACAGGCCTATGTCCAACACTGGACTACCACAGGCTGATGAAGATTGTCACATTTTGCTAAACATTGTAAAGTGTTTAAACTAGTGAATTCTGAAACGTTTCTGAACTACTTGAGAAGATATGTTATAATGGAAGTATTTAATTTACAATGTTTATTTTTACTGTAGTTCATGCTTCGTTAAACAGGAAAATGATTTTGTCTGACGCACACCAAGGTGATAAGAGTTCTGTCATCTTTTAACACTAGGAACTAACTTTAGCATGCTACTTTGCTTAACCTACATGTCATTTGGATTCAATAAGTACTTAAATGATTCCTGATTCTGTGAGTCCAGTAAACATTGTACCAAAAGCTATTATTGAAGTCTGTGCAAATTTTCATCACATCGATTCAGCCATTCAGAATATCTGGGAAAATCATATTAGTAAATTATTTATTAACAAATGTAACGCTTATTAGTATAAGTATTGATTACTACAAAATTCTAATTAAAAAAGCGTGTCTATTAAGCTATTAGTGACTAATGAAACGCTATTAATTAAACAGTTAAACTTTTTAAATTAATGAATCGTATTGTATGGGGACGTTACGAGCATTTTCAAATTCACAAACCATAAAAGAATGTTTCGCAATTTTCGGGACAACTGAACAAGTAATATTTAATTTTCAAATGTATATCTACAAAGTTTAGTAATTTCATGCTCCGGAAAGCATTTTGATGCCGCTTTTCTATGTAACCTCAGGTATTTACAATGGTCCACAGTTAAGTTCATTCTGTGAGAATGAAACAAATAATCTAATTTAAGAGTAATTGAACAAGTGTTCAATTTAAAAGAAAATATTGCAACATCAACGGCTCCTTCTCAACTGTTTTCCCATCATTGCATCCTTAAACAATTCCACTTAGAACTGATCAACACAGAACACATAAGTATGAAAAACTCAAAAATAGATTCAATCGATTAAAGCTTCAATTTTTGCTTTAGCTTAAAACCATTTTATAGCCTAAACGGTGTTAGAAGATTAAAGGGGTTCCAGGCGTGCGTAATGGTAGTCTCATAAGAATCAATAACATTAACATTTTGATTTCTTCATCCATTAGTATTGCACCGGGGCTATTGTAACTACGTTGTAATGTTGTACCTTTAACTTTTAAACGAAAGGCAACTTCTCTGATCCTTTGTAAAGTAGACTTCCACCTTTTTCAATGTTAGTTCTTGAGATGACAGAAAACTGAGACCGTCACGTTTATTATTATGCTTTATCTTATCACAAAGACGATGAGTCATACGCAACTCTAAAGTGAGTGAGGCCATGGTTAATGTGTGACTCAGTGAACTAAATTGAGTCTTATCTTTGACAGCGTCGAGTAATCAGACGACAGTTGCAGACAAATCTTTTCATCTTAGCTACGAACGCAGTTTGCAGTCCTTTGTTTAGAAAACAATACCTACCTGAATGACGAACTTGTTGCCTTTTAAAAAAAAAAAGGGACCAAGTACGCTATTTATGTGGTGTACCACAACCACATTTAAAATCAAAATCAAGTCAGTAAAATAATTTACTTACTACCAAAATAAGGCAAGAATCACTTCAAGTTACTCTACCACCTGTTTGGACGTTGTTTGCGTTGCACACATGTGTGGCTTGTGGGTCCCAATTAATATTCAAATTAAGAAGAATTACATACGGATCACACTTTACTATCTTTAACCGTGTCGGCGATACAGACCACATCACGACTACAACTCAACTTCCAGCGACACCGCGAACGCACATCGCACATACAATAACAGACCACAAAGCAAGTGTAAGAATCTACAGCAACATGATTCACTTTTACCCACTAACCCCCGAATTCACAAACGTCAATCAAGGTCGAGCATCCCTCAGAAGTATAGCTGTCCCTTTAAAATTTTAAATTTTATTGTCATTTTACGGGACAGCATGTTTGCGAATTCAGGGGTTAATGTTGAGTGCACTCTGACTGTACAAAAAGTTTAATACGTGCAGCCTACGTTTGGCAATGGATGTGTTATGGTTGGTTCACTAATGTTTGACCAAAAAACGTTTAACAAATGATCATTTGACAAACAACGTTTCACCAAATATTCATTTGGCAAACGAGACATTTGACAAAAGTATCATCTTACAAAAACTCATTTAACAAATGATGATTTAGGAAACATTTCATTTGTTAAATGTAACAACTCACAAAAAATCTATTGACCTATTTTTATTTCACCAAATAATACGTTTCATAAATGAAGCATTTGTCCAAATGTGATGATTCTAGATGGCGCTTTTGAAGTTGTGCCTAGTACTTTTACCCAGTTATATACAATACTCGGAAATATATTCTCGGACGACACTAAGACATTTCCACTGGTATTTTGCCTTTGTTCCCACAAAGATAAAAGAACATTATGACATGATGTTCGAAATGCTGATGGAATATGGGGCAGAAAATAACATTGTAATCAAGCCAAAAGTATGCGTTTTAAATTTTGAGAAAGCCGCCATCTGAAGTTTGAGGTCAAAGTTTGAAGAAACATTTCTGCATGGATGCAACTTTCATTTGCGGCAAATTATTTACAGGTAAGCTACAAAATAAGATAGAAGGCATGCAGTCATAGGGATACCTTTCAACTAAAATACCTACGTTTAGAACCTTGAAAATCAAAATACAAAATGCTATTGTTAGAAATACCGATGGTTTGAATACTGATGTTAAAGTAACCAAATGGACGATATCCCGAATGCCAAAATGACGAATTGCAATGCAGGCAAATCGTTTTTGGGTTTGAAAAAAAAAAAGTACCACGAAGGCTTAAGGCGGGAGCTAAGCTTCGCTCCGCTCCCGCCTTAAACCTTCTAACCTAATCTATCCGAGTTGGTTTTGCCCTGACTCTAGTATAGGGCAGACAAGTATCACGACAAGTCAGCGTTTACCCATTTCTTCTTGACATACCGTTTTTCTTCAAACCAATAAAACGACATGCCCGCTCACACTCTTCGGCAATTTGGGCTTCGGGATTTAAAAACTAATCATTTGTCAAACGTTTTTTGGCCAAACGTAGTTTTATCAGATGATACAGTTGTTAAGTGTACATTTTGTGAAACGTTTTTTTGTAAAATGAAAATTTAAGAGTTGATCATTTGGTCAAGTGAGTCATTTGTAAAATGATAAATTGGCCAACCGTTTTTTTGCCAAACGTTGTTTGTCAAATGTAATTTTGCCAGATGTCTTTTGGTCAAATGGCAGGACCCCGTTATGGTTCGAAGAACGATACCAAATTCTAGGAACAGGTTTTCTTTTTTAAGAAAAAAACATTACAATAGGCTTCGCCTAAAAATTGCTTGGGTACTTCTTTCAGCGTTCTGTTTGTTCCAGAACGTGGTGTGATTCTGCTGTTTTCACACGAGTATGACAAAGCAACCATGATCTTCACCTGTATGAATTCATATCATAATTTTAATTTTCCATTATGTAACCCTTTACAGAAAAGCGGCTAATGCACGCAAAGTCATCGCAATTACGACCTGTTAAATGGACCTAACAGTATGATAGCTCTGTCACAGTGACTTGAATATGTAATGTTCCCGCCCAAGTTCCCGCCCAGTGCAACGTTGCCATGACCACGTTAATCATAACAGATCACATAACAAAACAACATGTCGCTATAAATCAGTTTTCAGTCGGTTGTTGATCGTGCTGAGCTAAGCTTTGCTTGTGCTGTTTTGAAGAATAAAAACAACCTTGAAAACTCGCTTATTTCAGTTTTTTACAAAAAGGACAGTGTTGCTTTGTATCAAACTGGGTCAATGTATGGACAAATCTGTTTTGGAAAAAATACAGGCTGCTAAGTAAGTGCAAAGCTGAATTGAAATGTAAAGTTATGTTTGGTTGAGTATCAAAATTGTATGAGCAATAAGTCTCTCTGAAACATTTATTTTGTTTTGTTTCAATTATAAACGGATACTCATAATGAAAACAAGGTTCCTGAAGAAATTAAATTCATATTTTTGGATATAATTTATTAAGATTTGTTTTTAATAATTAAGGTGATCGTTTTCAAAATATTGCAAGGTCTATATTGTAAGGTTAATGGATTGGATGGATCCTGAATTTAAATCAACACTCACAACTATAACATTTTATTGGCATTACGATAGATTATAACCATATTAAGACTTAAATGTATGATTATTGTTGAAATTCAAACGATACTAATACAATAGATGGAATTGAAATATCGATAAAATGTGAATAACAACTGACATAAATGTTACAAACAGATTATATGTGTAAACAAGACAATTTCAATCAACAGACACACTACTACAAACATTGTTTCCAAATTATTCGCAGCTGATTGCTAAGAGACATCAAGATCCTGATATTTTCATACAATTTTGTAACAAATTTAGTAAGAAGACTCGAAAATGAAGGGATTAGTCTTGGCTTTGTCCTTTTTGGTCTTATTGAACGATTTAGGGTGAGTTGAAAAGTTCAGAGTGTCATATTTGCTGGGATGGTACTTCAAAGCTGAAAATTCATCATTCATACTGGTGGTGGTGAAAAAACGTAACCTCTGACAGAAGTTAGCAATATTGATCCGAGTAATGCTTATACAAAAATGAAGAGTATCGTGAGCCGTTTCTTGGTGAAGGGGTACGGAATGACACGAAAAACTGCCCGTGTTATACACAGTACTGCACCTTTCTATCTCTCTGAGGAAAGGCATAAGGAGGAGAAAATGAATACCTATTCGTTTTATTTTACCGTTTACTAACGTTTTAACAGCATTTAAGTAGTTTATGTATTGTAAAACAATTTGAGCTGCGTCTGGAAGCAGAGAGCTAGTTACTTTATGTAAATAATAGGGGGAGTCATACTGTTATTCTGGTTGTGTAATAACACAACCAGAATAACAGTATGACTCCCCCTGGGAGTCCTGGGAGTCATACTGTTATTCTGGTTGTGTAATTTGTCTTACCTTTTCGAGTGCAAATCATTGGAACACTGTTTAATTATTTTTGAGAGCAATCATTCGGAATTCGTACAGTTCTTCTTCATAATATTTGCAATTCCTACAAATTCTCATTTGGCCAAATTTTGGATTGGTGGATTTGCAAGTAGAGATTCAAAAGGGGATTATTCTGTAATTTAAATTAAGGTTTCTGGGGAGTTTCTAGGTCTAGGGAAATTATTAGTTTAAACCTTTTTAATAATACCGTATTTATGTTACATTTTTTCATAGTGTAAGAACCTACTTATACAGATAGCTACATATGTATCATCATTAACTGCATGCATAAAAGGCTTGTTAACTGTTATCGTGGTGAAAACAAATGTCATTATTCCATTGTATTTCACGCAAGCGGTGTAGAAGCTACTCGTATATTAACATCAATATTTTTGATTTTACATAAAGGAGACTAGGCAAAAGTGGTATATGAAGCAAAACCGATACTGTCATGATATTTATGTGGGGACACCTGAACTACACCCACAATATTGGAAGACCACTTCCCATACAAATGTGTCCAGTCTCCTTTGTTTATTTATTGTTAATTTAATCCTCAAACAACATCACAATTTAAACCCTACTAACTGGCCAAAATAACAATTAATAAATACCAGTTGAGGGAGTGGGCTATACTTACAAAAAATTTTTCAAGGTTTCTTTACTAATAAAAGCGTTGCGTATTTCTTGACACCACTAACCATAATTTTTTGAAAGTACGAATAAAAATATTCTGTCTTTCTTTTCCAGCAACGCCGTAGCCCGGTCTAAAAGCAAAATGCCGGCGCAACCGATCAAGTTGTACTATTTACCTCCTTCGCCGCCGTGCCGTGCAGTTATGATGACAGCTAAAGTCCTAGGCATAGACCTGGACTTGGTGATTACCAACATCATGGAAGGGGACCATATGAAGCCGGAGTATATCAAGGTTAGTGCCACTTAACCGCTTAAGTTTCCTCCAATCATATCTGTTAAACGAATAGCTTAATTCACCAACCATTTGAAAGGCGCTCTGAGTGTCAGGTCTGGACTCTGCCTGAGGATCATGTTTCCATTAAAACTCTCCTGCGTCTTTTTACTTGTTGGTTTTATTGGTATATACCAAAACCGAAGTGTGAAATAACACATGGTGTGCTTTGCATAAATAATTAATACCTACGTTCATTTATAAGTCATTATCGCTCGATAAAACAAGCAAACTTGGACAAGCACAAGTCCTTGCTTGTGTTATCGAGGGTATATTATCTAAGCATGTTATAATAGAGTTTCAGGATATTATTTTTCAAAATTCAATAAGGTACAAGTAGCATAACACACGCAAACAGTTAAGCCATACCTATTACAATAAAATGTTATGCTATTGAAATGTATATCGCTATAGCCGGAACAAGTATTTCAAGATTTGCCCTTAATTAAAGAAAAAGAAACGAAATAAACATTTTGCTTTTTCAGATGAACCCTCAGCACACCATTCCGACAATGGACGATAGTGGATTTACTTTATGGGAAAGGTATTATTTTATAAAACAAATGAAACAAGTTGATGTTTAAATCCTAAAGAAGTCTCATAAGACTGCTGTTGTTATTTCAGTCGAGCAATCATGACATATCTGGCAAATGCTTATGGTCGAGATGATTCGTTGTATCCGAAGAACCCTCGACAGAGGGCACTGGTGGATCAGCGCCTGAACTTCGACCTTGGGACGCTCGCCTTGCGTCACATCAATCTTTTCGTAAGTTACTTTTCAAATCTAAGTGCCCAAAGGTGGCTAGCCACAAGCCTTCTGACGACTTGAAGAAAGCAACAAAAATGTACCCATTAAATTGACATCAGATGAATTTGCGAATGATAGCTCTTCATCACTTCTGTGAAGGCTTCAGCGCACAACCACTCTGGGCGCTATGTGTACCTGCTTGTAAAGGAAAGTACGAGTAGGTAGAGAGTTAGCAAGCACTCTTGTATGCGTGGATGCGGTGAAGGGGCGCGTCACGACAGCTTAAACGATCTCTCCATAGAACACAACGCGACCCGCTCCGCTCGTGGCCCGCTAAGGTGTCGCACACGCACTATGTGGGCTAAAGCCTTAAAACAGTCGCTTAGATCTAATTTTGGATGAAGATACTCCGAGAAGGTTGTGTCTATTATCCAAGGACAAAAGCTAGAACATAACAAACCTAGGCAAACAGACATGATCTAGATAGACGAAAATCGTAGTAACGGTTCCTTTTATTTTGCTCATTAGCGTCCAATTATAATGTCAGGAGAGGAAATGGATCAGGACCTGAAGAAACTATTGGACGAAGCTATAGGTTGGCTGAACTCAATGTTGGAGGGACGAACTTTTGCTGCCGGAGACAACTTGACTCTCGCCGACATTGCCATGGTTGTGACTTTCACTAATTTAGAGGTAACTGATTTTTATCTTTTTGGTCACTAGGATATACCTACTAAGAATTGTTTAAATATCATTTGATTTGGAATTTAAACGTCAACATCGCCATTTTAACTGATGACAACGTAATTCAAAACCACTTGATATGCACATTTTTTTATGTTAATAATTACTTCTCAACATACTGTTGAGAAATTATTATTAACATAAAAAAATGACAATTCTGGTATAGTCAGTGCCCTAAGAAATGTGTCCAGGCACATTCGCTAATTTAAAGTTCTACTAGGCCACAAACCATTCGAAAAATTTCGGTTTCATTTTGGATTTATTTATTTACAAAATAAAATCAATGAAACATTTCTTAGGGCACTGACTGTACATATTATTGGTAAATAGTTAAAAACATTTAATAACTAGGTACATTACAATTTTTCTATTACAGGTGTTCGAATATGATTTTAGCCAGTACGAAAATGTGATGAACTGGTTCGAAAGAACGAAAAAAACTCTAGAACCCTTCGGGTACAAAGAAATTGATGTAGCAGGAGCCGCAATGCAGGTTGCCTTCGCGAAAAACCATTAAAATAAGAAATATTTTTGCTATTTCAGAATAGATTATAGTCTAGGTGTTGAGGTAGTTAATAAAATGATGTGAAATTCTGTTGGCTTTTATTATATACCAGTTGTTTCCTGAAGGAAAATATAAAGTTTTTTTTGCTCCTTATTACTTTTCAGTAGAACATCAATAGAACGTCGATTGTTTTGACCCGACAGACGTCCTGTCAAATGTTGAACTCTCTATTACTTGAAAACAAACCTTGTGCTTACAATAAAAGAATCAACTTATTTGGTGAAGTCGTCCTGAAGTTAAGCGCGTTTGCTCACTTTGTTTTTTTTTTTGAATAGATTATAGTAAACAAAGTTTTATACACACATCAAAAGTGTCTAGGGATATCTCAAGCATTTTCATACAAAGTATAGCTATTTGGGAGGCTGTAAGAATTAAAATATTGATACGAACGTAGAAATTTTTAGAACACAGAAACTGCTATATCTGCCCTTTCAGATTGTATAAAGAAATTTATTGTAGTAGCATTATTGTACAATTGTAAGGACGTTAAAAAAAGACAGATTTTTCTTTTAAAAGGTATCAAAATTTTTGCAAAATCAAACGTTTTTTTTTGTAATTTTCCTAACCTTTATCTTATGCCACTGTCCTCGCGTTATTCTGAGATAATGCTCAACTTGTAAACAACCGTAACTTTATGAAATATTTGAAAAATAATATCCCTATGATATCCCTAGACAGTTTTGATGTGTGTAGTTGAGGTGAGTATTTATAGTCTTTCCAAGCGTTGAATTTACTTTTTGGCAGAACACGCACATGATGATTTGTAATATTTTTCAAACAATGTAGGACAGGGAATACTGTACTTCATGAACGTGCTCCGCCCACTTAGAGATGTGGCATTCTTAATTATTGACCATAGGCTATAAAACGGTTTTGAAATAAATCGATTATCAATTGAATTAATAAAACATACAATAAATACTACTCATATTACCAGTCATTATTCCACACACCGCCACCTAGCCCCAAAGACTTATTAAAGCCCGTATTATGGGATACTAGACAACGGATAAACATACTTAAATACCTTTTATTTTGTGAATAGATGCTTATTATACAAAGGAAACACCTAGACCAATACGAACAGACATGACATGACAGGCTGACGTTTTTTCTTAGGTGTAGATAGCTTATTCTGTTTTATGCCACTGCCGAAAGCCTTCTTCAGTTATTTTTGCCACTGTTGGAGCACATATATATACCCAATGCTGCTGCAACACGGTCTCTAACTTGAGTCCCTGGTATAAGAGACCCACCATTACGGCTTTAATAATGAGTGTGTTAAATCGATTAAAACTTCTTCATGAATGAAATCGATCAACAAAAGAAATCTAATCGGAAACGGGTCAGGGTATCACTTTTTGACAAAGTATTACTGCTGTCAAAAGTAAAATAAACGCTTGGAAAGAGTATAGAAGTATTTAATCGCAAAACTGACCTATTCATAGCAACACACATTATAAAGGATAGACCTTGAACGGAATTATAGAGGTAGGTAGGCCCTGTCACGCGATAGTTAACTGATAATTAAACTTTGTCCACGTGGGTATGTGCATGTGCATTCATATGTAATGTGGCTAACCATAGCTGTTTAGTATTGAAGTCTTGGAATTTTCTTAAGTTTTTGTCAGACGATAACTTGCGTTTTCAACTGAATAACGTAGAAGAATTCCAAAAGAACCTCAAGTACAAAATCTACCTGCCAAAATGTCCCTGATAAAAGCGCTTTGACTGATATACTTAAGTTCTTTATTTAAAAAAAAACTCTATCTATTCTCATTAATTTTATTTTGATAATCCAATCTAGTTTTGATACAAATTTATCAATAAGCTTAAAAAAATTGAAAAGTTAACCCCGCCGGTATTGTTTTCGGTATTTAGTTTGCTACAGTTCAGAGCAAGTTCAGTTAGCTGTGAGGGATAAGATTCCGTTGTTAAACGTTCAAATTGTGTAAAGCCTGATAGAAGTGAACCACAACATGTATCTGCGTGATCTTTGTACATTAAAAAATCGTGAGGCGTCTATCCCAACAGACGAACGCAACTATACGGGTTGCGTCGTCACAGCGTTAACGCGACTTCTTTTTTATACCTATTTAAATGCTAAATAAATCTGTCTGTATTTAAATTAAGTGTTAATGTGATAAATAAACAAAAAAAAAAAATATTTATTCAATAATGCACAAAATGAAGAAAAAAATATATTTGAATCGGCGGCCTTAGCGCTTGGAGGCATTCTCTACCAGTCAACCGCTAGGCATAACAGATAATTAAGGAAGTTTGGGCTGTGCAACTTGCTTAAATTGTGGAGATCAAAAAGATATTATGAGAGTGATAAACAATAATTGCCATAAACTACTAGTGATATGCTATACGCTTGTCTTATTACGTTTTAGGTAGGTGATTCCATTTTCGTCGTCCTGAGGCAACTTAAAAACGAGGACTTTGATAAACATGTAGGAAATTCATGTGGTGAAAATAGATTGAATAGTATCGCATATAAATCAATAACGTACAAGTACTCGTACATCTAACAGTGTATTCAAATGGTTAACATTGACATGCAAATAGCATCAGAGTTTTTAAACCTGAATTTCTGAGTCCTTTCAAAGAGAAAAGAGGTTGATCAACTTTTGAAATGGAATTCACAAACGTCAATCGCTCACGCTCGCGCTCATTTTGTCCCGTAAAATGTCAATAGAACTGAAAGGGACAGTATAAGTGTGAGCGCGTGATTAGCGTTGATTTTCGTTTGCGAATTCGAGGGTTAACTAGGTAAATTACTCTTATTATTCATCACAGATAACGGCCAAGCTACTGGGCTTTAACACTCCTCCTAGTTGCAGCAGTCCGGCACAATAGTCTATTTATTTATTGTTTTTAGCCGGGCTATCATTACCAACGTACTAAATTCTTATGGTAATGAAGAATTTTTTACCCAAAAAACCACGACTAGAGGGCATTGGCGAATCAGCAATTACACTTCAAGATGATTGGGAAGTTTACCATGCTGCACATAGGTAAGTTTGTTCGTTACTAAAGATTTATAAAAACATGTTTTTTATGTTATTTTGTAACCGACTTCAAAAACTAGCGATGTGTTTTCATCCAATCTGTATTTCTATGGGTCTTCTCTTTGTACTTTCTAAACAGCTATGGTATTCCGGTTGGTGCGAAATCTTCAAAATTCAGTTTCTTTGCGACTGTGATCGTTTGAGAGAAAAGAACTAAGGCAAAAAACACTGAAAAATTATTTACATACTAAATGAGGGAAAATACTAATATAAATCAAAATCAAAGTGAAGGGTATTGATGATTGAAGTAAGCGTGAAGCACCGAGATGTGAAGTGATGTTAGCCGGAATGCCACCCCGGGGAGACACAGTGTAATAGTTTGTGACACAATGTTAATTAAAAAAAAAACTCAACTTTTGACTTACACGAAATTAATGTTAACCTCTGTAATTAGGTCAACCTTTATAAATAATCAATGTTCTGTAACCAATAACAACATAATTAACACTCGCAGCTGCTCGTCCTGCATTGTCAAGCGACTCAAGCGCATGCAAACAGCAAGAAAGCATTTCTGAGTACTCTTGGAAATTCAGATGAGATTAGATTTAAGAAAGTGAGAATCACATCCTCTGAGAACCTATACCTATATCTTATGCCACTTTATTTTTTTATTTTATTAAATTAATTAATTTATTATAACAAATCTGTTTTGCTACTGTAGGCGGCCTGCGACCACGTCTATTCAATCCGGATAGCGGAGACTACTTTCTTGTTTCGTACTTTTAGGGCGTGTTTTTAGTAATAACAGGATATAAAAACAGGAGTTTATAAATTAATACCCGACGGTATTTGTTTATAAACTCCTGCTTTTATTATTTTAACTTCAGTTATAACTGAAAAATAAGTATAGGTAGAATTTAGGTTATTGTTAGTTACTTACATCACTAACGTGAACTCGCTTGCTTAGCCTTGTAACTTGAACAATGTTTTTTTGTTATGTGTGTTACAATTCAAAATGGATATACCTACCTAATAATGATTGAAAGTGTGTCTACAGACTGCATAATCAGATGGCTTATATAAAAAAACAATGTCTATTGTGAAGATCCTAGTATTGTCACCGGCTGGTAAAATATTAGTTTGAAATATTTGTTTGAAACCGGCCTTGAAAAACCCTATGCCTAATACCAACATAGTCTAAGAATATTAATTAGTCTCTGACATCTTTCCTCAACAATTAAGCTGGTAATAGAGGAATGCTGAAATAGAAAAATAAATAAATTTATTACAATTTATTTGTGTACAATGAATGTCCATAGAAATTGTTAAGAATTATTATTACTATTAGCTCCTTTTGCAGGCTATGACAAAAATATTAGAAAATAGTACTCAAGTTAAATAGTGCGAAAGACATTGACATGTTTTCTTTAATAAAAATGAAGTAAAATAGGTAGGTGCCTGTCCTTCTTTTAGCAAGGAATCAATACCTCGAAAGTCAACCTCTAAATATTCCTAACACTATTTTAAATTTTTTTTTAGGCAAAACGCGATTTAGACTAATTGCGTTTTAGGCATACACAGAACAAAAGATTCATATACAATACAGGAAAAACTCATTCCTACTGTTGTATAAAATGTGAAGAAAAGGTCATGATTTTCAGGATCAGGTCATAAGTTTTGTTTTCCGAGTTGGATGAAGGACGTTCTCTCAGGTACCTAAGTCAAACAGCTAAGTTACTCGTAGGTAATGTTTCAATGAGTGCCTACACGGCGAAACATTGGTTAATCACCAAGTTAATGATAACAAAGGAGTATAACAAGGTGTCAGTCAGGAGCTACGTCCGGTCGCACGGATCGCGGCTATTGAATCGAGTGAGGCATTTCGATGCGACACAATACCGGTGCGCGCGCGCCGCCCCGCGCCCGATAGACGTTTTCAAAACAAAATACCCATTCGATTGTTGCAATTTGAAAATTCCACCACAAAACGACCAAACAGTTAGCAGTGTTCACAAACACAAGACGACGGTTCACTCAAGTTGACTTGCGCAGTGAAAAGTGAAACACGAAACTGTTCTACAGGTGAATAATCGAAGATGTAGTGTTGTGGGGGAGATCAAGCTTGTGATTGGATTGTTCCTGAGTAACAATGACTATATTTGTAGGTATTTGGTAATTATTACATACATTTATTTTTATTATTTTATTTACTTTTCAGTTTGTAACTAAAACGGCAATTATTTTACAATTGAAAATATTACTACAGTGAAAGTACAGGTGGCATGCATATACCATAAATTGTTTGACTAATATATTTGTTTTTATTAAGTAACACTCTAATAAATAAAATACCTCTAAAACCTAAGAATAGAAATAGCCATAGCTATGGTGGCCAATAATCTATCGAATACCTTTTTTTCTGGTTTAGGTTACGTCTCTAAAAATATTTGTCTGCATTTAATTTGATTTTGTGTTTGGATTAAATACATCCATCTTTTAAGGTAAGTAGGTATATGAAACAAAGTCGGTTTTGTTTGGACACCTTTAACTCGAGAACTACTGCACCGGTTTTCATGGTAGTCCATCTGCAGGTTTGGTCGCCGACGAAACTCTGACAGGAGAGTAAATTTTATTTCTTTGAAAAAAAATATATGAGCATGTAAATAACTATATTGATGAAAAATGTTTCCGGGTTGTACCTGTCTGATGGAGCGGGAAACCAAAACATACGGGTTTTCAAATACTTTTTTCAATAAATTGTAACAGTCCAATAGCATTATTTTCACAGAACGACGTCTGCCTGTACAGTTAGTATAAAAATATATGTATATAAACAACATGGCATACCTACATGTGCAATATACTAATTAGTTTTAAATAGGTGTTAAGATTATACCCAAAACTACTTAGTATGTAATTTATAAAAAGGAACTATTTAAACATTCTTTTGATAACAAATTTGAACTGGCATTAAACCCCTTTTTAGGACATTACTGTGTCTGTCGAGGTGCATAATGATTATTAGTATCGTGGTAACTAGGTATATCAGTTGCTAAGTCGCAAACAATACAATTCAGGTAGCTACTTAAATAAAAATAAAGTTTAGGCATGATTAATTTTACATTGCTCTGTATCTGAAATCTATTAAAAATCTCAGATTCTATTCTTAGATTAGAACAATAAATGGAGGAACCAAATTTCTGATTTTATTACTTGACACGGTAGGGAAAAACAACAATGTTACAATTACTGATATAACTAGTTTTTTCTATTTGATCCAATTTTCATGCTATCGTAGTAGGTACCTACCTAATATGCGATAACAACGAAGAGAGTTGTAGTTTTAGCAAGCATGTTTACTAATTTGAAAAGAAAACTACTGTAGGTCGTAGGTTCTTGGAATGATTGCTGAGATTTGTCAGTGGAATAGATGGTGACATATAAGGGTAGTAATTAATCAAAAAGTATTTTCGTCGCGCTGTTCTTACATTCCATTGATGGTCTTGGATCGGGGTTACGGGGGTTTTGACGTGACAACGTCTTATAGTTCGATGGAGCCATCTGCACGCATGAAAAAGAGTGACGCAAACGGCGTAACCTCGCTTCGGGGCGTTCCATTTATGACGATGTCACGTTCAACTATCATCAGTAAACCGACTTTACAGACAACCAATTTTTTTTTATCGGGGCTTATCGTCACCGGAGAGTTAGCCGCAAGTTGTATTACTGAACTGAGGCTTGAACTCGGTACCTACCACACGATTTCCGAGCCTGAGAGCTTAATCATTGGGCCATGACAGGCCATGATGCTCTCAATGATGATCCTGTAATAATAATACGTAAGTTATTGAAGTCATTGAAGTTAGTTGTATGATACGAGACACTTCAATCACATGTGTCTTGTGTAGATAGCAGGCGTAATCAATACCCACCGGGCCAAACTTTCAGTTAAGCTAGTGAATTCCTAAGTTTTAGCCCAATTTAGACAACTCAAAAGTTATCTTTGTAATCACAGAAAATGAGAATGGGCAGAATGTGTTTTTTATTTTCTGTGCGCTCCAAGTTGACCTCACTCACCAGGATTAAATCATGGGCAGCATTCGTGACTTCCCAATATGAGGTAGCTAAGTACAGTGATACAGTTACTCTTTGAGCTGGTCAATCTCTTCTTAAATGCCTGCATACTTAAACGCCTTTTTATGCCCTGCTTAAAACCCGGGATTGTAGGAAGAAGAAAACTTTGTGGAATTGGGAAGAGCGTTACAAGTCTGGATAGTAAGACACAGAAATGAACCTTTTTGTGGGCCAACATTTCCAGGATGGTGTGTGGATCTCTGAGTTTGGAATCAACTCATACAACTTGTTTGAACAGGGCATCATCCGATCAGCACGTTACATTATCACTAAATTAATAAAAATGTACAGAAGGCGATGGCTCAACGGGTACGGTTGACAGTTAGTATCACCCTAAACCATTGCATTAAAGGTCCTTTTCCAATAGCTATGTGTCACGTATAGCTCACTGTACCAGTCTACGGTCAATGAGGATGTACCTATCTATTATTTAATGACGCCAGGACTATTGTTAAATTGTATTCTCGTAGCGATAGATCTTATGTATAGCATCATTGTCCTTTATTCTTATCGTTTAGCATATCGTGAATATGCACCACCAACGTTATAACCAACATCCTGTCATCAACACTTCTTTTGTTGCGGTAACCTATCTTTAAGATATACTGGCTAATTGACGGCAAAAGTTGCCTTCATGTATAAATGTTTTATGTAAATTAAGTCTATGAATAGACAGAACTGAGTGTTAATTAAGTTCCCTGTGAAGGGCAGGTATTCGAAAAGTATCTTATATACAGCTAACGTAGAGGTAGCCGAGTGATGCCATCCACTAATTTTGTGGAAGATATGGTCTTTTATTTAATAAACGCTACAATGTCAACCTTAGCGATTCCAAACTTATGAAAAAAATTAGGTAGGTTACTTATCTAAAGACTGGCAGATAAATTTTATTAGTCCAATAATTTAATAATTATTATACATACCAAAAATTAGTAAAATATTTTTCGTGCATCTCGATGCACAAAACACCCTTAGAATATTTTTGACCCGATGTAATTGAACCACCCAGTATAAGTTTTCACTGTTTGAATTGAATAAACTGTTTGTGACAACTATTGTTTTAGCAATTAAAGTTCATCGCCTCATTGGCGATGGTGACAATGGCCGTCCAGTTTCCAGCAAATCCAACATCAGACATGTCATCTGACGATAAAAGTGTAGCAAAAGGCAACAAAACAATGGAACAATCAGATGAGAGTGGCCACGAGATAGAAACAGAGCTAGAAGAAAAGGACAAAAAGTTTTTGGATGACGCTATGAAGACTATTTTAGATCCTCATTCCATCATTAACACAAACACTGACGAAGTTGAAAGTTTCAAATTGAAATTAGATGATATGGACAGGGGAAATTTGACTCTAGAAGCGTTTATGGATGAAATGGACCAACTCAGTCTTGACATTTGTAAAACATCACAACATGCTTTATGGTCTTACGTAACAGATATTAATAATGAAGGCAAGAAGAATAAAATGGTAGGTGGTTAAGATCACATTTATTTCCTAGAACTTCTTCAACATGGATCAAAGGTTAATCAAATCCATTCCACGCGAATGATTAATTAATTTACAAATTATTTACAGGTACGAATTGCTGCCGAAGAAGATGAGATTAAAAAACAATATTGGAATATATTGAAGAAGAAATATCTACACGATGAACAGATCATGAATGAACCCCGGTTGAAGAGGAAGTTACGAATTATAAAAGAGCGAGGGACCAATGTACAGATGCCCCAAAGCAAGGTGATTCAGACATTTTTGAATATTCTATCATTGCATTAAGTTGGTTTTAAATGTTACATAATGAATTCATCCCGGGGACCTTCTTAAGTTGCCCTTGAATCCGTTGAACGGTAATCCACTGACAGTAAAATAAAGTAATTGCGGTGGCACATAATAATATGTAATATCAAGCTCTGGTATGCTTCACAAATAGAGTAATTTGAGGTTTGTAAAACCAAAAAAAAAGTGTATTTCATGACTCATGAAGTCATGATCGTTAAATAGAGGCGAGCTTGAGACTTTTTGTTCATGCAAACGTTTCGCTTTTTCGTGAAATCATAACTAAAAAAAGAAGATTGAAGAATAAAATATTCAATCTTCTGTATTGTACCTGTTTCAGCAAAGAGAAGAAATTGACACCATGCAGCGGATTTGGAGCAGGGTGACAGTCTGCGCATACAATGTGACGTCATGCAACACTGAAGACACCGTTCGCACCATGAGTGGTCAGTAGACTATTTTATCGTTTTGAGTGACACGCACACGTTAAACGAATTTTTGCTGGAACAAAAAGTCATTCAGCAATTTTATTTAGCAAGGAGTCGGGCCGATTTTTAATCAGTCAAATATCGGTTCTACAAATCGTCGGTGATGGGCGGGCAGCCCTTTTCTTACCTTCCTTACACACTAGAATAAAATAAACCTTTGCCTCTACAGGCCAACTAAAAAGTTTGTAGAAATATGCATAGGTACCTAGGTATAGTTTTTTTTAATTATTTCCTAAAACCAAACGTTTGAGTTCTATATCTTCAAAACATTCCTTGACTTACGGAAGTTAAGATCACCATAGATCAACTTCTACCACTTACAATATTTTATCCACAAGTACGGGTTGGGAAAGTACTTATAGTGAAGTACAGATGCGCACACATCAACCTTTACAAAACCATCGCATAATGTGTCTTACGCATGCGTAAGACACATCTTACGTCAGTAGCATATAATGTGCCCCTATGTAAAGGTTGATGTGTGCGCCTCTGTACCTCATGCCACTTTTAAAATTTTAGTATATTGATTTTATGTTAAGGTATTGTAAAATTAGCTGCTTAAGTCACGATAAAGGAATATAACTTAAGTTACATAGTAAATGTATCCACCGTCAAGTGCCTAATGAGAAGAAGTGGGTCTAAGTGAGAAGTAATAGGTTGCTCAGGTGTATTTCTGCTACGATATCAGTTTGTTCTACTAATTAAATTCTCGTCACCTAGTTCTGTTAACACGCTAGACCTTTAAATATGTCTTTATTTAAATAAGCACTATGCCCTTAATTACAGATGTCATCGCAATCTTCAAGACAAGTAACGACACCAAAGAATTATCTTACTATTGGAAGGCATACCGAGACACCACAGGAAAGAAAATCCGACCTATCTTCAAAGACTACGTGATGAGGATGAACAGAGTAGCCGAGACAGAGAACTTCACCGATGCAGGTGACATGTGGAGGTTTGCGTTTGAAGACGACAATTTTACAGACACAGTTGAAAGAATATGGAAAGAAATTAAACCTCTGTACGATTTGCTACATGATTATGTAAGGGGCAAATTAAAAAGTATATACAAAGATGATTTGCAAAGCAAGGACAATTTGATCCCAGCCCACATTTTGGGTGAGTGTCGTTGATGTGAAATTATGATTTGTCCCTTTTGTTATAGATATTCAAGATTGAAAGGCATTTAATTCATATAGACTTATTGAAAAGCAGTTATGAAAAGCCGAGAATTGATATGTCAATTCTCGGCACTATGTGAAAAAAAATATAATACCTACTGCCGGTAGTATAGTACTAGTAGTAGAGCCATCTACTACCGGTTCGGAAGTTGATTCTATCGAGAAGAATCCAGCAAGAAACTAGTTACTCCTACGTAAACAATCATTATTAGAGCTGACTGACTTAAATTCTGATATTAACAATACGCAGTGTATAAAATAATTGCAAACAATTAAGAAACTAGCCTAAAGTTATAGAGATTCTACCTTTCGAACCGATGGTACAGTATGTTTATCCACATGTTTTACTGTATTTGAATTATCTACTAATCATGCTCGGGTATTTAATATATATTAATTCTACATTGAATAAATGTTTTTGACTTTGAATAAAACAAGTTTTAAGGAAAAAAAGGGAAATAACTTAACTTTGAAATAACATAACGCCTCATTGATTATTCTTTGCAAATTTCATGTTAGTAATTTTACCTTACGTTTATTTCTAGGCAATCTGTGGGCGCAAGAGTGGCAAGCCATTTATCCAAAAGTAGCAGCGTACCCAGATCACATCAGACCAATGCTCCATGTGAACGAAACCATTCGTTCCAAAGACCTATTCGATGCAGTAGACGAGTTCCACCAGTCACTTGGGTTCGAAAGCGCGAAGGATTCCTACAAGGATATAAAGGAAACCATGGCAACGGCTAACTGCTTGCCTTCAAGTCACGATATGTGTGATGGTGTTAACTATAAGTAAGTATTTTACCCTTTTATTAACAAAACATGAAAGAAACTCCCGACTGAAGGATACCCTAAATTGTAGAGAAACCTCCTGGTCGACTTGGACCACAGCGGCTAATCTCAATGAGATTGGCCAAAGACGTAGTAGATATTATAACTAGACTGGAGATTAAAAAGATTTACAGGGCTGACTATTTACTTGCCCACCTGACACCTGCCCACAAGGATCGTCTTACTTTTCGGACACGTCAACCTCCCCTGTCTTAAACAGCTCGACACAACACAGAGAATATAGATATCAATATACTGTTTGTCGACGAGGGATCCAAACCTACGACCTCCGGATTGCATGTCACAGTCCAACGCTCTAACGGTTACAGGCTATAAGAGGCAGTATCCAAAATTGTAGAAAGGGACGAACACTAAACTGTTGCTATAATCACTCGTACAGTAAACTTATAAGGCGACCACCTACAAAACTTAAATACACATAACTAAGTTTGATATTGATTCAGAAGATACTGGTTTATTATTTTAAAGTCTAAATAATTAATCAATTACGTTCGTTATTTTGCCATTCTATTCCGGAGGCCTTGATCTGTTAAATAGCACGTAATATGTGAATGTTAGTTATGTTTTAGCATCCTTGTAGTTATTTTTAAGTATCTGGTTTTAAAATGCACATTGATTTAAGGAACTCTTTTGCAATATACCAGCCATAAGTTTACGTACCAAATTTCATGGTTAGAACTGGCACGTGGTCACGTCTATGTTTAGCAGAAGTTCTAACTAAAACTGCGAACAAGGGGTTTGCTACCATGTACCTTATTAGTTTCGAGTTTCCGATTTCGAGTTCGGCAGTGTTACAAGCGCCAATAATCCGAGTTCCGATATTTGGCGCTTACCACGCTACCATGCTATGCTTATTGCTACCATGTGGTAGCAATCCCATTGTTTGCAATTATAGTGTTATTGACCATTGAAGAAAGTTTGAAGAAGTTCTGATTTTTTTAAATTTAATTCCAGGATCAAGTGGTGTGGTGAAAAGGTAACAGATATTGTCGTGGGCCTGTCACGGGCTGCGAGACTGTTGGGTCACGTTCAATACTTCAAACATTATCGTTATCTTCCACCGCTTTACAGAGATGGCCCAAATCCAGGTAATAATTACTACTTCTAGGTTAAGTAACATGAGCATCACGACAAAATTATATTGCGTTTTTTTTCTCGTGCCTAAATGAGATACGAGTATAACGACTAAACGTGATATACGTACAACCGCACGAGATGACGCCTAACAAAAATTTGTCGCGGCACGCAGAACCATATTCTGATATTAGGATAATGAAGTGGTCCTCGGGATTAACCAACCTTAAAACGGTAAAATGGATATGGATTACCTGTTGAGGCCCGCGGGCATTACTCGTATAAGCAGCCACAAACAAACAATTTTATATTGTGTCTGGTTTGGCGGGCCTCAAGAAATTAAATGGATATCGCACGAGTCTTTTAACTTAGTAACCGAGCCTTCTAATAATGGTGTGAGGTACTGTAAAATATTGCAGATAACTCTGACCGGTTAGAATCAAAACATAGCATAAGGAACAATTTTAAGGTTCTCTTAGATTATTACTTTGTTGGCAGCCTTCCACGACGCCATATCGGACATAGTGGCTGTCCAGCTCACTTCACCTGCACACTTGAAGAGCCTCGATCTAGGCAAGATGGAAACTGGCCGTGAAGTGACCATGAACCATCTGCTATGGGTGGCCTTGGAGAAGTTCCCGCTGATGGCTTATGCTTATGTCCTCGATAAATGGAGATGGGATGTCTTCAGTAACAGCAGCCTAGAAAATTGGAATCAACATTGGTGGGACCTAAGGTAGCATTCATATTTTGTGTTGCTTCTAGTTGGTAATTTGAAAACAATGTCCTGTCCAATGATTTAAGCCCTGATAGGGCAGGCACTGCAATTAACAATCCTATGAACGATCAAATGTATTTTACATAGGTAACATTAGTAAAATTATCGAAAATTATCTAATTGAAGTCAGATTTATTTAGAGCTGCATGCGTATGGATCGGCAAGTTTATCCATTTTATTCTCGTTCGCGATGTGGCTGCTTTTAGTTGGTTGCTTCTCCACCACTTTTTTAAATAAAATAAAGTAATCCTTTCTCAAGCACGTGAGCTAGCCAGAAAAGTATGTATTAGAAAATTGTGATGTTGAACGAAATAACAATTGTTTTAATATCCGGTCAATCAGACACGGCAATTTAAGAGAAATAAGAATGGAAAACAAAAATTTATTTTTTTAGGTAGCATATTCCTACCATTTTTGGGTAATACCGCTAAGGTGTTCTTTTGATTCTTTTGAATAAAATATTACCTAAAAAATATGTTTTGCTATTTTGGCATCTAGTGATCTCCGGGTCGTCGGTGGTGGTGCTCATTTTTTAGGCATTCGCTTCTTTTGCCTACGAACTGTCCGGCATTCTGTAGATGTGACCAGACCTGCCCGGTCCCACTTTAGCTTGGCTACCGCATCAGCAGCTTTGGTTTTGGAGTGAAATGTTAATACGCAATGTCCTAGCAATAAAAAAATCGCCATGACAATGCTAGTCGGTACCTATGCCTGAGATCCTTTCATGTTCATTGAGAACAAAGGTAAAATATTCACAATCCAATGTAACCTCTTTTGGCATGTAAGCTTGTTTTCAAGGTTTCTCATTTGCGCCGTGCATGAGAACTGCAACAAAGGATATGTTTTAGGTAGCAACTATAAAGTTACCTACCTTCTAACTATCTCGACATTTTTTGTCATGCCGGTAGGCATTTACTTATGTAGCGCATGGACGTAAGAGAACAGCTTAATTTTATTTCCTTTTAACTAAGAAAGCTTTTTTTAATTTTGTTATGGTAAGAGGAAAGGAGGTGTTGTTGTAAACACGGAAGTAAGTTGTAAGTAGAAATAACCCACCCAGCAGTTAGTAATACTATGCAACTCTGACTTTTTACCAACTACTTACAACCGAATTCAAAATCCGAGTAAGTACCTACCCATAGTAACAAAAACTTCAATTAGTGGGTAGGTATAACCACAAAAAAACAGTTCACACTAATTTTAAACACTGCTGAGCTACGACAAAAAATTATAAGCCGAGAATTGGAATTTCCTAATAAATTCATTGCCGGTAACATATGAACAAAATGTATTTATTCTTAGACATTTGAAATTTCAGTTTTCATTTTAGTCCTTTTGTAAAGCATGTTTCTCTTCAATGAGTTAGCAACTACCTAACTTACCTTACTTAACTTACCTCCGCATTTTTAAATTGAAACAGAAATAGGAAAATTCGTCGCTAAAATAATGCAGTTCACCATGATCTCGCACCCTTGAACTATGGTTTCGAGCCAATTAGGAAGCAAGCCTTGCGTATCATAGATGATATCCTGATTGCTGTTATTTAATAAACATGGTTATTTTTAACCTTTTTCCTCTAAGGCCGTGACTTTTTTCGTTGTTTTTTTTGTTTAATCCACTAACATGGTCATTGCTCTGATTGCCTATTTTAATCCTCCTTTGTTACACTGATATATATTTTTTTTTCAACGTACAGAAATAAAATACGAGATCAAGACAACCTTGATCCTTTATCAGATATTACATACGGGTGCTGGTACGAGTAAAATGGTCTTTCGGGTGCTTTGTAGTCCAGTTCTTGAACACTCTGGGTCAAAGCACTTGAGATTCCGAATTGAATTCTGGCCAAAACACCTTCTTTGAGTTCACTGTACGGTCCCAGGCACATCACGCTACCCATTTCCGGTCAGTCCTCCTTGCTCTATTGCAAAGAAATGTCATTTGGCTAGAGCAAGATAAAAAGCGTAAATGGGAGAGCTAGTCGCTAATTTTACAGTCAATGGCACATCACATTGACTGTAAAATTAGCGTAGCTCTCCGGTGACGAAAACACCTTTAAAAACAAAAGCAACCTGAATAACAGCGGTAGGCCTAGCCACATACCACATGGGTTCGAATTCCTTCAGCAAAATATGAGCCTGTAAAAGTTTCGTTTACCATGACGGCAACAATCAGTGTGGCTCTGGCTGCCCGTCTAAGATATTATGGTAATAAGCGTATTTTAAGTATTTATGCTCTTTGTCTTCAGGATCAAGGAGACAGGAGTGTCACCTCCAGTGCCAAGGAATGAGAGCGACTTAGACCCAGCAGCAAAATACCATGTGGTGTCCCACGTCCAGTACATTACGTAAGTATAATGTTTTTATTTATTGAGGTCAATATAGACAATACTAAAATATTAAATTACAAAATATCTAATATTTCGTACAAGTCGACTCGACTGTTGTGAATTTTGTTAAATAGGTAGTTTCACAGTATAAAAAATTCACAACAGTATAAAAAATAGTAGCAATAAATGTTACAAAAGCGGAGGAAAATAATTACTTTTGCGTGCGTTAGCTGTTAAAGTTACACCAGAGTAATGTATGACTGTACTTTTTACTGTAAAAGCTCTATCGAAAGTCCACGATAGTTAATTTAAGTAATCCTTGCTTTAAGATTTTATCAACCCATCTTTGGGTTTCAAACTAGGCTCAAGTACTAACATCGCCACGTATTATATTTTGATGAATGAATAATAAGATAAACCTGAGTAAAGCCCCCAGTTTAATATCTGAGAAGCAAGAATACAGCCTGCTTGCGAAGTATTGTATAAGAAATATAACTGGTTTTAGCGTTTTGGCTTATCCTAGATAGGCCACTTGAGCGTTATCTCAAATCCAGTGCATTACGTAAGTTATTGGCAATACTTCTGCTGTATACTTGTACTTTGGCTTACTAATTTGTGTCGCGGTCGCTAATTGGTTCTAGTAAAAATTAAGTACTTGAAAAATATAATAAGGACTGCAACACATGTACACTTATTAAATATTATATAAGCTTTGAAAAGTGTTTATGCGAGCCCCATCGTCAGGATTCTTGAGCCTGTGCCCAGATAAACGATGTAAAGGCTGATTAACACGCGTCATTTATCCTTATTGTATTAGTAATTAATGCACAACCTCAGTATACCAGCTCTTAGCTCCTGATGGTTCCACCGCCAACTGACTGCGCATGGCCGTGCGCCCCATCCACGTTAATAAGGCGTGATTCATTATTTTAGTCCTTCGAGTCTCTCCTAACCAAGAACAGGAGTGACCGAATGGTGGAGATTGGGACTGCTGTACTGAGCAGACCACCTGCTCAATGGTCTGATAACATTGTGCATCGCAGTGGTGGCCGTGAGGCAATCGATGCAAGTAGCGAGGGATAGCCGGATAGAAGAGAATGGTGTAGAAGAAGAGGCCATTACTCAGAAACGGTTGAGGGCTGAAAAGATGGAGATGACGACTCTTATTTACAACATTAAATACTTTATTTTTGTTCTGCAGGTATTTAGTGTCCCACGTCCTAGAGTTCCAAATCCTGCGGTCGTTGTGTCAACGAGCAAACCACACAGGACCGTTGCACGAGTGCTCCATATACGGCGTCAAGGAGGCAGGGAAATTGCTAAGGTAACACTATAGAGTTTTTAAGTACTGCCGATATGTAGGTACTTTCCCATATCTTCTGTCAATTAGAGATGATGTTTTTTGAGGCTAGAAGTTTCTTGCAGTCAACATTATTCATTTAATAAGACGCACAAGTTCAAAGTTAACATTTATTAAATGTTTATCATGATAAATACAACCAGTATATTACATAACTGTATCACTTAAAGATAAATTACTATAATATTGTTTATGCTAATGGGTCAGAAGTGCGAATTATTTGTACTTAGTTATAGTCATCATTAAAAAAAGAAGTTAACTTTACGTTTTTCAATATAATCATTAACAAGTTAACAACTTAACAAGGCAATTTTTTTTTTGTTTTGAAAAAAACACACCTTTCTGACACCGGTGAGGATTCACATCGATGAAGTATTTATGCCTATTATTAAGTGTATCTTAAGTTGAGTTATTTTATATTCGTTGGTTTAAAAGCACGATTTGATGGTATTTTAAATGGAGATATTTTTGGTCGATTGATTGATCGGTTTACAGCTATTAATCCTATATTCGAGGTTCAATACGAGTTGTGGGAACGCTCTAGAAGTGACCACTTTGTAACGCTTCCATTAAATTTTCATTTTCCTATTAGAGCCACCTATCTGCTAAAATATTTTCTTGGACGTGACAAACGCCCGAGTTTACATGGAATATTTATAATAGTTATTGTATAAACAAGAGCTTTGTTTCATTTTTAAATAGCAACAATTGTTTTGTTACGTTATCTAGCCAGCGGTCACGTCTTGGCTTTTAGTTATTTCTATAGAGGTACCTTATTTCTAGATAAACCACTAGTGGATCAAAATGTAAGCTATTAAGTATCTTCTGTGAAGGACTGAATGCGGCTGTTACCTCCAAATTCAAAAACGTTATGAAATCAAACTCATACCGCCCCGTTAAGTGCCTGTTGAACTGAAAGTGACGGCATAGCTTTTGAGGCGTGCTTAACTTTGATTGACGACTCTGAATACGGTAAGGTACAGTGCGGTGTGGTACGGTGTGAGTGCGGTGTGTAAGTCGTGTCATGATTAGGCGAAAATTGGGTCCAAGAATTGTCCTGTTGAAATCATTAAAAGCATGAAGTTCATGATAGCACTATTGTCCGTCTTGTTCATACAAAAGTTCATTCCCACAATGAATAGAGTCGGCAACATGCGAATAATATAGAATACGTACGTATACGTACGCTTGACGCGCATACAGTAATCGGTACCTACTTAATTACAAACCGACAATCCGCATGCTTGTAAAAAAACACGATATTCAATTCAATCATTTATTGCATAACCATAATGTTTATATAGGTCTTACATATTATATAGAGTGAGACCAGTATTATGGGCCCTGTCGGGCACGCAATATATTATGCTAGGTCTGCATGTGAATATCCAATAGAAGTATTTAGTTTATCTATGTTAATACATAGATAGTTCATTAATAATTCATTAGTTGCTTACTATTTTATGTTCATCTAGTTAGATATTATTACTAAGAGAACCTATGTGTTTCATCCATAACTAAAATCGACCATAAATATTCTACTGATGTTTTTGTTTATCAATATTCTTCGAGATAAACTTTCTAAAATCTTTGAACACCGACGGTCATAAGGACTCGGAATATTTCATTGGTTTTCAACCTTATTTCATCATAAGGTTCATATTATGGTGATAACTATTTTCCTATTTTGCAAGAGGTTTAATAAACCTCGCGGTTGATTTATAAAAACGCAACTAGGAATCAAGTCTGCCAGTTAAACCTTTATATCTGTGCATTAAAGGAAAAAATACAAAATTGCATACGCAAATATCCTACATTTACTTGTTCAACAGATATGCATAGGGAAAAATACACTGAAAGGCGACGTTGACATTACCTTGCTAATCGTTGTGGTCGACAAGGTGAAGGTTTTGCTGGCTGGAAATAACTTTATTTCATTCAAAACCAAACATATCATTACAAAATTAAAATAGTTACTTTTAAAATAACGATACATAATTGCATGTTTTTTATCTTGGAAATAGGTAGGTAGAGATCGTCTAAGCTGAAATAACGCGCCCCTCAACCGCATGTGCGCAAACAAGAGTGCTTGCGTGATGCGTAGATACAGTGGAGGGACGCGTCATTCCAGTTTATACGATCTCTACATAGTGTAGATTGACTTATGCAGAATGCATTTAGTCAGCCAGTTGTACTTTTCCTTTGTGAAATAAATCATGAATAAATAAATATTGTAATAATAAATACTGGTGTAAGGCCTCCGTCGGAATCAATGAAGAAAGGAGATCCACCAAATCCCATTAAAAGATACCCCAGGCCTGGCGCCAAAAATGTATTTCAGCTTTTATAGTATAAAAAGCAAAATATTATAAAGTTTCGGAATTGCTACTCTGAAAACTGAGATACGTTGCTTTAGCGCCGGAGCTTCGGTCATCTTGGCGAATATCCTTTAGATTACTCGTATTCAACCATAGAGATGTTTCCAATATATATTTAAAGTAATCATTTCTTTTACAGTATGGGCATGTCATTAGGTGCCAGCGAAGATTGGAGGTCGGTGCTCCAAGTGATGACTGGAGAAACTGAACTATCAACGGAAGGCATACTCGAATACTTCTCCACTCTTCGAGATTTCCTCAAAGATGAAAACGCAAAGCTGGTCAAAGCTACAATTGAAGATATGGACGAAAGTGCACCAATCATTGTAGGATCCGTTGTTGTGCTACTAACTATACTTATTGTCATATTATACTGCGTTAAAAAACATAATGTTGGCGGTAAAGTTCTATCAATATGTGGTTTAAGTAAGAATGGGTCTTTGGATATTGTAACGAACGAAATGTCGCGAGGAAAAACTAATGAAGTTGAGGGGATCAGTGAAGATAAAGTTTAATGTTGTGAACGCCTCTATTAAAGGTCGTAGCTCACTAGGCAAGCACGGCAACTGCACGGCTCTGACCCAGCAATTATCTTGCCAATCAAATTTGAACCTTAACTTGTTAGTAGTACATTAAATTTTGCAATAACTTAACAGTATGAGAAAGCACACGTCGAGCTATCATCGCGCTCGCCGCTACTATACCACTTAACTGGCAGCTCGCGTTACCTACAACTTAAGGTTAAAATTTGAATGGCAAGATAATTGCTGAGTCGAAGCCGTGCAGCTGTCGTGCTTACTAAGTGTGCTACGAGCTTACTAACGCCGGAATTCACAAACGTCAATCAACACTAGGCACGCGCTCACGCTCATGCTGTCCCTTTTAGTTCTATTGACATTTTACGGGACAGCATGAGCGTGAGCGCGTGCTTAGTGTTGATTGACGTTTGTGAATTCGGGGGTAAGACTGTTACAAAGCTCTTAAGGGCAAGTATTACTTGAAAAGCAGCTCCAAAGAACTAGCGTGGCCGAGCGGCGGCGCAATTTGGAGATTTCTCACCGCTTATGTATAGAAATATTATGTATCTAAACATTGGCACAAATATGATAGGTTCCATGTATTTAACTGGTTCATAAATGGTATTGAAAACATATTTTAAAAGAGGCAACCTTGGAGTTATTTGATGTCGAGATATTTTTTTCAGATATGTATCAGTATCCTATCCTAAAATATTTTATTTAGATTTGCACGTCAAACTATTCAAATCTATACAAGTAGAAACTTGTATAGATTTGAATAGTTTTAAAATTGTCGCGGTGAAACCTGGTCTTAATTAGTCTAAATTTAATATAATGTTAAACATAGTCTTTGAAGATAATTTGGCTAAGAGTATTTAATCCGCCTGCACATAGTCTAATTGCAAGACAATCTTTGGATCTTTGAATCTGAATGATTTTCAAGACTGGTCTTACCAATTATTGTTTTAGAGTATCTCTATCTTAAGATTAAATTCGAAATTGAAAATATTTTAAACTAGCCGTCCCGAGATTGGTATGTGACAGTTTTATAAAACGGCTCAATTTTACCACCTACAAATACCTGCGAGTTTGACAGGTATGAATAACCAAAATGGATAACTATCCATTTTTTTAAATGTATTCTCCTATTCGAGGCAGAGACGAATCCTTCCAGTCTGGATTCGTCTGGACTCAAAAAAATCTCGACTTATGGGTGCTCGAATGAACCCAACTTTGTCAAGTTTTAAATAGAAAAACAAGTAATATAAGAAAACAAAGACTTCCGTTTTTGAATTAAGACATCGCAACCAGTGATAGTTATACCGCATTTTCTGTATAAATATTTTATGATTAATAATTTCAAAAAGAGGTCAATGTTTTAGTTTTTTTCTCATAAAATCAAATTGACTTGACTGTATTGAAAAAATACCTGGCAACAATGATAAGTGCTAAAGACTAAAAATGAATGTTAATGAGAATTAACGATGTTGTTATTGTATACATTTTGTTAGGTATACAAGTATACAAGAACTGCTTAGGAAATTTTGAAATAAAGTGATTTACGATCAAATGTATTTTGTTTTATTCGTTTTTTAGCGAACAATAAAAACTCATGTTATTTCGAAAGATTGGGAAATCTTTCCAATAGTATTAGCTTTTCGGGTTCTGAAAACATTATCTAATTCGTTTATTCGGATTTCTTCTTTGACCTCTTATGTGAGACGAGCAAAAGGTTTTTAACGCCGTCATTGTAGAAGTTATTTATTTCTAGGATCACTGACATTAGGATCAGCTGTAGTCACTGTTGAAGTTGCACATACTACACAAACAAAACGTTATCTAACTACGCTTATTGCTAACTGTTTCCACAATATAAGTAGGTACCACATTATGCATAAAAAAATACTAAGCTACCTATTGACTAGTATTTCAAAATGTTAAAACACAAAATCACATTAGATAAGTTACTAATGATGTCGTCCACAGTCCACACCGTGTCCGGCGACGACTCCTGCAAGGCTTCCAACCTGAATGGCCAGCAGGAGTTGCAAGTAACCTTATAGAGGTGTATAAACTAAACGAGGTGTATGTATTAGAAGTGAATTACACAAAACTTCACGTTTGAGGTGCGTCACATTCAGATATTTTTTATTTTTAAGAAATTTTGAAGTCTCTGAAGGTGAACGCCCATTTCTGATAATTGTTTATTGAGGCCGTTATACAGACGAGCTAACCAAAATACTGGCGACCTACGACCGATCCTTGTTCTCCACAATTTATTTCGAAGCAGCCTAGAAGGATATTGTAGTAACCTGACCTGTTGGTTCTGACTCTGCATGGGACTATCGATGCGGTTATACCTACTCAATGATATTTAAAAGAGATAAACATTATATCAGTACTGAATGATGTGAAGTCGAAAACTATCCCCTGGCGTACGTACCTATAATTTGACCGTGTGTACGAGACAGTATGATTGTTCACTAGAGCGTACACGAGACAGATACATGTTGCGCCCTCAAACTGTCAATGCTTTGCTCAGGCGTTCAAAGTCATGATTTCGGGTGCCACTTTTTAGCACAAGTAACGAATCTTCGTCTTTTTTATTATAATATCATTGGTTACCCTGACTTATGTAGGCACCAGATAAAGAGCATCAGACATTTGTTGAAGATTAAAGCGACCCGAAAGAATTTGAAATGAGTTTACAGAGTCACTCTGTGAAGAAATATTTTGTTTTACGGCTGTGAGTACCTGTAATGGTTTATCAATCAAGCATTTTGTTTTATAAATTAGACTGCAGAAGACATTAATAAAGTTCGGCAGACTTTTCATAAGATTTATAAATTAAAATAATAGTCGTACACGAGTTTGTCGTCATCTATCTCTAAGGTGGAATACTGTAATTGTTGGAAATTATTCTACATACTTATGATATCAATGACATTTTGCTGGACATAATTTTGCTTTGCACGCATATAACACGCATCTATTTAGTTATGCAATTTATATCTGTAGTAATTAAGCTCGGGTAGAGTGTAGGCCATTGCAGTCTATATTAATAGTAAAAAACGTATAACATGGCGCGACAGTAAAATACTGCCCTGCCTCAATATTATTTCATAGTATTATTTCATATTATTTCATAGTTGGAAGGTGACAGATAAACATGTGGACCGCCTGAAGTGGTTACCGTAGAACCCATTCAGCTAGGTATATCACACCACTTGTCTTGTGGTTCGGGGCGTTAGCATTTCGCCAAGGTTCACCCCCACCTGTCGTAAGAGGCGACTAAAAGGGGGACCCCGGGGCCTTCGGACCTTCATCACATGATGAAGAGCTGTGTTGCCGGCACAGCACGGCAGGGGTCCACTGATAGAGTCCCTGGCCTGGAGATGGCCTCCACGCAGTTTGGTGGGTATACCCACGCATCACTGGGGTGGTTTAGCCCCACACTCCCCCGCTCTCCTGCTCAGGGAGCGGGCTCCCAAACTTTGTTCTACCACACCCGATGTTTTTTACACTGCCCCTTCTAGGCATTCGAATTTAAAGCGGGTTTCACGACGCGATCGCCTCGTCGTGATCGTGAATCGCCCAACAATCGCTAGGTGTTACCTGGCTTTAAAACTAATGAAATTGGACAGTTGTCAATACATTTTCACTACCACAACAAAATTAGTTCAACGATGAAACAGCAAGCTAGATATCCTAGCTTGATATCCTAGTTTTGAGAAGCCAACCTTGTGTGTTATAAAGGTTAAATAAAACTAAAAATACAGTAGATTTAATTTTGGTAACTTAGGTCCGTAACTAGAAAACATCATTAATCTTCAGTAGCCTTTACAGTTTATTGACAATGTTCGCGGCTAGAAAGACATCCGCTTGTGGGGGTCTACTCGCGTTTGTACGAGTATACACGATCATGCGTAAACCTAATGGCATTCAAAACGTACTTCTGGTTTCATGTGGAGTGAGAGAAGAAGATGTCGTTACTAAGACTTAAGGTTGAAGGATTGAGGAATGTTATAGGAACAATTTCAAAGCGAGGAGGGTATGTTTTACCAATTGTTTCACAGTAAAAATATGTAAGTAGAAGGCCAAGTTAAAGACTAATGAGGAATTTAGGCAAACGCTAGAAAGGGTAGCTTTGTTTGAGCTTTTTAATACATTCTTATTATTATGCCATCTCGTCGGTCGTTTTTCGTTGAATCTTACTCTTTAGGGAAGGGTTTTCTTAAGTTTTGTAGTTTATGCCTCATATTTTAAGGAACAAAATACGAGAAACCTTTCTCTGTCAATCTCAATTTTTTGTTTGTAAGCTTGCAAAGTTTACCGAAGCTTCGAATTCGCATTGGAGTAGACCTCCATGCCGACCTGTTGAATTGATAAGAGTGTAAGTCGGCGCGAACTAGCCGCAATCACCTAAGCGCTTGAGACCAAAGCGCGCGTGCGGATCCACTCCCGCGCACCAACTCGCGCCGTTTGAATATCGAACGTCCGAATTACGATCGCGACACACGGATAAAAACTAGCAAAAAGAAAGTGATTTTGTCGTAGTGCTGTGATGAACAGAAGGTTGTGATAAGTTCTTATAATAGGAATAATTGGTAAGTTCAAAAATATATATAAAGTTTTTACTTTATAATAAAGTCGTTGAAATAATTGTTAGAAAAACTGGCAAACAATGATAAATAAACTTTTTTTTTTTACACATAATTTTACAAAAAAATATTAGGGGTGGTTCCTTTTAAGCTGAGAGAAGCCCGTGTCAGGACGTTCCGCTATTCATTTTACCAATAATACTAGTATTAACAGAAACTTTCAAAAAAATGGATGGGTATGTTTAGCAACAAATAAAATTAAAGTAAAACAAGAAACCTACCAATTAATATCAATAATTATATATATCAGTATTTAAAGCCATATAAAGTACTTACAAATGCATCAAAAAATGCATCTTCGAACTCGAAAATGAATAGAAGGTTTTCAACTTAATTCTTTTAATCTCTAATTTTTTTAGAAGCACTCCGTCCATGGTGTAAGGGAGTGCCAGTTATAAATATTTTCACTTGTTTTGTAAGTGTTTGAACTTTATTTGACTTTAACCTTTTTTATACCTTTTCCAGGGCTTGAGGTGAGTACCTAAAGTGCATAGTCAATACCCAAGTCCCAAAACTATTAATAAAAGGTTAGGTAGTTACTGTAGGAAATATAATGTTTCAATAAGGTTACGAATAAATAAACAGCATTCACTGTTACTGTTACTATCATTAATTATTCAATAATCAAATCACGTACTACATTGTATTGTAGCAGTGAAAAGTTGGAGCCAGTTTCTACCAATAGATACTGATACTTATACTGGAAGGTTTAGCATTTAGCAATTTTATTACACCGAATCTTTAGTCTATTTGAGAATCCATCGTGCAATCACGATTAGGCACATACTAACTTAACTCCTAAAGTTACGCAAAGTGCCTTAAAACAGGAAATCGCAACACCTTTAAAGCAAACCATGTCAAATCTCCATAATATGTGTGCCAACATTATTAAAACCAATATTTGACTATAGCTTTTCTGCTGAATTGTTAATAGCTGGTTAATAAATCAATGAATATTTAGCACAGGTTACAACATTGTCTTAGTTTAAAAATTCTGTAAGAACGGGTCCTTTCAACTTTTTAATGCTAAAATATAAACAAAAGAAGTATGAAAATAACACAGAAAATATTACCTACTTTATCAAATTTTGAAGGAAGGGAGAAGACGTACTGAATTTATACTATGTGTATCAGAGACTGATACATGGGAAGGTATTATGTTTTAGACATAAATCTTTACATACATACTTGTAACATATAAACACTCAGTCTAATAGCAATCATGAAAGTTCATTTCATGAATGTTTGTCCTAATTGGATGTTTTCTATAAAACATATTTTTTATTGAGAAAAAGCTAAGTTGTATTATTTAAGTCATATATCTAAAACGTAATAGTCATATAGCTTTTGAATAGTAGAATCTGACTTAAGAATCGGTTTTTGTCCATTTTGATGACATAATATTTCATAAGTTTGTTCAGCAAAAAACTTTAGCTACGTACGAAAATAAACCGTATTCATTGGTAACAAACAGTTTAAATGTACTAGTAACTGGCTTCTAGTGTTGTTATCTTACAGAATTAAACCGGATAAGAAGAAGAACAAAAAGTAAATAGCAAGACCGAGTTAAACAGGTTATGGTAACTAGGAAAGTAAGGGCCTTATATTAGGCGATTGGTGATAGGCCAATTACCCTTAGTCGTATCATATCGAAGTATCGTAAAGCTTTAATGGACATACTTATAGTTTAAAATATCTTTGTATTGCATTCTTTGTATATTTCATAGTACAAAAGATACTCGATGCACTTCAACAGGCACCACTACTGTGAGTGTGTCGAAACGTGAGTACTCGTACCGTGACAACACAGTGTGACATCCGTACTCCAAAACAAAATATTGTACTCTATAATCTATAACATTAAAAGAGTATGCTAAAATACTCTTTTATACACAATATTTACTATTCTAAAAAAGAGCCCTGGATCTATAATAGTATAGAATTTGAATGTTTGGACTCGTATAATTATTTTAAAAACCCAAAGAAAAACTTGTATGCTGCGAAAAGTACAAAAAATACCTGTTTGAAAATATAGAATACCCTTTTTTGTAACTCCAATACCCAAACTTTTTAATAAACTCCTTTGAAATCAAATATACTCAATGTCGTCTAATAAAAGTTGGCAACCTTATGGTACGTATAACACACGCACGGCAAAGCAGCCAGCAGTCCAGTGACTTTCAAGCGCCTTAAATGTTATGCTATGATTTGTTAAAATTTCCATGTCGGTAATATTACAAAGGCTTTATTCTCATGACTGTGCAAAACTTGTCAGGTTACGTGAAGTCCGATCTACTCTTTACTTTTTGTCCTTCTCTTTAAATATTAATGTTGCATGGGGAAAAATCAGAAAAAGTAGGTACTAATTCCTATTTTCCTTTCTCAGATTAACTCGAAACCTGTACACACAATGTTTTATTTTACCGTAAACTCGTGCACTGGTAAACCTTTTTAGGGAGTTTTTGCTCAAACGGCGTGCACTGGTTGTTTAATTGATGTGGTTTGGCGTCGGACTACTATCATGACTGTATAGCATACCAGTATTTTGAGGTTCACCTGTATACCGATAAAGCCACTTGACATTGGCGGAAAAAAAATCATTCTTCATCATCATCATCACGTCAGCCAAACGACGCCTACTACAGATGAAAAAAAAACATGACTAAGAGTCATTTAACACCCAGACTTGAAACAGACATGAAGGTAGAGATCGTCTAAGCTGAAATGACGCGCCCCTTCGCTGCATTACGCATACAAGCAAGCAATATAGTTTGCTTAAATGCGGTGGAGGTTATTGCAGCTCAGACACTTTCTTCAAGTTTATACGAGATTTTTGGCCATTGCAGCTATCCTACTGCTTGACCTTTCGACCAATCAAATTACATTATCAAGATTTAGTTTACAGTAGCACAAAAAAACACACAGCAGAAACTAAGTGGCGTTTTTTGATTCTGCTGTGTTTTTTCCCCTATTGATAGTGTGGTTAACTGGTAGAAGTCTCTACCAGTTGATGCTGAAAGGTAGTCACCTTTCAGCATCAAGCCCGACATCAGCGCCCTAAATTACTAATTGATGAAGTTTTCACACCTTTAACAGGATAACTAAATTCGCGTCCGAGGGATACGTCATTTTCATAATTGAATTCCAATATTTCATCTTGACCCAGTATGTGCAATCTTTTTATCAAACTCCCGAATTCACAAACGCAGATCAACGTTGAGCATCCCTCAAATGTATAGCTGTCCTTTTCAGTTCTATTGCCATTTTACGGGACAGCATAAGCGTTAGCGCGTGCTTAGCGTTGATTGACGTTTGTGAATTCAGGGGTACCAATTGAACGCATGTACACAGTACTGTCAGCCACATAAGTGCCTATGCTTTTTTTGGAGAATGACATATATTTTATTTGATTAAGTTGTCATAGAACTTATGAAAGAGCTGTCAGACGAGCCAATAGGACAAGGTGCTAAAGAGATCAGGCACTTTTGGCGCTGATTGTACTAGTAACTGGATTCCACATTTGTTTTATTAACTGTAATTGCCTTTACGAGAATCGTTGCTATATGTAGTCTAAATATAGTGTCTATTCCACTTCCTGCTCTACCTTGCATCTTGACATTTATGTAGTGTATTTTTATTTATGCACGAAGGTAAAAATAAAACATTATGGGTACGGGTAGTCAAGACGCTTATTACTGGTGAATGTGTTAAGGCTATGTAGTTAAGTTTCACACACAGCCCGAAAGAAACGAACTTGGACTACGGTTTATTTTTATCATACCCCTTATCATCGTCATCAGCTCCTGAACTCCACTGCTAAACAGACCTAGACCTTCGGCCGTTCTGTAAATTGGAGGGTATTTTTCGGCGTGAGGAAGCCTGACGCGTGCTGCGTTAATTTTGAAGGATGAAATACTATCACAACCTTTGACTGGTTTCACTAGATGTACCTTGGTTTAAATCATGATATCCTCATGTGAAAGCTAAAGCACCACCTTCCTAGTATTCTGTTTCGATTAAAACTCATTTTTAAAAACGCTCCGTTCGCTCTATTTTCAAGTCGAATACAAAACAGTACACGACACATGTGTTTTTATAAAAGTAACAGTTAGTTTGCATGACTGATTTTCACATAAATATGTCTGCTGCCAATAACAGTTTTATTTATAAGCAAATAATAAATTAATCACAAAATGTACATCAGATCCGCCATTGTAGTTCCCATCTGCGTCACTCATATTTTATTTGATAGCCAATTAATAATAAGTATCATACAAATGTCCCAACTCAAATCAAGCAAGGACTTTAATGAAGTTGTTGAATAATAAATAAATGTCAAGAAACAAAGGAAAGTAAAGTTAACAAATACTTGAAAACTAACGAATGTGTTGACGTACGAAGCTTAAACGTGCAACCAACAATATCGCGCAACGGAACTAGTTCACAAGTTTTGTTCACTAGTCGAGTGTGACAGGCTGATGATGATGAATAATAATGCTTCTATAATTAATAAGCCACCTGTTGTCTAGTAAATTTTTAAGTGAGGTGGTGGCTTATATTCTTGTACCCGAAAATAATTGCGTTGATATTGTAATTTTTTTTTCACGTAATATAACTAATATAATAGCACAGTATCCCGATAATAAAATAAAAGAAGGTGAAGATGTTTAGGTGATTTGGCAAAACCTGAATAGCAATAATATTGGCAAATAGTGATCACAATTTTTAATGACGATTGGGTTTCTAAAACAATTTGTTAAAAATCTTAGGTAATTATGAGGTCACAAAAAAAAGACAACGCTTTTGCTAGTGATTGTACCTCTTACGTTATTGCAAACTTTAATTTAGCAGTCGCTTTTAGAAACACACCTCTCACTGTATTAATCTCTACCTTCAAATCTATTTTTACGAGCTAAAAGCCTCGAACTCAAGGTACATTCGCATAACAGCTAAGTCATGTGACTCCAAATATTATCTGCATGTAACTCACGAACTTTCAATATGGTACAAGCTTAGGATGTTCACCAAATGGTACAAGGCGTTTCATAATGCAAGACAGCGAAATTAACTCATCGTAATAATTAAAGGAAACCTCTAATTGAGTCTGATAAGCTCACGGTGACTAGTAAATCAGACAATTGACTTAAGTATCGCCGTTCCTGTGCCTTCTGCGGTAAACTCATCTTCAGGTCTTCTGACTAAATGCCTTGTCTAAATTTAGCTTATTCAAGTAGGGCACTGAGGAAAGTGTGCAGCATGTGTTCAAAACCAGGATACTAGACCACGCAACTCCCGGGAGATTAGCATGGCTATGCTAATGTCCTACCTGGTCATTGGACTCTAAATGCCTGGTAATGCCTCGTAAAAATACCATTATTTCTTCAGAATAGGTATTAGAAGTTGGAGGTGTTAATTGTATTTTCGAGGACAGATCAGCATTGATATGGCAAAGGTTATTTTTTTTTCATTTTTTTTTACGAGATTTTATACGAGATCTTGAGTGTACGCGAATAGGAATATTTCCGCAAAATAGCGAAGAGACTGTGTCCTCAATAGTACAGGGTACACATAGCAGCAGGGATATTATTTTCACGCGTTTTAAAATAAACATTGGATTATTGCATGTCGTAAATTTTGAGATAAGTGAAGTTTGTAACAATTGTGTGTTTCAGTGTGTAGTTACTGTTTCTTCTAATCTTCTTTACCTCTGCTGCTTTTCTTTTTGTGTATGCTTATTTGCTGACTTTTAAAAACAATTTAGACTGCTGCCTAAGCATAAGAATCAAGTATTCGCTAGTAAGCTTTGTACCTACCTGGCTACTATGACACTAAGTATATTTTGACTTATATTTTAGCTGCCAAAACATCATCATCAAAAAAATGAAAATCATCATTCTGACATGTTTTTTATTTATAAATAACCGGATGTGTATATAACACATTAAATAAAAAAAACAGTAGTGTTAATGTTACCTTTGCAGTGTTCACAATTCACATTGTTTCTTTGACGTCAGAGCTGCAAACACAATAGTTTTTGCTGTGATCCAAGTGTCTAGTCATTGTCATTGTCTGTGCCGGCGCATGTCGGCTGTGGTGGTGTCGCCATCTAGCGGACCTTTTTTTTAAATGACTAATGTTGTTTAGACATGGCTTTGACTCCGAGCATCACTTTTATCAGTCAACGGCAGAGTCAATGTTTACTTTTCTATTTACCTATGTTGCATTGTATGTTTTTAAACCCGAGTTTTTTATGGTAATTGACTTATTAGAAGCTTTTTGTGATAGTTTTATGTCTTTTAGTTTAATATTTTGAGCTGCGTTATGCTTTGTATGAGCATAATTAAACTAAGTCCTATTATGCCACAGACTTCGCCTAAACTACGAGGTGGACTCAGTGCTGTTAAGTTAGAAAGGTGTTTTAACACTATTGACTAATCTGACTATCAGATTTTTCGACGTGTAACGTCAGCCGGGACCTTTTAGTTTCACTAAGTACGGAGATGATCAGAAGGTTCTGCATGAAATCTCAAGCATTTTTTTTCATTCGCTCCTTTCAGCTAAATTTATTTATGTTTAAATGTGATATGTCTGAATTCAAACTCGTTTCCTTTCACACTTTCTGACTGATAGCAATACGTGTTTTAATTAGGAAATTCAAATACCAATATCAAACCGGATCGATGTAAGAACTTTACACGAACCTACGTTTGTTCCGGTCATTGATATTAACAAAAAGAGCAAGATGTGGACGGCATTCAAAGTAGCCACACAAAAGAAGGTCCAAATGGACCTGGTTTCAAAATAATATGTTCACACGCCCGTCATACCTACGTGTCGTCATTGTAAGGTGCCAGTTTACGAATTCGCGAAATATGAATTTACTGTATCTTATCTACTCTTTTAGCTCCGGTACATTTCGACTGTTGAGCACCGGCTATAAGTGGGAATAAATAAACAACTATCAAAATGACAATGTTTTTTTTTGCTACGGTAATTGTGTCGCCACTGTAGATGGTAAATCCTTGACCCTTTTAAATTTTCTTTTAGATAGACTTTTTTCAAGCACTCTTCAGATGAAATATTTTTATCTTGAGTGGGTTTTTGACGATATATCCCATGGTTGATATAAATAAAAAAACGACGGCTTGATGGCAAATCTTCAGAAAAAGTGTGCTTGTAATGCTGTCTGAATAGAGAAGGGCTCGGGCGCCCCTGGTTGTTAGACCTAAGATGCTACTAGTATTTCCATATGGAAATATAAATACCATAACATTTTTAATTCACAAAAATAATTTCAACTGTTCAGCTGCTTGGCTACTTTTCTAGTTATACTTGCAATTAATAACTATTTTTCTCTGAGACCATTATTTTAAACAAGGAAATCAATTTTGCGGAATATCCTCGATTGAACTGAAATAAGTTGTTAACACGATGCAAATGGATTATTGCTAAAACCCTATTCGATTATTCATATTGTAGATTTTCCTTTATTGGAAAAACAGTGTTAATTCAAAATTGTTTAATAAATAACCGTTCCGACTTATAAACAATATTTAACAATCGTTATGTAAACATTCTACTTTTTATATTATATTATTTTATTCTCATTATATCCTCTCAAGAAACTATTGTTTCTTTGTACAAAACTTTGCATGGAATGAGTTATCACAGTTTCTAAATTGTTTAAAATGCAAAGTTTTGTAACACGACTGAAAAGGATGCTTTTTTATGATCCAGCATGGTTGAATTTTGATTTTGATTTTATTTAACAGTAAAAAATATTTGGTAGCATTAAAAATACCATAAAGTCATTCATGCACTGAAATCTTATTGGTGTGATAATTTTTTTTTAAACGATCAGTGAGATTGTCACCGCCCATGCAATACTGCGACACTACAGAAATGTACAAATATATTCATAAAGTATCAGAATGCATTGCTTTATATCAATTAAGTAGTAGGTAAAACCAAAATTCTCTAATTTATTTATCTTTATATCATGTAAACTTTAAAAAAATGCAAATTTTCACTTGATTACTTAACAAACATTTTTAATGTAGAGCCCAGAAAAAAACACTGCCATTTTTAATAACACTCTTGCGAGCAACATTAAGTCTAATAAGACGCCAAGTGAATGAAGTATTCAAAAGGTTATGGCGACGATGAGATCTTTCGAGGATCTAATGGCCCACAAGCCTTGCGCGACCTATCATTCCATTGTTGCCCAACTTAATGATAATATACTCATGGAATAATTGCAACGTTCATTGTGTCCTGGTTATAACGAGCTAGTCGGTAGTTTGCATCGGTTTGTCATTATGTGTTTGTTGACGCGGGCTGCTAAGTTCCAGATTGTTGGACCTTCGGTGAAAATCGAGTGTTAAATCAAGCTATGCCTATGAGTATCTGGTTATAGTGAAAAAATAAATCTGGGGACAAAAATAAGCGCCGTTTTTAAACTATAAAAGTACCCGAAATGAAGGATGCATTACGGTTTTGAATTGTAACATTTTCATCTTTCAATGTTCGTGAAACTACGGACGATCTGTTAAGGCGCAAGTCCTCTAAGATTACACCGAGGCCTGTTCTTTGAGCGGGTTTAGGCGGGCAGCGGTTACCTTTAATGAAGCGCATTTTTTGACATATAATGACAGACAGTGAATAAAGTTCATAGCCATAGTCATCGCTTGTCATATTTTTTTAAAACATAACTTTATAACGTGTGTCATAACATGGCCAAAAATTGTAAGCATACGTACATGGAAAAGCATAATTCCACTTAGGTTTAAAAACATTTATTTCTTCAAAGAATTTTATAATTCACTTTAAAACAAAAAATATTTTAATAGTATTCAAGTAGTTAGTAACAATGTAATCAAAACTTATCAGAAGTTTCAAAAGACATATAATATTCAAAGGGCATACTTTTGACACGCGTCAGAATCAATATTTTTAAAAGGCATAATACTTATTTACCATAATTTAGAAGCATGCGAGCATGATTTAAACCACAAGACTTCTGTGACGGGTTCGGCGCTGCTGGACTCCGAACACGAAATCCGAAACCTCAGGGCAGGGCGGTTTCACGCTCGCCCTGTGGTCTGGGGCGTAAGAATGCAGCCAAGGTCCACCCCCGCCTGTCGTAAGATTCGACTGAAGGTGACCCTTGGGGTCGCTCGGAAAGCACACGACGGGAGCTGTGTGCTTCTATTGCACAAGCGACCCCGAGAAGGACGGCAGTGTAGGGTGGCCTCGCACTGCCGTACACGGCGGACGGTAGTAAGAGGGGAGGCACCACTTCCCTCGAGGTGAGCCGGACTGCCGGCACAGCGCGCTAGGGTTTCACCGGTAGAGTGGCTCCTCAGGAGAGTTCTCGAGAAACCCTGGTCACGCGCAGAAAAGGCCGCCCCGGTGTTTTAGTGTGTACTCCCACTCCCCTCTGGGGTTGGTGAGTCCCACACTCCTCTGCTGCCTTCCTCCCAAGCAGCGGAAAGTACGTAATGTATTTCACCGGGTAAAAAAAAAGGGGCGGTTTCACGCGCTCATACGTCGCATTTGTTTTTCACTCACCTGAAAATATTGTCAGACTGATATAACTCACCTGTTTGTTTGTAAAGGTGTTTCTTTCCAAGAGAACGGTTTTATTGTCAATTAAATGGTGTCTGGAGTTGCATTATGATAAATAAAATGAAGCAGCTGAACAAATAGAACCAAGGGCACTTTTAAACATTACGGTATTGGTATTAGCTTTGAGAGGTGTATAAAAATAGCCCTGAAAATTCAGCTGATAATATGAAATTAAGCTGTGTTAATTTTTAAACAATCAATTATATTCGTTCTCCGAAATTTACGCCTTGGTTTCATACCGTAAGTGACCTAGCGCACCTAGCCTCAACCCATTGACCGAGGTAGACGTTTTAAAGCATCCCCAGGAATTTTGATCCAGACGCCAATGACGCCATTATGCGTCATTGTTTACCGTATGTTTGACATTCAAATAAAATGTAATGAATAATGTTGCCTGCCTGGCTTATTTACCGGCCTGGTGATCAATGGGCTTAATAGCTAATACTCGTAGGTGGGCAAGTAGTGTTTGAGACTATTCGCTTTAGACATACATAATCTTAAATGAGTAATTTTATTTTGGACATCGTGACACCGCTGTTTTGTGGGAGTTTTGTTTATTTAGATTTTTCCTGTTCTTTTTTTGCTGAATGATTTTGTTTTGTTTATCTTCATTTTGCAGTTGCAATGTCCTTATTTTTTTGGTGGAAAGAGGTTGTTTTTTTCAGACACACGCTAAAAGGACCAACAACAACTTCGGCCAAGAATGGGCCTCCTGAAGTACGAAACGATTAATTTATTTTTTGTTTCTTTATCAAATGAGTTCACTGTGCTTCTATCCTATTGACTACTAAGATTAAGTTAGATTCAAAAGTCCAGTTTCGTATGGTCGTTCGATGATGTTTTCCAATAATTGACTGGCCTTCTTCATACTAAAATAGTAATATCATCTATAAAAGAGCACAAAAGAAACTTTTGAATTCCAAACTAGCGGCCGGCAGCGACTTCGTTCGCGTGGACTTGAGTTGAAATACAAAAAGTGATATTTCTTTATAAATTGTAGCCTATGGGCTTTCAGATGTATGAGCTATATTATTGTAAAGTTTCATTAAAATCCATTCAGTAGTTTTTACGTGAAAGAGCAACACGGCTCATCCACACATACAAACTGTCGCCTTTATAATATTAGTAGGATTTTATCACTATCTTATATCGTGTCCGTTGTCATCAGCGAAAAAACGACATCAGAATAAAGTTACACTGAAAAGAAGGTTCACCACCTCTTAACTAGAGTTGAAAATTAAAAACAATTAGTTCAGCTGTCCGTACTGTTTCTGTGGAAAGTTCACAATAGTTTTAGACACAATACTACTAGATGTCTTAAACAAATTGATTGATTGATTGCAAATCAAAAGAATTCTTGTTTACAAATCTGTCGCGACCTGTTATTAAAACTATAAATACCAAAGGTGTCGCTGAAATTGTTTTGCAAACATCCCCTCTTTGTCTTCTCAGTTCCGATGAATGAAAGCAAAACTTGCAACCAGAGAAAATAATTCCTGTTTAGTTTTTTTCAAGGCGTTAACCAGTAAAGCTACTAAACGAGAACGCCCATTAAAAACTTGACAGTGGGTATTTTCAGGGTGTCCCGAAACAACATAACCCAGCGAATAGATTGGGTTATACCAGTTCCCTGCTGGTAGTGTTTCTCTCCGAAGTCAGAGAACCCTGAACACCCGCGGAAGGTGTTTAACTCAGGGTTTTAGTGCGGTATTCCCACACCCTGTGGGGTGAGTGAGACCCACACTCCCCTGCCCTTCCGTCAGAGGGCGCGAACGTTCCCAAAAGAATTTCCCCGGGTAAAAAAAGGGTTCCTTAGAAATTGGTTTCACTTCAGTAATAATAATAATTATTTATTTGAAAATTTAAAAAAGGGAAAATTATTTGTTTTTCCGCGTTTTTTGACAAGTTTAATTATTTAAGTGATTAGAAATAGATAGATAGAAAGATATTCATTATTTTACAAAAACATTACATTCCAAATAAATTACAGAGAGACATATTCAATTTAGGCGGTCTTATCGCTAGAGAGTATAGCAAGTAAATAAAATGAACCAAATGTGGGTGAGCTAAAATAGTAGAGTCTAGTAGAGTAACCTGAAAAAGTAAGTTTTCAATAGAATAGTGAGAAAAAGTAAAACAGCTCGCGTTGATATCTTCAAATGATAAAACTCCTTTGTTTTAAGAAGCGATAGATCTAAGTTTTCTTGCGATTTTCCTAATAGTTCTAACGTTCAGCGTTCAATTTTCGTTCATTTGAAAGTTTTAACTTTAAAACACTGAGTATACGTTCGAATTCATATTTTAGAGAATCTAAAAAATATTCTCCCACTGAGAAGCATTATCTAAGCATCCAATTATTTTGATTATTGTAAAGTTCGTATTTGCCGCTATTAAGTCATAAAGTCATATCTGTTAAATCACAACGATCTTGAAGGCTCTGTTGCAATTTGCGGGTAAAACATATTTGTGACAAGGCCAACCTTTGATGTGTTTGTGTAGTATTTTTCTCATACATACACACACTAACACTTTGTACATGTACAGAGGCGCACACATCAACCTTTACATAAGGGCACCTTATGCGGCTGATGTTAGACCCATTTTGCAATGGTTTTGTAGAGGTTGATGTGTGCGCCTCTGTACATGGTGAACTCTTAAAGTCAAGATGATGTATAAAAATAATGATACAAACAAACTAATGTATTTTATACGACGACCGATTTGGTGTAACGGTTGAGAAGTTGGCTATCACCGCACAGTACAAACATTTGTGCGCATTAACATGTGTTTGTAACTAACTTAGGTTGGGTTGCACCATCTGACTTTAACAATAACAAACATCAAAATTTCAGTTAAAGTTAAAGTTAGGCCCAGAAATAACGTCAAATTGTCAAATTTGACAAAAACATTAACTTTAACCTTAACTTCTATTATGGTGCAACTTACCCTTAAACTTGCACTACGAGTTTAGGCTTTGCTTGATTGGGGAACATTTCTAAATACTTTTTCTTTTTTTGCAAATTCATACATTATTATGAGTACCTCGTAATATGGCTAAGTTACCGTCACACATGATTTCTGCGTAACTTTAGCCGTTTAGGTAGCGCAGCGCACGCAACGGAACTTCCTAAAAGGAATATTTATTTCCGTTTTTGCAACATAGGAGTGCCGGAGTGACTAGTATGTAGTGTGATATTTTTGAGCCCTCCTTGATAAATGGATAAATCAAAACTTTTTTTCATTAGTGCGATATTAGCGCGTTCAACCAAACAAACGAACTCTTCAGATTCCCAATACCATTCAGTAATTTACGACATAACGGAAGCCATACATAATCAAATATATCAAATTAATTTATCACATTAATATTCTCCTCAAGCAACATCCTTTTATCGGCTGCACAAGATTCACGCAAACGCATGTTCGCAATGCCCTTGGGTCAACACGGAATCAGTTAAGAGTTGTGAGTTGTGACGAGGTCGAAATGATGACACTGGTCGCAATTCCGTTGGACCTGTATTTAATAAACATACTACCTCACTTGGACCATTGGCTTGTAATGTAATAATTTGGACTTTCGGACGAAAAGTCATCAGTAATGTAATGTAATGAGGTTCTCCACACTTTTATAGTTGTTCCAGAATAGTACATATTGTACTTATCAAACAATAACAAATAATGCGCACTGTAATGATTGCTTTAGTAAGATGGTTGAGCACCTTGAAGTAACAAACCTCTTTTTTGCTCCTCAGTGAATAAAAGAGACAGTCTACACCTGAAAGCATTTAAGTTTTTATATGTTTATAAACTACCTATCATAGGCACCTACGAATCCTAAAACGGTAGTCAGAGTTGAATAACCCTCACAAGTAGGTAGGCACTCGTAGATATAAAGATTGTCCGTTTTTGCTGACATTTTATTGAGTAACATCAATTTGAGGAGAGATATTTCATATTTCCGCCCTGTGGTCTGTGGTGGTGGTTAGAAGAATCCAGGAAAGATTCCCGAAGTGCACACGGCGGGGGCTGTGTCACTCCATTGCACAAAACACGCCGAGGAGTACGACAATGTGTGGTGACCTAGCACTCCCGTAAACACCGGACAGGGAGGGGGGAGGCGGGCGCTACTCCTCTCAAAAAGAGCCGGGATGCCTGTACAGCACGCCAGGGTTCAACCGGTGAATGAGAGTTCTCGGTTAAACCTGGACACGCGCAGAAGAGGGCAACCCCGGAGTTTCAGTGGGTCCCTTCTAGGGAGGGCGAGCCCCACTCTTCCCTGCTCTTCACCGTGAGGGCGGAAAGTGTAAATTGCAAATGCATTTTCCCACCTCAGGGTTTCACTTTGTTTTGGTTTTCATCTACATGGCATGTTATTTAATTTAATTCATAAATTTACTTAACAAATTTCACAAAACAAATTAAGCAATATCCTTAAAAATTTAACAGATAATGCTTTAAATTGATCAATATATGTAGATTTGCATTCGGGACATAAGTAGCCAAGTCATTGCAATCACGATATCGAATGACCAATATGACCATCTGAATGTACTACTATAATGTAGTTTGGTAACAGATACGGCGGGCCCAATTCTCGGGCATTCGACATTTTAACACCTTCGACATTTAACAAACAAAATGGCGGATAACAGACGTTACCATGGTAACGTGGGAGTTAATTAATTAATGCTAATTTAATATCTCGCATGTCAGGGCTAGCGTGCGACAAACAAGGGTGGTTGCCATGGAAACCACTCTCGGGCATACGACATCTTAATGCCATACGAGATTTATCAAAAAAAAATGGCGGATATCACACGTTGCCATGGTAAATAACAATAATAAGTCCTCATGCGAGATATTAACAACCGTTGGCGTGCGACATGCAACGGATGGTCATCAGCGTTCGAGATGGTTTGTCGTATGAAACTAACTGTCAATTAAACTCCGTGTTTGTGCAGTAAGGATGGCTTACATTACATTAGGCTGAAGCGCAAGCAAAATTTCCTCGCAGATTATACTTATTTGTTTTATTTACTGGTTTACCAACAATTGTTCAGTAATATACAATGAGAATACACACATACATCTTAAGTCTAAAAGTACAATATAATTTACGTAAACACTGCATGCATTATTTAAAACTAAGAAGGTAGTTTAAAGAAAAAGGAAGTACAAATTCAAGTGGTTTTTAAATGCAACTATAATATTATTATATAAGAGTCGTGTGAGTCAGCCCACCAGTGGACTTAAGGCGTAAGGACACCTTTCCGTGGTGCGAACGAGTCTTTAAAAAGGATTGGAGGTGCTCTCGGCGCAGTTGTGACAGGGGATCGGCAACGAACGCCGCTGTGAAGCAACACGCTGGGTCGGAAATGGGATGGGTGACCGAAATTTAATGATGTCTTTTTCAGGCATCTATGGTGCTTCGTAAGGCACGTTAAGCAGTTGGTCCTGGCTGACGTCACTAGATGTCAATCGTTAAGCCTAGTCAGAGGCCTTAGGGCGGCTTGATAAATCTGTCTTTAAAAAGTATAGTGAGCACTAAGCTTAAACCCCTCCAACAATCCGCACTAAGCCCGATTGATGGCGTATGGTTCGCGCCACTATGAAGTGAGACCTACGTTACACTGCTGGGCATTGGTCTCCCATTTTATAAATGCATATAACAAATCATCATAAACTGCCTATGTACGTAGGTAGGTAGATTGAGTTATTTTGATGTCACTAGTTGCCACCCGCGACTTCGGCTGCGTCGACTTTTGTTTTTTTTAATAATATAAATTGTTTCATAAATTTTAGCCTATGTCCTAGCCAGATGTTTAGATAAGCTAGGTATATTATGGTAAAGTTTCACTAAAATCCATCCAGATTTTACGTGAAAGAGAAACACGGCACATACATCCATTCACACATACACACTTACGCATATAATATTCGTAGGATATGTCATATCCCCCTCACGAGTTCTCGCATGGCGTGGCGGCTTAGTACCGGTGGTAGAGTGGTGCCACCGAGAACCCAAGAGAACTCAGGCGTGGCAGTGTGGTGGACTTGCCACCCACCCGCTGCAGCCCGCAAGGGCAACACGTGGGATTGCGGGGCCAGTGGGGGCTGCAAGCGCCCTGAGGCGCGTGGTGGAGGCGCGTGGTGGAGGCCGCGGCGCTCAATCGTTTGGAGGGGGCCAGTGACCCGAGGCTGACCCCCCCTGTGCGTCGCGGCCTGGCGGAGCCTTCCTTTGGGTGGCTCGTGCTTGCGGGCCCAGTAGGGTCTGCGTACAGTGGGTGCCAGCGGGAAGGAGTGCGGGGGTGCTCTGGCATGCATTGTACGGCGTCCACCGAGACGGCGAAAGTGTCTACTGTTAGATAGATATTCGTAATCGATGTGTACAACCACCTTTACTTACTCTGTATGCAATCTGTGATGTGAGATGTCAAGTAGTCTTTGACAGGACTTTGACAAGTGATCTGAGGTTGTCCCGCGCCTTATGTTAATTTGTTTTGATTAGATAATTCATAAAGTTTGAATCGGGCTTCATTCGAGCTTCCCCGTTATTAGATCAGAAGCGGAATTAGTGACCTACACCCACATAAAGTTAAAGACATGATTAAAGCGATATTTCGTGAAAATGTGAAGAGACGCCATTAACAGAAGGACATCTTGAAATTGTGTGGGAAGCTCGAATCACAATATTTTCAGCCTACATCAGAATGTGTAGTAAAATAAACTACAATAAGTCAATCAAGGAGAACAGAAAAGATTCTGGAAAAAGTTCGCAGAAAATATTTTGGTTTTGTGTCCAATCTGAAGCTATAATCACGATATTTCAGCCTGAAATGATTGATTCAGTATCTTGTAAAATGAGAAGTTAAACTACCGGGAACAATACTTAATAGGCAACATATAATTCACCTCGCAGAATGAATGCGCAGTTTATGGAAATGGCTACCAAAAGATGTTGCTTACAACTTGTTGTTTTCAGATTGTTGTTTTCAGATTCATTTAAGACTTACAGAAAAATCCAAATCATGCATATTTGAATTAAAGTTAAGTGTACTTGCAAAGTGGTACTGTACAAATATTGGTACACAATTAGTTTACTGGAATTCCTATCAAGAATTGTTACTTGACAAAGTTTTTGCAAGTAAAAGATACTTATGGATGTTGTAAGTAAGTTTAATTTGTTACCTTATCTAGCTCAAGGATGCACTACCTTACACCTTGGAATAAAATGTAAACAGAGTTGATGGAATATGAATCAAAACAAAGAATAAAATGTGTCCATGACGGTGCATCAATCTTCTAAAAGGCCATGACAAAAGTTTATTGGCTTGCATACAAATACTTGTGTGGTGAGTATCACAGGAAAACTTATAAAATCCTATCACCTAAAGACAGTTAATCCTATCACCTAAAGAAAGATAGTGAAAATTAGTAATTGGTCTAGCCGCTCAGTTCCTGTGTTGGTTTTTTTAATGATTTGAAATGGTAGTTTACTCAACCTGTTTTAATATTTGGAATTAATTAGAATGAACTGTTGCAATCTTAAATAAGACCATGAGAAAGGCAGTAATTGAGTTACTGTATGAGCATGAGCAAACATGTCTAAAAAGTCAAGCGGGCTTTTAATAAATAAAAATATATTTGTTGACAATTTGTTCTTGAAAGTGTTAAAAGTGAAACTATGGCCTGGCCTCATGATGTGATATTTACTACTGACAGTACCATCTATCAATAAAATATATTATGTGAAATCATAGCTTGCTCTTATAAGTGCCTAAACAAGAAATAATTTATTCAACATAGTGGAAATCTTTGAAGATGAGTTCACTTATCACTAAAATTCTAGTTAGTTGCACAGCCTAACTTACTAAATTATTTGTAAAGCCTTGTGGTTGAGTGGTAGAGAATTCCTTTAGGCCTTAAGTCCACCAATTGTGCTTGTTGTTTGTAATTTTGTGCAATAAATAATAAATAAATAAACATTTAAAAAAAAAATGAGTTAAGCCAGCACAAACATGTAGAGTGGTTGTTAAATGAGGACTTTTTGAAAGTTTGGAAGATTCAGACTAGGACTAACTGAAACTATAAATGAAACTAAAAAGGAAGACAACACAAAGGTTTAAAAGTATTAGCTGTTATTTGTTCAATTAAAATGGAACTATTTAAATATGGCTTTGGTAGTTATTGTGTGTTGTTGTACTTACAGTATTTTGCAATAAAATCTGTCACAAGTAAGTGAAAGCTATCATATGAGAAGAGAGTAATTCTCATAAGTACCAAAACAGGGTGGCTATCAAATGTTTGTATTTTGAAGTTTGAATGCTGTAGAGCTCTGACATAAATTGAAACTAAGTAAAACCACAAAGGTTTAGGGATCTGAAAGTCATTTCTCCCTTTGATAAATGAGACAGTAAAATTATGAGTCTATATTATTATTATTGGATTTGTTTTTGTTGCATTTTTGACTTGAGTCTTAGATGACTATTGGTTCAAGACTGGATGTTCTCAGATATAACCCTAGTTAAATATCTGAGGTTGTTCAATAGGGAAACTGACATGGGTTTCTACAATTATCTTAACACTTTGATCTGATTGCCTAGATTGTAATGGAGGAAGATTAAAATATAATACTTCACTGGTAACTTGAAATGAGGGCTGTTAAGGAATGAAAAGTTGCAACCAAATTGTTGGGATGTTCAAAGTTGTTATTCAATTGTTTTATGAGATTGCAGGAGAAGCAAAGGAATTACAGGGTGTTACTAAAACACGATACGTTTGGATATAAACGAGTATGGTGTAGATGGTGAACATGATGTGACATGATAATGAGTAAAAAAAAAAAATACAGGCTAGTACTGTGAGAGATTCAAGACATTGCTGATTCAAGAATAATTGGAAAATGTGGTTACTTGGCAATTTTTACATGGTAATCAATGTTAACAACTGAAAATGTAATATGTTGAAGATGCCAGTTAAGGTTTGAAAATAATAAAATAATAGTAATATTATAGGATCTGGAGATTGTAAGTATTACATTTTATATCTGTTCAGGATAGAAATGTTATGAATCAGTAATAGCTAAATGAAAGTCATTAGATTATGGAATTTATGATTGATTCACTTCAATGATTTCATATTATCATATCAGTATTTAAATATCAGTATTTTAGCTAACAAAATAATATGGTTGAGACAAAATATTTGAGTTGTAAAGTTTGTGATCAGTTTGGTGTACAACTGTGAGACTAAATGTCTACCACATTGATTGTATTTTCATCACAATCCTGTTAGAGCAGTGGTTACAGCTTAGTAAAAGGGGTGCAGGCTCGATTTCCGAACCAGTGCATATGGTTATGATTTCCAAAATACAGGAAATGTTGCAGAAATGAATAAGTCATCATTATTTAAACCATAAATGTGTTATTTGACAATGATCTTGGCTGTGCTTGTGGTCAAGTAACATCAGTGGGAAACTACAGTAGTATCCACCTGGTTTAACTATAATTGTATTGTTTGTTGAGTTGAAATAATAATTGTGGTCTGGTAAAGGTACCTGGCAATATCTGGGTTCTGTATGCTGTATCTGGCTTTATGTTGGAATTTACAGTGAGTGAAAGCTATGCTGCCTGTTTGGCACAGTGTGTTTACTGAAACTAAACTAAGGAGTAGAAGTAACTATGTTTACTTAGCTGATTCTGAAAGACACTAACATGTTTCTTTTATTTTCTGTTAAAATGATTTAGCTTGGAAATGCAGCATAAAAGAAAACCAAATTAAATGAATGGAAAATGCAGAGTGGCCGAACTACTTGTGGGCCTAGTGGAAAAGACAAGCTTTTCAATGACTGGTGAAAGTGGAGTCCAAATGTTTTAGAGACATAAAATGAACAAAGTGGCAAGTTAATTTAGAAACATCGATTTCTAATAAGTTCCTACAACTGCAGGTTACAGGTGATGTTTAAAGTATTTTCTGATCCTTACAACGGGAATATGGAATTTAAATTTGAATTACCAGATCCAGATGTTGGAATTAACCTTTGGTGAGGACTAAAAGGGACTCACAAACTCAACAGTCTCCTAAAGCAGGTTGAATGTTTAATATTCTGTTGGGATGGTTCAGGAAAATTAAGAACCTTCATGCACTAAATCAGTAACAACATTTTAACTGTATGGACTGCTATTGTTGGTCAATGGGGACAGATGGCAGCTAAAGCGATTGCCAATGGGGACATATGGCAGCTAAAGCGATTGCCAATCAAAAGTATTGCAATTTAGTTGAGTTACTACACCTAATGTGCTATTTGGCATATCGGTGTTACGTTGCTGCTGTCCACTAGAATTGAAAGTTTAATGTCATCTGATTTAGTTTGGTACACTGATTTACCGTCGTATACTGAGTTATTATGGTGCACTGACTTATTGTGGTATACTGATTTACTGTGGTACACTGATTTACTGTGGTACTAATTTATTGTGGTACATTGATTTATTGTGGTACACTGATTTACTGTGGTACACTGATTCATTGTGGTACTCTGATTTACTGTGGTGCACTGATTTATTACTGTGGTGCACTGATTCACACTGTGGTTATTGGTGGAAGGTCAGTCGTACAGGTGACCTTGAAGTTGTGATATTCCATTTGAGTTGTTCTGGGCATTATTACGAGTACGTAATGATAGTATGAAGGGGCCATTAACCCATTACAAGTTTTATGGTGACTGGCAGAAATTATGAAGTGTGACATAGAGAGGAAGAGTTTTACGACAACAGGTGCATTACACCTTTCACAGCGGTGTAACTGATGTTTAAATGGATAATGCTAACAACTGTAAACGTCAACAAAATACACAAAACAACACTATCAACTACACTAAACACGACACAACTACTCACATAGACAATACAAAATAATATGAAAAGATGAAAGTAACCGCGATGTGGCCGTGAGGGGAAAGCATCGGTGACCGGTTGACAATTAAAACTTAGTGATATGATAACCGCGATGTGGCCGTGAGGGGAAAGCATCGGTGACCGGTTGACAAGTAAAACTAAACGACATGATAACCGCGATGTGGCCGTGAGGGGAAAGCATCGGTGACCGGTTGACAATTAAAATTAAATGACATGATAACCGCGATGTGGCCGTGAGGGGAAAGCATCGGTGACCGGTTGACAAGTAAAACTACATGACATGATAACCGCGATGTGGCCGTGAGGGGAAAGCATCGGTGACCGGTTGTCAAGTAAAACTAAATGATATGATAACCGCGATGTAGCCGTGAGGGGAAAGCATCGGTGACCGGTTGACAAGTTAAACTAAATGACATGATAACCGCGATGTGGCCGTGAGGGGAAAGCATCGGTGAACGGTTGGCAGTTAAAACTAAATTACATGATAACTGCGATGTGGCCGTGAGGGGAAAGCATCGGTGATCGTTTGAAGAGTACAATGTACTTGATGAATGATACATAACCACGTGGTGGCCGTATCAAGTTATATTCTTTCAGAAAATTACTGTGATACCTTAATGTTGGTGGAGTAAGGGTTGTGGAATAATTTTTGGTTATTCGAATCAAATGAGATTAAAATGGGAAGTATTGTGGGTATCACAATATAACATTGCAGCTACAACTCGTCTTATAAGGAAAATTTTAGGTTTCTGCTGATCATGTCCGTGATGTTGGAGAATGAGAATAAAACAAGGACAGAGTTTAATAGTTCAAGCTCGCAAGCTGCGTTTAAAAACAAGGTGGTGAATATGTTTAATGGAATGCAGTAAAGTGTTGAGTATTCAATAAATGTAAGTAAAGGTAAAGGTAAGCACATGTGCCAACATTATTTGAACTTTCAGCCACTTAGCGTTGCGAATGATAAGAAATTCCCCAGCAGAGGTTTTGCTTGAAAACTGCTGGTGCCTGATGTGTAACAAATCTTAACTAACTTATGTGTTAATGATACGGTTCGGATTAAGCACGCTTGAAAATAAATGAGTGATGGTAATGGTATTATTTAACGTAAATGATGGCATTACTTCCAGTAAAGTAAGTATGGCATTATTTCCTGTAAAGTATGGCATTACTTTCTGTAAAGTATGACATTACTTTCTGTAAAGTAAGTATGGCATTATTTCCTGTAAGGTATGGCATTACTTTCTGTAAAGTATGACATTACTTCCTGTAAAGTATGGCATTATTTCCTGTAAAGTGTGGCATTACTTCCTGTAAGGCGTAGTGTTACTTCCTGATCCTCGAAATAATGATCACATTTGGTGAATTTAAATCTTAATATCTGACACACTTGGAATGTACAATGTGAAATTTGCACGTGAAGCAGCTCTAATAAAGTAAATGTTCGAGTGCATACTTGAACGAATTCTTGTGTGTTGTTGATTGTTTGCAGTTTATTCATCGTGGATCATCTAGCAAGCACGTGACTGTCGAGTGTCGGACAGAACGCGCCGTGTGACGACGCTGGTGGTGAAGACCTAGTTCCTCGGGACGAGAAACCTGGCAGGATGGCCGAACTGTTAGATAGATATTCGTAATCGATGTGTACAACCACCTTTACTTACTCTGTATGCAATCTGTGATGTGAGATGTCAAGTAGTCTTTGACAGGACTTTGACAAGTGATCTGAGGTTGTCCCGCGCCTTATGTTAATTTGTTTTGATTAGATAATTCATAAAGTTTGAATCGGGCTTCATTCGAGCTTCCCCGTTATTACTACGTACTCCAGGCGCTTTCGTGGCCACCCCCCTTCGTCGGGGGGTCTTTTGGAGGGGGGCCCCATTAGGGGCTAGCACTGGCGGCAGAGCAGTGCGGTATTACTTACGGTAGGATCCAGCTTCACCGCCAAAGTGCCGGGCAGCGAGGTATCCATGAGGATTTCCCCACGAAAAAAAAAAGTATACCTATGTCATGTGGTTAAGCCGGTCATACGCCTAATAAATAACGCAATTTAACTTTATGGAAGCGTCCCGTTTAGGCAAAGAGTGAGCGGCTGACTGTCCGCCGGCTGACTCTGAGCGGCGTAGGTATCGGTCACTAACTCGGCGTAGTGAATATACCTATTACGCTGTCGGCGCCAACCGCGAGAATCATTCGCTCGCCGAATGAATCGGCCTACGAAACGTCGCAAACTGCGTGTGTAACACTCACTCCATCTCTAGAATGAATCGGAAGTCAAACTGGTATCAAATAGTCAGCCGCTCACTGTTTGCCTAATCGAGACGCGCCTTAAAACGAACGCAAGTGAAGCATTCAGGCATTAGTTTAGATACTTACATCTACTCGTATGTATGAGTTTTACCATGGTTTTATTAATAGTTAAAACTGATTTTCATTTTAAGATATTTATTTCAGATATTGTGTGCATTTACTTAATTAAATTAAATTTCTCCGGCCAAGGGAGCTACGAAACTCTAGTCGGAAGAAGCCGTAACATTAGCTTGTCGCCCGTTCACCATATCTCGATGTATCATAAAAGTGGTGGAAGCTCTGAACGAGCCATCCAACGACAGGAACAATTCACTGATTGTATTGTTTCCATGTCGCAATTGTGCCACCACCTGCAACACAGTGTGATGAGGAAAGCTACGTCAACAGGAAGCAGAACTATGCCGTGAACACAATTTATTGATAATCTCTACTCCTTTTTAAATGATCCACACTCACCTACTTATCTTAAATCTAGATTTAACTATCTCAGTGCTACTCATTCTCGTCAACTTCGATCCTCAAACAACCTTCTTCTGTCCACACCTCTTCACCGTTCAGGTTTTGTCTCCAATTCTTTTCGCGTCCAGGCCATCCGTCTCTGGAACGCACTCCCCGAAAATATCAAGAAGGCCCCCGGCAAGAACAGTTTTAAGCAGCAGGTCATGAAACTGTTCAGAACCAGGCTAGCGTCGTTGTCGACTGGCTCCAACTCATAATCATCCAATTCATAATCGTATTTTATTTACATATATGTATTTTTATATATTTAATAGTATGTATACATATATCAATTCATATGGTTTAGGTTAGTATATGTATTTTATCATTTATAGTATGTTTATACAGGGTGTCCCAGGAAACCTGTACCAGCGGAAGTCTGTGTTTAGGGGACACCAATCCCCATCGATTGGACCCCCATGTATGTTCAGCGAAATGTTATAGTTTAGGAGATATGATTTCTTTTAGTTTATTTTTCATTTTTCTTTTATTTTAGATGTTTTTGGTTGTAACTTTTTTTGAGTGGTTTTTCCTTGTTTTTTTTTCTTGTCAGTATTGTGGTTGGGATATGTGCTATCCTAAAAAAATACAAAACACCTACATTCTAACTGAAAACAGCTCGAATTTTATATCAAAAGATGAAATTTAGTGTTAGAGATATTTTTGCACATGAATTCAATTTAAAAAAAATAATACTTCAGCCATACTGAATGACTTCTTAGTAATCTTAAAAACTTTATGGGTTCCTTAACTTTAAAATAGCTACAAAAAAATACTACTTTATGGGGCATTTTTACGCGAAAATGGAGTTTAAACTTGTCATAGCCAACAACAGGGGAAGGAGAACAACCATTTCGTACCCAAAAATGAAAGTGCCAACCAGACAAAAATACTGGCATCCTATTGGAAATGACGCCCTAAAAGTTTCTTTTCAGCACAAGAACCGTCTATAATTAACCCTTAGACTACTACTTGAGTTTGAAATTAAAAAAATATTATTATTTCCTAGGATTAATGGATGAATGGATTTCAGCTTGTGAGGTGTCGTTAGATTTGTCTTTACTGTAAGAATGACACTGTGTATATCAAAATAAAAAAAAAACAAAATGGCGGATTTTTGGCGCTAAATTTAATGATTTTACGCTCTGCAGCCTGAACGACTAAGCGGATTTTGGCTGGAGGGATTCTCACAGTAAAGACGAATCTAACGACACCTCACAAGCTGAAATCCATTCATCCATTAATCCTAGGAAATAATAATATTTTTTTTAATTTCAAACTCAAGTAGCAGTCTAAGGGTTAATTGTAGACGGTTCTTGTGCTGAAAAGAAACTTTTAGGGCGTCATTTCCAATAGGATGCCAGTATTTTTGTCTGGTGGGCACTTTCATTTTTGGGTACGAAATGGTTGTTCTCCTTCCCCTGTTGTTGGCTATGACAAGTTTAAACTCCATGCCCATGCCCCATAAAGTAGTATTTTTTTGTAGCTATTTTAAAGTTAAGGAACCCATAAAGTTTTTAAGATTACTAAGAAGTCATTCAGTATGGCTGAAGTATTATTTTTTTAAAATTGAAATCATGTGCAAAAATATCTCTAACACTAAATTTCATCTTTTGATATAAAATTCGAGCTGTTTTCAGTTAGAATGTAGGTGTTTTGTATTTTTTAGTATAACACATATCCCAACCACAACACTGACAAGAAAAAAAAACAAGGAAACACCACTCAGAAAAAGTTACAGCCAAAAACATCTAAAATAAAAGAAAAATGAAAAATAAACTAAAAAAAATCATATCTCCTAAACTATAACATTTCGCTGAACATACATGGGGGTCCAATCGATGGGTATTGGTGTCCCCTAAACACAGACTTCTGCTGGTACAGGTTTCCTGGGACACCCTGTATAGTTATTTGAGTTTATCATTTAAAATCATCATTAGTTTAAATTAAGTTCTAGTTAATATATGTATTTTTTTTTATTGTTTTTATTTGAATATTTTGTATATTGTCGTATTATTATTATTACTGCTGCACCGCCTACTATATTTTTCTGCTTAGCCCTATGGTTGACTGGTAGAGAATGCCTTTTTCGGCATTAAGTCCGCCCTTTGTAACAATCACGTTGTGCAATAAAGAATAAATAAATAAATAATGTGATGCCAATTCAAAAAATATCATTGCTCGTTTTCGTTGGTATTTATTTCTGCTGTGATAGTTCCCCATCTTGCTTCTACTACTTTTTTAGTACCTAGCAGAAAATTTGCCATTGTGCAACTCATCATCCACCTGTATCAATTGGATGAGCCGTACGTGTGTGTCTTTTGCCCATTTTATGTGCATCTTTTTCTTTTCATTACAGTTTACATATTACAAGATCAACAATTTCAGCAATTTCAATAGCCGACGACCAAAACACAAATTGACAAATCAATATTGACATTGACAACAAGTTGCGTTCCGTTTCCTTCAGGCTCATCGTAATATTTATTATTTTTGATAGAGCCATTTAATGAGCTCTGAGATGATGACATGATGGCTGGATGAGAGCTATGAGCTATAAACTCGAATAATCATAATCACACAATCGAAGAAAATAAAATTACATTCGACCAAACGGAACGTTTATCGCATAGACAAGATGTTCGGTCTATGACATTCATGTCAAAAAGTCAGTTTGACTGAGCGGTGTTCCATTATCACCGTTTTTAAAAATCTACTCAAGCTTTTTTTTCTTCTGCAAGGTTCAATACCATACATAACGTTCGATTGTGAATAACCCAAAAGTGACAAATAATTGAAAAAATGAAACATGTTTGTCAGAGACAAAAGACGCCAATATCTCTAAGGGGCGCGAGAATAGCATTTTTTTTAACATTAGAGATTTTAGTGAGATTTCTTAACTTCATGCGAGATCTTAACAACTTCGACATATGTCACATTTCCCGAGAATTAGGGCCCTGGTACCTTTCCACAGTTGTTTTTTAGACGAACGTGTTTTTTTGACATGACAAAGGGAGAATAACAAAAAAGAGATTAAAACTTTAAAAATGACATTTAAGTAGTTTTGTTGGCAGACGGCTTCTGGTAAGTTGGGAAACAGTTTTTTAAAGACCAATCACAAAATTTTAAACTTTAACATAATTTATTATGTTCAAAACTTGCTGCTAGAGTAATCTTTTTTACTGATATGAATTACTTATATTAAGTATGCTCATTTAAATTGAGCGTAAGGGGGCTCGACCAAGATCTTGAGAGCCCCAAGCCAACCTCACCTACGCGCGGTGCGTCCTGTTGGATAACGGACGGGGCTCTGGCGACCGACCGATGGCGGGATAACCATCTTCGTAAAGCGTCCCCAAATGCCAGGCCGCGACGGGCAGCAGCGTCGCGGTGCGAAAGGGGCGTTTTCTGCGCTCGCCAACCCGCCTGCCAAGCGTGGCGAGTACCGGCACATCCCCCCGTATGATAGTCGCAAGAAAGCCCAGGCCCCCAGTCTCCGGCAGCCCCGCTATTCCTGGCCCTGGTAGCAGCCATGGTCACGGCGGGGCGGGGGGTGCTAAGAATCCCCGGAGTGGATCGTGCTACCACCCCTACCGACAACTGGCCCTGGTGACACACAATGTCCGCACATTGAGGACCGAAGAGAGGATTTTAGAGCTGGAAGAAGAGATCAGTGGGTTACGCTGGGACATCATGGGTCTATCTGAAGTCCGTAGAGAGGGCGAGGACTCGATAACCCTGAAGTCTGGTAACCTGCTGTACTACCGGGAAGGCGACCAAAAGTCCCAAGGTGGTGTTGGGTTTCTCGTCCACAAGTCCCTCGTCAACAACATTGAGACCATCGGGAGTGTGTCGAGCAGGGTGGTATTCCTTATACTCAGAATATCCAAAAGATATTCGCTGAAGGTCATACAGGTTTACGCGCCGACCTCGACACACCCAGATGAGGAGGTAGAGGCTATGTATGAAGACATCAGTGCAGCCATGCATGCCTCGAAGACCCATTTCAGTGTTGTTATGGGGGATTTCAACGCAAAGCTGGGCAGGAGAGGCGATTGTGAGCTGAAGGTGGGGCAATTTGGATATGGGCGGTGGAACCCCCGGGGCCAGAGGCTGGCCGAATTTCTGGAGAAAGAGGGACTCTTCGCGATGAACTCCTTTTTCCAGAAGCCGCCTCACCGGAAATGGACCTGGTTGAGTCCGGATGGTTCCACGAGAAACGAGATTGACTTCATCATGACGACAAAGAGGCGCATATTCAATGATGTCTCAGTGATCAGCAGGGTAAAAACCGGTAGCGATCACCGAATGGTAAGAGGCACATTGAATCTGAACGTCAAACTGGAAAGAACGCGTCTGATGAAGTCTACGCTCCGACCTACTCGCGCCCATATCGAAAACCCCGAGAGCTTTCAACTCGAGTTGGCCAATCGCTTCTCATGTCTGGATGATTGCGTTTCAGTGGACGAGATAAATAACGGATTTGTAGAAGCTGTCCATGCGGTCGGATCTAGGTTTTTCAAGCCTGGTCGACGGAATAAACCGCAGAAACTTTCGACCCACACCCTCGACCTCATGGCAGAACGTCGGTCTCTGACACTGCAGTCCTCTGATGATGCTGTTCACTATCGCCTGCTTAATAGACGCATTTGGAAGTCCTTGCGACACGACATTCGTGTCTTTAACACAAACCGTGTTAAAGAGACAATCGAGCGGAACAAAGGTTCCAAAGTGTTCGCAAGAGACAAGTCTATTGGGCAGAGTCGGTTGACAAAGCTGAAGACGGAGGATGGCGGTGTGGCGTCGACGGAGGAAGCGGTGTTGAGGGAGGTTGAAAGATTCTACGGGCAGCTTTATACCTCTGTCGCCAAATCCGTTAATAGCACGGCCAAAGATCCCAGAGCTAAGCTAACCCGGCACTACACTGAGGACATCCCGGACATCAGCCTGTACGAGATTAGGATGGCTCTCAAACAGCTCAAGAACAACAAGGCACCGGGCGACGATGGAATTACTGCTGAGCTTCTGAAGGCAGGTGGAAAGCCGGCTCTTAAAGTCCTTCAGCGGCTATTTAATTCCGTGTTGTTCGAGGGCACAACGCCTGAGGCATGGAGCAGAGGTGAGGTGGTGCTGTTCTTCAAAAAAGGAGACAACACCTTGTTGAAGAACTATAGACCCATCTCGCTTCTGAGCCATGTCTACAAGCTGTTTTCGAGGGTCATCACGAACCGTCTCGCGCGCAGGTTCGATGACTTCCAGCCTCCCGAACAAGCCGGATTCCGAAAAGGCTTTAGTACCATAGACCACATCCATACGCTGCGGCAGATTGTACAGAAGAGCGAGGAGTACAATCTGCCACTCTGCTTAGCGTTCGTGGACTATGAAAAAGCCTTCGATTCGATCGAGACTTGGGCGGTGCTGCAGTCTCTCCAGCGATGCCACATTGACTATCGGTACAACGAAGTGCTGAAGTGCTTATATGCGAACGCCACCATGTCAGTCCGAGTACAGGAGCAGAGCACGAGGGCGATTCCTTTGCAAAGGGGCGTAAGACAGGGAGACGTCATTTCTCCGAAACTGTTTACGGCCGCATTGGAAGACGCCTTCAAGCTCCTGGAATGGCAAGGACTCGGCATCAACATAAATGGCGAGTATATGACTCACCTTCGGTTTGCCGACGACATAGTGGTCATGGCAGAATCGCTGGAAGAGCTCGGCAGCATGCTCGAGGACCTCAATCGAGTCTCTCAACAAGTGGGCCTAAAAATGAACATGGACAAGACGAAGGTCATGTCTAACGCCCGTGTTACGCCCACTCCAGTATCTGTTGGAGGCTCGATTCTCGAAGTTGTCGACGAGTATGTGTACTTAGGACAAGTGGTCCAAGTAGGTAGGTCCAACTTCGAGAAAGAGGTAAATCGTCGAATCCAACTCGGCTGGGCAGCGTTCGGGAAACTGCGTAACGTCTTCTCTTCCGACATACCTCAGTGCCTCAAGACAAAGGTCTACAACCAGTGTGTGTTACCAGTGATGACATATGGATCTGAGACATGGTCACTCACTATGGGCCTCATAAGAAGGCTCAAGGTCACCCAACGGGCTATGGAGAGGGCTATGCTTGGTGTTTCCCTACGAGATCGAATCAGAAATGAGGAGATCCGTAGGAGAACGAAGGTCGCCGACGTAGCCCAGCGTGTTAGCAGGTTGAAGTGGCAGTGGGCGGGGCACATAGCTCGAAGGACTGATGGCCGTTGGGGCCGGAAAGTCCTCGAGTGGAGACCATTCGAGGCCAAGCGCAGCGTGGGACGCCCGCCCGCAAGGTGGACGGATGACCTCATAAAGGTCGCAGGGTCTCGGTGGATGCAGGCCGCCTCCAACCGGCAGCTCTGGAAATCTATGGGGGAGGCCTATGTTCAGCAGTGGACATCATGTGGCTGCTGATGATGATGATGATGATTTAAATTGAACTAACTGAACAAACAAGTTATATAGAACAAAAAATATCAAACGAATAGTAAAAGAGAATGTCCCCTTTACTTGCATTTTATTTAGCTCGTTGAATTGCATGTGTTGATAGTGACCAACTTTTGGGTCACTTGTGGTAATCCAGGCGTGTAAAAAGCTCTTTGAATGAAATTGAAGACTTAATAGGTATAGCAATAAAGACTATTCATGAAGGCAAATCCACACTAGACGATGTTATCCATCCGCATTGATCGCCGCGCCTGTCTGTGACAGCCGGGTTAGACCGGAATCATAGTATTGTGTCTGGACAAATAATACCTACCTACTCCATTGTCATTCACGTTTCGGTGTACGATTCGGTTGCTCGACCAGGAAGAATTAGTTCTACGTAATCAATGAAGGTTAAATAGACCTAATTGATTGTTTCGGATAGAAAATTCAAGCATAATGGTTGTAGAAATAACTTGACAATACCATCTTCTTAGTAAACCAGCATTTCGCATAGATAATTTTGACGCAGTAGTGATGCATGAGTCAAATATTAGGTATTTAAGCTAAGAAATAAATGTACCATCTCATAAGTTATCGAAAAATTAATGTCTATGTGTAACATTATTAAAACAATCAATTCATCATCTGATCTTGGACAAAATATATTTTTGGAATCAAATTTAAGCATAAAATTATTTAGTTCTGCCAATTCATTTACTAAATTCTACAGACGAATAGTTATTTCCGCAAAGCAATCTATCAATTCAACCGGCAAATTGAATTCTGTTGATAGACATAGACACAAAGCTGCAGTATTCGTGTTATTCTATGTTTTGAATAGAGAAGAACATCCATACCGTTTCTGAATGTATACGTAAATACAGATTAAATTCTCAACTGAGTAAGGACAACGTCATAAAAAATAACAACGATTTGCCGCGACTTAGCAAGAAACAGCGATGGTTCACTACGATAAACCATTGTGGCTAGGTAAAGTTAATTCTGTCTAACAGTCGACGACGATTACGTTAAGTACCTACGTAGGCAATCATGAAATGATTACGGCGTCCGGTGTACACTGCATTTACCAATCAAAGGTACAAAAGCCCATTGAGCGAAATATGAAGTTTACACTGGTAGGCACGCGGATTCAACAATGTGTGTATGATAGGTGATTTTTCTCACTTATTCCTGTATTGTATGCTAAATAATGAAATCTTTACACATTTTTTTCATTTAAATTATTTAATTTATTTACTGAAATAACAATAGTGTCAAGTTTGTCATTTCGTACGCTGAAAGCGAACGCGATTTAATGCAAAATGTAAGCACGATTAAATTAAATGAAGGCAAATTCTTTCTGTCACCCTAAAAAACTAAAACCAAAAAACACAAGAAGTTTTATTTTCTTCATTTACGTAAAAAAAAGTTTTTTGGAACGGATCAAAGCAATTTTGTAAGAACTGAATTTATTGCCACTTAAAATAATTATTGTAATTTCCTGAAAATCTTTTTTTGAAGACATGAACTGTGATTGGTTAAACTAAAATTTCATGACATGGCACTTTTCAACAAACTAACAAAGCTGGACAGGATCCATTACAGCAAATTGTTGTCACTGACGTACTTAACTACATAATGCGTGAATTGTTAACCGCAATAACAGTACAAGTAACGTGTGTAGTATTGCGTGTAAAATTAAACACAGCTCAACACTAATCAAAATCAGTTTTGTTCAGCTTGAAACAACATGCAAGAATATTTGAAATCATAAACATTTTGATTTGTTTCAGGTAACAGTCATGGCAGTTGACGCTAAGAATTTAGAAAATAGAAAACCATTCGAAAGAAACTTTATTGGCAATGACTTAAATGGAACTAATGTAATTAAAAATAGCTTTAGAAAAGAGAAAATGAGTCAAGTACAGGAAAAGATTCCAGAAAAGAGCGACGAAGATGATTGGAAAGGGATGGGTTTTTACCAAAAAATGAGACGGATGATGTCCATGATTACCGTAGAACCCATTCTGGCTTGTTATGTTATGCCATCAGTGCTATCTGCTCTAGCGACGCAAAACTTATATTTGGAAAAAGCTTGCAGAGTCAATTTAGCGTTTGAACACCACATATGTGATGCTTTGACTCGAAGAGAGACTACAAATTATACTTATGAAGAAGAAGCAGTTCAAAAACTGGTTGCTTCCGTAGCTGGTTGGAAAACAGTACTACAATCATTTTTACCGTGTGGAATATTAATATTTTTGGGGGCATATAGTGACAGAGTTGGGCAGAGAAAGTTTTGCATGCTTTTGCCTATTATTGGAGAACTTTTAACCAGTATTGGTTTGATTGTGAATACTTATTTCTTCCATGAATTGCCTGTTGAAGTTGCAGCTGTAACAGAAGCTATATTTCCAGCACTAACCGGTGGTTGGTTTACGATGTTCATGGGAGTGTTTAGTTATATAGCAGATGTAACAACAGATGAACAGAGAACTTTGAGAATTGGCATTGTGAATCTTTTCTATTCGGTAGGAGTGCCTGTGGGAGCAGCGCTTAGTGGGATACTAGTGCGAAAGATTGGTTTATACGGTGTTTTCTCCCTAAGTGCATCATTGTATATATTGAGCTTCTTCTATGGCTATTACCGAATCAAAGAAGTTAAGAAGCCTGAATTGAATACGGTAAGTTACCTAATTTAACATTCTAAATCTTTAATACTGATGCACATTCATTACCTAATTACACATTCCTACCGCATAACTTCAATACTGATGTACATTGGAATGAGCTTGTTCATCTTAATCTAATGTGCCTATAATATCTCCATTCTAAGGATCAATCTATAAGTATTGTCCATAAATAAGTGACATCTTAACGGTGACACCTTGCACAAGATCAGAAATTAAACGGTCTATTGAACTAAATAAGAGGTTGCTTGTCTCTAAAGCGATTACTGGATCAATAAGACAACAGTCACGGTCCAATTCGTGTCTAAGAGCTTATTAAATAGTACATTGATGTACCACGTTGGCCTATTTTAGAGACTGATACTGTACTCTACTCTGTAGAACTGAGTCTTTTGTTAAACTGAGGAATTCACACATCCAGTAAATATTCACCTTTGTGAGTATCTATCGAAACAAAGGTCGATTCAGAGCCACGTGTAATTTAACTTTGCAAGTACATGTTAGTTGTTTGCCTATGTTCACAAGGGATAATAGTTATGAGTAAATATCATACATTGAGTAATATTTTTAAAGAAAATGTACGTCATCGAAGGACATTTTCAAATGAATACTAATTCATAAAATATAACAATCAAAACTGAGGGCGCTGTCAAACTCATGCATAAAGTGTATAAGAACTGAAAATGTCAGCTGTATTAATAGAAGCTGTTCAAAATTTTTCTATCCCGAAGTTTACCAACATTCCTCAGTAAATTATTTTGTATTATTATGTAAATTATCCTTTTTAGTTTTTTCATGGCATGCCATGAAACATAACGTTTTTTTACAATTATCAATTGTTATGAGTACTCTGTTCATCAACAAGCTCAGTAACGTCACATTTAAGCTAAACAGCTGTCAAAATAAAATCTCAGAGTTTATCAACTGCAAATAAATACACTACCTTGCAGCCTCCATTCACACACTGGCATTTTAGTCTCGTGTCATTGAATTGAAACTTGGTGTTACGTCACAGGTCACAAGTGATTGTAGGCGCCTGCGAAGATTACTATCACACGTACCTATGCTACGACCAAAAGGATCTATACATTTAGGCGCTTAACACAATGCAGTAAGGTTCATAGATAGCTGCAAAGTTGGTATTTAATATGCCTGTACGTGGTAATTGTATGGTGTTTCATCGCTGTTTGAGTACAATGCATTATTTCTACATAAACACTGTTATTGAGTCATGTTATGGTAGTTTACCATAAATTAGCACTGTGCCAGCACTACGATACCCACATAATTATGTATAATATTCATTATTGAAAAAGGTCTAAAAAAATGTAGAAGAAGTTGTCTTTTTATGTTTGAAAAAGTGACCAAATGTGCTCGTTTATCTCTCACTCATGGCATCTGCAGGATAGTGGTCGTTGCGAGCTCTGCCGTCACGTCCACTGAGTGGATACCATTTTGTTAGATACCTTTTATGAGTCAGGTTTTTATTGTATTTTCCGTTGTTTGTTCCGAATATCATTTTCATAGTACCTTTGACCAATTTGAAGATTAACTACTTATGAATCTCCATACACATGAAAAAGTTTTAAGTAAGATTTTCATCTATGCGACATAGGTAGCATAATTACTCCTATTTCAATTTTTTTTTCGATAGCTTTGCCAAAATAACTAATCAAAAAAACATAATTTAATTTTTAATATTGTTTTCAGGATTTTTTAAGAGTGAATTGTGCTTCAGTTGACACAAACGGCTATTCTAGACTCTAGTCTTTTCATTTGTTAAGATTGAGTTTAAGCTATTCACAGCCAAACTTTAAAGACAGTAGTAAATCTGTTGTTTTATGCGTTTCACGCACCGTGTCTTGCCATGGCAGTATCTACACTATGTAAATATTACACGCATTTCAGAAGTCTTTAAGTGAAAAAACTACCATAACAAACAAAACAAACAGCAATGAAAAAATAATAACAGGAAATAAGGATGTTCCAAACAAAAACACAAGCGATAATCACCTACTTCTTTGTCAGGCAAAAAAATGTCGTCATTATTTTAGGCGTTATGTAATAGGCCTTATTCAAGTTCAATGATAAAAACTCGCCGATGGCAGTTATTTGAGCATGACTAAAAGAAAAGGCCATCAACTTGACCCAAATCGGTGTCATTACCGGTAGAGAGGAAGGGCCTTCAGATTCGTTCGCATCGAATAGCGATATAAATATGAAACAATTACCTCTTTATGTGTTGCTTGACACTCCAATACCACATTACCGTGCTAATACTGCATCCTCTTGCACAGGAAAAAAAAAAACCTTTTTCCTGAGATATTTGGTCGGTATATGGGTCGGGAATTTGACGACCGATCCGTAATCGAAAAGTAACCGATACTTTTATTTCAATGTATCGATTCTCAAATCGATCGATTTTTCGATTACCAAAACGTTAGCGGTTCGTGCTAGGCCCACTGGTGTAATGGTTAAGAACAAGGTTAGGATTAGAGGCAAAACCTATGAATTATAAATTTATTGTAAATATCGTTCAGACGATACGTAGGAGACTGCTTACCGGCATTAGTGTGAGTTCTTTAGGTGGAAAACAAGTCTATATTGCGAGAAGACCGCATACGCGGTCGGAGTTGGACTTTATACATAATTGCATTCATTAAATTACTGCAGCAATAATTATTATGCAACGGATCTTACAATATTACTAAGTGCTTGCGGTTTGTTTTCTTAGTATCTTTTTGCCTTATATGTTTATTCCATTTCCAGAAGCCGGCACAGAACTGTTGTGAAGGGATTCGGACGTTCTTCGACATCAGATATGTGAAGGAAACACTGATGGTGGCGTTCAAGCAAGGACCCAACAACAGGAGGCTGAGGGTCATCATGCTTGTGGTGGTTCTCTGTGTGGTTATTGGTCCTATCTATGGTAGGTTTTTGCTTCTCTTGAATTAAAATATAAAGAAAACAAACAAACATCAGCTTTTAAACGTCCCATCAGTAGGCACGGATTTTTAGAGTCGTGTAAGGCGAACCTTGCTTTCAGATGTTATTAATCCGCAATAAGGCCTGCGACTAGGCTTTGTAACTGACATCTAGCGACGTCAGCCGGAATCAACTGCTAAACGTTAAAGTAGGTCCACCAATCGGGGTGGTCACTCGTCCCATTTCTGGCCCAGCGTACGTTGCTTACAGCCCCCATTAGACACCTCAAAAACATAAAATAAGTATGCCAGTTAAGGGCAACAGATGTACTTATATTTTTTAGAAACCCTAAATACAAAATAGTGAATGGGTAACGTATTTGCAAAAGGAGGTGAATTAGATATTAATCTGAGGTGTGTAAAAGATGGTCTTGAAATTGAATAATTTAATTCAGGTCAATTGGTTTTATCTACTACACTTGACTTCACTTTGGTAACTCTTAACGTTACGTACTTACCTACTTTAAGACGCAAATGATGTCACTGATCGAGAACAAGAAACAACATGAAAACAAGCAGTTGTCCAGGGAAGATACAAATAAATTATTGCCATTGATTTTGTCAGGAGGTGCAGCAGTTACCTATGCAAATATTAGTTACGGCACGACACCACTTTCTCTGTGACTAGTTTCACTTTCAAATAGGTATAATGCTTGTCGAACTAACGAACTAAAACTTTTAATAAAGGCTTTGGAATTGCTGAATATATTCAACTTTGTTTTTTCTAAAATTGACGAGCACAATAAACATTGGAAATAAACTACTATACGGATTCTACTAGCAGATGAATAGTTTATTTCATTTGCTAAGCCAACATTTCGACTACTATATAGCAGCCGTGATTACGGGGTATCAGCAGGTCCTAGATTCCGACCATCCTAATGATTGAAATTTCGATGTTTTCAATAGCTTTTCCATCTAAAGCATCCTGGGCACGTACTGATTTGTCCTAGTGAGGAGTTGGGGTCTATCAAATCGTATGTAATGGTTAGGATTATCAAGGGCTTGTTCACAAACTGCTGATTTTATATATCTGCTATTTTTGTATGAGTTTTACCTAATATGTGTCCCAATCCTACGTTAGGAACTGTATTTTTTCCGATTTGTTCTACTTCGCCGGCCCTCCATCACGAGTTACAGGAAAATAAATTTAAAACACGAGCGGGGAATGTTTGCAAGGCAAAAGTAACGTAGGTAAAAAGGTATCTTCTTACAAACACGAGTTATAACAGCTAGGCATCATGCACTTTGAATTAAATATCTGGCATTATCACGTTGACCTGGTAACCGGGAAAGTTTTATTGAGTCTAGGATATTTTCCAATACTTTGTCTTGTTAGGTCTATAATGGCATGGGTGAACACCCCGATGAAAAAAATTCAGATCAATGTGTCGTGCATAGCTACGTGATTCCGGAGACAAGTTAAGCAAATGGTTTCAGTTGATAGATGTCATCGTTGAGCCTGGTCCGAGGGTGGCTTGTGATCTGACAGAAAAAATTATAACTAAAATTACACTCTGTTCAACAATTAAGAATTGGCTGGAGCCATACCTACGCCAAAACGCGAGCTTAATCGCGTTTTGGAGTATGGCTCCAGCCAATTCAATTTTGAGGTTATCCTGTGCCCAGCAGTGGGAATCATAAAAGCTGTTGTTATTTGTTACATTTCAAAATTAATTAAAAGTAATAAGATAAGATCAGCTGAAAGTATAGCTTGTCTGGTAAATCATGCTTTTGTCTTATTTTCAGGTGAAATGTCTGTGATGTACTTATTCACAAGGTATCGATTTAACTGGAATGAAGTCGATTTCAGCATGTTTTCTACTTACGCAATGTGTACTTCATTAGTTGGTAATATTTTTACGACACTTACTACCTAGTAGCATTTAGGTTTAATAGTTAGCTTTGCATTATCTTCTTGACTTTGATTAAATTTAATACATACTGTGTTTGACGTAGATAATGAATAATTTTCTACATACCAATATTGATGTTATTAAACAAAACTTAAGTTCTACTTAATTTCTTTTTCAGGAACTTTGTTTTCGGTGGGAGTGTTCAGTCATATATTGAACTATGACGATGCCATTATTGGAGTTATATCTTGTACCAGCAAGATCCTCTCTGGATTCATGTACGCTTTCGCTACGGAAACCTGGCAGATATACATAGGTAAGACCAAGAAGCGTTTGAATAACATTCTTTTTAATATAAATGTTGACTAATCCTAATGTGGGCCAAACATTTATAGCTGTTGACTTTAATATTCTCCAGGTATTTAATTCAAAGTAACTTTGAGAACCAAAAAAAATGGAAAAACAAATTTGTAAGGATCAAAAGTAGCTAATATAAAATGATTCCATCATACCATCAATCATACCATCATTACCACAGTTGATTACTATCTTTGGTTTTGAATATTAGTTATTTTGTTAGGGATAGGGAAAAAAAAATTTAAATACATACCTTGATGTTTGAACCATAAAACAATCTGAAAAATATCGGGAAAACTACGCAGGAAAAGATCATCTGTATTTACTTGTGATTAGTTAATAAATTGTATGTCATTCTTTTGAAAGACCTAAAAAAATAGTCTTTTTTTGCATGTTCCAGCACCTTTGATTGAGATATTCAACGGAACATCTTTCATTGCAATGAGGTCTATGGTGTCCAAGCTCGTGGATAAACATGAACTTGGTAAGTTTTTGTAGCTGCCTATTGTTTTTGTTTTGTAGGTTTTCCCCATGTTGGTGAAAACATGATCTACCAAACATTTTGGTTTGATAAGATTTTAAGCTTAATTAAATTCCTTTCCTTTGTTTTCAGGAAAAGTTAATTCGTTTTTTGGTGTGGCTGAAGCGATGATGCCATTGGTGTACGCGCCTATGTATACATCTGTATACAGCGCGACAATAAAGTCCTTCCCTGGAGCTTTCTTCCTTCTCGGAGGAGGGCTCACGGTGCCAGCAGTGGTCATATTTTTGTAAGTACTTACCAAATACAAATTGATTTTATATGTTAGTCAAAGCCACTCATCATTTTTACTAAAAGATTGAGAAAGTTAAAAACCAGTTTATCTTTACTAAAATCATCAGTATTATGAAACTTGTCACTTATAGTATGTCCTGCTATGATAATATCTTCTCTGCAAGACAAATTGAGACTGTATTCTTTAAAATCGCTATCTCTACTAGTACATATTGTTATTCTCTGATTTGCTACTTTATTATTAGAAGATCAACCACCTGTTAGAGATAAATAAAATCTTAGAGATTTCAACAATCAAAATTATGTTTCAGATGGCTGTATTTAGCTAATAAAAAACACAGTGACACGCAAAATTCTGAATCCAACAACAAGGATACTGCCATTGAGAATAAAACAGAAAAAACTGGAGTAGAGAATAAAGCATTTGAAGGAGATGAAAAGAAACAAAAAGAAGATGAAAATACTAACCGCGTTAAAGAAAACGTAGATGACATAAACAATCTCACCCAATCTCAAATAGAAATGGGATTCACCGAAAGCATGCTTTGTACAAGTAAATTGTAATAGGGCTTACCGATATATGAAAGCAAATATTGGTTTTGAAAATAGGCAATTAATGTGACACTAGGTGTATATTGCTTTCACTGGACGATTAGTGTATAATCATATACGTAACATTGCACAATTACATAGAAAATCCATTTGTTTCAATCGTGACAGGATATTCAATGATAATAATATATGCATAAACAGATTTTGAACATTATCATACAATTAGATTGTTTTATATTAACTAGTTGAAGTAATTTGTGCTTGCCATTCTTGACAACAAAATCATGATTACAGCCTAAATTCTATTCGAAAGCGATTTTTTTGTAAATATTGTTTTTTTCATAATTATTTCTTCAGAGTATTTATTTTTTTGACGCTTATTTGAATGATTTGAAAATATATTTCTGATGAACCTGCATAGAGCTGTGATATTTCTAATTTTAATGTGCTGAAGCAAGACTTTAGTTTTGTATCGATGTTCCTTTAGACAAAGAAAAATATGTATAATCAAATTATATGTTATATTTTTGAAGGAAGATATTGTAAAGCGAATTTTATGTAATATTTCTTTACGTTAAATAGTACTTAAGTAATTGATTATAGTATGTGCTATATTGTAGATGATAAGCTAGTAATTATCCAAGTACTTAGATGTTTGATAAATAATATTTTAACAATAAACAAGTGTGAGATGAATATTTTGGGCTCGATTTGTATAATTTCCACAACACGTAATATTTTAGATTCTAGGTCTTCAGTATAATTCATACTGAATAAATAATATAATTTATGCTAATGTTTACTTGTGAAGCAATGAGCAATTGCCTGTTAGCTACGTTTTGGGAAAATCTGGTTATGAATGATACAATCAAATAAAAATTATGGAAACATTTATGAAATGTAATATCTTACAGTTCAAACACCAAAAAAATCCAAAATATCTGTAAATATTTTTTTTAACGATCAGATTACAGTATGAGATTATAATTACAATATAACATGATTATTATACGATACAAAAATCATAGTTGGCGTAGCGAGGTTAATACAATTCACGAATACCTAGTTGGTTAATCAGTTTCAGACGCTACATAGAACTTCGTAACTCTGGTGGGGTATTTCTTTTCCTCCGAAGCACATGTACATCACTTTGTGGCTGGGGTGGATCTGAAATAGAGATTAAAAATGCGTTAGAATTAATTTACCACTGAACAACAAACAACAAAAGCCTACGAAAATACGGACCAAAGTAGGAATAGATTCGCATAAATTATGAATTTGTTAAGACGATTCCAATGTGACAAAGGCAAACTGAATTTTAATAATAATAACAAGCTTTATCAGGAGATCTCCAGATCCTAGTTCACCCGCCGTGGTAACTAGCTGGAACTTCGCACCATAATCTATCTATACGTTTACAGGAAGGTAGAGTAGTTGACATACTCACTCAAAACCAGCATAACATCTAGTTTCATCACTTGCCGCTAGAGGCGCTTTATGTAGTACCATCCCAAAATCACAATTTAGAAGACATAAATTCGATTTTCGTATTATGAAATCGATTTGAAGAAATGTTGAATTTAATCCTCTATTGTATCTACCTACCCAATGATATTTAAAAGAGGTATAAGATACGTTATGTCAGTACTGAGCGCGAAGTCAAAAACTGTCTCCTGGCGTGCGTACCTATAATTTGACCGTGTGTACAAGATAGCATGATTATTTACTAGAGCTTAAACGCAGTGTCACGGTAATAGTATCCTTTACTGTGGCAGTGTTGTCTCAAACTGTCTATGCTTTGCTCTGGTGGGCAAAAGTCCTTATTTCGGCTGCCACTTTCTTAACACAAGTACCCTATCTACGTCTTTTTAAATATCATTGTATTTACCTATCTACGAGCATCTCTGTGATATCGAAAATTGATCTAACCTTTCCTGGCGTTAAGGAACCTTGATGTCTGGCTCTGCCGATGTACAGGGTTTCGCCGGAAGAGATGCGGCCAGCTGGGATGGCGTTGGGAGGAGTGGAGCCGTTCTGGCTTTGGACCCATCTGACCCTTTCAGGTTGAGCTACGCAGACCTGGAAACACGGTTGGTTTAATTTTAGTAACATTGTTTGAACACTAGAGTAGGGGCACGTCTGGGGTAACACACGGGGAAATAACTTTTTTGCTGTTGCTAATAAGATAAGGTGATACATTTCTAACATTAATTTAAGTTTTGATTAAGGGGCCGCTTACTGTCCACTAGCGCCACCAATCGGTTTTTATTAATTGTGGTTTATTTAAGATATTTCAATAAAAATCAATATTAGGAGATTTTGGCTACAAGTGGCCTATTTAACCATAATCTCCTATATGTTCATTTACACAGATTCTGTTGACATCTTAAAGTACAAATAATATCTAAGTTTAGGATTTTGATTGAACAGTTTTGGTATAAATATCTTAAATAAACCACAATTAATGAAAACTATTGGTGGCGCTTGTGGGCAGTAAGCGGCCCCTTAAGATTCGTTCTCCAGCAGGGATTTGACAAGATCAGTCGGTTAGTCATATTGTTCACGTGGAGCAACAAGATAAAGAAAATCTTACCTCAAACTGGTGCACCCGGACTTCATCGCCACCCCACGGCACATAGGCCGATCTGTGCTTTATTGCCAGCTTGCCAGGAATGATATCGCCTTCGTGGTGTGCTCTGATCACCCAGAGGGGGCTTCCGTCGTGACCCTCGTAACCACCGACCACTGCGCTGTGGGCGTGTGCCTCTGCGGACTGATCTGTGCATGGGATCCAATCGACCGCTGGGATTTGTTCTGAAAAATAAAAGTCAGTTCTGAAATTTCGCCAATCTTCAAAAAGTCCGGGTAGAAATTTTACTGTAGCAATGTTTAGTACATACATCGACCTCGACATTGAAATAGGCTTTTTTTTAATATTTTCATACTAAAAGTTATAACTTTAAACAACAGTGATGTTACTGTACAGCTCATACATTAGAATAACACTTAGGCTTCAATTTATAAAGTTGTTCAAAAAACTAAAGACCACGTGGAGGAAGACGAGGGCAGCCGCCGGAATATCAATAATCAGAAGTATCAAAGCACACTTATAGGTAAGCAGTATCTATAATAGCAACGAGATATTTTTCAACCTTGGAATGTTTCAGGAACCAACTGGAGTGCACTAATAATAACCTATGGGAATTTATTTCACTAAACACTGCGCTTTGAGAGAAAATATTTGCCTACGTATAAACTTAGTATTGACCTAATTTTGATTCATTAGGACTTTACAAAGAACTGTACTAGTACGTAAATACTCGGAAAGTACTAGTTTCTTCGTTCTTTCAAATAATAATTTAAGACATGTCATATAACATCACCGTGTAAAAAACGGTTTTTCATTGTCAAAGATAGCTGAAGTAATTAAATTTGCCGCCTGCTTTAAAATGTCGTCTACCTTTAAGTTACAGAGCTGTGAACCGTTAGCTATGTGGAGACTTCCTGAGTACGGTTAGCTTTGTACACAGAGCCGAACGTAACAGCAGTTGAAAAATGACCTTTGGTGCATTCGCATACGGTGATAGTGTCAAAGTGGCCCTTCATAAAAAATCGTCTACAAAAATATAAGTAGGTAGGTATCAATACTATTTTTTTAGTTTTTAAGCTATGTGGTTTTCCGATTTATTAGCTATATTTAACTGTAAAGTTTCCCACAAATCCACCCAGTAGTTTCTAACGTGAAAGAGTAACAAGCATCTAAATACCAACTTTTGTAATTGTAATACAAGTAGAATTACTTACGTGTTGCTGGGAATTCAGGATAAACCGGTGTAGGAGAGACTCCAGCATAAGACATGGCTGCTGGGTGTGGTGGCGCAGATGCATACTGGAACCCTGGCTGGGCTGGTGCCATCCCTGGCTGGCCTGCTGGGGCTAGCCCAGCATGACCTTGGGCTAGCCCGGGCTGAGCTCCGTAAGCTTGTGGGTATATTTGAGGGTAGATCTGGTTCTGCTGCGGTGGTGGGTACTGTGGTGGATATTGATTGGGATACTGCGGGTTTCCGTATGGATCTGAAAATTGAATAACAGATAACATTAGATTCACTTGGAATTATAGAAAGAGGAAGACCTTTTTATAATTTATTTTTCAGGGCACAACAATAAAAATTGGACGATATCATGTGGATTCGAAGCTGACAAGGTTTTTCATATAGTCTTCTTCTTCTTCTTTTTTTTTTTAATGGCGATGTCTTTTCATATAGTCAATCATGTGGCTAAGCAGAATAAAATAAATAAACTCAAGACTGAACTTGTAATTTTGTTCCACTATTAATGCACTTTCCAACTGTCACTAATTAAACACTTCAATAGGGAAATGTAGTATGAGTAACAAACTGAGTCATTTGAATATTCCAGATAAACATTTTAAATATTCGAAATATCGCACACAAAGATTAGTCATTGTTTAGATGCGTAATTGGTAGGTAATTATAATTAAACAATGGCTTGCAACTTTGTCATAATACTTCTACCTAGCTACCTAGTTTAAGTATTGAACTTTCATCGTTTTAAAAATACTTAACAGTTTTGAAAGTAAAAATTCAAATAATATTTTGAATTTTAATGTCGACTTGCTTTCTTATCAACTTAAAGTGTTTGTTGACAATGCAATAAAGATTATTTATCTCTATCTTACACCGAAAGTAAAAGCGTATTTAAAAACGTACAGTTTCACTCATAAATTTGCATTCCTGTCACGATTATTCACTAGTCACAGACAAAACGTCACGACAAAAACAAAAGCAAAAACTATTCGAACATACGAACATTTTTAAAAACTGTGCTATTGCTGTACAAACTTTCCAAATGTAAAAAAAAGTATTATTACATCTCAAGTAGCCAATACTATTAGGTATAGACAGTAATTATAAAAAGAAAGTTAAAAATACTTACATCCAGACATCTTTGGGAGTGAAGTGAAGCTGATAACACGTTAAATGAGGTTAGAGTGCGGTACTCGACTGTTCGCCGCGTCTCGCTGCGTCCGCTTGTTTTGTTTGGCCTTACTACACTCTGTGGTTAACATTTTGACGTCACAATGTCGCAGGCAAAGATAATAACTAGCCATTTTAAGAAAAACCTAAAAGTCTGATGAGACAAACCAAGAAGAACTTGTAAAATAATGAGACGTGGTTCTGGATGGGAAGTAAGCCCAAAACACCTTTTGTAGGTAAAATGGGAGAATATTTTAGACTAATCATTCAATAGGCCAGTAAAACTATCAAAAAAGATAGATAGTAAACTTAATTAGGAAGCTATTTCGAAATCATAACGTGGTTATAAATAATTAAATAAAACATTAATTGCCATTTGTCTACTGTTTAAAAAATTAATACGCACCTATTCTTTTGTAAATAGTTACAAAAGAATAGTTGCGTATTTATTTTTCTTTAATGTAATATCTTATAGTAAGATATCTCGATTTGGTGTCCTTTTTATTTACAAAAACATCATATTATTCTTATTTTACAGTACAAAAAGTACCAATTCTCAATCGCCAACTCTAATCGAATTAAAAAGGAGAAGTTTTGCTGTGATTTTGCAAAAGGTTTTTACTAATGTAAATCATGAAAAAGAAACAAATAAAATTTTATTTTATTTGATTTTCTAAGGCAGACAACCTATCAAAAGACAAGATTCCTTGTTATGCCTGCAACATTGTGCAACACGTGACGTGGCCTAACAGTTCGAGCCGGCGCGCGAGCAACCGGCGTCTAACCTATCTGACGACTCATTCAGAACATTTTATACTGTTTGTTTTCCTTATCAATACTTACTGCAGCAGAATATGCGATAAGTGTCATCAACTGAGTTTGAAATATCTGACATAGCGGTAGTATCGTTAGTATTCTCTAAGTAATTGTTGATTCACATAAAATGTGTTAACACATTATACAGTGATAAATTAGATCTAAAACTTACCGTAGCAATATATTAACGTCAGGCTCAATTTTCAGGTTTGTTTTTCCATCGCCAAATAGGATTAATTACCTCTCAATCCCTCAAAATTGACGTTGCACAATCATAATATAAATTACAAGAATATCATTAACATAAATTATGTACGTATACATTATGTACGTATAAATGTGGCGTCACACAACACCTTCAACTATGACGTCACAACGATTGCGTGCTCCAACAGCATAGAACCACATCACCGTTCGCTTAATACAGACCTTCGGAAACATGAATGACGTAAAACGCTCTTATATTGCGAAGTTACCGTCTCAAGGAATGACGTAACAAGTCCACGAGTTAAGGTTTTGAAAGTACTTAAACTATTACAGTCAGCATCAAAAAGGAATGTGCGTACAGATTAGTCAACTTTATCTGAAGTATTTAAGAAAAGCATTACATTACATTACGGTGACGCTTCAAACGACATGTGACTACGTCATTGTAGTATTAAAATTATTGCTTTTGTCAAACCGCCAACACATTTTTTACCACTTTGTGAGCAAACTTAACAGCTGTGATAGCGACTGTACGACAGCAAGATGCAGTCTCCTCTCAAAAGTATGACGTAACAACTATTGCGTTGTTTAACACAGACGCCAAAATCACTTTTAGATACAGACAGACCATTGAAATTCATGAAGAGTGATGTAAAGCATTCTCATAATGCACAGTATACTAATAATTAGTGACTATAAGATTCTTGACATTTCGAAGCTCAGACGCTCTGACGTCGAACTCAACTATAGAAAACTTTAATCGAATGGAAAGAGACGAAAACACCCGGCTTGATAAAATAAAGTGTAATTAACATCCAATTAAAAAAAAACTATAGCAAAATCACTCATACAATAAAAAAAAATTATATTGTAAAGAAAGATAAATGCACTGAGATTACGATTACAACAATCCATTATTATTTGAAAAAACATAGTGGTGAACACTACAACAAGGTCGGCATACATGAAGCTACTAACACAATAATGATATAATAACAAAACGCAGTGGCGCGTCGTATGAATTAAAAATCTTATAAACAAACATACTTACTCAATACCTTAGTAGTTTAATAATTATAGTGGATAAGATCTAAAAAAACTGCTTCTAGAACGTGGCGCGAGTCCGACAAGAAAAAGAAAGGTAGATAGAAGAGAGGTACGCTACTTAATTAATTCGATTATTAATTGGTTGGTCTCAACACTATCGGTAGTTCGGCAACGTTACGCTACATAGAACTTCATAACTCTGGTGGGGTATTTCCTTCCCATCGAAGCACATGTACATCACCTTGTGGCTAGGATGGATCTGAAAAAGTGTTAAAATGTAGATACGATAAAATATACAATGGGTGATTCTGGTAGCCCTATGCGTGCTTTTTCTCTGGACTTCCGTTTGACACATTCTTTTTTAGAACTTTGTATTAAAGTTACGTAGTGGCAATTTAATTGCAACATTATAGCAATTAACAATTCTACTTATCTCTACTCGCACTGTGAAAGTAGAGCAGTTTACATGGTATTGCTTTCAGTTCCATTGAAGCCTATTATAACCAACTCTGAAATAACAAATAATTTAGAAGCAAAAAGGCCCAAAATTTAAAAAAATATGATTGATCCACTATCAAAAATCCTGTGATTGCTATGACTTTACTGAAAATGCATCTTACCTTTCCTGGCGTTAGGGAACCTTGCTGTTTAGCTCTACCGATGAACAGGGTTTCACCGTAAGAAGTGCGGCCTGCTGGGATAGCTTGAGGAGGAGTGCAGCCATTATGACTTTGAACCCATTGGACCCTTTCAGGTACTTGGACTACGCAGACCTAGCAACATGGACAGTTTGATTTTGTGAACCATATTTATATACGAACGCAGCTGGTCTAACCGCGGCATTGCTCGGGGCGATGAATTTTCAGTTTAATGGACGATCTGTCGGATCTACTTAACTAGTAATTTGCGAGAGTAAGTATTCGAGCAAAAAAATTCCAAAAGTATAATAAGTTACCGATCTTACCTCATAGTTGAGTACCCTGATTTCCTTTCCATCCCACGGCACATAAGCACATTTGTGCTTTATTGCCAGCTTGCCAGGAATGATATCACCTTCGTGGTGTGCTCTGATCACCCAGAGGGGGCTTCCGTCATGACCCTCGTAACCGGCGACCACTGCTCTGCTGCGTGCCTGTGCCTCTGCAGACTGATCCGTGCAAGGGATCCATTCGACATGTTGTATTTGTTCTATAATTTGTTCTAAAAAAAATAAGAATTCCTGTTCTGTCTTAAAAATCTTTGGAAAAGTCTGAACTGATTTTAAACAAATCTGTGTTTTACTTTTATGGTGTTGTTTGTCTCCTTCTTTGAAATCTTCTGTGGCAATGCCTAAGTAAAGGTGTTTTTCTGATCAACTTTGAGGGTAGGAAACGCCTATTTGGCATTAAGTCTGTATCTAAAGAACTAAATGCAGACTTATTATACTCTAAAAAAAAACTATTCTGTGACCTTCTGGACAAAATTATGAAGTTTTCATGAAATCAATTAGTGTGGGTCGCCCTCCGGCTAGATGGGACGATGATTTGCGAAAGGCTGCTATAGTAAGAGGTGCATGCGTTTAGCTTAGTATAGCGCGCAATGGGGCATATTAGGGGAGGGCTACATGCAGGTGTGGATCAGTGTAGCCTGATGATGATAATTAAGTGAATCAATACTTACGAGTTGTAGGGAGTTCCTTTCTGACCGGAGTAGAAGAGACTCCACAGTAAGTCATTGGTGCTAGGTGTTCCGCTGCTGATGCGTTCTGGGACCCGCACTGGGTGGGTGCCTGTCCAGGTTGAGCTCCGTATACTTGAGAGCATATATTGATCTGGTACTGTTGCCGACATTTTGAAAGACATTGCAGGTTACAGCACGGACCTGAAATTCAATAGAAAATACGTTCAATATGGATTTTGTTCTGAAGAACTGTTTGATATGCCCACGACTTCTTGCTACCATCGCAACGCCCGCCATCGTCAGGGTTTCCACATACTCTAGAGCTGCTATGGTGATGTTTCCTTCTCAGGACACTTAAATTGTGGAACGAACTATCTGCAGAGGTTTTGTCGATGAGCTATATGTAGCATGGAGTTTTTCAACCGGGATTTAAAAGGTTCTTCAAGGAACGGCAACGCGCGAGTAATGCCCCTGGTGATGCACGTGTCCATAGGCTGCGGTAACTGCTCACCATCAGGCGGTTCGCATGCTTGTCTGCCCACGTTGTTGTGTAAATGAAAAGGTTTTATCTATAAGTCAGGTGCCCGTGAGCGAGGTGCCCTTGGATCACTTGCTATAGTGGATCCGCCAACGATTGCCGTTGCATAGCAACACACACCAGGCTGGGGATGGGATGGGGTCGGTAGGGTCCAGATCAATGTTTTCCGGGAATCTCTGTGCTGTGAGGTGAGCCTCTCAGGCTCTCTAGCCCTATCTGATGATATACTATGAAAAACATTTTATTGTGCTAAAAACCCGGTAGTCTGTTGAATCTTCTTGGAGACTGGAAATTTCTTAAAAAGTATGACGATGAGGCTGGTACTCCTCTTTATCTCTGTTTCATTTAGAGCACATGGAGTAAAATAGTAGAAAAGGTGTATACAATGCGGGTTATTAGTTTATTTCCTTTTTTTATTAGCTAGGCGCGCAATGGACCACAATCTCACCTGATCGTAAGTGATGATGTGGTCCAAGGCTTTCTTGGGCTCTTGGTGCTGTGGGGTTTATCTTCTTCTTATCATTGAAGATATTCTTATTTTAAATACAACTGTTCGGAACAACGATCTGGTCCTCATGTTTATTTATTTATTTATTTTCTTAGGATAGCTAACAGCTTACAAAATCAACAATAGCAGCTACAAGTAAAACTAAAAGCTATTGACAAGCTACCACAGTTGACTACATGTTGAATCAGCTAGGCAGATGTGGGGTCGATGCATCCACCTATCGGCCTTGTAATGCCCAAGAATAATCGTATCTATTTTTAGAATAATAATAATGCACTTTCAGAGTGTCAGTTTAAAACAAGTACGTCCACAGTGAAGTGAGAGAAAAAAATGAGTCAGTTGAATTGTTCTTAAACATTTGAAGATAACCTATTCGAAATATTTATTTCTTCATCACTAGCTCTGCCCGCTTTGCACAGTGGAGCACCTACCTATGAAATTAAACATATTCTTCTTACATTTACAAACCTTGACAGGACAAAAAGACACAACAAACATACACTAAAATAATTATCTAATTTATTGCAGCAGCCGTTCTAAAGCTGTAGGTACATTTCGGCGATTCAACTAAATTCAGGAACCGGTAGGCATTTTTTAACAGTGCCATGATAAGCCTTATCCTAGACAGGTGGGACAGATAACGCTTTTAAAACAAAAGTTTTTAGAGTAAAATAAAGATGAAAAGGTTGCTTGCTTTTTCGAGTACCTACTTGCTTATAAGCTTTTACACTAGGTACACCGAAAGTAGAAGCAATAAGATTTATTCAACAGTGGTTGTCATAAACAAGCATTGTCATTGCTTCCCAATGCTAAAATCTGTGTTTAAGTAATACCAGTAGGTACTATACCTACCTATTACGCAGTACGTATTAATTAAGAAGTCAGCTTTGGTAAATAAAGTTAAAAATACTTACACTCAGACATCTTTGTGAAATGAAGATAAGACGTTGAATGAGGTTAGAGTGTGGTACTGTACTGGTCGCTGCACTGCGTTGACTGCGTCTCGTTGCATCCCCTTGTTGTGTTGCCTAAGGGCTCGTACACAATGCAGATGATACGACGTCGCGTCGTGCTACGCTACACGGCATCGTGAGAATGTCGCTTGCTCATAGTACTCGTAGATTCCCACGACATTACGTCGTACCTTGAAACAATGCCGCGTCGTAGCACGATGCGACACAGCATCGTGAAAACTATCGCAATGATACTAGTAGATTCTCACGACACGTATCGTCTAAATCAGGGTTTCTCAAACTTTTGGCACCACGTACCCCTGTTAAAATTTCCAGGTGACAGCGTACCCCTAATTAATTAATTGCTCCCCCCACCCCCCCAAAGAAAGTGATAAAATTGACTATTGAAGAAAATAAGGTTTTTATTTTAAATAAAAGGTAACAAACATAGTGCCAAAAGAAATGTCTTTTTAATATTAATGTGATGGATGTGCTTGTTTCTTGTCGCAAAGGGATTCAATTTTAGGTGTAATTTTGGTCAATTTTATCAAGCCGCCATTACGTAAATTTTGTCGCGTACCCCTTGCCCTCGAATGGCGTACCCCTAGGGGTACGCGTACCCCTCTTTGAGAAACCCTGGTCTAAATGATTAAGGTCCGAAATTGTTTTTAGACAGAATAGCATAGCATATTATCTATACAAAAGGTTGCCACCACATTTATCCCATCAGTTTGAATATAGGCATACCTATCTAGCAATGAGTAAGATACTAAAAGAAATGTTCAAGGTGTCAGGCGGGATTCGAACTCCGTACAAGCATTACAGGTTTTTTTTTTTAACCCATGAAATTAAGAATTATGTAATAAGTCCGCTTTGAAGATCCAAAACATGGTGAAATTGAATTTGCGAAAAATCTACCTTTATCCCTAAATGAATAATGAGGAATCATCAACGTAGTTTGTAGTTGTTCGTAGTAAAGTCTGTCTATTCGAAACTAAACATACAGACCTACTGCATTTTGCTTAATTGCTGTTTTATGTTTGAGGTGGTGTTTTTGAACGACTAATGACGAACAGCTATGCTATTCCGGCGGACGCTAAAACTCCCTTCGCTTGTGTGAGTGAACTTTAAAATTCAATTTTTTTGCAACTGTGGTCGTTTGAGGGAAAATAATTAAGCCAAATGACATTTTTTAATTATTTAGGACATACAAAATAACTATACTAATAGAAAGATACGATAAGAAAATACTAATTCGAAGTAAAGCGTAGATGATTGAGGTGAGAAGCGTGAAGCACCGAGATGTGAAGTGATGTCCGATGTGCACCGCCGGAATAGCACGGCAGGTTCGGACGGAGGTGGTGGTAGAAGGGCGCTTATTACTATTATTAGTGGTACCGCAAGACCTAAGTTTAATATATTTTACTTATTTATCTACCTGCTATGCTATTCCGGTGGTCGCCGAGACTCACTTCGCTTGTGCGAGGTAACTTTAAAATTCCATTCCTTCGCGACAGTCGTCGTTTGAGAGAAAAGAACTAAGCCAAAAAACACTTTTTGATTATTCACATATACAAAATGAGAGAAAATACTAATTCAAAGTCAAGCGTATTGATGATTGAGGTAATCTCATTTCAACATCGATGCTCGCACGTGCGATGTGCACCGCCGGAATAGCACGGCAGATGATAATTTAAAAAAAGTTAGGAGCCAGCCTTACCAATAGGAGTATCGAAACGACAAAATAGTGCAAATACTGCCATCTAGTGGCGCAACATTTAACTACCACTACCAAGAAGCTAGCATGCTGATGTGTAAATGTTTTAATTCTCAACAGAGCAGATAGATGCCTCTTTTTGAAACAATATTATCACTGGTATTTTTACCTAATAAATAATTAGACTGAATAATTTTCATAATTTAATGTTCTTACTATAATTGATATCAGTAATTACGTTAAAAATAATACTCTACTAAATGGCAGCTTTTTGCACCAGTATCTATTTTACTAATATATTTCTATAATCTATAAATATGATTGTAAAAGATGTCCAAAATGATGTCCAAATTCATTGAATAATGTTTCTTAACTAATGGTTGAACTTGAAAATAACTCTTAAATGTTTTATAATTCGGCTTGAGTAGGAATCAGAATGGCGACCGCGTACCGGACGACGACCGGATGACGATCTGGTTAAGGGCTCGGGAAGCCGCTGGATGCGGACAGCGTAGGACCGATCGTTGTGGAGATCTATCATGGAGAGTGCTCCGAGGAACTGTTCGGGCTGATTCCCGCCACCTCTTTCCGCCATCGATCTACGCGACAACTCTACCACCCCCACTACCTTGACAGTTGGCAGAGCACTACTGTTCGTTTCAACAGAAACTTCCTGCCCCGAACCACGAAATTGTGGAATGAGTTGCCGCATGCGGTGTTTCCGGACAAATGCGACCTGCAGTCCTTCAAGAAAAGAGCGTACTCCCATTTAAAAGGCCGGCAACGCATTTTCTAGCCCCTCTGGTGTTGCAAATGTCCATGGGCGGCAGTATTCACTTTCCATCAGGTGATCTGTCTGCTCGTTTGCCCCCTATCCTATAAAAAAAAAAAAACTTTGGGGGAGGCCTATGCCCAGCAGTGGGCGTCGTTCGGCTGATATGATAATGATGATGATGAGGTATCTGAAGCAAAACCTTGGTTCTCTCTTTTACACCCCTATGTACCTAAAGTTGAGATCAGAAAAATAGTTCCAGCTGTCCATTTTCCGAGTGCACCCTCACTCAGGTGACAAAACTAAAGTGGCATCCTCACAATATGAAAGGGTAATCTCACGTTGTGTTAGACAATGTTGCATTTGTTCCTAACATGCGAGGGCATTTCATATTTTTGCACCGGATTTTCATAACTCCCCGGGGAAATAACTGGGCACTAGCTTGCATGCAGTTTCACAGGACTGAATTAGTTTTTTGTTTTTCATAATATCTTTACACATTGTAATGCAGAATATAATGGAATGAATATGGTAAACTGCTGTAGATTGCAATGTTAAACGGGAAAAGGCATCAAAGTGTGCGTTACCAACGAAAATGTTTTTCACTTTCAAGAATTGAATGACGCAGAATATCAATTTGTTTAAATTCTGGTAGATAGGCATTTTATCATCATCATTAACCACACGACGTCCACTGCTGAACTTAGGCCTGTTGTAGGCGGCCTGCATCCACCGAGACCCTGCGTCCTAATGAGGTCATCCGTCCACCTCGTGGGTGGGCGTCCCACGCTGCGCTTGGCCTCGAATGGTCTCCACTCGAGGATTTTCCGGCCCCAACGACCATCAGTCCTTCGAGCTATGTGCCCCTATGTGCAAAAAGATAGGCATTTAAATTCTTTAAATTCTCAATTTAAATTCTGATAGGCATTTAAGAACGGGTTCAATTTGTAGATATCACTCATCCACTCTTTGTTTTACATATTGTGATATTTACATATTTTCAGACCTCCCTGAAGAATGTCACGAAATAATATTATAATTACAAACACTCCTCACTGGGATTGATCTAAGAATGTTTTCCGATATGTCAATAAGTTCAAATATTTTTCTATTCTACAGGAAGATACCAAATAAAGCCAAGTAACCAACCAGTAACATATCTTTTTAATTACTAACAAATTACAACTTAACAAAACGTTAGTATATCTACGATTTATCCGTGACGATTTTTTCTAACATGACGCAGCTATCGCCATGTTCTATTATTTTCTGAAAATCAAACGGAATCTGTTAAAAATATTTAGATCGGAGACTTATGAAATAGTTTTATTGCTAGTAGGGAATATGCACTTGAAACAGATGAGGGTCATATTATTTTTTTGAGTGCTATTTTGAATTCTCATTACGTCTCTATCAATATTTCCTAATTTAATTTCTTTGAGGATGTAAAAATAATTATTGAAAAATGCAAAACAATGTGGGAAATTTAAAGCGGTTGAAGCAGAGTGGGTTGAGCGCGAGAAGAAGAAGAATTCAACAGTTTGTAGGTTACATTTGTGTTGTCATAGACTTGCGTGACGTCAAAGTCTATGAAAGGAGCGCGCCATAATGGCGGCGTTTGAAACGCTTGAAAAAGTTTGAAATGTTTAACAATTTATAAATATACTACATTTAGCATTTTTAGTGATGAATATTATTGATCAGTCATAAAACGATATGAGCTATCATAAAAAAATATAAAAAATAACAGTGCATATTCCCTATTGAGGTAAAAATCAAAACTTACGAGTTTATTACTTCAATTAACTCTTTTGAAACTATAACGACCAGTACAATAAGTCCAATCAATAATGCTACATGGATAACCTGACAGGCCAAACCGAATAGGCAGCTGCAACATACAAAAAATATAAGGCAAGAACCTTAATTATTGCTTCATCTAATAATAATAAAAAAAAACAGATTTAGTTGTTAGTCATAATTAAATGAAGCAATATTAGGGTAATAGAGAGTGAAAAAAATGGGAAAGCGATAACAAATCCAAGCAAATTTAGGACTTTGTGGTCAAGGGGCCACAAATGTTTCAGCGAATTCGATGTCCTAACCATGTTGGGTCAAAGCTCTGTTAACAATGTCGGCAACAATCAGTGTGCCTCTGTCTACCCCGTCTAGGATATAGTCATGAACGTATAGTACGCAATAAAAATAAAAAATAAAATTGATGAAGGCCTGGTCTTAGGCCCAGACTCCACCAGAGCTGAGCGGAGATGTGCGGCGACGGGCTGTGTTTTCAACAACCAATAGAATCACATCTCCACATCTCCATGTGTGAATAACGCAATTCCATTGGTTGTTGAAAACACAGCTCGACGCCGCACATCTCCGCTCAGCTCTGGTGGAGTCTGGGCCTTAGACCAGATCATTTTGATGCTGTGTCAATGGCTAACCACTGGCACAGCATCAAAATGATGTGTGCTGATAGAGTGGTCAAAAAGGTATTGGCGGTTTGACAAAAACAATTGTTATACTGCAGTGACAGAGTCGTTAGAACCAACACTCAAATCCAAAACAGGTGAAACACTGTTCTAAAACTTTAGTGATAAGGTTACTTTTCTCAAAAATTTCAGACATATTTGACTACTCTATACGCACTCATCATTTTTATGCTGACTGTACATATTCTGGTGGTGTTAGTGGGCAGAGGGATCAATTCCAGAACAGATTGATAGTTATTGAAGCAAAAATAATGAGGCTGTGTGAAGCTCAGTAGCGACAATGAGTAAAATGATCACTGAATGTTATGTAAAACTCGCCATGATCAGTGACCAACCCGACCAAAATCTCATAGTCATCTCCAAGACGATTTAAAAGCAGTTGGTCCTAGCCCTCATCAGCCACTCACTGGTAACTAGGCTTACATACACAAAATCTTATCATTTACTAGCTCACCTGGCGAACTTTGTTCCGCCTTAAGGGCAATAAATAAAAAAAGTAAAAAAAAAAAAAGTATTCTATGTCCTTTTCCTGGCTCTAAACTACCTCCATGCCAATTTTCAGCTAAATCGGTTCAGCCGTTCTTGAGTTATAAGTGGAGTAACTAACACGACTTTATATAGATTTGCTGAGGTCACAGGGTGGGGTTTTCCCCTGTGTTAACACAAACATAAAAATCGAAGGCGTGACAAACAAATACAAATATATCCAAAATGGGTTATGAATGTAGTGCTGATAGTTCTAGCCTACTATGACGTCGTGAGATAAGGTTCCTCGTTGTTACCAATTGCAATCAGTAAACTAACCACATTTCAAGCTACTTCTTAAATCCCAATCTTGTTATGACACTGTCTTAATCAGGAATTAGTACAACCTGTTGACAATAAATCACGTTAGATCGATAGCTACAGACGCGTTCACATCAACCTTTACAAAACCATTGCAACATGAGTCTTATTCCAGCTACATAAGGTGCTCCTATACCTACCTCATCAACTCGAGCTATCTAATCCACCTACGGAGGAACCTGATAGGGACTAATTTATCTTTCTTTATCATGGCAAAAAATATCGATTGGAAAAATACAAGCCGGATTTTTCATATCTGCTGAAGCCATATGCCGGACGCCCACACAAGTAATTTAATAGTAATATCATTAGATAGTATAGTCCCTACTGGTCTAACAAACATCGTCTGACTTATAATTAAAAAAAACAGGCTGGTGCGAGCTCAACTTGTGTGCCAATAAATATTTAACTATATTGAGTAACCTTAAGCTTCCTTCTGAGGTCTATTAGTGAAAGACCACGTTAGGTTAGGAGCCTGGGCTGGGCTGATCCGTAGATCACTACTATAATAACATACTCCTAAACCCTTACAGGCAAAAAGAACCAAAAGCTACTAGTATGTTGTCCTGAGACACCTGACTATCGAGCCTGATGATGCCATTTCTTATTAGAGGTACAGATACTAGACGGACCGCAGACCTCAAACTGTAACCGCAAACTGCAAGCGACACTACTGGTTTCTATGGATCTTTTTGAAAGTGATTCCAAGCGTGGCCGCAATGCAGCGCCACGCTTGTGTACAAAAGTGTGTCACTTGCAGTTTGGGGTCAGCGGTCCGTCTTGGAATTTTAATGTACTTTTAGACATCTTCTCTTCCAAACACCACAAGACTAAGGTATCGTTCAGCCTATCTTTTTGCTATACTTAGAGGTATCGGCACGTGCCCAGTACTGCCCAGTGGCATTTCTTTTTAATCTTATGACTTATCGTCCAGTAGCGCTCTGCCCTATTTCCACCAACCGTGGTCCAGATCTACTGGTTAGATTGGCAAGAAAGTATTCATTATGTTTAGGTTATACTTGAAAAACAAACTTGCCTGTAAGAGCATTCAGGTGAAGAATATTTAATAACAAATACACCGTTTTGATCGTAGGTAATTCATGAAAGGCTATCAAATCATTATAAATTGTTAAACATTACTTGCATTACATTTACAATGAACAATGACAATGTCAGTTGTCAGTGTCCCGAGATGTCATGAATAATATATGCTTCATAATTCGTCCAAGGAATCTTTATTCTTTCCTCGTGACCGGAAAACTAGACGGGAAAGGCCCCGTGGTAGCAATTCAACTTGCTGGTCCGACCAGATCCGCACTGCTCTCGACTCTGCACTTCATGACCCCCTACACACCGCCGAAGACATAAACAGAAGATCTTGTATTTAACTATCTATGCGCACAATAACTGAATTGAATATAAGTAAGGTTTAAGGATTTATTGTTTAGAATAAGAATGAGACATGTACATAGGTTAGAACGAGATAAAAAACGACGCAAGGAGAAAGCAGGTTAGCCCCGCATGCAGACACCTTCGCAAGTGTCCTTGTCTCCTTGTCATACTCGTACAAGTACTGATAGCAATGCGTTGTTGACATGAGACGCGGGCCGAGATTCTGGGACCCTGCAGAAAACTTGATCGTGGGTTAGCGTGTCTCACACCGCACACAATTTGCCGCGTGTGGGATGAAATCTGCATACATGAAAATAAGCCTATGAATTGACACTACTGCATGAGCCCTATCCTCAGACTGACGTATCTACTTCCTGACAGTCTCTCCAGCAAGGCTCTACTTCTTTCCAGAGCCCACTGAGTAACCTTGAGCTGGTGCATAAAGCGCACTGACAGTGAAAACATTAGCTTTATGAAGCAGATAAAGTCTTGAATAACGGTTAGGACTTATTACTTGTTTTAAATTAATAACAAATTAAGTTTAGAAAATGTTTATTTACAGTCGTATGTACAAAAATGATCTTTACACCTAAATAAATAATTTATACTATCTAATTAACAATATTACACAACTCTAGTGTCATAGTATTATTAATTACACATTTTTTACAAAATCATACATGAAAACCATATGTATATTTAATATTCCTAAATTTATTTTAAACAGTGAAAAATGAAGGAAAATACAAGTTTAACTAAATAGTGCACATTAAAACACAGCTTGAATTTGGTGCTAATATTAAGCCATACAAATCGTGTTAATACTTTGAAATAACTATAAGTGAGTCTAAAATAGAGAAGATAGTTTGGTACTTCTTTTTTCTTTACAACCCAAAGAATAGAAGTGATTAGTTAGAAGTCCTAAAATATATAAGGTATGTCGAAAGATTGAGGAGTGTCACGACACACATAAGATCTAAGGTTTTTATAAATTGAAAAACCTTTACTTTAAAGTAAGGTTAAGTAGGTATGTTCAGCTTAGCATTTTTAAAATGTTAAACGTAAGTAATTATTTGCAAAACATGTGTTAGTCCTTCATATGCCTTAACATTCGCAAAGATGGTTTCGAGACATTCCGCATACTTGACTTATTAACTGAGATTAAATTAGGAATGAGGTAGAGGAACTGAAGTCATTGACCGTAGCCCAGCAGGTAAGTAAGTTGAAGGGGCAGCAGGCCCAACTTCTGTCATCTATCAATAATGTCAACCATTGTAAGTATCTTGTTAATGAAAGGATGACTTTTATTGAGTTCAGATCCTCAGTCTCTCCTCGTTTAAAAATGAATATGTAATTTAACTATATTATAACAAAAATATGTAAATTTGAACCACTACGGCTTTGGAAACATCTGACAATACATGTAGCGTTAACTCACAATTGAATACACGTAAGTATATCAAAAATGTGTGTCTTATTGTCGAATTGTTTTGTTTCTTTGTATTGATTGCTTCTTGAATAACTAATAATGGCAAATTCTGTTCAGCAGCTGTTTGATTTTCTTCGTGATGGTGTTATATAAGTTATTCCAATGTCAAAGTCCATATTCGAAAGGTTCTTGTTTCACATATTCTTGGTCCCAGGTGTGGTTATGGCGATGTTTCCTGTTAATAATTATCTAATAACTTGGCAGATAATTCTGTGGCATCTTCAACCACGTTGACCTCTGACGGTCCAAAGATGACACCAACTCCCCATAAAATGAGGAGGATCACCGCAATTATGAACAGCACTGATAATGCGAAACTGATCAGTTTGCAGAGAAGATTACACACGCAGCTGGAACAAAACAAAAGAAAAACATTAGTTTAATAGCAAGAGCAAGGCTTCTGGAAACAACAGGTGAAGCGTTCCACTTCTTAGCGGTACTCATGAATAAGATGGAAGGAAAACGCTTCCATGGGGAACAAGTCTATGGTTAAACAGTGATGCAAGCCAGTGCATCTGCTGGTCCGATGGTGGAAGAGGGAACTCGGAGTTAAGTGGTGCAATGATCCCTAATTGGAAGTTTAAAACATTTCTCAATACAACTGAGCTTGGCTCAGCTTTCTTATTGAATCAGATCAGGAATTCAGTCGTTGAGTCGTAGTTGGCTTCAGGGTGGTTTCATAACAACTGGCTGAGAGCTTTCATAAGAACTGACAGTACCTAAGCGTATTCACTAGCCTAAGCTACAATTCGAAGAATCAGCACAGACCTGGAGTATATGGTCACATCACAACATAGTGAAACCGGTGTTTAATTTATTAAAATATAGAAGGTCATTTTATTTCATTTTCACCTCTCGAGTTGACTGGTTTCAGCGAGCGTACATATTGATTTCCCCTATTAGCGTGACTAGTTTTAATGTAATGAAATGAATAAAGTCTACTTATTACTATGACCGACATGTGAAGTAATTTATTACTGAGTAACAATGGTAAACAATTAGTAAATGAAGACCATTCGACTAATAATATATTTTTATATTAGGTATTGGACGAGATTAGATTAGATGATAAGTAGAGGATGACTTCATAGTTATTATATTATATATCATATTGTTATACAATATGGTTTGGAAAATATTATGCGGTATGCCTGATAGAGCGGGTACCGCATACAGAAATATGCAGCAGACCGCTGGCCAATCCTAAGACGCAAACCATCGATTTGAAAACGCAAATCAAATTCAATTGAATAGTAATCGAGTCTCAGTTGTCTAAATAAACATATTTTTCATAGAAAAAGTCTCAAATTAGCCGATTGAAAATCAATCAATCTCATCTTAAGAGGCTGCAAGGCTACCTTCTCACACCGCGCTTTGAGAATCTGTAATTTTCTTGTACCGATAGCAAGGCAAACTTTCTTTGATACCAGCAGCCTTGTTAAATTTACAGAACCTAACTTATAATACTAATATACCTTATGCAGGTAATCAACAACTACTCGATCTTGTTACATAATTACCCCGATTAATAGATATCAGTCCGATATCTACAATTTTGTGCAATGCATCAGTTACTAATAACATTGTATTAATTAACACTAGGGATAATAAATTCAGATCGGCAGTAAAAAAATGGATCAGAGGAAAATGGTTTTATAGGATGCTAATATTTAGATTATAAATTATTTTACGCAGTATTTTTATGACAAAATAATAATTTCTGATTGATGTTAAGTAATTAAAATTTGTATTCTGAATCATTTTCGATAGTAAAACATATTGAACTGCGATTTGTTGTTTAATGTCCGTTCATTTTATGATAATTTGCCATTTATTTTTATTTTATATTGCGCAATTACTTTTAATTATTATTTGTATTAAGTTATGTTTATCATTCATGATGTCAATAAAATAATTGTCTTGAGCCAATTCCTGAAAAATGTTTCATACACATGTTTACTTAATAACTATTTTTGTCACCTTGAATCCATACACAAAGAATTTCCTCATACTTACACCTGAACAGTCTTTATACTAGACAGCCTTTATTATGACTAATATAAAAGAATTGTAAATGTATAATTACCACATGTTTCTGTTTTATTAAGTCCTTCAGCAACACAACACACACCAGCACTCTCTAACCCGACTCGTTCAATACTGTTCTAGGGTTTCCGAAAACATTACTTATGATTAGCACTATCACGTTTATCACCAAAAATGAATTTCGTGAACTAGCCTACAATATTTTGCAATCAGTAAAGATAAAATCACCTATTTTCGGAAAAACCTAGTAATAATATAACATATTATGACTGAAGGATAAATACGAAACTGTACTGTATTATGTAGGTTCTTATGATCTTTTTGACATGTAAGGAACTCTCAATACCGAAAGAAATGAAAATTATACCTGACGCGGGCGCAACCCGTAGGATATCTTTCTCCGCCTACGGGCCACACGCCACACGCTATATAACAACGCCACTGGCATAATTCCTGTAGTTTTCATACATTTTATATGGACTAGCCACACACCGTAAAACCAGTGACCGCCACATGCCACACGCTACTTACAAACTACAGGAATATGCCGGTGGCGGCGTTTTGTGGCCAGTTAGCCAATTTCAATGAAGGAAAAACATAATTTTTGAGCTTTAAAGGGCAGTGGCAGAGGTCATTAGATGTCAGTAGGTTGTCGTTAAAAAAATGATAACCGCCTCTCAACAATCCGTACTAATTTCACTTCTTAGGAGTTAAAAAATGTCTCCCGCTAAGTGCGGGGTTAGGGGTCAACTAGTCCCACTCAGAAACTGGGCCCTGGGACCAATCTTACTTTTTTGAATTCACTAGTTAGCCAACTGGGCCCACGTTGATTGAGATGCTGGGACGACTTATCGCATTAGAATTCTCTAGGGGTGTTTTGGTCCCAAGTAAGCTGGCTTGATCAAGATTAAATTCAACAACTAACAGCGCCTTCACACTAGCAGAGCGTTTTTTCAGCAAAGCGTTCGATGGATTGCATGCTCGGTGCAGACACCGCGACAACGCGACGCGTTCATCGAACACACAGACGCTACACAAACGCTAGTGTTAAGGTGCATAAACTCAGCAGTTTAGTTCGATTTTATGTTATTAGTTATTCTTTCAACATATACTTTTTTCAGAGCTTCGTGATTCAGAGGTTAAGCACTTTAAATGCGTATGGCTCTGAAGTAAAGACTAATCGAAACACTACTTTGTGTTCAGTACACAAACTTGCAGCAGGTAACTCTCAGTTTATGAAAACACCGATAAAGAGCCAAGCAACCCGGATAGCGGCGGTAGGATTAAGGTGATGTAGTCGTGAGCGGATGTATTGCTTATCATAGAGTTCATTTTTAAAATAGTAATTCTTTTAATATCTATCATCTGGGTGGCTAGCCAAAACCAACACGCTAGTAAGTTTCTGCTTGTCAACAGCGTCACAAATGTATAGGATATGATTTAGGAGCCGCCAGATCGTCGTCAAATGATAATGAGATTCAACTTCAAATAAATACATTATGAAGTTCTTGACATGAAACTTCTTCGGCTAGGATTCTGCAAGCGTTCACCGACGTTTATCCTTTGAACTGATCACCTACAGCACATTTCGTTTTTGGGAGATTGGCAGTAACCGTTTCTACCAGTAGCCGATCTTTTTTGTGCAGCATATTTACTGTCACATTTCATAAATCTTACGATGTTTTATCGCTGTCGCAATATCATTGGCTGTAGCAGCTTATTTAGCATTGTTGAGTAACATTCCAACTAATCAAATGACGTTAGCAGATCTTAAACAGGGTTGTAAAATATCATAATGATTCCCCTTGACACTTTCAAAAGTGGAACGAACTCCGTTACCGATCTTTTAACCGAAAGTGCAAGCATGGCTTTCTTTAAGAGGGATTTGGAGGTCCTGATGAATATGCCATCGGTTTATTACACGGATCTTAAATCGAAATAATCACATACGGTACGTATTTGTATCGATATGGAATTCGTAGTATTCATGTTTATCAGAATGATCGATAAACTCGGATTAGTCATTGGCACACCAGCCACGAAAACGCCGTAGGTGCGACAAAAATGGTTTTTGTTTATCTAATATGCAGAAACAATGAAAGATATAAAGATTAGATTAAAACTTCATTGTTTATCGTGAATAATAAAATAAACATTTGGCAGTCACGTGGATAAATACTTTGATATTTTTTGTCACGTTTAAAAGCGTGTAGATATTTATTTCGGTTTTAGTTCTAGCTATTTTAAACGTTAGCTACTGCTACTTCTGAAATTTGAATTGACTTTGAACATGCCTTTCAATATAAGCTTCGAAAGTTTCTAAATTACATAAGATCTTTCAAAGGTGACGCTTCTGAATGGCTTGCTAGCTATTCATCAGAACGACAATAATTATAATGTTAAGTTTTTCAACTTTAGAAATAGCTCGAGATAGTGTCTCACAGGGCACGTGTCGTGTCCATAGGCTGCGGTAACTCACCATCAGGTTGTCCATGCTTGTTTGCCACAGTCGTTGTATAAAAAAAAAGGCAGCACTCTCGGACTAACAGAAGATGATAGCTTTCTTTTACTTAATAAAATTGCCTCACTTGGCTGACGTGATGGCGATTTCTGGTATGCCTATACTCTTGATACCGATACTAACTGCTATGATTTTTCTTCATCAAAATTGGCTCTAGCAGTTTAAGCTGAGGAGCTTTTAGGACACAACTTTGATTAGGTCAACTCAACTGTCACATTTTGACATCAAATCAAAAAAAAGCCTAAAAATCCATCTTCCTTGCTTTCAAAATTCATCACCTCACTTAACTCCTCCGACTACCATGGTATTGCTAACCACATCTGATTTTTATTCTAAATCTTTTAATCTTTAGTGAGAACCATACTTTAAAGCGCATTTTACAAAAACCTTGGTTATGCATTTGATAGAAGAACTTTAAAAATAGTTTACTTAACTCTTTCCTTAACTCTTGTATCTTGCTTTACACTTCATTAACCTTTCTCTCCCTCCAATGAGCACAAATAATTTTAAAGTTTGTTCCTCAAAGCCCATAAGATTCGCAGAGTACACTCTATAAGTCTATACGACGAAGCCCTTAGTTTTAAAACTCAGTGAGTTGTCTAGGATCATACGTATAAAAAGTTTTAGTTTTAATACACGTTACGTTATCCAAAAAACAATAGGGAGGAACATAGACATATTTTGTGTAAGTGTTGGACCAAACTTTAGATCTTCTAATTGTTCCACTGTCAACGTTTGACAGACTACCTATTTCCGGTTATTCCCCTTTGCTCAATCGCAAAGAATTGTCTGATAAGAAACAGAAATGGATAGCCTGATAAGTGATCTCGTATTGTGAGAAGTACAAAGATTCTCGTATTTCGTCCCCATTTATTAATTCCATTTTCCATCTGTATCCAGAACAAAGTTTTAACGCGCTACTAAGTCCCTTGATTACATCCAACTTGAGCCTGTAGTTTCGCAATATCTACTATATCTGCGACAAGTCCAACGAGGCTTTCGTAATAAAAAAGTTTTGTATATTTTTTTAACTTTTTCCATTAGAGCAGATCCCCGGAGTGAAGGCGGTTGGTCGCGTGAGAATGAGCAATTTCCTCCCGGCCGCCGCGATTTCGATCTGGCTTCCCGTCTGGGTAGCGATTTTAAAATTTATAGAATAGCTTTACATGAAATTGAAAAAAACAAAAGTGCCAGTGCTCGGCCGGGCGCCGATGAAGCGATATTTCTTACGGGGGCGTGACCAGAAACGAATTACATGGCAAGCGTGATTTCCTACTCCCTTGTTAAAATTGAAAGAGGCTAAGCTCGGAAAGATAAATGTTTAACATTATCTTGACACAAACCATGTTTAACAACTCCTACAGTTCTTATAACTCAACAATTCCTAGATAATTATTATGACATAATGTACAACTTATGAATTAATACCATTTTTAGTTACAAAACTGTGTATCGAGTGAAGTACCAACAAGCTCAAAATAATGTGAATGTAAACAAATATTCATATAACAAACTCGTTTGAAATGTGATCGATAAGAAGTAAGATAAATTTTACTTAAGTAAAATTGTTTCAGGTCAAGCAGTCTATAATGGGCTGTCTACTTGTGCTAAGTGTATACTTATTCTAAAAGGTTTCTAATTAATATTATGGTTTAAGGTAGAAGTGGTCAATGACGTTTACTACATCTTTAAATAGTATAAATGAAAAGAGGACTATTATTAGTGTAGGGATTGTTGAATGTTCTTAGGCATAACTACTGCTATGTGCCCGTTACTTCATGCAATAACGTACAAATAAATACAGTTTTTAAAAGAGTCACTGAGTTGCACAAAATATGCTTCTGGTTTATCCAAAATTGTAAAACTACCTACATCCTTTGTTAATTTCTTGTTTAATAAATCTATCTAGTTTCCTACTACTAGATTCGCGTATGTACATAGTCGTACAAAGTAGTAAGTATTATAACGTCCTGATACTATCAAGTTGCTCATAAACACAACAAAAAAGTTTTCAATTTGGTAAGATTTCTAACACGAAAAAGTTTTCAATTTGGTAAGATTTCTAACAGTAAAACTAGACTATTTCTACATTCTTAGCTCAAGATACTGTGATTTGCAAAGAAATAGATTAAGTCTGGTAATTCGAGGTGCTTCTAAGCTCTATAAATCTGGCTACGATTTCAGATCGGCGCCGTAAGTCTCCATTGCGCGCACAATGCCGTTGGAATAACGAACTCAATTGTGTAAAGTAGTGTTGCCCCTCGATAGTCTACTATTGATAGTCTATCGATAAACTAACAAGGCGTGCTACCAGGATTGTCGACGATCCCAAGCTCACCCGCGACCGCTAAGTTTGAGGAGACACTTCTCCTCGCTTTGCGTTTTCTACCGCTTATACAACGGGTTTTGTTCTAAAGAGCTGTTTGATATGATGCCCACGGCTACTGCCTACCATCGCACCGCCCACCATGGTCAGGGTGTTCCTCCACATACTCTAGAGCCGCCATGGTCTCGTACAGCTCGGTTCCTGAGATGCTTCCTTCCTAGGACACTTAAATTGTGGAACAAACTCCCTGCCGAAGCTTTCCCGATGAGCTATAGCATGGAGTTCTTCAAGAGTGGTTTGAAAAGGTTCTTGCAGAGTCGGCAACGCACGAGTGATCCCTTGGTGTTGCACGTGTCCATAGGCTGCGGTAGCTGCTCACCATCAGGCAGCCCGCATGCTTGATTGCCACCGTCGTAGTGGAAAAAAAAACTGTCGAAAGTTGAATAAAAGTGATAGGATCGATAGGCCTATCAATTCTGTCGACTGTATCGATAGATCATATTGCAGCTTAATATCGAATGCACTATTGCTAGTATCGATACTTTTGATCAATACGATTGCTGCTGAACATGGTAGTAACAATCTATATAGCAATATTCAGCAGGATAGTATCGATCCCATCGATGGTATCGTTTATCATTGCCTCATTGAGCAGCAAACGTATCAATAGTATCATGGCGATATTCAGTAGCAATGGTAACGATAGTGCATTTGATATTGAGCAGCAATACTATCGATACTATCGGAAGTATTGTTGTGTGTCAATAGTATTGTACCAAACTGATTTATCGGTACTATCGATAGTTTAGATGCTTTTCGAGGTCAACTATAGATAGTGTAAATGCTTTTCGAGGTCCACTATCGATAGTGTAAATGCTTTTCGAGGTCAACTATCGATATTGTGAATGCTTTTCGAGGTCACCTATCTATAGGTTGGCAACACTAGTGTAAAGTCAGTTGCACCTGAGCGATGTCTCACTTTTTCGTCTTGTTCATTGGGAGAAGGGCAAAACTGTAGAATAATATTTCAATTGCAGAAAATTCCTATTCGTGAGGAAGAGAACTGTTTGTGAAATGTTTTGTTTTACAGACATTCTATGTTCATCTAGTTATAATTTTGACTAGCGTCCAGACTCAAAAACCGGAAAAACAATATTTTCTGATTCAAGCAGACTTTTATAAAGTACTTTCAAATCGTAAAAAAAAACATTTTCAACCACAGAATAAACAATACAATAATACTACGAAACAGGAACAAAAATGCATGAACAGAATGTGAGTCTAAAACCGGCGTCCGAAGGTTTTTCTACTGACAAGATCCGGCACAACAGTTACAATAATGTGTTCATGCAAATATTTGATTTCTCATCTACTTGACTTTATACAATAGGGTTTGGTTTTCTTCTATAACTTTCACTATTTAAATTGATGACTTTAAAATAAATTTCTTCTCATAAAATATAGTTACTTTAACTTTAAGGCGATCTACTTTCAATACGGTGAATTCAATCGTCTTGAAAAGTTTCAAAATTTCATCAGTCTCTAATAAAATCTCTCCCCGGGTCACAAGTTGGGCTTGCAGACAGAAAGTTTGGAGCTGTAGCGATCGAACCGGACTTGATTGCACTCTATCTTGAGAATTTTGAGCAAATACTTAGATACATTCGCGGAGAATTTTAAAGACTTGAAAACGGATCAAAAGAGCTTTGTGCTTGGAAGGACAAACAGATATTTGGACCGAACTTCGATCTTTGTGTTGGTTTTTATTATTGGTTTTCGTTATAACATCTTTGTCGATGGATGGATGTTTAGCGTTGTCTTACGTCGCTGTGAGTTTTGATCCGTCTCAGTCACTTTTCAACTGTACTTAACCATAACTACTATTCAGAGTTGTTGATAAAATTATTACCAGATCCAAAATTGGATAGTTCTTTGGATAGTTCAAAAGTTCTTCTTGTTATTGAATCGGACTTGATTGCAGTACATAGTGATGCTAACATAGTTTGATTATTACGGCCTGTAAGAACTTTATGGTGGAAAAGGGGTTTGATACGAATAGTCAAGTTAATAAGTTCAGATGTTATAGGTTGATACTTAAAGATCGAAAACATCACTAACCTATTTTAGAGTTTCAAGCTATATTCACTACAAGAGCGGTTGATCAATGTCAATGATTACGATATTTATTTATCTTTACCGGGAAGTTATTTCACTGAATACGGATATCTTTATCAGCAAGATACAAACTGCAATGATTTATCAATATGGCTTAATAGGCTCATTGGGTTTTATCCAATATGTGTCATTTATTTATTAAAACAAAATCCACAGCTCCTTAAAATATTATACAGAGGGTACTAGCTAATTCAACACAAAGCCAAAGTTGGGTTTACAGTTAGTAGCTACTCAAAATTAATTAACGGTCACAATCCAATCGTGAAAAACCAGGGTTTAAATATCACTCAATGAGTAAAGACCTAACACTACCATTCTGTCATTTTGATGTAATGTGCCTATGCAAGCACCTAGGGACTTTTAACACTGGGGTAAATTAGGAACTTTTGAAAGCGATGTACTACCAACTTAAAACTAAACCTACGAATTTTAACCTTATTAATTTTAATTTTAATTAATTTGAATAATTAATTGACATTGTTTATCTTAATTTTATTTGTGACTTTTTATTAATCTAATATTTTATTTTGTTGTATTTTTATTCGATTTAATTTTGATTTCAATAATTTTATTTTTTTATTTTATTGTATTTAATTGTAATTCTACTTCTTTGTTGATCTCAATTTGAATGACCTATATTTTGACATCAGAATAAATTTGTAGTGAACTTTAATTTGTGAAATAAATTATCTAATCTAAAATCCTTTAAAAATACTTATTTAGTAGATCAATGTTTCGCATAAAACGTCTGAAAATAAATTGATTATCAATTCTAACAAATTAGTTTAAATAACCAAAAGTAAGTAACTGTTTTCTATATGCGAAGATGTTCTAAGGACATCATATTAACATTGATAATCCCTAAATTACGTTTATATCCCAAAATACGCACTATTGCATGTTCCCAATTGTGTCCCCGACCGCGCGCCTCCGGAGTTTGGTATTTTGAGCTCCTAATTCTAGCGCCCCTCGAATTCAAACTACAAGTCATCTCGTAAGTGGGTATTTGTCTTTGAATGGAGTTAGGGAACATACTGCTAAACTTACCCACCAATTAATATTTGCTAAAGGTACTTTGGTAGTTTGCAAGACTTAGGTGCAGTTTGAAACTTACACAGAGACAGGAATCGCATGTCTGGATCTTTAATTAAATGCGTCGTCTGAGTGTATCATGGTTCGGGTGCAGGCGTGGTAACTTGGTGCCGAATCAGAAGTTCAAGTTCTACTTTAAATCTTGGGGTTAGGATGTTCAAATCACTGTCGTTTAGATTTGGTTCGTCTTAATTAGATAAATATTATTTATTGCTGAATTTTGTGCTGTATTTTGCGTACTTCGTGCTTCGGAAGTCACGTTGAGCAGTAGGTCTCAACTTGATTTAGGACTGACTTCTAGAGACGCCAGCCGTTAAGCCCAGTTGGAAGCCAAGTTAGGGTGGCTTAATAAATCTGATTCTGTCTGCACGGTTTATCACTTGCCTAACAACCCCTTCAACATTCAGAAAGCCCACGTGTTGGAGTATGATATTGGCGCATGATGATCAAAATTATATCAAATCCTCACCTCAACTAGGTGGCGCGAGCCATATGCCAACGTGTGCATTGTTGGAGGGTGTAAAGTCAGCTAGAAACCTTAATGTCAGATTATCAAGTCACCCTAATTCGACCAACTGCATAACGTGCCTTCCGAAGCATGGAGATGCCCGAAATTTTCAATCGTAAATTTTGGTCGGAATGGTCACCCATCGCATTTCTGACCGTATGTTGCTTTACAACAGAGATCGTTGCCGATCCACTGTCACAACTGAGCCACGGGCACCTTCCGAGCACCTCTTGCTCAGTTAGTTTAGTAATAAATAAATGCGAACGACGTTATAAACTCTTCATCTAGTTCTAACTATGTCGTTACAGAGGTACCTAACTATTGAACAGGTCAGTCCCCAAAGACACGAGACGGCCAAGGAAGTTGATTCAACGGCGACTCGAATCTGCAACTTTAGCCGAACACCTACAATTTGCATTTTAAACTCATTGGCTTTAAACTCATATTTCATAGATAAGGTTTCATTCATTCTATTAATCAGTATTACCTATTTAATAAGAGGTCGACAATTTTTCATGTCTATCGGGGTATGAGGTGAGGCGAACTTGGGCGGTCGCTATTATTTACGTACGAGTACGAGAAGTATTGCAACAAAATCGTTGCATTTGAAATAATGTGTTCATTTGGGCACTGTAAACTTGACTTTCTAAGTAAGAAAGATTTGATTGCTTAGGGGGCATGTTAAGTCGAAGGACAAGACTGAAATCACTGCTTTTTAAACGCGAACGGCCTATAGTCGCGAAGAGTAACTTGCTTGAATTCATTTATTTTTTATTTGAAGTTTATAATGTGGTCGCCGCTTTGGCTGAAGCCTTCTTTAAAAAAAGCGCGAATTGTAAAAAAAAGGTTTATATTTAAGCCCGCCCGCGGCGCAGTAGTTGTGACAGTGAATTTCGGAAGCTTTTCAATGTTTTATTATTTTACAAAGACAGTAAATAAAGCACTCTATGTATCTATTGCGTAATAACATTGATCAATCATGATACAGGTATCGAGCCCGCGACCATTTGCGTCTTGAACTGTTCACCCGTTACCTTTGCTTTGAATTCTTATTATTTTGTTGTCAGACATGTTTTAGTTCTCCTAAAGTTATAGATAAGAATTTAAGTTTATAGCAGTGACGTTATTACTGAGAACCACTTCGGCGGTCGCAAACTCCGTTGTTATCGATTTTAGAACAGATAATAACAGCCATGTCAGATTGCCTTTGGATGATACAAACTCGAACACCAGAGGTCGCCTTGCTACAATGAAAGTGCGAATGCACCAAAATCGTCCGCAGACTGGTTGTCTTAGTGACTTTGACAGTTAGTGTTACCTTATGCCACGGCAATAAAGCTTTTTTAACAATGATAATTTTACGATGAAAAGCAATTGGAATGTTTTTTCACGGATTTCTTGAAGTGTACACTGTGCATAGTGCCTTAAATTAGCAGAATTTTGTATGACTGTTAATTGTGGCGCAATCTTTCCACGAAGCTAGCGACATTGTCGTCAGCAACGTGAACTAGATTGCCGGTGTCAGCCGAAAGTTTCCGATGATGGCCGAAGTGCCACAAAGCCGGCGCGAACCAAGCCCGAGCAGCCGACCTACAGGCCCGACACACGTGATCGACAAAACAATAATGATGTTGATGTAAATAATACGTTTGCGACATTGAAGATAAAACTACTGTGAACTACACTTGAGATAAAGCTCCTTGCATTTTGCAATTTGTTTGTATTTACAATTTAATAAAACAAACAAAATTTGTCTTTTTCACAGCGCGAGCAAGAACCTATATCTGATGTATAAAAAACGTTGATGTATGTCTGCATCTTAATTTTATTTTGTTATACAAGACGTCAAAATGTATTATTTTTTCGATTAACAAACATTTCATGCTAACAATATTGAATTTTGTTTTCATGACGTTTACTTTGCTAGCAATGTAGGAAATTTTACTCCTTATAATGACTTTGTAAATGTCAACAACATTTAGTGCTTTTAAGCATACAGGGACTATCAATAATTTTATTCTTGAAATATTGAGTTTTCCACCTACGTTAGGATCTGTCGGCAGTGTACAGTTGCCCTAATCTAGGCACGAATCGTCCCGAGTGTCTGACTCACCCGATCGCGACGAACCGAGACTTAACTTCGTCGAGTTTTATCATTTTTGTTTACCATTTTGATCGATTGGCAAGCAGATTAGTGGTGTTTTCGAATACTAATTGCACAAATACTGTATAAAATGTCTTCGAGTTGTGCTTGATTGCTGTATTAAACGATAATAAGCGGATACCGGTGTGAAAGAAATTATAACCTACAAGTGTTGCAGATGTCAAAACAAGAACTGGAATTGGAAAGCCGTGTGAGTACCTAACTATCAAGAGCTGTTTTTTCTTCTTATAAGAAATTTCTTTGATTTCCTTACCCAAGGCAATCAAGGTTGACGAAATTTTATAAGGATAGCACTGAAAAAACAACACAATGGCTGAAGACCTTATGGACCAAATGTACAAAGCCTTGCGGCTGCTCCCTGAATTCGATGGGGATTCGAATGTATTACCACGATTTCTGAAATTGTGTGATAAGGTGGTGGAGCAGTTTTATAGAAAAGAGACAGGCTATGAACTGAACAACCTTTTTCTTGTGAACGGCATCCTCAATAAAATCACCGGGTCCGCCGCCCGTACCTTGAACTGCAATGGCGTTCCGGAGACTTGGGATGAAATACGCAAAGCTCTCGTTAACAACTTCACCAATCAAAAAGATGAGGCAGCATTTTATAATGATTTGACACTTCTTACGCAAGGATATAAAACTCCGCAGGAGTTCTACGAACATTGTCAGAACCTTTTCGGTGTTATCATGACGTACATTAGTTTGCATGAAGACGTAGAAAGCACTATTGAATCAAAGCGAGCATTGTATAAGAAATTAATCCTTCAATCGTTTTTGCGTGGTCTTAATGACCCATTGGGATTTCGTATCAGGTGCATGCGACCTGATACTATTGAAAAGGCGTTGGAATATGTAAATGACGAAATGAATACTCTCTATGTTCAACAACGGAACCAATATCTCGTGGACAAGAAATTCCCGCAGATAACTTCTGTAAACGCGCCGTTCGGAAGCGCACAGCCTGTCAACCTGTCAACATCAACTAACAAACCATTTGGATTTACACCCCAGATTAATAGTATTATGCCTGGCCAAACTAGTGGAACTATTTTCTCCAGCACAGCGTCTACACAAGCAGTGAAGCCACATATAACAGGATTGTTTGGCCAACCTCAAAAATCTGGTACTTTTGGTATGGGTGGGAGCACCCAGGCATTTGGTACAACCTCTACAACTAGTGAAAAACCTAAAAGTATCTTTCCTGCACCAACTCAATCCAACGATGCCGGCCCGCCTTAAGTTGATTCGACATAAGTTAGCATTTTCCGAAATTGGAATTTGAACGTATAATAGGGCATGTACCTATTAAATATATTAATATATACTAGTCATGATTTCGCTCCAGGGTCCATCTTTGCTTCTCAGAAATATTGTTTTGTAAAAGTTCAAGTGAAGCCTGTTACTAAATTATTGTTTTGCAAGCTACACTTTATTAGATGTGAATTTAAGTTAGTGCCACAGGTTTGAGTATACTTTGTATAAAACAAAATAACAAATTATTCCACTCTATTTGGTGTTGAGAGAATAATAGAATTATTGCCAACCTAACTAACTGTATGTACTTAATTTAAGAAGTAAATATCTTTCTTAAATTATTATTTTTATCGAGAACAAAGATCTAGGTAGGGATATCCTAAATATCTAACTGTAACTTCCTATGCATTTATATTACTTCCTTTTGCAATCTCTGGATAAAGAGGGTTCTTAAAGAAACAGAGAATTCGTGATGTTTTATTACTCGTATTATTGCCATTTTATACCTTTATTTTTATAACTATAAATTAGCAAAAAGTATTGGTAATTTCCAGAAATATGATAAACCTGATAGTTAACTTTAACGAAGCAAAATTGTTTACAGACCAAGGGTCTGTAAACAAAGGTCAACAAGTTTGAAATACTATGAAAGGTAAAGACGTTAATTATCATAACATTGTTAAGATTGACTAAATACACACTAAATGATGAGTCATAGAGGATTTTAATAAGATATTTTTTAAAGAAATGCCTACGTTGTTTCTTATGTCAACTCATTAATTAGATAAGTAGGTACTCAAAAATCAATGCAATGTTTTTTTAACTTGTAATGCCTGATGCTCGTTTCATTATGCAGATTGTAACTTTTTATAGTAAACTTATTGTTTAAAAATACAGATTTTTATTTCCATCCCTTCTTTAGTTTTTAGTTGATAAACAATCTCCATTCACGTCTCAAGTCAAGTCATGAGATGAGAACCAACTTGCTGACTGCTTTTTTATGTAAGTGAATGTTGTTCTTAATATCATTTTAACCTAGCTGCTGTTTTATGAAAAGTTTTCAAAAACTCACATATTTCCTCTTAACAAGTGTTACAGTGATGCGTAGCTATTGAACTTTAGGCCCCAAACAGCGCCCTTAGTGAATGAATAATTATCACAGAATCAAAAAAAAATTGAAGAATAATTTTCAAGTTGTTAAAACCGAACTAAACTGACGGGTGTTAAAAATGAATAAGTTATGTTTTGACGAAAAATAAATAAACCTTATCATTTTTGTAAAAAGTCTAATCTTTTTCATGTTTCCATATTAAGTTTTTTTCAATAAGGGCCCCACTTAACGGCTAGCTACCTAGGTATCAGTATAAGGACCTTAAGCTGATGCCTACTGCGGCTAGGCAGATGCTGCTATGCTATTAACATGTGCCCTGCCGTCGTATACCTAAGACGTATCCTGTATTTTGGCACCGAATTTTGCCTGCCAAAAACCCTGTGACGAATATTCGTGTTTGTTTTTATCGGCAGGTTTTACTGAGAAATCAAATTACATTAATTAATTTATATTTAGGTACATACTTAAATTGATCAACCACAGAACCAGCATCAATCTGATTCGCAACTCGTACAAAAAAACCTCCTCGATGTTGTAGAGGCGACATCTAGCGATGTCAAGTGGGACTAGCTAACATGCCTGCTAAGGCACGGAGATGCCCGAAATACCGGACTGAATTCCGGCATGCGTTGCTTGTCATCGGTGATCGTCGACGCTTTGCTGTTGCCACTAGGTTACGGGATATTTGTCAATTTTGCTTATAGATGTTTGACAAATCGAAATAAAACAACTTTACGGATTCTACTCGCGGTCTTATATTTTCTTTCATTTTCTTACCCGACGTTTCGACAACTTTACCGCGAGACCGTAAGTAGAATCCGTAAAGTTGTTTTATTTCGATGTATAGTGTTCGCGTAAATAATAGAAAACATTAAGTTTGACATATATCTAGAGATATAAATTGGCTGATCGTGTCCAAAATGTAAGATGATCCATGCTATCGGATGGGCGTATAAAAAGTCGGTTTCTCCGGTAGTGTCGAACTGTAGTCCCATCAGCCGTGCTATTTCGACGGTGCACATCGGACATCACTTCACATCTCGGTGCTTCACGTTTACTTCAATCATCAATACGCTTTACTTTGAATTAGTATTTTTCCTCATTTTGTATGTAAATAATTTAAAAATGTTATTTGTCTTAGTCCTTTTTTTTCAAACGACCAAAGTTGCAAAGAAATTGAATTTTAAAGTTCACTCACACAAGCGAAGAGAGTTTTGGCGTTCGCCGGAATAGCATAGCAGGTCATAGAAAGGTGATGAAAAGGGAGTGCACCTGTGTCTTGCACGCAAACCTGTGCACTATAATGTCTTCTGCGTACCTGGTTAATCTTTAGTTAGCGAGATTAGCCGCAGTGGTCGAAATCGGCCAAGAGGCCTTATTAAGATATGTTATTATACTTACCATGCAAGCTTGGAATGCGGAGGACAGTCCATCTGACGATGTGACTATTCCCACTATCAAGCAATCGCCAGAGGCTAGTCGTAGGTAGTAGGTACCTTTGGTAGTATCCTAAGAAGTGTTTTTTTGTGTTTTTTTTGATTTTTTGTGTTTTTTTTGTGGATTTTTTGATTTGTGATACCACTTATCACGCGTCATAGAACGCAGAAGTTTCAAAATGTCCGCTTGTTGTATAAAATAGGGTAAGTTAAGCAAATTGTTCATTTCACGCTGAAACAAGTAAATCAAAATGATTTGGCTTCAATTAAAAAAAAATAAACTGTTTGCTTTTCAATATCATAGAATAGAACGGAAAACGTTAATTTGGCACATAAAACAGAAGAAACATTAAATAAATTAATATAATAATTATGAAGGGTTTGCTGCTACCCTTTATGTTTGGCGGAAAACGATGAGAACTCTTTAAGTTATTGATAATGTGGCAAACCATGGATTTCTGGTAATACTTAGTCCACATTTTTTTGAACAACGTTCAAACAAAATTCGTCACAAATTGAAATTTTGAAATCAAGTAAATTATACAATTAATACTTACTTTATGCAAAGCTTACGCCAAGACCTTCGCCTAAAATCGATCCGTATTACACGAAGTGACGCTCGAGTAAGTTCCCCTCAAGAAACGAGATAGATTTCAAGCAACTTTGGATACATTGTAGGACGAAGTTGGAAAACGTACCGAAAGTTGCTAACAACGAAACTATCAGCACTCCAGAGACAATAGTTGGAGATAATGAATTCAACGTCAAACACACTCCGCTTATTGTCAACGTACAGGTGATAATAACTCTAAGCGTAGGAGTCGTAAGTTCGTCTTACAGGTTGAAACACATGGTTGGTGGTTTGTAGACACTATTGAAGCGTTGCTGTTATGTGTTATGAATGATACAGTTGTTAAACTTCATCTGTAAATGAGACGTTATTGCGTCAAAGTTGAGGCAAGGCTTTTGCCCAGCATTGAGATGTATAAAAGCTGTTGGTTTCTATGTTTCTTATTTTGCACAATACTGTGCAAAATAAGTACCGTATGTAAAATAATAGGGAAAATAATAGAAGTCCTGTAAGGCAATAGTATCTGCAGAATATACCAGCCAACGGAGCTGTTGTTGACTCACATCAATCAATCCCAATCTCACTTGGTGTCAGTTGCGATATAGTCTATGATAAATCTGCCCAGTATGAGCCTTTTTACTCTTGTATTGAAGGGATCCAAGTTGTAGTGGCTTGAGTACACATGTTAGTAAGTATCACCTTCAGCTGTAAAGCGCAATACCTTGACGCACTTCCGAGTGCTCGGGGAAAGGCAGCGGGTGGGTGCGGGACTCGCGATCAAGGCTTACCGAGAACTCTTCCGAGGAGGCACATAACTGGTGCGCTCTGCCGGTATCCCGGCTTACCTCGAGGGGAGTAGTACCTCCACTCTCACACACCGACCGGTGTTCGACAGTGCGAAGCCACCCAATACTGCCGTCCTCCTCCGGAAGCTTGTGCAATGGAGGCATACAGCCCCCGCCATGCACACTCCTAGCAACCCCAGGGCCTCCCTTTAGTCGCCTCTAACTACAGACAGCTATGGGGGGGACTTTAGCTGTTTCCTACGCCCCAGACCACAGGGCGAAGACATCCTACTTCAACTTCTTGCTATGTCAGCACAGCTAACAGCATCACTGTGACTGTTGCGGCGCTCAACTTGATTAATTAAGCTAAGCTACGTTTTGAAACAATGCAAATGGCTTGAGTAAACAGTTCTCGACAGTGATGTGTCTGCAAATAACAATTAACAGAACAACAGTCTTGAAGCTGAATTAGTGTTTGTTCAGCAAAAGAGCACTCAGTATTTACTTTTCGGTACTCAATCTCTGTTGTTTAACTAGAATGATTGGTAATTGTATGATTCAATATAATATTACATTTCCAAGATAAATCGCTTACGTGTAAGATTTACTAAAATAAACATTAATTGTAAACCTTCACGCAAGTAATCTGCTTGTACTTTCGTTATGCATACTGCTAAGGAGTGGAATGATTTGTCGGTGTATCAATGTTAGAAAAAATATAATCTTCCAGCAAGACATGCGCTTTAGACAAGCTCTCCGGAAACACCAACAAAAAGCCATAAAACCCAAATAACAGCGGTAGACTAATCCATAAACAAATTGGGCCCAAACTAAACTGGTGCAGTGTGGTCTTCTGAATGCTCCGCTCACAATGATGGCAACTGTTCTACTAGTTACTAGTTCTGCCTCTGAGTTATTAGGAATAAAGCCAAGAGCGTATGTTATGTTATGTATTAACTTTCTGCTCGTAGCGTTTTCTCATTTGCAAGCGTTTCAAAGTTTATTTTTACGAGTGCTCGTAGATATTTCCTTTACCAAGACAAACGAGGTTTCCACCCGACCACTCACCAATCATATTTGCAGTGTCGTCGATGCAAAGAAGAATTTATGGTCACCATCCATATTGCGCCCCAGGGTTCCCAACCCCCACGTGGGAGCATTTAACATTGTACGACGGATTTATTTTGATATATAAGGGGCTTTCTATATGCCCAAAGTACTTCATCCTTTTTAGGAAGGAGTTAAGCCTTTCTGCGAAAGATTATTTTGACTTACCGATCCGTCTATGAGATATGATAAGGAATCATAGGTTTAGTTAGATTATCACAAGTCACAATGATAAAAATCATTTAATTGAGTGAAACAGCCGTAATTTCTTGTTATGAAATTTTATCTGCCTATCGTAACAAATAACCTAGTTATCTGTCGATTTGAAGAATAAACGGAACACAACTTACATGCGTGTTTGTAAATATAAATAGTAGTTTCTATTTTTAGACTGAAGAAAATTAAAGGCAAACAATACGTAAAATGAAGTACTTGGATTCATTAAAAAATTATGTTATACAATCAAAATGACGATAAGACAAACCTAAGGACAATTTTTCTCTCTATGTAACTGCCTGAGTCCAGACAGATCGTGACATCTGAAAGATATATTTTACTACAATGGCACTGTTTTTAAACTGTAATCCTAATTAAAACAATATGGTAATTTGTTCCCAAATCACAAGTTCCTCCAAGTTTCTGATTGTCCGCCTTTTCCGTGTCCATTATCCAACTAGTGCAGAGTTGCAAGTTTTAATAAATTCGTCACCAAAGTCTCAAACCGAAGCCTTAATTAAGGTAACATTCTTGGTGAGAGATTCGGAACTCTGTGGAGCCCTACGGAGAGAACTGGAAGTTTAGCAGTTTGGTGTTTGTCTTAGACAACTTGGACAGTGAAGTGAAGTAACTAGTCAAAGCGGGCTCGTGATTTGAGCCGGCTTAACAACCAAATCAAATGCTGCTGCACGTTTTGTTTTGAATTTGGCATTAATAGCCTAAGACTGAATTTGCACGAATAGAACTTGCAAATCAAAATTTAAGAGCTAAACATTGGCTTACAATTGGAATGTAGATTTCTGGTTATTTGGCTCAGTAAAACTTTTTAAATATGTATGCTTATTTACCGACGGTCAAACAGCAATGAGGTCTTCAGACAGACAACTCGGGCCATCATTAGGCCGTAGAACTGATAAGCATTCAGGTATGCGCGTTTCTGAGTGGAGACCTCATTTTAACAACCTGTGGTATCCCCGGGCAAGTTGAAGTACTTTATAAGGTTGCTGGTAAAAAGTGAGTAAGTTAAGGGTGCAATAGCGCTCATTGAGCGAGGTCTGCGACAAGCAGTGCGTTGCTATAAGCTGACGACCTTGAAAAATCTGTCTTAATGACTTGAACATCAGGTTCAACAAAACACACAAAAAAACAGCAAATGACACAGGATATGGATTGATTGTTTGACTTTTTCTCAATCAATCAATTGTACATTTTCGTCAATCTGTGTTACTTTTGCTGTTGATTTCTGTTGTTTTGGTGTGCAATGAATAATATATCTATCTATCTATCAATAAGCTTAGTAAATAAGACTTACCTACGATGTTAGAAAGTAATATATGAAATAGAAATAGAACAAAAATGTTGTACTGCGTAGATAATATTCTGAAACTGACTTCGATTATCGAACAAGGTTGTGAGATTCAGACGCAAGATTATGAAGCGGCGGTTAAAAAAAGCAAGGGTGAGTTTTCTGAAAAACGTTCACTTTATGAACACAAATAGATAATATTCAAGGCAAATTGAACTAAACATTCGTTCTTAAAATAAAATACCTTTCAAGACAACGGTTTTAAGTTACTTTAGAATTCAGGGTTTCTGATGTTGCTTTTGAATTACGATCATTTGTTATTTCTACGCGAACATCAAAGGAGTCTAATATATTTGCAAGTATCCATCAAATCAGGGCACAATCAAGTAAGGAGCTTCATTCCTCAGATTAAGAATTTTGCTAACAGAAATAAGTAATGAAACGTTTGGCCTGATCTCTTTGTTGGAAACACGTTCATTAATTTCTCAAAAGCCTGAGGCTGTTTTGTTTAAGCTGGATGGAAAACGAATTTATAATTTCTTAGATGTAATGAAACGGAGGAGCATTGACCTTCAGAAGACTGGGATTTTAATGGACTTAAAATGTTCACTTCGTTTTGTTTGTTTACTGAAGTAGCGTTTTTTTTTGGGAGTTACTAGTATACACAGGAATAGAAATGCAACATAACTATTGGATGATAAATAGTTAAAAAGAATAAATAGAAAAGTTATGTCCTCATCGAAATTTATTTTTCGTCTAAATTTTAATGATAAACTGTGGCTCCTCTCCTGGCTACCGAAACTCAGGTCTCTCCAGAGAGACCGGCTGAAATTGCAAAAAGATACAGATAAGATGTCCAATGAAGATAAAAATCGACTTCGGTCCAGGTATCAGATGGGTTACGAACCTTCATCAATCGCGAGCTGCTCCACCGTTCATCCAGTCCGATACCCTTATCAGGCAATTATTGCATAGTTGTTTTTTCTGGTATTTCTATCTGCAGCATTGGGATAGCAAATATTTCTAAAAACGTGCTGTCCATTGCACTAACATTTAAGCTAAATCTTATTTAGAATGTGTTTTATCACGAAACAAAACAACGTTACCGCCTCTCCTGTGGATTATAAATGCAGAATTTCCAAACCAACCAGCGAAAGTTATTGCAAAAGTTGTTCGATACATAGTGCAGTAACACACTGTAGAAATAAAGTTGAATTTATGTGACCGCAGCAGCGGATCCTAATTTAAATTTCAAAAATTTCAATATTAAAGTAAATGTATGGACGCCCGGTAACGGTTAAAACGACAATTTATTATATATGCAAATTGTGGTGGTTCATGAAATATTACGTTTAATAGAGTAGGATCGCTGGAGCGGACAGATGTTGATAGCATTAACATTATGCGTGCCGTATTCATCATGCCATGTGACGTCATAACTCTGACTAGCCTAGTTTATGACGCTTATTAATTGGTGGATGCACTGGGATTTATACTAGAACCAACGGTTCTTTAGACTTCTTTTCTCCTTTATTTAGCTAAATATTACTTTGAGATTTTATGAATCAGTTATGGTTATTGAGATGGAAAATTCCTGGATTGGCCTTTTGACGAGAAATGCAGTTTGCCGTTCCCGTTTGACCCGAAAAAAAAGCACGAATGAAATGTTACAAATATATGGATGGTTAAAACTGTTGAAATATTATCAAAAAACACAAGAAAATTCACTGACGGTCATTGACTTTGGGATTATAGAGGAATTGTTTAGGTGAACAGAATTTGAATAATCGACTACTGTTTAAAATCAGCAGATTCAGCATAGCGAAATTAATTTCGATAGCACCGCCTGTCTGCAACATACTTTGAAAACTTGGTTTATTCCAGCCAATCTATGAATTCCGTTTTTTCCCTCTCAGCAATATTCAAATGTGGTCCACGGCGGAAATATTGCCACGTAGCCCGTATGCAAATTCTATTTGAAATGCGGAAACTTCCGCAAGAGCGCAGAACCTTCAATCGTGAACGCAAACAGTTTCTATAAGATTAGTCGCAAGATGCTCCTCTGGTGTCAATATTGACTCGACCCCGCGAGGATCCGCCTCAACCATTGCGGGCGCTTTCTTGAAATGTGTGCGTTTTGTTCGCTTGCTGACTTATTGTCTAGTGGACTTTGAAGTATTTGCATAAGGGATATTGCATTCTTGTTGCTTTGTGCTTTAGTAGTAGCATTGTAACTATTCGACGAGCGTTTTCTACTTTTTCTACACCACGACAGACAGCCATGAAATACAAGCAACTCATAGCGTATGAGTTCATTGGATTAACCGGTTCAGTTACTTGGTTGACAGTCCTGTAGCCTGCTGAGCTGCATATAGGGGGCTGGGTTTGACCACCACCCAAAATGCAAGCTCTTGTTGTGATGAATTTAGGTGTGTCCTGTGTCTGACTCTTCAATTAAAGGATGCATTTGTATGATCTAAGAAATACGTTTTTGAAGTTGCCGGTAAGATGCTCCATTAGTGTTAATATTTACCAGAGCTCGCGAGAGGATCTGCCTCAACCATTGCGAGCGTTTGCTTGGAAAGTGCGCTTTTTGTGCGCTTACTGACCTACTTTTTGGTAGACTTTTAAGTATTTGCGTAAGGGATATGAATTTTTGTGTTCTTGTTTCTTCAGTGCAGCATTGTAAATTTAAGTAGGGCTTTGCAACGGTAAAATGCTTTAATTTTCTGAGAACAATGAGCACGGGGTTCTTAGATAGGTGTTTGAAAAGGTTCTCAAGTGTGATTCATGCGATGCCCCTGACTTTACATGTGTCCATTGGCTGCGGTTGCCACTCACGATGAGCCGCCTTAGTGACCTTTGTTTGTTTAGAAGAATATTTACTCTCCTTACCTTTAACTAAAATTTCGTCTAGTGAAAATAACGGTATTTGTTTTTTTAACAAAAAGGTGATGTTAAAGTGTCCGTTGTTTATAAGACATATTTCGAGGGTGAAGAAGAGTGAGTTTTGAATCGTGTTAAATTACACTCAATCTCATTTGCACTCTAATTAAGTATTGTTTTTTGTATAATTGCATATTAAACTGAAAAAAAACAAGGAGCAGCGTTAAAAAACATTGCTTTTGATACTCCTAACATCACAGAAGAGAAGCCAAATCTGCAAACAAATACACCTAACATCTCTTATAAAAATATGTACCCCTCATTAATACAACAGTTGAGTACACAATTAGCATGGTCTTGCTGCAGCAGTCGGATAACGAAGCACGACTCCACTTACCACATGCAACTTGACTTCAAACCTGTTATTACAGAATTACCTCTATCTAAATCTACCTACTCATTCGAAACAAAACCTTATACTAAAACACTAAAGTTCACATTCGATTAAAAGATGTCAGGTAGTAAAGACGAAATTTTACTGAAGTCAGCCGTGGATGCACCTCCCTACCGCGATAGTGGATACAGTGGAGTGCCCTTGAGTTTCGAGTACACACCGGAGAGGAAAAATTTCATGCCTTACCATGATTTTAGGATTAAAATATATAAGGACGCTTTCATTTTACGTAGTTGTGCGACAAGACGAAAATAAAATTAAAGATGATGTACTTTATTTGATGCTGTTTCAGTGCCCCAAAGGATGATTTAGCACCTTAGCTGGAGTGAGAAATTTTAACCTATTTAAATAAATTTTGAAGCAAAGAAAAATATATTATTATAAACACCATTCAAGCCTCTTTTTTCTTTAGATTAATATGGCATAAAATAAAACCTAAAAATATGGATCGTTGAAAACTGCGTTAATGTCTAAAATTCCTATAATCGCTAAGTACCCACTTCTATATTCAAATTAAAAGACTGAAGACTTTGTTTGTGCGAACGCACTATTCTGAAAAAAATATGTTTTCTAATTGGAAAATAAATGTGTCAACCAGTTTATTTATTGCGGCTGATAGAGGTGTTCAAAATATGAGTTGCAAGTTTGTATGAAACTTGCTGGCAAAAAACTAAAGTCAACTTGGACGAAGTCGCGGGCGGCCGCCAGTATAGTACAAATCTAAATAACATCCTGCAAGGAATACGATTTTTCAATATAATATTAAGTAATTGGGAAAAATTCAAGATTTCCCTACAAAGGATATAGGTATTCCCTGTTTAAAGGCATTCCTCCCGGGGCACGTTTAGAGTCCCATCACAAAGCCGCTGCACCGACTCCCCCACACATTCTAATGCAAATTTCATTGAAATGCCCTCCATTGTTATCACTTCCAGTCTCCCGGAGTAGGGCTTCCAAGTTTTACAAATAATGCCGGCCGTCTTGTAGCTTTTAAGCGGATAACATTATTTTGAATGGTGCATTGGGTATATTATTATTGACAACGGTCAATAACTAGAACTAAAGACTAGAACAGACATTAAAGCAAACATCTGGGTATATTTGCTCTGAGGCTACCACTAAAACCACGACGACCAAATTCGCTGAAATGGTTAAGAAGTTTACAAAATAAGCAACTAGTAAGAAACAAGCTACGCTTAATTTGTTGCAAGACGGTGCTGTGTGGGTAAATATCCCATGCCCATTGATAAGTAAATCTTTTTAAGTATTTTTACGTAAAGCAGTTGGTCTCGGCTGACGTTTACGGAGTTCTGATTTTAGTCGATAAGCCTTTAATTGTCTATTTAATTGTCGATAGCCTCCAACACTCGTAAAGTGTCAATAGTAAAAGTATTTCATAAAATACTTGCAGTATACCTACTTGTAAGGGCAGCCTAAGTGTCATGCATGCTCCTCTGTGCCGAAACAAAATTGAGCTCTGGTGGGTATCGAAGATGTTGGTCAGATTCAGTCACAGTAAAAACTAAATAGCCTAGCCTTGTTAATCAGTTACGGCTTCTCTACTGAACAACACAAAATTTTTATTCGCACTTTTCTCTCTCATTAGGTAGTATGAAAACAAGTCCGTCTATAAGACTTGGTAACACTAGCTGGAAAACTCCGTATTCATACATCTGCACTCTTATAATAGGGCTCTATGACGTTATTAAAGCTTTGAACCTTTTATTTGTACTGGCTTTGTATGAAGCAGAAAATAAAGATTTCATGTCCATCTTTATGTGAATGAACTCACCTACGTACTTTCGAATTAAAACTGAATGCATGTATTTCCATCGTAATCTTTAGTTACTAATATGTAGTTTATTTACTTTTTTGATGTGATTCATAATAATTAGGCCACCATACTCGTGAACTGACAATAAGTGGGGTAAGAGATGTTTTTTTGAGTTGGTTAAGAACTATATTTGTAGGTAAAAGGTAGCCGCAAACTGTACACGTTAGACACAGAATCCAAAAGTGACCATATCACTGAATTTCCATGGTAGTAGCTGGTTGTAAGCGGCTGCTCTGGAAATTAATAGGGGAGGCTTATACTCAACAATGGACGGTTACACGTGATTCTTGACAAGATCACAACCCCGAGTTATAGTTGTCTTCAAACAAGCTTTTTGAATTGCCTTCAACTTCCAAATTCCCCTTTATTTTCATTCAAAAGTTCCCAACAGAAAATCTTATTCTACACCGCCGAATTTAACCACCACAGACAACGAGGTGTACTAATGCTGCTCCGCGAGGGGAATAGAGACAAATGTCGTATTGGTTGTGGATTTACAGCGTGGCGGGCGACATCTGGCGCCGAATTTATGACTTTAATCAGACCGTCAGCCGCTTGCTGGCTGGATCGGCTACGGCTAGACTTTAGTCTGGAAGACTTCGAGGAGAGCTTTCACTTTAAAATGTTATTGGGGTAAATAAAATAATTCTTTTTATTACGCGGTTTATTAGTTACTTACAGAAAACCAGAAAAAGACAATCAGCCTTGGCTTCAGGCGGTAATCGAACCCCCTTGCCCACAAACCGGGCGACTGCACTAACCATTGTGCTACCGAGACCACTAACAGACCAGCCGATTTATTCTGGTAGTACCTGGCAGCCAGGTTTGTTTCACCAATGTATAGGCATATACCTTAAACACTCGAAAGAAATATTATTTCAAATATTTGACTTTCGATTAAGATTAAACTAGGTTTTTAATAGGTTCCCCGCAAGCCCGAATGTCTTTTTCTGGTTTTCCTATCTTTAGTAAAATGATAACGCATCATCCCTAATGCTAAAATAAAATAAAATAACCTAGTTACTTAACTTGTCAATGAGGTAAAGAGATTAGGAAATTGGATTGTAAGTACATCATATATCAGATCAACAGCCTGTCGTAATCCAATGCTGGACATGTCCATAGGTCCAGGACATATTAGGTCCCTTCCGAAGTAAAGTGAAGTAAAGTGTGCCACAACTAACGGTTCTAAGCCTTCGGCATCCAGTCGGATCCTGTCACCGTTCTCATCTTATGTCACCGGTTAATCTCGCTGGAGGGCGTCCTACACTGCGTTCACTTAAGGACTTGTCTGCTTCAACGGCCATCGGTCCTTCTACAGACGTGACTAGCCCACTGCCACTTTAGCTGCGCAATATTCATGCCAGCTGTTTTGCATTGTAAGTAAACTTTTCAGAAATTTTTGAATATATTTTTTTTCAAAATGATATCAAGCATACATACTGATATACATACATTACCTTGTCAAAAGTTATTCTGAAATGAACAGAAGTTATTGCTTATTTATTGATGTATTCCAAAATTTTGCCAAGGAAAAAGTCAATCTATTTGTTATTAATAACAGTATCGGAATAAATAAAACATTATTCTATCTCCCACCGATAGATTTAAGCCGCTGCGAGCGGCATCTGGTGCTCAATTTATGATTTTAATCAGAACGTCAGCCACTGTTGCAGCTTATCTTTTGCTGGTCCTAATACAGTTAATAGCTAGACGTGTTTAGTTTTTAACCTTTGTTAAGAAGTGATTAATTTTGGTATGGACGACTTTAATACCTCAAGAACGGGTAAACCGATTTGGCTGAAAATTGGTTGGGAGGTAGCTCAGAGCCAGGAGACGGAGAAAAAAATGATAGAAATAGTAATTCTTAGAAAAAGAGTTTGGGGACAGTTTTTTTATTTATTAACTTAAGGTTAGCTATTATTATTATGAAACTTGCCATTTATCTGAAAAAAAAGACAAAAAACCGTTCTTTTAACGTTTGACCTTGTACATTTTTTTTTGCTGTGGTGCGATGAAGGGTTCTTTCGACAGATTGCTTGTAATAAGTGTTCCCAACATTCATGGCCATTTTCAGCTTTGTGTGAATTATTCTTCCCAAATTCAAAGAACCCTCCATCTTTGTTTCTCATCATCATCATCTCCATTTTTTGTTTACTAAACTTGTGCTACATGACAATAATTTCTTTTTTGGTTTAAATACCGAAAGATTTTCACCGTGTGATAAAAAGACAATTCATGTCGAATGATGCAAATCCACTCGAATATGTTTTGTTCGAATAATCGAATTATTCGAAAGCTATTTTCTAATGTCGTATAATTCGATTATAGGTTCATCCGAATGATCATATGAATGAATCATTAATTTCTCATAATTGGAAATGGAAGGCAGGTTTCAACGACAGTAGCGTGTTTCTGTGTGTCCGGCCATTTGCGAAATGCACAAATATGGTAATTTGCGTTTATGTAAGTAAATATTCTCTATAGCACATAACGTAACTTGCGTTTCTGGTAGACATCGTCTAAGCTGAAATGACGCGCCACTCTACTGCATCTGCGCAAACAAAAGTGCTTGCACAGTAAACGGAATTACTGTGGTGCTTGCCTGCATGAGTAGATGCAGTGGGGGGGCGCATCATTTCAGCTTAGAATATCTCTACTATGCGTCTAAACCAAACCAGCTGATGAGTGTCAGGGTGAAACATTCTTCTTTGAACCAGGCCAAAAATAGTGAAGGGCATACATTTTGTCTTAAAAGATTGTTTCAAAGTCGAATAATACTTCCAGATTACACCTCGCTGTTAGAAATGTAAGTTACCGACTCAGCGCTCGAATTTTAATAGTCTGTGAGCATAAACGGATACGGATACCAAATAAACAGGTGACAATCAGCACACCAGTTACGTCGTCCTTAAGTGAATATAATTATGGTTATTATGTTACCGCAGTTGTGGACGTTATATTAAGCTGTTGTTAAAATTATCTGGCATGGCAACATCGGTGTAAAATATTGCCACCATATTGTGGTTTCATTCATTGTGGTGAACGATTCGTAAACGATCAGCTAATTTGGTTTTCGGCTACAAATTATGTTATGCATGGTATTCATGGTATTAAAAAGTTTAATTAGCGGTTACGTTTCCACTTCTAACGACAAAAAGCAAACAGGAAATGAAAAGCTGATATACACATCCGTAGACTCTTGTTAATGCCTGAATTTCAGTAACACTGTTAATTGTGTCCTAATTCAAACACTTATTATTGCCCAATGTTTTTATAAAAATAACTTTAGGATTCTCATTTTTTTTATAGCTGGATAATACTTAGTTCAAATTTGGGAATAATAAATGGATTGTTGCTCTCATTCCTATATCTATTCAAACTAATCGACGAGAAATAAAACTACACAGTTAGTCTTGTGGCTTCCGAAGCGAGATTTTTATGCCGTGCGTGAGTACACCACGATGCTGTATTTTAATACCGACAACATTCCTTCAGTGTTAACAAATTATGAATAAAAGCAATTTCAAGAAAATTATGTTTTAGAGACTCTATAGGCAGAGTAAAGGAATATATACTATTACCGTGCTTTAGGTACCTATCTACGTTACTACCTTTTGTCGCGAATTCATAACACGAGCTCAAATTATTAAAATTAGAATTACCTTTTCATACTCATTCAATGTAGGGATTTGTTACCTCCTTTGTGTTCAATTGTAATGTCCATAACAATGAAGTAAAAGCTTTGGTATATCATTGTAGGTATTACACAAGCTAATACTTTCTTCACTGAATTACACTGAAATCGTCATTAGCGTAATAAGCCAGATAAACAGATAAATTGTTTTGTTATCACAAACATTACCAATATAATAATAATTTTCGGTCAGCGGGCATAAATGTTAATTTGATCGGCAATAATAGTCAATAGTTAAGTACGTTAATATTGTAGGTGTGTAATATAAAAAACAACTTCAAGTTTTGCTGAAAATCTATACTGCTATAATTCATAAATATAAAATTCACGTGTCACAGTATTTTGATCAAATTTGAAATGTATGTTTTTCAAACAAACAATTTACGATGTTTAAATTAGGTTTTTTTTATACCTTTTAAAAAAAAGGAATCCACGCGTACGAAGTCGAGTGCGGTTCCTAGAGTTGCTATTTTTTATAACTTCCCTCAAAATCTCCAGAATCCCATCATTTGATTGTGACTTAATGTCGACCCTGCCCATCGTGGATGTACCATTCAAATTAAAAACATTTCGGTCCAAGCGCCTTTGCGTAATCATACTTAAAAAAAAACAACGAACAGTAAATCCTATCTTTCTTATAAGTCGATTAAAAATAAATACATTTATATAGTCTGAGATTAACTTTTGCGATTCTTAAAAGAGCCCAACTGATAACACGGAGCTGCGAAAGACGTTTCTCTTATTGATTTATACCAGAGCCTCGATATAATTTTTGCCAGTACACAGAAATCTTTTAGAGATATCCCACTTTGATGTCTTCGAATTATTCGATATGATTTGTGTTTGAGAAATAGCTTTAGGTATTTATCTTACTTAATTATTAGGTTTCTTATCTTATCTAAGATAAGAAACAAGGTATTGTCCCCAAAACAGAGACATTTATACAGTTCACATGTTGTCGCAATTTAGGCTGCAATTGCCAATAGCAATCTCTTCCAGACACCCTGCAGAATGAAGTCAAAGTAATCTAAAGTAAAACATTATTTTATTCATGTAATCTTTTGTTATGACATTAGTTACAAAGTTACTCTACTAGTCCCGCCGTTGCTTCCATCGATAAGAACATAGCAAAAAACTTCATAGATATCATTTTCAACATAGTTTCGTTTCATATTATTGAAATTCGGTAATATTTGCGACCAATAATAATTAAACAATAGAAAATAGTGATAATTTAATTCCAAAATGACGTGCAAAGGTGCAGATTGCCCTCTTTATGGTGACTACTAATTGAAAGGTGGATTCAGAACTTAGAGATAGACACTTCTGGAAAGAGACAATAGTAAAAATAGTAACGCAATCAACGTGTTTCTGTGACATATTTTCTTAATTGGCTCAGTACATTTCGCGCATAATAAACAATAACATAGAGATACTTACACGTAGCGTATAAAAAGAGCTTATACATTTTTTGTCTGCTGAATAAAATGAAATACCAAACCACAATGGTGTGGTTTGCATAAGAACGTAGCAAGATAAATAGAAATTTACGGGCACAAAAGAAAATTTCTCCTTTATTTTGCGTTATTGAATAGGCGATAAGCACAATAGCTGTTAGGCATAAATATTGCTAAGTTATCGTCTTAAAGATCTATGGAGGTAGGTGAAGGGCGGCGTATCGCTCTCGCTGTTATTGCGTTCTTTATGCGTGAACTCGGGGAAAATTCTATTTACTGGTAACATTGTTGACAGTAAAGGAAAAATATTGCGCGTATGAGAAGATTGCACAAATAAGTCTCTTTTGGAACTCGAGCATACTCTTGGAGCCTGTTCACACTAGCGTTTGGTGGGCGATTTCACAGCGGTGCGATCTCGCAGCGATTGTTCGGCGATAAAATAAACGCGAAGCGGGCTTGGCGGCGAGATAGCGGCGAGCTCGCGGCGTTTTCGCGGCGTTTGTTTTATCGTGGTACTATCGTGTGAACAGGCCCTTGATCGACCGATAACTGGACTGGTCATTCATCTAATTATTTGTTCTTAATTGCCTAGTTACAAAAATGTGGAAAAACTGAGGATTTAATGTCAAGAAGCAATCTTTACCTGTCAATCACATGGTAACAAAGTAATTAAGGTGATTATGGATAAGATAATACTTGTAATTGAAATGTCAGAAGCTGATACGATTTCGAATTAGTCGATAAAAAAGTATGACCCAACTAGCCCAATATCGGCCGACGGTCTATTTTGGTACTAAACTTGTAGCAGACTAGCAGGAAAATCTAATTCCTAATCCATATTTTTGTGAAGATGTTTAGTTTTTTCCAAATGGCAGTAAATGACAGTTCTGCTTTGGCATTTCTTAAGTAAACATATCATAAATAAGGGGCCCATACAACACGTCAGTAATGGCTATTTCAGATTAGCGTTTTATACGCGCGTATAACCTCGTTTTTAGGAGCCCTACACGTGCAACTGGTACGTGGGGTGACGCGTTTATAAGCTGGTATAAACGCGAGTCGCAATGTTCAGTTAAAGCAAACACGCTGGTATAAGCCTATGTGCACGCGAGTCTGGTTCTTTGGACGCGAGCGCGCGCTTATAAACGTATGCAGCCTGAAACGACCGTATACGCGCAAATCTGAAATCGCCCTAAGACAAGTGATCTGAGTTCTCATACTGCATTTCCACAACTGAGTTGCCCTGATATCTCTCGTTTTTGCGATTAGCAATGTCACCCAATTTTGCTTTTATTTTTGGTTTGATGAAGTCGCCAATCTATGCGACCAAGAAATGCAGGACCTTAAAAAGGAAATAAAAATCTAGACCTCTAATAAAGACAATCCAACAAAAAAACTAAAAATTATTCATGTTTATAAAAGAATGGTTTTAGAACATCGAGTAACATTGTACTTACCTTGTACTTAGGTACTTAGCTAAACATGGATTTCCCGGTAAAAATATACAATTTACTAGATCTAAATATCGCTGTAAAACAGATTACCGTTTATCTAAATTACTTAAACCGATTGAATGAGGTCACTTTTCCCAGAACGTCTTATCGTAAAAAGAAAAACGATTTTTTGTTGATTGATTTAGTAGACATTCGATTTTTTTTCCGGAAAATAGGTACTTCAAGTTCGCGTCACATCAACAGTCTTATTTTTAGTTTACGACCTCGTTTCAGACAAAGATTGTGAGGGTATGTTATGTAATGGTAAAACTACATTTTTTTAAAACCTTTACTTTTGAATTACGTGCATATTGTGTTAAAAGTTTGTAACCTAAATGAGTTATTTCATTTCAGATTCGTTATTTAGAAGTGTGTCATTTATTTATGCGAAATTAGAGAGATCTAGTTGATAATAATTCTTCAAAGTAAGTTCCACTGAAATATTGTTCACAGCAATATGCATTTCAACACGGTACTCGGAGTCATCATGAGGCATCTCGAATCCTAGACGGAGATCGGTTTATTACATTCCGTTCGTCGCATAGTTCGGACTAGTTTCACGCAATAAGATATAAGCAGTCGCACACAATAATATCGAAGTTGTGGTCAAAGGTCTTATACATGAAACTTGGTAATTTATACTATTAATAGTTTGTTGAGAGTGTCCTGACTCAGTGGTTGAACACTCTAAAGACCGTTCACGTAGATTTAAAAATTTTTAAATCTAATTCAGTTGTACAAAAAAAACTCAGATCCACAACCTTTGCGTTCGAAAGTATCCAGTAACTGGTCACTGTGGATTTGACTTCCTGATTAAAAATGATTGATTGGTTAGGGGCGTGCTAGATCGAAGGACAAGTCTGAAATTACTGCATCCTTAACGCGACTGGACTACTTGTACAGCTTGAAACTCGTGCGGTCCCTAGTTCAAGTCTGGCCGAAACACCTACTTTGTGTTCATTATGGAAAACCCTTATAAAAAAAACCCAAGCATCCCGGATAACAGCTGTAGGCTTGCCGTTTACTGTTTGAACAATAAAATGTTGATCCAGATAACTCTGTATGAGTATTCTTGCCCTCATTACACGGTTTTCACTGGGGCGGTGGTACCTACGGGAATGGCCTTCGAAGTGCCCCTTCGACCTTTCGGGCAGTGATGTTCACATGAGATTTAAACCCTAATTGCACATAACGTAGCGTGAGGTGGCCGACAAGATCCATTGATAATTTGATAAAAGAAGCAAGTCCTCGAAGTATCCGTGAAGTTCTGTTAGGCTCTCCCAAGACCTTCAAACTGTATGGTAAAGGTGTCTATACCGCAGCGCATTTTAGGCTGCAACGCTGAGAGACGAGACGACGAGATTGAAGCCAGCATCAAATTGATGTGTGTGAATCAACTTGTCCAAATGTCCGCCGTGTTTGAGAAAACCAACCTTACATGGCAATGAGTAGTGATTTTATTTGTTTGAGATTTTAATGGCACTTCAAACATACAACTCTGTCATTGTAGTATTAGGCGTTGTACTAAATGAAAGCACATACGTAATGACTCTCACTATCCAGAAAATTTTGACTAGATCAATAGATCGTCGATTAGTACGATGGTCGTATCGCTTAGTCGCGCGATGGTCGCGCTATCGCGTTGTATTAGGAAAATGCATTACAAATATTAAGTAATGCCTTATGGACAATAAATAAATAAAGCAATCGGCTCTTTTGTCATGTCGAAATTTCCGTATTGACTTCTCTGTTAGCACTTTTTGATGCTGATTGTGAAACTGAACTATTCTGTGCGAGTACCGAGCTACAGCAACCAATTTGAATTACCCTTTGCTGCGTGTTAACAACCTCCTAGTATTCCCAGGTCACGCTGACCGCGTCTCTGTAACTAATATTCAAATTAGTGACGTCATCGGATTAGGCATATCCGTTGATTACTCTGCGTCCCACCCGGAAATGGACGACGGTGTATCCGTTGCATTGTGTGTTACTACCGTCAGCTGTCAAGCGAGAGAAATTAAGCCTTAACTATGGAGAATATTATGTCATGAATAAAAGAAACATTTACTGACTAATTGTGAAAATGTATTTTACGTCCAACCTAACATTTTCTGTGATTTCCAGTCGTAATTTTGATCATCTTTTTAAAAAATATTAAAAAAAAACCCATAGTCTGAATGGTGGCATGTAACCTTTTTTTTAACCTGGCTCAAACATTATTAACTCATTCTTGATTAAGGACGTAAGCAAGCTATAATCAGTAATACTGTTACTCAACAACCGAAAGTGATCTGCCTGGTCACATTAGAGCAACCATACAATTGTTTACAACCATATTTAATACAATTTGATGACGTAACTAAATATACCGACAACAAACAAACACCCGCGTCACATCCCGATAACCTTCTCCTCACACAAGTACACTCGTCAACCTACATGCCAAGCGGGGCGAATAAAGGTAACATCCCCTCAAATAACATTGTCAAAAAGGATCAGGCCCCCAGTCTCTAGTACCTAAATAAAAAATGAAACGTCACATACATTGCCCTGCTCTCAAAGTAGGGTTTTCCCTTGTGGTATGAAAATCAGAAACAACGAAACTCACAAACATACATTGCCTGAAAAGACTTTTATGTTGTAGAGGCAAATGGACCCGCATTCCTTTACTTTTCATCCAGCGCTTTTGGTCAAAGCGTCAAATAAGTTGTCTACTGAATTGTTTCTTTGAACAAATGAATAAAAAGAGCAATAAAAATATTGAATTGCTTAAATCAGGCCATTGAAACTAAACGCCACTGGACTCGCCATCACAGATCGCGTCTCTCAGTCTCAGTACGGATCATATCAGGATTAACTTTTTCATGAGAAAGCATTATGTTCACTTTTTTTTACTGGTTGTTCCTGTAATTTTCATAGGTTAATACCTCACTAATGTGCTTCTTAACTAATGTGAAGACGCTTCATCGTTCTCAACACGCCTTCGATTATCTTCCTGGATTGTAAACGTTGCATGCTCTAAGCGAACGTATTCACATTCTGCAATAACCCTGTACAAATAATATACAAGTTCGTTTAAGTCATCCCTACTAGAACTCGTCGGAAAAACCGCAAGAGCTAAAACTACTTGACAAGCAAAAGGGTTTTACCCTACGTATGTTTTCTAAAATCTTCAACATTTCAAGTTTTCATGGAAATAAGCTTGCTATGTGAACAAGAAGAAAATGTAGTGACCAAACTGTCTCCATACAGGGTCGTTGTGGCTAAAACATTTACTCCATAACCGTGATGCTGCGGTTTCGTCCCATCCCGACGATGTTGCAAGAGCTTTAGGACTTACTCAAGTTACCTTCTCTAAAGGAACTTGTGAAACACAGATGTTTCACCGCTAGATGCAAGTTTGCAAGTAAAGTGATAAGGTCATTTGTAAAGTGACTTCTTTTATTAAAAAAGCTTCTTTTGGACAATAATCATTTAAATAAATTTTCCCAATATTATTCTTAGCAGTATTCAAAATCTACATCTAGCAAGTACTGTACAAGTATTTACTACTAATTATCAGCTTAAAGTCACCAGACTGATAATCCTCCTATTCAACGAAAGCGATAATTTTAGTGCGAAACACCTATGTGGTAACTTAAGTAGGCTAGTTCTTAAAATAGTTATCTCACTCATTAAATTAGTACATACCTGATCTTTTCTACAGAATGAGAACGTGAATGTCTTTGTTGTGTCCAAAACAAACATAGGTATTTTCCGCTTTACAATCTTTGAACGTCCGTTACGCGAATAATCAGTCCATTCGACCTATACATTTATATATTATTATTTTGTTATCCCGTTTTTTTAGCAAAATACCTATGACTGAGCCATTAACATATCGATTGAAGTTCCAACAAAATTTACAAACAAAATCATCTTTCGTTCCGGTAAAAGAAAATTAACACTCCCGATGTTCGCCTAACCATTCAAAGTTAAATTACTTTGAACGTATGAATAAGATTTTAATGTGTTGGTACAGCCATAGCTCACAATGTTTACACCTTTCCCGTTTCCTCCACAACGGTAAATTCTCCTCAACCTATAACTCATCCGGGCAATAAAGTTTGAAAAATAAAGCAATTTAGAGCCATCTTCGCGCACATATTGCCCGGACGGGAATGCGCGATGCATGTTATTAATTTCTTTTGAATGTAGAAGAATGAGTTGTTATAAACACTTATTAAAATAAACAAGAATCACGATTGTGAATAGACAACCATACAACCAACCCCACCCACCCCAGCAATACAGATCACTGGTACAAATCAAAGAGTTATAAAAACGGAAACAAAATTACATAAAATAGTTGCGCTAAAAATATAACGATGCAATATGTATAGAAGTATTCATTCTAATACTTCAGATAGATTTCAGATATTTTTATCTATGAGTATTCAAAAAAACAGCTCAGATTGCTTTTATTAGGTACACTTTCAGAAGTTCATCAACTGCCTTTATACGTCCCACTGTTGGGCACAGGCCTCACCTCAACTATGAGGTGGATTGAGCTATACTCCAACACGCGGGCTCAGCGCGGATTGTTGGGGGGTGTAAGGTTAGTGAGCAACCTTGATGTCAGATGTTATCAAGCCGCCCTAAGGCCTCCGACTAGGCTTAACGACTCACATCTACGACGTCAGCCGGGACCAACTGCTTAACGTGCCTTCCGAAGCACGGAGAAGTTCAGAAGGCATTAATTAAGTACCGCTTTAGTACCTACCCCAATTTGAATCAGTTATGCTGCACAAGACGGATAGGTTTCGAATGTAATGGTTCTGAGAATTTCTAAGTGGAGGTAGAATATCATACTCAAGAGGGAGAGCCATAAAGCCTATTTTACATAGTGCAAGCTTACATTTGTCTGCCCTAGACCGTCTTGTGGTGAAGGGAAACGTTGGTAGCCACAGATAATCAAGACACAGCAAAATCTGATCAGTGATCCTCACCTAACAAACTAACATATAAGTTCGATATCTAAAAACTGCAGAATATGGTAATGTGATCAACACACGATTAATAATAAGCTCTCAACTCAGCATTTTTTTTATCAATTTTCAATATTACTGAGTAAATTTCTTGAAATAGCAGATTTGGTTTGTTAAATTAAAACTAAGTTGACTGCACGTGGTGGCGGAAGGAGAAAGGGTACCTGACGTGACGACACGTTCAATCCATTAGAGTACACAGAAAAGAGGCCTAGTACCGTTACAAAAGGTAAAACCTGTTTTTCACCTCTTTGTAATGTGTTGAAATCCGTGGTCACATGAAACACTGGAGGACTATTTTGGATTATCAAAAGATAGAAATACAAAAATACTATTGTGGAACCTTTCATACTGGATTCAAACCGGCGTCTCATTTCGAATAAAAGATACCAACCAACCAACCAAGAACATAATCTATTGGAATATTATCAAATAGCTGTAGTCAATATAGATTCACTCAGAGGACTCTAAGTTAATCTCTATGTTTTAACATAGAGATTAACTTATGCTACCTATCGCATTTGGGTTTTTTATATTTCTCAACTACCTTTTTGTACTTATTTACTTACTTTCTTGAATACCTACGGTTTACAGCTGCGTATGTAAATTTTAGCTAATTACGAAAAAGCACATTTTTCTTGGTCATGATTCTTGCATTCAGTGGTCTTACATTGCGCGGAGCTTTTTATGCAATGTAGTGTTTTCACACGCTTTTCACGAAGCAAAGTGGCGATTCACAAACAAAGGCAAAAATGTTGTGGCTTGGATATTATTGAAATGAAATTATACTTGCTAAAGCACTTAATTATGCTAAGTATTTGTACATGCGCCCTGACCGAGACTGTTTCTATTCTTTTACAACGGTTTGTGATAAATATCTAGTTGTCTGAAAATTGCATAGTGAATTATTATTTTTCACGAATCTCTACATCCTGTATGAATGGTATAATATCAGCACACAACCAAAACAACCGGACCTAGAAAAAAAGTATAATGTTGCGGAATTTAAAAATACATTAAATGCAATGTAATCAAGCAAGTATCAACAATTTCAATTATGTTAACACTCCCATAAAATAAAACTAACAGATACTTTTATGTATATACAAATTAATTACGCCGACTAAACTATATAATATTACGAGTACCTATCAAGTCTTTAGCGAGTAAATACGAAAGTGGAATCTATTTCATGACGACATTTTCAGGAACGTTCAAATTATTCCAAAAATTTGGGTAGTAGCGTGGACCTCGCCTAATTTAATTTTCCAATAACATTATTCTTACAAATTCGAAATTTATGTTCATTCGCCCTTAGAAAATTCTTGAATAAAACACTGAAATGAGGAATGGAAAAGTAAATTCAATTTGCCGATCGACGATGACACGCTCTGTTTCAAGTTTAGTTTTACTAAGCAGGTTTCCATATTTTACTTTGCAGAATATTTCAATCGTGTTAGATTTGTCTTAAATATTGTATTCCAATTGAAATATTCTTCAATCGGAAAACTTTAGCCGAAGACGTAACTTGGTGTATAATAAGTAGCAGCCAGGAGGCAGAAGTGCTCAGGCGAGTTAGTTCGGTGGACTTGCCATCCACCACATTTTTGTTAAGTTGCATCAAAACGGTCCTGACTGGTCAGCGCCTTATCGCGCGCAGTGGAGGCTGCAATGCACTAATGTGTAGAAGGCGCCAGTAACTCGTGCTTCATTGCTTTTCATCTAAAGCATATCATGTGTGCGATTTCTGGTAGGACTGTAACACAAAATGCTTACAGCAAAAGCGTGAAAAACCTCGGTAGTAGCCAGGGGTTTTTATAGTTGATTGATACTGCACGGCAACTGTATGTCAGGTGCTTCTGTGTAGTTTCAACTGGCTGAATGAGCAACGCGTAGTGAAAACTTTCTTGAGAAATACTGTATTGCTGTAGGTCAAGTACCGTAGGTTTTTGAAGGAGTCTATTTATTTATTCTTACTACCTCCAGCATTTAAAATAAAAACTCTGCTTACTGTGGTATATGGTCAGAAAAAAATGCGTATAAACTCTGTTTCATCACCATCAACCGCCGCATGACGCCACAGCGGAACATAAGCCTCTCCTATAGATTTCCAGAGTGGCAGGCTGAAGGCAGTCTCCACCAAAAGACTTTCATCAGGTCATACTTCTACCTTGACGGGAGGCATGCTACGCTGCGCTTACCGTCGAAATAAATGGTCTCCATTCAAGAAGCTTTGTTTAGTTGCAGGGATTTTTAATTGTACCAAGCACTTACCCAAAAGTTCAACTAAGTTTGAGAATGGTTTAATTTAATGCTGTGGTTACAGCTTGAAACGCGTAACGAAAAGTACCTAATAAATTAGAAGCGCAAAAGGTGCTCCACTTAAGACTTGGAATGGTTCCATCTAGCCCAATTTGTGTCAAGTCGGCAAACGCTGGTGTGGAAATTTATAAAAATTGAATCCGTAGCGTATTGGGAATGCTAGGTTCTCTAATTTCGAAGATTTGGAGACTTTTCCAAGTCCCTGATTAAATAAAAAACTATTACACATTGGCTAAAAAAACATCTTGAAAAGTGAACACGAAGAAGAAGAAAGCCGCAGATGTCATTAAAAGAACCGGTGTTCAGCGACAACACAGCCTGTTGTTGAAAATAGCTGAGAATAACAAGAGAGCTGGAAAGATTATACCGTCGGATTATTTTTATTTTAATCATTTTTATTTTAATCATTGCTAGTACAATAAAATAACCAATCGCTTTTCAAATAAAATTAAAAGGAGTCAATGTATGAGAAGGAATAAGGCTTCAAATTGTCAACAAACAGTGTGAAACACTGTTGTTATAAAAAACTCAAATCATCAGTACAACTCCGAATTCAATATTGTCACAGAAAAGTGTTCAGCAAGTGGAATGATCCTGAATATTACTATTTCCACCAATAACAAGATTCTTTACAAGTTTCTTTGATGTTAAATATAACATCAGACGAGTCTTTGGGTTTTGACCTTCTGAAGTACAAGGATGCTTGTGCCAGAAATAGAACGGTGAAACAGGATAAAATTTATTTGTACCAAAAAACCGTCCTGAATTCTGTAAAAGCGTTCGAAGTTAGTGGTGCCCTCCTGAATAATTTGTATTATTTATTTAAATGCTGCTTATTTTTGAGTGCCTCTGAATAATTTAAAATGAATTGTAACTAAAAAGTACAGTCAAAAATCAGTCAATCAATTTCAAAACAATAAAAAATCAGCATAATTTACAGAACCTCAACCATGAGAGATATTCTGCAGAGAGAAGAATACGTTCTTTCCGAATTCAGGTGTTGGTTTTCTTGTAACTTGATCAGAAAGAAGCAGACTTTTTAATTAATTAAGTACATACATAATCTTGAGTTAGTATGTACCTACCTACAACCAAACTACACAAAATTTTGGGTACTGTCCAAAATGCGCGAAGCTGGTCCGTGATGATTTCCTTCGTCACAGTTAATTACTCACACAAATACAAAAACCACATTCCATTAAACCTAGTAATTACCTAATAGTAAATACTAGGGTAAATACTCGGTGCATGTAAATGAACGGCGCCGATCAATAAGCCATTTCCAGTCCAATCATACCTACCATAAAGGCGGTATCCTATTGTTTTTATTCCAACACTCCCCTTTCATTTGGAATTAGGAAGACAAAGGTAGCAATGCACCAGCGGCAAATTGAAACGGAATCATTTCCTTGTGTATACTTTCCCGGGGAAAAAGATTGCAACGTGGATTGTTTTGTTACTTCATAACTATTATCACGTTGTTGAGAACGGGCTTACTTTTGCATTTGGAATTCGAAAGTTAAAATTGTTTTTTGATCTTTTGAATGGTACCTCTGTTAGGTAATGTAATATGGTAATCTACTGAGATTTTTATGAAAGCATTTTTGATGACCGATTTGGTGTACTAATGGTTGTGAAGTTAGCTACTCCACCAGAGCTCGCGGGATTCGATTCCCACACAGTGCAAACATTATTGTGTGCATGTCTGGGTGTTTCCTATGTATAATATGTATGTTTTGACAAAGAAAAGTATTACGTTATAGCTTTAGATGGCGCTGTGTGAAATAATGTCCAGGGATAATTATTTATTTATTATATTTATTTAATTTCAAAAATTCAGCCTGTACACTATTGGCACAACAAATTAAACGTGAATTAGTTGAGCACGCGTTCAAACTCATGCCGTTAATGTAGATGTTTCTAGAACTGAAAGTGAGCTGCACTTGTAAGAGTTGCTCCATCTTGATTTGCATTTTGGGATTCGGCATTAGGCCACCTTTTGGTAATATGCTTATTTTTTATTACGTAACATTAAAACATGAAATAATTGAAATTCTATAGAAGGTGGACTTTCTTTTAACTATAATAATGTTAGTCAAATACCAAGAACAGAACTGTTCCCCGTTATCAATTTCCTTAGCTACTTTGTATGCGGGTCTTAAGTGTCTTCTCCCAGTTTTCATTATTAAGGCGAAGATACTCGTTACCTCCATTCGGTTCTAAAAAGAAAGAGAGGAAACAGTTGTTCCGTCTAGAATGAAATTCATAAATCACTGAACGCAGAGATTGCAGACTGGGAGATCGGTTTATTTCATACATTCTGAATTTGAAATGTATTCAAAAACTTAACAAAATTCAGACCATTGATTGTTTTTTAACAATAGGAGTTAAGTTTAAAGTGTAGCTGGCTGCAAATGTCAGAAAAGTCACTACAAAAAGTTTATTTAAAAAGGTAGGAAAATAGGTTAATGCGCTTAGCAAGACTGATACCACCCTTGCATCAGAGTCTTGAGGTTTTTATTTTCTGAGCAAAGATTAAAACAAATTCACTAGTCAGTAATCACTTCTCAGTTATAAATGCTCTAAGCCCACCGGGACGCTATTGTGCTCTTGAAGGAAAACAAAGTGTTAATTGTGAAAGTCAAAACAATTAGTTTTTTGCCATCACGTCGAATCATCTGCCAGTACGAAATTGTTGAGAAATCAATATTTCCGGTTGAGATTTCTTTGCTGGGTTTTTTGTATATAATGAATTAGTTTTTTTATGTAATTTTTCAACATCGGATAACAATGACATAGCCACAATTGCTGAGTAAATGAAAAAGGCGTTCCGAATAAGATTGAACCCGGTACCACACACATTCTGAATACCGACAACGAATCTCTAATTCACCAAAAGATTGCGCTGTATTAAAATGATTAGGTCTTATTTTTATTTACTGCCTTGTAAACTGTATGAACTGGCACACCCTCTTACTTTGTCACATAATGTGACTTTGATAAATATCTCGGAAATACGAACAGATTTTACCTCTGGAAATATCTCCTCGCATTGCCCTATGAAAAGATTCGTATATATTTTTCGCCGTTTCACGGTTTTCTCATTCGAGAGATTAAGACTGACGTGTGTAAGTCCTAAATCGTTTTCCAGAAATTCAGGCTTATTGGGTTTTCAAATTTGACAGGTAATAGACAGAGGTCTATCCTCTGTCATATTTCCACATAAAATTGCAGGTAAGATATTTAACGTGGGAACTTGATATCCAGTTCAGCTGGCGTGTTTTAGTGGTTTTGGAGTTAGAGGTTAGATAAAATATGTTCTGAAATAGCAATTTTAAAATGTTTTGTTTCCATTTATTGTGAGTGTAACGTTGATTGAACTTTGGCATTAGAGGTCAGATTCGGGAAATTCTTTACGGCTGCTGAAAATAATTATGAACAAATTAGATGAATGATTTTAGGACTTTTCTGGACTGTAGGTTTGTAGGACGTTGAGTAGTGTGAGGATGTTTAATGTAGATGTGACGGTGTGAAGTTAAGCAGCTTGCCAGGATGAAGATGCCCTCAGCGCATTAGTTCCATGGACGCTTTTTGAGACTCAAAGGTATATCCCCATTGAATTTAATCTGAGGGAAACGATTTCTGAAAACTAATGTCGTTTAATTAGATTGTTTCTATTATGAAATAACGTGATGTAAAGGTTTCGGCTTTACACATTATAAAATGAAGAAAAAAGTGGTAAAAGTTTAACTATTAAAGCCGCGAGCAAAAGTTAGTATGGCAACATTAGTTTTTCAGTTTACCACAAAGTTAGTAAACAGTCCTTCCAGGTAATCAACCCACAAATCCACCAGATGTTCCAATCTCCTAACCCGTCAGCATTCACCCAAGAGAAATGATTGCGTCATGATTTATAAAGGTCCATCCAGTAGTTCTATAGTAGGATTGTGCTGACGGAGCAATCTCATTAAGCCAACAATAGAGCAAGCGGACTATAAATCAATGTATTGTGTAACTATTGGTCGCTGAGTGCGCCTGCTCATTATGTCGGGCAATTACGTCGTGCAAATATGACGTATCGCTGCCGTTTCCTAGCCGGCGATATGTTACTGTCTGCTGTGTTTACCTGAATACCTCTTTGTTTACACTTAGAATGTGACTAGCGGGTTGGTATAATTATCATTTGTTCGGGATATTGTTAGTTGTAGTGAATTTGTGGCAAGAAATTAAAATAGGGAAGGAAATAATGCTTATTTCTTTAATAACTATGTTTTCTTACGTCATTTATTATGCATTTAAAACGAATCATTTTAAAAAAAACTGAACTTCTGGGCAACAAAATTCTACTCAATTAAGTTCAACAAAATTCTACTCAATTGCGTACTACTTACTTTGTTTATTAATGTAATGTTTTAAGAGCCATCTAGCCCCAAATTAAGCAAATCATTTAGGGTACTAAACCACCAGATAAACATACTTAAAAAGTTTTTTTCAAACTCAACTTCAGTAATGGAATTGCCTTAAACAGAAGAGCGTGATAGACACAGCGGCTGTATACCGCAATTTCTAAAGCATTACAAGAGAGCACGGTGCGGGTCCAACACAAAAGTGGCGCCGAGGAGTGCAGCAGACAAGCCGAGCGGTCGTCTCTCATTCGCAGACAAAGACATCACAAACCTCTCTAAAAAGCTAACCACTTAACTCAAATAATTGAGGCTAGTTCTAGAATTCAAAAGTGGAAGGTTTTGCATGCTCTGAAATAAAGAACGATTTCAACATTCAGGTATAACATTTCTTGCCTGTGGAAAAGGCATACATTAATAAAATATAGGAACCATAATAGGAGGCGAAGAAGATAGGTTGACTCCTAATAAACCTATATTAATAATTTTCATACAGTATGTCATGAATTTGAACAGGATGTCTTTATAACGCTATTTAGTTGGTATAACCAACTTGTACAGTTAGCATCAAAATGAACTCAAAACGACAGTGACGCTTTGAGAAACACAACAGTTAGCAGAGTCGTATCAATGGCTTCCAAAGCGTCACTTAAATCTTAAATAAGTGAAACGTTATTCGAAATATGTAGGTAATTGTAAAAATATTTTTTTTGAATACATCAAGCAAAATATTTCAGAACGCACATAATATTTCCGATGTTGGCTGTACATTCGCAAAAGCCTGCTGACGACCCGAGCTGACGACCGTACTGACGACACACGTCTTTAAAAGACGTCATTAGGCGCGAAAATTGTACGTGTACCCTGAACGAAAACACCTGAGGATTGTAAACTAAGTATACGAGTATTCGTTCGTGAATAAAAGTGTATAATAAAGGTAAGCAATCTAATTTCCTTTGCTAAATTATTCTTACTCCGATCTACTAACAGGTTTATCCTTCAGCGTTAGCGCAACTGACAGCCAGCCAGCGTCCAAGTCCAGACAAAGACATTGAATAAAAAGAGCGCACTCACTTCAAATAATTTACGCCAACTCGAGCAAGGCTTTGCATGTCGTATAAAGCACGATTTTATCGCATTTGCTCCACAACAACTGTATTTGGTGGGCGGACTCAGGTGTGAAGGGGATTTAAAGTTCATTGCGCAGTTAGAGGGCGGCACCTACGGTCGTATATCTTAGAAAACGCTTTGATAAACCCTCTACAACAATGTGCCCCTGAGGAGACTCGGGTTTAATCTTAAAGAACTTATCGGGGTAGTTTCAAAGTTCTAATTTCAGCAGCCTTTGTTTTAAACTTATAATTATTAAGATGGAGGAGAAACTTTTAGAGCGATATGTATCAGAAAGGCTTGGTTTATCGTTAATCTTCATCTCACACCTTTTGAACAAACTCGATAAGTTATTAAAGGATGTCCACTTAATCGTCTCAAGAATTCAGATCAATATGATAAGTTTTGCTAACTGAAGAAAAACTTGAATGTTTAATTTTGTTGTAAACCGAAAACTCAAGTTTTCTCAACTCTCAAACTCAACCACTCGCCTCTACTTACCGATTACGGGACGGCGAGAAAATAACAGAAGAAAAGAAAAGAAAGAAAAATCTGGTTCAACTGCCTATAAGTACAAATAGGTACGTCTCACTCCTGGGCACAAACCTCACCTCAACTATGAGGTGCCGCGGTCCATACTCCAACACTGCAACCCTTAAATAATTAATATCATGGCATACCAAAAGCCTTTACGTCAGAACGCTTGAAAAACTTTTTAGGTTAATTAAAACCGAAATAAAATTTGCATGTTCATTATTTTGGCAGGTTAATAACTCAGAAACTGTTTGTGTCGCTATAGCGACATTTAATTTTATTAGATTCAGTTTTTACCGATGTGGAAACGGTAAACCGGTAAATGTTTGCTCGCAGTTAAACTTTTAATACGTGACCCAATGGTTTTCCATAAAACTATACAAAATAAAAGAACTATCAACTAAGAGCATTAAATAGGAAAAGTACGGTCGGTGAGTTTCGGTTTTTAACATAAAATGTTTTTAATATTTATCAAGGATGTGTAGAAGAAGAACAGGGTTAAATTGTGGAACGTTTACGTGTGGATTTAACCCACTTAAGAAAGCGGATGTGTATTAGCATTCTTGTTGGATAGAGGGCGCTGGCTTCTTGATTATTGAGACCACATGATTTCAAAAAATAGGACAAAGTGAAGTAGAAAATATTTTTAATAAGTTTACAGCAAAACCTAATTTAATTGATTTTTGACCCTATACTACACTGAAAAAATTAAACAGAGCTATAAACAAATTTAGAATACTTAAATTTAAGTAAACGAGAAACAATGCTTTGCTGTAAGAGCGAAACTAAGTTCGCAAATCACTATTACTGTGTAATCAATCGTGATTAGCGTATCACAAACCCAAATTCTCTAAGTTATTATAACACAATAACGATTGATGGACTATTTCTCTCCTGAACCCGTTATAAGCTAATACCAATTACCACCATAAACAAAGATCTACACTTTCCAACGTCGGTTATTGTCTATACATGACCATCATGAAATCAAGATGACCAAATTCAGATTGCTTGAATTTTTTCAGTTATTTATGTTTATTTTGAAGTCTAGACGTCACCAAAAACAAAGCAAGTAACTTCACAAAGCCGCAGGTCAAACTCCCGCACTAAATAAAGCTTGAAAAAGCAATTCACGAGTAGTTCAAGGCTTATGGATGAGTTTTGATTGTGGGACCAAAGACTGAAATCCGAAAAAGGACGAAGCCAGAATCATTCATCAATGTTGAATCAGAAGTCTTCTGCTTCAACATGTTCTCGTCTTCTCTTCTTCTTCTCGAGTTCCTAGAAAAAAAAAGTCAGATAAAAAGGATAGAACTTTACTCCGAATGTTAATCATAAATACAAACAACTGCATGGCTGTAGCCAGGAATTTCCCCTGAAGGCGTAACCCTGAGTGGCTTACTCCGCACTAAGACTCTTTTGCATCGCTCTTATAAACACTAATCCTTGCACCTGTTTGCATATGTTTTATAAAGTGTAGTATATGTATAGTTACAGCTGTGGGTGCACTTAATAAATTAACAACAAAGCATCACGAAGAACGTCATTGTGTTGTACTTACCGTTAATCTGCGCGCTGAGTCAAGGATACTTTACTGCTCTTTGTTATTCGACGCAGTGAGCTTTTGTACTGTAATTGTTTACTCTCTTTAATGATTTAAGTACCGTTTATTTGTTTCTCAGTTTAAAAGCACTTTGAACTCGCTACACCACTTCAAAGTCCGACATATTCATAATAATTTAAATATATTTTCGGCCATGACTATTTCCTCAATTTTTTTTTTATTGGATTATTTATAGAGGGTTAAAAAAGTGCATGATCAGACCAGAGAAAGGACTCTAATTGGGTTATAAAGTAAAGTGTATTGACCCAAATCAGCTACAACGGTGACAGGTTGCGAAGGATAGAGTAAAGTGGTGACATCTCGTGTTGTAGGCCAAGAGCCACTTCGGGTCCAAGATCCAGCAGAGTCCGCTGGCTCAGCGAAAACATACGAATACCATATTCAGCGAAATTAGTTTACATTAAGTTTATTTATTTATTTATTTATTCTTTATTGCACATTTAAAAAAAACGTATAAATGGCGGACTTAATGCCAAGAGGCATTCTCCAAGTTCTAAGTTTAAACATCATTTGTTTTTTTATTCAAGCACAGTTGCACAAACATGCAATGACCTTAGCTCTTAAATCAGCTAATTACAGGTCTACAAAACCTTACCACAAACAGTGAAGAATAAGTTAGTGACAAAAACCTAACTTAAAAAGCTAAAAAAAAAGTTGTAACATAACATATTATATTGATACTGATATTTTGTTAGTTTTCTGAAGTGTGTGCACCCTAGTTACAAGTCAAACGTGGCAGACGCGGTCGAGGCGCGCATCCGGTACTACAGCCGCCGGAACAGCAGTTTCCGCTGCACAAATCACTATGTCACTTGTTTTATTTCGACCCGTAGAAAAACAGATGAAATACTCGCAGAAGCCAACAGTGTGATATTCGTAATTTTATTCGTATATACCTTTTTTGCAAACGTGATGTTTCTTCCGAATATTTTTAACACGAATGACGAGAGGATTTGATAGAAAAATATACGCAACGTTTTTGTATTCTACGGCATTGTTTGTGTTGAAAATAACTGGACAAAATGCACACACTTTTTGTATGTCGCTCTGGCCTATGTGACCTAGAAACAAAATATCATAGGGCAGGAAAACGTCGACTTACTAAAAAAACTTTGCCTTATTTATTTACAGTTATTGACTTAAAATATTGATTTTATAGCTGCAAAAGTATTAATAAAATAGTTTGTGTACGAGTTTAACTGGCTTGTCCTTTGATTGGTCGATTTGGATCTAAGTATTCATCCTAGCAACAAATAATTCGTTTAATAAGCGATTATTGTTAGCGACGGTTGTTTTGTGTACCTACACTTATGGAAGTATTTTTATTATGTGAAACAAAAATGCTATCAGTAAGACCTGTTGTTATCTTTTACTCCTTGCATAATACATACATGACTGACTAAAACCGCTTTCCAGCTTGGGAAGTTAATTCCCTAACTTTGCACTAAACAGCTTGTAGTTACGTCACTAAATACAGTAATTGACCACAAAGCTAATGACTAATTGCAGTAAACAAACCAAACTCAGACAGTTTATGTGTTTACATAGAACGCTCGAGGTTGACGCCCTCGTAGCACTCGCTTTATGGCTCTCAAGAGTCACCTACCTTTATGCAGAAACTGAATTATAGTTAGCAATGAATGCAATTTATTTAGTTCCGCTACTAGAATTTAAGAAAGACAGAATAAGAGGACTGACACATTTTTTGATCACGTTGTGGAAATTCATTCAAAATCAAGACAACAACCTTATTACCTTAGAACAATTGAATATTTAGAACTAGAAGCAGCACAAAACAGTAAACCATTAAAAAATCTAATACTTTAATCTACTACTTGGACTACCAAGACCCTGGCGTTTAGCAGGGCCTGTTCATAGGCCTCTCCATGCCGACTGGTGAAGGTATTCATGAGGATTTCACAACGAAAGTGTGGTGCCTCTAGTCACGAGTAGACATAACCGTTTTTTATGTATAAATCCGCGTTAACTTACTCGTTGCGTTCGGTCAATTAAACTCGCACTAGATACTCTGCTTCATTATTGAATAAATGAAGCGTTAGTGTGTCTGTAGAATGCATGAAACTAAAAGCTATGTTTAGGCTATGACAGCTGTCAAACTGTCAGATACCACTACTACACTCTTATACGTAAAATGCTGACATGAAAGCAAAATTCAAAACAAGTAAGGTATAATATTAGCATTTGGTTGCAATAATTTGATATTGTTCGCTCATATTTCGGATTAGAAAGTTTAGAGAACCAAATTATTTGAAAAGTTTCACACAGTATTGCGTTGTTTAGGAAATGTACACAAAGTTTTCTATTGAATATGAATGTGTTTTCGATGTATACCGCTGTATAGTGTTCTACTTCTGGTGTACTAATTAGATTTTTTTTCAGGTTGCGTACAATGTTATGCAAATGATGTGTTATAGTAAAATGTCGCTCTCTTAAAGAAAAACATTATTGTTTCCAAAGTTGAACGACTTTACATGAAGAATGTGAAGAATGACATCGGGCAATGACCGACTCGTCTGAACCCAGTTAATGTTAGTAAACAGCTGCGAAGTTACTTTAAGTTTATAAATTTTTTAACAAAACGGCACATTTTAGGTAGTCATAAATGTATACGTAAAATATATCCTGGATATTAGTGAAGAAGTGCTTTCGTTTTCTTTACGAATGTTCATACACAAGATTTTTAAAATTTTTGGTGGTCAGTGAATCACAAATTAAAATGACTGGACAGAATAAGTTTCGAGTAAATGTTTTAGATGAAATAACCTGAAGGAGTTAGAGCTCAATATTGTATTTTGAAGCTTGTCTATTTCTTTTCATTTCTTATACGGTAGTTACTACTACAATTAAGTATAGTTAACTATGTTTTAATCTAAGTAGATCGGCGTCAAAATAATTAAAACGGATAGAATAATATTTCCTCTCATCTCTCATGAACTTAAAGAGCGGAAAGTGCAAACTTCCCAGTACATTAAAATTTCTTAATCTCGGCCCCGGGGAAGATGTAAGCTTTAAGTCTAACAGTGCTTGTTCGAACAAAAGCATGCTCCAACGGAGGCAGGGAACGATCGTGTCAGATGCAGACAATTGCTTGCGTCTATCCAGCTTTAGGCTAAAACTAGATTTACCCTGTTATATTTGTTAGACCAACGCAACGAACGAATATATTGCAAAATTATAGTTGGTTTTGCTGTGTTTCATTAGATAAGGTAATGACTATGTATTGTATAGCCCAAAGGGGTAGTCAGATACACACTGACTGTTGCCAAGCGAACTCCAACCCAATGTGGAAGAACGAGCGTAAGCCGGGTTGCTTGGATTACTATCGATATTTCCATCACCGAAGAGTAATTAGGTGTTCAGGCCAGACTCGAACTCGAGGCTAACGGGGTTCCGAGCCAGAGCATTTAAACACTGGGGCACGACCCCCGCTTTTATTTGTTCTTTTTGAAATGTTTGTTCATAAAATAAATATTCGTATGTTTTATTATTGTTTTAACATTTTCCATGCAGTATCTTTACTAAAGATCTGAAAACCAGAAAAAGACATTTGGTTATGTTGGCATCAGGCAGAAATCGAAACCCGCATCTTAATCGGAAGTTAAATATTCGAAATAATATTTTTCCGAGTGTTAGAAGTGGATGCCTATAACATTGATGAAATCACCCTGGCTCATAGGGTTAATTTAATATACCATAAAGATTCGGCCGGTCTGTTTATGGTCTCGGTAGCACAGCGGTTAGTGCAGTCGCCCGGTTCGATTCCTGCCTGATGCCAACATGACCAAATGTCTTTTTCTGGTTTTCAGATCTTTAATAAGTATTCGTGCTGAGTCTAGGTATATTATATTGTTTACATCGTTCTCGCTCGTTAAGTACTACAAAGTCAATCTTTCACAAAGGTTGATAAACCTAAGATGAGAGATCAAAAAATAAAGTAATATTTTCGTTAAATCACTGAAGTTATAGATAAACCAGCTTAGTGCCTTTCTAAAAATATTTGTATTCTGTAACACAAACTGCGCTCAAATTAAAACAAAACGGCATTAAAATTATGCAAAACAGCGATTTGAATTGGTTAGGTAAATTTGTTTAGGACCTCGACCCATGGATTCGACCAAAATATCTAATTTAATATGCATGTTGTAATCTATTAATCTGTAGTTGACTGTGCTAATACAAGCCTACACGGTTTGTTTGTCTAGGAGGCCGCCCAGCGGCGCAGTGGCATCTCATAAATAATACCTCTGTACACATTGGTGGTGTACAACCAAGATTAATCTTAGATATGTACCGCCTTGCTTGCTATGCTATGACTGCGCTACTATAGAAATATGTAAGTACGTAATATAACTATTCAGGTCCAAATTACATCGAATTATGATTCCCAGTGATCGCTATCAGATTTAATTTTACGTCTTTTGGACGCTTTTAAACGCCTATGGCGGTCAATTATTGGTATGAAATAAAATACATCATAACGTTATTCATTCTTATAAAAACCGCGACTCTCTTAATTGAAATTAATGTCCAAATCCAAAATACCTTCTCTTGATCTCGTAGTTGCAAGTTGATAGATTTTTGTTTTTTTTTTCCGAATTTCAAGGCAAAATGTTCATTTATACCTTTGTTACTAACAAATTATGGATCAATTAGTTGTCTCGATAAATGAATTTATAATTATTATTATAAATAACTCTACATTAAGTACTTAATTTACCGCTCTGTTTTTTTAAGCCAAAATATTCATTGATAAATAACTCTACCTGCTCTGTTTTTAATAGAAGTTGGCAAAGCGTAGTGAGATTTTGTCTCTTACAAAATAATCAACCGACACAGGTGATCACACTCGTGATCGCCAAAGGATTCTGTTTTCAACAGCTCGTGTATAAAGCCTGGCTTCTCCGATTAAGCCACAAATCAGACTGTCGACTCGCATATATATAGAGGGTTAACTCCTGATTTCACGTGTCCCTGCCCTCTATCTTACTGGACGGAAATTGCCAAGAAAAGATGGCGGGCCTGCCTCTCTCTTATTTACTTTTATTTCCCAGCCCTGGCATTTGGACGATGCGGTTTGTAAATTGTGGTTTAGTACGCCGTAAATTATTGTGGCTATTGTCTATGAGGAAAGTAATTACGATGGACGTCTTTCTTGTTAGTTTAATGGTGAAATAAATAATGTATCTGTAACAGAATGTTTTGTCAAAGATGAGGCTGCGCTGCTGATATACGATCGCACTTCTGAAATATGTTAGGTTAATTCCAGGAGTTAAAAATAGATGAGGAAAGATATGAATAATTTCATACATATGTATTACTATTTTCATTTAAAAGATGTATTGCAGTATGAGTATTGAAAAAACGCACAACCCAACTCATACACATTTAATTATAGAAAAATGCTTTATTTAATGCTAAATCCAACTTGGATTTCCGACCATCAAATCAAAGTTAAATTATCTCTTTCAAATCCGTGATGTAAGTTTTAACCTAAAATTAGATATACTATTATAATGTACAACACACTAATCAAAGTTCCCATAAATTTCTTGTTTTGACATCTGACCTGCGCCTAGAGGAAATTAAGCTAGAGATTAACTAGAGCCGAGTATTATTGTAGTGTGTTTCATAGAACTAATCAGAAAGCTATATTATTATTTTGCTTAACGGCCTAGAGTGATCATTTTATCCACAGTTAGTTGTTCATTTATGGAATGAAATTCCAAGCTGGCTCCTAAACAGTTAACAAATGAATGTACCCGCTCACATCCAATTGGATTCGAGTCATTCGCGATGTGGCCGGCCATAGCTGATTATTCGGACTGCAAAACTTTTTCGGAAAATAAAATTGTTAATGACAGAAAATAGTTCCCATTACTAAATAACATAACATAACCTTACGAGCATATCGCTAATGGGTTGGTCAGACATTCAAAAGCCCACATTTTGCCGAGGGAATTTCAACCTAACGACACAACCCAATAAAATCTAAATATGTTTAAAAAGCCCTTTAGATTGGACTGCTAATCTACTAAAAGTTTTTTAAAAATGTGAGAACTACAATAAGGTGAAGATCAAAGTTTGTCGATGTGTTATTATCAGAAATATAATACCTATATACATGCTGACGTTAATTAAATGCCAGACTGTTTAGTACCTTAGCAGTGTACCACAAAATTGCGAACGTATTTACAGTTACACCTTAAGACTTGACAATTCTACAGCGGCTGCCTTAAGAGATTAAAAATATGATAAAATTGGATACGAAAAAATATTACACGAGTTTTACTCATTTATGCACAGGAGAAAACATTGAGTACGTAATTCCTCTGCATTTAGTTTTCGCAATTACAAATAGTTAACCTATAAAACGGTAAGCCTATGCGTAGCCACGCAAATCCAATTTGTTTGCAGTCATTCGCGATGTTGCCGGCCGTAGCCGCAAGTGATTGTCAGCGTTGCGAAACTACGCGCTACATTACGGCCGAGCGCGTTGTGTGCGGTGTAATGACATTTTAATCACGAAGGGTGTGTAAGCACAATGACGTTAAATGTGGTTTAATTTGTATTCAGGATTAATTTAATTTAAAAGGTGAGCAAACTTAAATAATCAGCCGGTAGAAGTTTAGTGGTACGGTACCTGCTTGGATGAAATACATTTTAGCGTTCATGTTAGATTTTTTAGTTTTTAAGAAGTGTAGTACAAATTGCCAACCACACTTGTTTACGTAAAAAGGACAATCAGTTCCGTGCCATGCAGGAGTGTCTCAAAAAATATCCTACGATAGCTTTCCTCATTTTAAGCCTAAAAATGCCTCATTGAGCACATTATTACTCTGAATTTTGTTCTTGAAATTACAAATAGTAAACATTTAAAGCAGTAAACCGATGAATGGCGACGCAAATCCAATTTGTTTCCAGTCATTCGCGATGTTGCCGGCCGTAGCCGCAAGTGATTGTCAGCGTTGCGAAACAACGCGCTTCATTACGGCCCAGCGCGTTATGTGCGGTGTAATGACACTTTAATTACGAAGCGCGTAGGAATAAATTATCCGCTGTTGGTATACATTTTCAGTATCTATACAACTTGAAAATCAGCTATGCTATTTCCGTTGGGGCCAAAACGCACTTCGCTCGTGGAGAATAATCTTTAAAATTCAATTTCTTTGCGACTGTGGTCGTTTGAGATAAAAGAACTAAGCCAAATAACATTATTTATTTATTGACATACAATATGAGAGAAAATACTAATTCAGAGTGAAGCGTATTGATGATTGAAGTAAACGTAAAGCACTGAGATGTGAAGTGATGTCAGCCGGAATGCTACCCCTGCACTCAAACCAACATAGTACTGGTAACATCAGTGCAGATTGACAATACTACCAACACCCTTTTTGAAGTAGTAAATACAACAAAAATAATCCACTTAGTTAATAGTTTGCGCGTTATGTTTTAGAAAACGCCTTTTTTGTACTTGACTAGCTATTAGTCTAAGCTGCGACTTTCACAGCTTTACCGTACCTAATGGGGTGAGTGGAAGGCTCACTGTCAAGAGCGCCTTCCTGATACACGCGATCTACGGTAGCAGACGCGCTGGCATTAAACCGATGCAATGGTCTGATTTGTGGTTTTGCATCGTCTTTTGGGCAATTCAATCTATTTTCATTGTTCTTCCTATTGTTTCTGCCTACGCATTGCAGTAGCTGCAAAAGTTGGTGTAAATGTGAACAATACCGCGTCCGCTATCGTGGTCACGTCTGTCAGTACAGGACCTAAACCTGCTTAATTTATTTATTTATTCAAAACACTTGTAAACTTACAGAATAATCCAAGGCGCATTCAAATTACAACTACACTAATAAACGTACCGAATTTAGAACTTTACATACATAAAAAAACAAAATAGATCAATTAAATAGATCACATTAATGGCTTAGTTAAACTAAAATAAAATGCCTCAATCCAAATGTCGAAAATTACAATTACAATGAATATGTACATCTGCGACATTTTATACATCTAATCAGATGTAAAATAGTAAAAATTATACGGTTTTTTTGTTTACAAAGAGTTAAACAAAAAAACACTATAATTTTAAGACTGTTTTTCAGACCGTTGCATTTTGCATTAAAGCTTAGTAAAATCCCATTTGATGCATCCTTGGCTAGCTGGCCTAGAGCAACAAGCTAGTTACTAGCTTAGCAAGTTAGAACCTAAGTTTCTAAATTAATCATCCAGTTTGTACTACTGAACACACCAATACACAACTCAGATTGTCTTAAGCCTCTTAGTTTAAGCTTTAAGTCTTAAGATTTAACTGTTAGTCCCTAGAACCAATATTTCACAAACTTGCGTAATTTAATTGAATGGAAACAACCTAATGCAGTTCATACTAAACAGTCTAGAAAATCCCGCTCTAAAAGGATTAAACTTAGACACAAGCACTAACTCCGGTAGTTTAGCAACTTCGCGGAATCTAGGAAGATTCCAAAGTCAGAGGAAGCACTTAGAGATATGTAAATATGAAGCTAACTACGAGTACATTTAGCATTTCTTTTTCAAGAGCACTTGAGCTTCCAAGAACCTAATCCCTCAATGAATAATAGATTCTCTTTTGTTTTGGGTCCACAATGTGACGTTTTCATTAGTTCGCTTAGGTATTACAAAAACACGAAAGGAAAATTATGCAAAATAATGCCTGGAGCTGAAGCTTTTGCAATCCATTGTTTTCATTGTTGATGAAAAATCACTTATTATTTTGCTGTGCCTCGGTCCATTCGTTTGCTTTTTTTCTGTACGTCATTAGGGGTTAGTTTGAACTTTGATATTGCCTCGCTAACTATGGACTTTTGAATCGACCCTCAAAGTGTAGGAGACCGTAAAAGTACAGCGGTAGGCTTTTGTTCTTAAAAGTTCTAGAAAATATCATTATGTGGACAATGATGTAGGTATGATACATACATACTCGTATGCATGCGACGACTACAACATCTAAAAATAATGAAACAGTGGACAGAAAAAGGGGACTAGAGTGTTAGTAAGTTGAAATTCGTATGCAGACTATTATATCTTACCTATTATATCACTGGAGGAGAGGCCTATGTCCAGCAGTGGACTGCAACAGGCTGATGATGATGATGATGATTATATCACATGAACTAAATTTGATAAATGGGAAACTTGGTACGAGTCCGTGTTGTGTGCTCTGAATATTACTTTGCACTTCAAAATAGATGTTTTATTTTACATGTTTAGGAAGTCATCTTACTATTTGAAGTGCAAATAGCAATCAGAAGTCAGTAGTCATAATATAATATTTTGAATTTAATTCCGATATTATTTTGCCATCCATGTTTTTAAATGCGAACGATAATAGTCCCAACAGGCTGGAATCGTATTTCCGTTACCATATCTCGAAAGCTTTTATTTGTTAAAGCTCTTTAAAACGTCAGCGATCTGATAAAGTCTGTTTGCAGTTTTTATCGTTATTCATATCGCTACTGAATGACATCGTTATCCAACGCTCTACCGCTAACAATGCGCTGTTGACTTTCCAGTAGTTTTCAGTAAGGAAGTTGTCCCACCGCCAGCGAGGAGCTGATGGCTATTTTCTCGCTCAAAAAACGTACGTTTCCTCTAATTCTTACTTTAATTCTAGTGCCCCGCCCTCATCTCTCCATCTGGCCGTGTCAGTCACAGGCAAAAAGTAGGAGGCATTTTCTGCCTGTGACTGAAATGGCCACACTGAGTCTGCCATTTGTACTTTTGTGTAAATACAATGGATTAACATTTTTCCCGTCAACAAAAATCTTCGCTGAGCGGTGAAAATTGTCGAAGATATTACTAGCTGAACGATACTCGCCAGCAAGGACCAACTAGCGGTATTTCTCTATTAAAGTGGTGGAGTAATCTTCCGTCGCACTCGCTCACTCATTTATACTATCGGATCGGAATGCCAACTTGCTTGACGTTGCTGGTTAAACTCGGATCTAGTTTTTAGGTCTACTTGCTTTTTTTACATCGTCGGGCGTGGGACAAGTGCCTTAAGCCTTCGCCGCAGTGACACTGACTGACGCTCATGAAAAATGCGCAACAACTTGAATATGCTAATCAGAGTGATGTATGTAAGTCAAGGAGTTTGCCACTTAAACTCTGCAAACATGACTTGCGAGGTGAATATTTAATTAACTTCCTCGTGAAACTTTAGTGTGTTTGATCTTTGCTTGCTTTGTTCAAAGCTTAAATTTGACTTAGAAATATGCCAAGACAATAATTTGAGATGGACCAGATTTGAGGATTAGATTATATTTTATTAGTTTTAATTTGAGGTCACTCAGCGAGCAATGGAGAGAGCGATGCTTGATATTTCCCTGCTTGATCGAATCAGAAATGATGAGATCCGGAGTAGAACTAAGACAACCGACATCGCTCGAAGGATTGCGTCCTTGAAGCGGCAGTGGGTGGGACACAGCGCGAAGAACCGATGGCCGTTGGGGCGGAAATGTTCTTGAATGGCGACCGCGTACTGGACGACGTTCCGTGGGCAGGCCCTCCGATTGGACCGACGATTTGGTCAAGGTCGCGGGAAGCCGCTGGATGTGGACAGCGCAGGACCGATCGTTGTAGAGATCCTTGGGGAAGGCCTATGCTCAGCAGTGGGTGTCGTCCGGCTGATATGATGATGATGATGATGGACCAGATTTACTCTGCGAAGCCCTCTGGTGGCTAAGAAGCATGTGGACCGCCTGGTGGTAAGAGGTTATTTCTTGGGAAGCAAAATTCTCATGAACCGACCTGTACGAGACCATAATGCCTTTAGAATATGAGGACAAGAAAACTCTGATGATGGCGAGACTGGCGCCAAAAATAGCTCCATATGAGCTTCAAATAAGTACAATAAGTACAAACTGATATTTTCAGGGAAATAGGATTGCCTGTTTCCACGAGTATTCACGAGGATTTCTGCTGAATAGGTACTCGTAGCTATTAGGTATATGTGTAGGGTATATTGTCATATTTATACATCTCAAGTATTGGTAACCTGTAAAATTAATGGTTTAACGTTAAACTTGTCTTCGTTCGCTTTCAGCTTGGTATAAAGAGGCTTTACTTCCGTTGTCCTCGCTGATCTCCACGGGGCTGCGGAATTATAATCAATGGCGCATTTTTCCGTTGTATTCCGTACTGCCTGCCTTTCCTATGTAAAAGCATTGTCATGTTGTTGTAAGTGGTAAAATTCAAGAATAGTTCTGACGAGAATCAAAATACCGCTGTATTTTTTATTGTGATGTGGAAATAATGTTTACGGGTGTAAACACCAGTATAAAAACTAATCATGAACATTTTGACAGGGTTTCAGGGCTAGGCCAGGTTTTTGGCCGAATTCTAACGCCCCAAACCACAGGGTCATTCCATCGATAACAACCATTATTGTCAGTGAAAGCCTTTCAATCTCTAGAGTAATTTAAACGTGGTACGCACAACATCATAATCGTAAATACATAATAAATCCTTTATTTGATATATCACTAACGCATGAAGTAACAAACTACAAGTAACTTAGTATTCAAACATCTAAGAGGATGTTAGCGGAATTAAATACAAACATCATAACAAGACTGCCAATTAGAAACTCCTTAGATATTCCTCTATCTCTGAGGTATTCCCGCAAAACAATTTGAAACAAGCTTGAGAAGTCGCAACAGAGGAATTAGAGCATGTGAATGAGAAACTCCACATAGTGACCAGCGAGCTTGAATTGTTAAATCACCCAGTTTAGGAACGTTTCGTTATTCATAGCAACTACAATTAAACTACTTGCAAGTGTGCTGGTGTATGTAAGCACTAATTGGCACCTCCTCATGCTTGAATCCTGTTTCTAAAATCAGATGTATATTGTGACGAACATCTTTTGATGCTGAGTTTAACCCTACTAGTGCGTGTGGCTTTTGTTAAGTATATTATCATTGTGTAGTAAGCCATTTATAGCTTTAAACAAGTTAAATCAGTGAACAAAATACACTCAGCCCTAACCAAGTGAATTACTTAGGTGGAATTTGGATGTGGCACTCGCCGGGGAAATAATTTAGATTATTCACCCACGATTATGGAGGGTAAGGGGGTTTTTAATTAATAGTTTATATACAGTTTTTACAGCTTTGAAGGGTTTCTGTAGCTGTTAACCGACTTAATCTGATGATAAACCAGACCTTCGATGACAAATCGCTCTGCAGCTGCTATTGCAAAAAAACGGCATTATCTATACCTACCCAGTTCAATCCCACTTTGCCCTTGCTGATTCGTATTATACATTTATTTATTTCTGTACTAACATAAATTAGCGAATCAAATTCAATAACCAAATACGACAAATTTACCAGTAACCACTGTGGAGTTTCAAAATACTTTCAGTTCCACCATCAAAATAATCTTGCGAGATTAAACCTGCTTCCTTGGCTTTATCAAAACTAACCTGGTGAGCCCAAAAATGGAGAAATCACAGGTGGCCAACCAGAATTAATCCTTTGAATACACCTTCAGTCTCATTAATCATCTGATTGACGTCTCTAATCACCAGGCAGCTTTAGGAGTCTAACTGAAGCCGCCTAATTAGATTTTGATGCTCCTACAAGAGAAAAAATAGATATTCGTAAACGTATTCCAGTTGAAAAATCGGTACTTGTAAACTGTGTTACTGCTAGTTTAACATCACAAAGAACATGCCGTTTTCTGTTATTTCAGCCGTATTCTAACTAGAAATAATATTTGCAGCGTTAATAATCCACACCTCTGCCTTGAAGCGGTAATAATCTCACCATTAAGTCTAGCAACGTGTAATCTTATTTGAATCTTCCAACAACAGAGTTACGAACTCACCACTGGACGAATTAGAGGTGCATGTGAAACTCGAGTAACCCGTCCACAGCTGGTGAATTGTTTAGTCGGAACAGACACAGCGCACTAAAGCGCCCAGTTTACGTCCGACTGTCCCTGTTTTATAACCCTTTCTCGTCACACGTCTACTTACATCAGCCTGATGAAAAATACAACTACTGACCCGGCGGCGTATTTGTAATGTCTGTTTTAAGCTGTTTTTTAAATCCATCTTTACACGATACTTTTTAGAGATATCAAGACTAGAATGAATGCCGTATCTAACTAAATATTTATGAATAACTTATTTTGCTACTTGACCGACATTGATTTATTCATTTTATTGAGTTTCCGTCACTAATTAACGTAACTACAAAAACTCTATGAGATGAGCATAAAATGTAAGGAAAAACCTCTGTCTTGAAGCGGTAATAATCTCGCCATTAAGTCTAGCAACGTGTAATCTTATTTGAATCTTCCAACAACAGAGTTACGAACTCACCACTGGATGAATTAGAGGTGCATGTGAAACTCGAGTAACCCGTCCACAGCTGGTGAATTGTTTAGTCGGAACAGACACAGCGCACTAAAGCGCCCAGTTTACGTCCGACTGTCCCTGTTTTATAACCCTTTCTCGTCACACGTCTACTTACATCAGCCTGATGAAAAATACAACTACTGACCCGGTGGCGTATTTGTAATGTCTGTTATAAGCTATTTTTGAAATCCATCTTCACAACTTTTTAGAGATATCAAGACTAGAATCTTTACTCGTAAACTGTGCTAGTTCATGACAGAACTCTGCATAACAAAAACATAGTTTTCTCCTATTTCCGCCGTATTAAAACTAGAAATAATATTTAACGCGTAAATATTCCACACCTCTGCCTTGAAGCGGTAATAATCTCGCCATTAAGTCTAGCAACATGTAATCTTATTTGAATCTTCCAACAACAGAGTTACGAACTCACCACTGGATGAATTAGAGGTGCATGTGAAACTCGAGTAACCCGTCCACAGCTGGTGAATTGTTTAGTCGGAACAGACACAGCGCACTAAAGCGCCCAGTTTACGTCCGACTGTCCCTGTTTTATAACCCTTTCTCGTCACACGTCTACTTACATCAGCCTGATAAAAAATACAACTACTGACCCGTTGGCGTATTTGAAATGTCTGTTTTAAGCTGTTTTTGAAATCCATCTTTACACGATACTTTTTAAAGATATCAAGACTAGAATTCATGTCGTGTATTACTAAATAATTATAAAAAAACTAATTCTGCTACCTAACCGACATTTATTTATTCATTTTATTAAGTTTCCGACACTAATTAACGTAATAAAAAAATCTACGAGATAAGCATAAAATGTAAGGAAAATTTCCTCTCAGAAGAATTGGAGTTGAAATTTTTAACCGTTACCACCAGAACAACTGAATTTCTAGAACTCGAAGTGAAACTTTATGTACCCAAGTGAAAGTTTATCTTAAAAATTATGCTTACTACAATTTGGTCTTCATCGTGCAAAATAGACAGCAACGCAGTAAGCGCAATACATGCAGTGGATTAGAAAAAACGCAGCCAAGGACATAACATTTGTAAGCAATCAGTGTAAGTACATAACTCGGCTTTGTTTATTGTTGTTGCGTTGAAACTTAGTAACGATACTGAGATAATAGTACGCCATTAGCTTATAATATTTTAATATAAATTGTTAAATAGGCATTAGCTTTTTTAAGGACATTCTATAATTGGATTCCTGAATCGGTAAGTTTGACAAATATAACATTGCAAAAGATATTCCAGGAATTCAAGTCTCTGCCGCTATCCGGATGATTCTTAACATTACAGTGCTTTTATTTCGCATGCGTTACTTATACCTTTACTATTTCTTCAAAACCTCTAAATTTCTTTAGTAAATATAACGTTTTATTAAGAAAAAGAGGCATAGCTCTGACATGAATGTCCAAAATCCTACCTTTTAAATTAAACTCAGCTCTAAGGCTACGCCTTCCGTCCTTGACAATACAAATGACTTTATTATAGCAAAGAGGAAATTATGCATGAAAGGAATACTTATTTCCACTTGTGAAAGCGTAATCTCGTTGGGGGCGGCATGATATAATTTTCATAATAAGAAAATCAGTTTATGCTATCAACTCCACGATGGAAGTCATTCGCGCGAAGATATCTTATGTATTACGCGGAAAACTCATCTCATTCTCCAACAGGGCTGTAATAAGGTTTTGGAATCATAAATAATTTATAAAAATTTGTTTTTACTTACTTACCGCCACCATAAGCCCACTTAGCCCTATAAGATGTAATATAAAATATTCAACAGGGTTAAAAAGATAAACGAGGACGAAAATTGTGTTTGAATAATTTTATCTAAACATGATTATTTGAAAAATCTATGTTTATCATTATTATTCGAGCTTCTGAAGTACCAATATACGGAATATATAAGAACACACACCAAATAATCAGTTTTGATTAAACTGGTTACCTATAGTGGATAGATTCCAGGGAAATGTAAGCTGTATCTTAAAACGTACTGAGGTACCTAATGGCTCGCCTGAAAGGACGTCATTAGGTGTGAATGTTTTGTATACTCATTTACTAAGGCTTTAATATAATTAAACAACCGTTTCCTCCAGCTTAACTGTAGAGGCACTATTGTACTTCCTATTTTCTTGTATGCGTTCTGAACCTTTCGAGGTAGGCACCTACTTAGAAACGCTGAGATAGACATGCGGGCTCGGTAAATACCGCCTTTGTTTGCTTACTACAACAATCCTCCATTGTTTTACCAGGAGCAATCTCGTCTAAAGTATTTTTGTACACAGAATCGACTCCTTCTTCTTTCAAGTACAAACAAGTTTTGAACATCGTACACTTATTATTAGTACTTTTTGATTAATGTTTTTTTAAACCCTAGAAAGTCTAAAGTATACAGCAGGTTTCTTCTTCTTGAAACATTTAATCCGTGAATAGTTTGAATGCCAATGTAAAGGCATTTTTAGACTTCAGATATTTCTAAGTCATATTATCCTCATCAATCATACCAGAAGCTGTAAAAACATCCTCCTCCCCCTTACCTCTTCGTGTCAAGTAACGAAGAGAGCTAAAATGAGAAGTCAAGAGGGCTCAAGCATGACAATGCCGACTTTCCACCCACCCACTTCTTGTCACCTGGTGTCTTGTGCTGTGTGGTGTGTTCCTGTACATTCACCCCCACCAGGCAGCAGTGGGGGAGAGTGATCCACGAGTTAATAGTAAAATAAAGTATCTCAACATCGTTTCTTAAGGATACCACATCCCTGAAGGGATCAGCGTAAGTTTGTACGCTGAAGGTGGTTCAAGGTGGCTAGCGATTGCAGGTCTATACTAAAAGCAAAGAATTGCGACATACAGTGCCATAAAACGTGCAAATTACCTGTTTATGGGTGACGTCACATAGACGTAGAGATGAGCGTAATATGCGCACGTACATTTAATAATGACTTATCGACTTTCCCCCTTATTCATGAAAACGAACGGGACGCTAAAGCATTGTTTAAGTCATTGACGTATTGTGTCACTTATTTGCAAATGGCGGCAGCAACAAGAATGACAGTGACAAAGCGACACAAAAGTTAAAGTGTTGTTGAAAGGCTGTTCAAGTTTTTAAGACTGGGGTTTGTGTTTCTTTCAAACCAATCACGCTTTACTAAAGCGCTTACGCTTAAAACTAGAACCTACGCTTGTTACCTTCAATGCATTATATTTAATTGTATAATTAGTTAGTATGTGGTTAATTATATCACTATGTTAGTAATATGCGGGTATGCATTTTTTGTTGGTAAAGTGATTCGTGACACAGCTAGTATTTGCTAATAGTAATACTTAATAGCGTTCTTATAACTAAAAACTACGGAAAACAATGTCTGTTTTTATGGACTTAGAATATTTGGAATTCCACATTCTGCAGTAAAATCACAGTCACATTAAAATACGTCTTGAGAGTCAATTACTTTTACTACCTAACTTCTGCTACGTATCAACGATAATATAATAAAATATATTACCTTTCTGAACTTCGTTCCATATTTACGAGTGGCTTAATTAAGAAAATGTCTGTGCTAATGATTGTAATCCGACCGCATTAATTAGTTCGTTTAAAGTTGATAATTTAACTCTGAAATGAACCTCACTGCTAATTAATTTAAATGCATCTGTAAATTTAAACGCCATTTATTTTATAGGATACCCGATATTTTGATTGCTGACTGATATGGTGGTGGCCGGGATAAAATGCCGTGCCTATCAATGATATTATGATTAAAAGAGGTAGAAAGGTTACTTATGCTAAAAAGTGGCAACCGAAATCTGAACGATCGTGCACCTGAGCAGTGTTGACAGTTTGAGACGACACTGCGCAACATTTATTTATTTATAAAAAGCTTTAACTAACATGTATGTGTCTCGTTTACGCTCTAGTAAATAATGATACTATCTTGTTCACACAGTCAAATAATATAGGTACGTACGCCAGAGGACAATTCGACTTCGCATCAGTACTGACATAACCTATCCCCTTTTTCATGATAATATCATTGATGCCTATAGTTACAAAGGCAATGAGATTGATTTTCACCTACAAACATATTTTGTAGGTTTTTATTTAGCGTTTAACTGGTTTGTCTACTTAACTATGAAGGATATGAAGAAAGATATTCAGAACTGTTGAATGTGTCATTTTTATTTTAAAAAAAAATAGTTCTGAGCCTGATGATCGAGCTAAAAAAATGTCCTAGATATTATATTATTTATATCATCCTATAAAGTAAAGTGTTGAAGGAGGCCAGAACACACCTACTTTGTGTTCATTGTACAATATGCGACTAAGTCTCCGGTGATGGAAAACACCGATATACTTAAAACCCAAGCAACCTGGATAATGGCGGTAGGCTCGCCCTTACCACGTTGGGTTCATATTCCCTTGGCGAAATGTAGGCTTCTGAACCCCATTAGGGATATGGTCGTGAGGGTATGTTATGTTATGTTAAAGGAGGTCGAAATATGCCAACTCCAATACCGCACTGACTGAATGAGAGTCACTTTAGACAGAGACCAATCAAAAACTTGTAGAGCGCCTTTGCTAATAAACACTACGAGCTGCATGATCTCGAATGTTTATGGTAACCACTTGAGTATCACAATGAGCTTCTAAAGAGAAGAAGAACAAGAAGAGAAGAGCAAACTATGGTTTAACTAGTAAAGTAGAGCGCTTATAAGATATGTATAGAAATATATCACTTTTATAATTCACCCCCAGTTGTAAATTAGCAAAGAGAGAGAGACTGCAACTAGTTTAGTGCGAACGTCAAACCAAAGTTTCGACAAAAGTATTGGAAACTGATCATTCATAGACTAATGATGAATAAAACACTAGTTCGGAATACACTAGCGTCCGATTCTTGTATTTTTCCTTGTACCGCTCGAGTTCATGCGGCGAACATGCAAATATTCCCATCAATATTCATAGTGGGAGCCTCGTCGATAATTGAGTCTTGCCTGTCAGCAAAGCCAGAGATTTTCATATTCGTCACTTTATACTGCTGGTGATCCGGTTTAGAATGCGAGAGTAGTAGAACCTGCGCAGTTTTTGCATCTGTATTGAATTATCATGCATTGGTCCTTTAAAATCCTATGGTTGCAAGTCATTTTTACATATTAAACGCTACGAGTTTGTACGCAGTTCTATGCAGTTAATGGTCAAAATGTTTCACCTCCCGACGTTTCGGCGACAATCTAATGTGCCGTGGTAACGACTTACGAACAAAGCTGCTAACGTTTGTTTGTAGCAAAAAGATCCGGTATACAGGGTCAAAAAGGTGAAGAACAATGAATTTTTAGATTTCTCAGGGTTACCAGAAACACCCTCTCCGACAGATACGATATGTCTTACGAGACAGTAGGTATTGCTGACAGAGACATGAATTTTTTGAGATTTAAGTTATTTTTTTCTCGTATAAGTAACATTTGTGGATCCATATGATATCATTGCGTCACAAAAAAGAATTCAATGTAGCGTTATTGTGATGTAGGTAGTTTAAGGTTGAGTGGCTGCGCCCACCGCCCGCTTCAACTTGAAATAAACCAGTACGAATTCGACTACCGTTCTTGTTACTTGTGTGCCCCTTCCTCCAATATCCATCAGTGGCGACGAAAAGTACCCACAGAGAAAAATGAGTTCTCAACCGTTTGGATTGATATCAAGCTTTGATCATCGTAATCAAGATTGGAAGACCTACAGAGAGCGGTTAAACCAATGGTTCATTGCTAATGATATAACAGTGGAGTCAGACAAAACGGCCATCAAGAGACGAGCAATTCTACTCAGCGCGCTTAGTGAAGCGACTTATCAACTAGCAAGCAACTTAGCTTTGCCAAGCAGTTTGGACAACAAAACGTTTGATGAAGTAGTGAAATTACTGGATGGTCATTTCACCCCAAAACGTTGCTTATTCGCGGAGCGTTCATACTTCTACTCGGCGAGTCAACACGCCGGCGAAGGTCATGCACAGTGGGCGGCTCGACTTCGGGGCCTAGCGGCGTATTGCGGATTTAACAACTTGGAAGAAGCGCTGCTAGATAAGTTCGTAATGGGAATGTTACCCGGCGCAGAAAGGGAAAAGCTATTTGCGATGAATGCGTCAACGCTGTCGCTGGCTAAGGCTGTCGAGGTAGCAGAAAGTTCTCGTTGCGCCCGGGACGCAGCAATTGCGTCTACGTCAACGGCAGCTGCTGGGGAGCCGGTTTTCAAGATAACCAACACCAAGCAAGTGATCCGTGAAAAGTGTAAAGTGTGCGGTTATTCTAACCACAAAAGCAGTGAATGTCGGTTTTCTAATTATAAATGCAAAAAATGCAACAAAAAAGGTCATTTGCGTAGGATGTGCAATAGTATCAAGTTCATGGAAACGGCAGACGTGAGTGATAACGAGGATGACGGTGAGTTTTTCAATATAAGATCAGTAGGCGGTGCTCCCATGTCGGAAAAAATAAGAGTAAAAAGCCTAGATTTAAAGTTGGAGATCGACAGCGGCTCTGCCGTAACAGCTATGTCAGAATACAATTACAAGAGATACTTTAAAGATGTGTTATTATCACCGTGTAAAAAAAAGTTAATTAGTTACTCAGGTACTAACATTAAATGCATAGGAATAGTTAAGTTGCCTGTCACTTACAGAAACCGTACTGAAATACTAAATTTTTACATAATTCCGAACGGGGGACCCTCAATTCTGGGAAGAGATTTTATTTCCACTTTTGAATTGCAATTGCAACCTATTAATTTTTGTGAGCCCTTGAGAACAGCATCGATGTGGACGATCAATACAACATGGTGGTGGATACCGTCCGTACGGTAGGGTCCAAGTACTTTAAAACCCGCCGTCCAAAGTCAAAGAAACTCTCCAGTCAGACTCTCCTACTCATGGATCAGAGAAACGCAATGCGGCTACAGAACTCAGCGGATGCCCATCGTTATCGGCAACTCAATAGACAGATATCTAAGTCTTTGACGAGCGACCTTCGCCAATTTAATACCCAGTGTATTAAAGAGGCCATTGAGCGGAACAAAGGCTCCAAAGTGTTCGCCAGAGATCTGTCTATTGGGCAAAGCCAACTGACGAGGCTGAAAACTGAGGCAGGTAGCATCATTACGTCAACACCTGAAATCCTGAGGGAGATTGAGAGTTTCTATGGACAGCTGTATTCCACTCAAACACCGGTTGAAAGCAAGGCTAAAGACCCTAGAGCCAAGCTTACCCGACACTATACCGAAGATATCCCGGACGTCAGCCTGTACGAGATTAGGATGGCTCTCAAGCAGCTTAAAAACAACAAGGCGGCGGGTGATGACGGAATCACAACAGAGCTTCTGAGAGCGGGCGGTCGGCCGATACTCAAAGTCCTCCAGACGCTCTTCAGTTCTGTCATCCTCGAGGGCAGAACGCCAAAGGCATGGGGCAGGAGCGATGTGATGCTGTTTTTCAAGAAGGGTGACAAAACTCTCTTGAAGAACTACAGACCCATATCGCTTCTGAGCCATATCTATAAGCTGTTTTCGAGAGTCATTACGAATCGTCTCGCTCGCAGGTTCGACGACTTCCAACCTCCCGAACAAGCCGGGTTCCGAAAAGGCTATAGTACCATAGACCACATTCATACGCTGCGGCAAGTTATACAGAAGACCGAAGAGTATAACTTGCCACTTTGCCTAGCGTTCGTGGACTATGAGAAGGCCTTTGATTCGATTGAGACCTGGGCAGTGTTGCAGTCTCTCCAAAGGTGCCAAATAGACTACAGGTACATCGAGGTGCTAAGGTACCTATACCAGAATGCCACCATGTCGGTCCGATTACAGAACCAGAACTCTAATCCGATCCAACTACAGCGAGGCGTGAGACAAGGAGACGTTATTTCTCCGAAATTGTTCACAGCTGCGTTGGAGGATATTTTCAAGCTTCTGGACTGGAAAGGACGCGGCATCAACATCAATGGCGAGTACCTAACACACCTACGATTCGCCGATGATGTAGTTCTTATGGCTGAGACCTTGGAAGACCTGAACATAATGCTCGAAGATCTCGGTAGTGCTTCCCAAAGAGTGGGTCTTAGGATAAACATGGACAAGACGAAAATCATGTTCAATGCCCATGTTGCACCTGCTCCAGTTAACGTTGGGAACATTACACTCGAAGTTGTTGACCACTATGTTTACCTGGGACAGGCAGTCCAGTTAGGTAAGTCCAACTTCGAGAAAGAGATCTCTCGTCGAATCCAGCTCGGATGGGCAGCGTTCGGGAAGCTCCGGCATATATTCGCGTCCGAAATACCTCAGTGTCTCAAGACGAAAGTCTTTGACCAGTGTGTGTTGCCAGTAATGACATATGGGAGTGAGACGTGGTCGTTTACTATGGGTCTCATAAGAAGGCTCAAAGTCACCCAGCGAGCAATGGAGAGAGCGATGCTTGGTATTTCCCTGCTTGATCGAATCAGAAATGATGAGATCCGCAGGAGAACTAAGACAACCGACATCGCTCGAAGGATTGCATCGCTGAAGTGGCAGTGGGCGGGACACATAGCGCGGAGAACCGATGGCCGTTGGGGCGGAAAGGTTCTCGAATGGCGACCGCGTACCGGACGACGCTCCGTGGGCAGGCCCTCCACAAGGTGGACCGACGATCTGGTCAAGGTCGCGGGAAGCCGCTGGATGCGGACAGCGCAGGACCGATCGTTGTGGAGATCTTTGGGGGAGGCCTATGCCCAGCAGTGGGCGTCGTTCGGCTGATATGATGAATTTTTGTGATATTGATAAACAAACTGATGATAGCTCAGTTGTTAATCAAATTTTTGCAGATTTTCCGGAGTTGTTTTCCGACAAGTTAGGTTGTTTCCGGAACTTTCAGGTTAAGTTACCGTTGAAAGAAAACTCTAAACCAGTATTTTTTAAAGCCCGCACTATAGCTTTTGCACTAAGAGAAAAAGTGAAACTTGAAATTGAGCGGTTGGTTTCTTTAGGTATTCTAGAACCAATTAAATACTCTGAATACGCATCCCCCATTGTCCCCGTTTTAAAACGTGATGGAACAGTACGCATTTGCGCAGATTATTCTCAGACAATTAATAAGCAGTTAATTGTCGAAAAGTATCCATTGCCTACGATTGAAGACCTTTTCTCCAAGCTACATGGTGGTGAACAATTTAGCAAATTGGACATGAAAATGGCCTATAATCAACTAAGAATAGAAGACGATGACAATATCACTTGTATTAACACTAACCAAGGCTTATTTAAATATAATAGGTTAGTCTTCGGCTTAACCAGCGCCCCGTCAATTTTCCAACGTGTGCTTAACAGTATTCTGGGGGACATAGAGGGTGTCCTCGTATTCTTAGATGATGTACTGGTCACGGCCCCATCTCGAAGTTTACATGTTAAAACATTATACCTAGTGCTGAGTAGGTTACGTGAGGCTGGCTTTACCCTGCATAAAGACAAATGTTCATTTTTTCAAGATGAGATTAACTACTTAGGGTACGATATTAGTAAAAGCGGATTAAAAAAATCACAAGATAAAGTCAATGCTATTGTTAAAGCACCAGTACCTCAAAGTTTGGGACAGCTACAGTCATTTTTAGGGTTAGTAAATTACTATAGGAACTTCGTAAAAGGAGCGTCCTCTATGCTCAAGCCTCTGTATGATTTACTAAAAAAGGAGGTAAAATGGCATTGGTCAGCTGAGCATGAGAAGGCATTTATTGATATTAAAAAAAGTTTAGCGTCAGATCAAGTGTTAGCCCATTTTAACCCTAACGCTAAAATAATATTAACAGTCGATGCTTCGCCTAACGGATTAGGAGCAATTTTGTCGCAAATAGAGCCCGATGGGGCAGAGAGGCCCATCTCGTTTGCGTCACGCACTTTAAATGCAGCCGAAAAGAAATATGCACAAATTCAAAAAGAAGCGACGGCAATTATATACGGCGTAAAACGGTTCCATCAGTACCTATATGCAAGATCAGAGCCTTTTATTCTAAGAACCGATCACAAACCGTTGATTTCTATATTTGGTGCACATCGAGGCATTCCAGAGGTTACTGCAAACAGGCTACAAAGGTACGCAATATTTTTATCAGCCTATAATTATGAAATCGTGTATGTACGTAGTGCAAACAATAGCGCAGACTTTCTGTCCCGTGCGTCGTTAGAAGTAGAACCGGTTGAGACAGCGGACGGCACGCACACATGCGCCCGCGCCGATCCCGCGTTTAGTAAACACCATGACGCATCGGCAGATCCTTATCATCCCACTAGTGATTGTATACCTGTCGATCGCGCGACATACATTAACTTTGTAACTGAAGGAAACATGCCTATCACGTTAACTGATTTACAGATTGAAACGGAACGTGATATTATATTAAACCAAGTTATACAATTTGTACTTAAAGGTTGGCCCCGGAAAATTTCAGATGTGAATATTAAACCATATTATCATTGTAGGTTACAGTTGGCGTATGAGAATAAATGTCTAATGAGAGGTCACAAAGTCGTTATTCCGACTAAGTTAGTAAATAAAATTCTGTCAGAGCTGCATAGTTCACATTAAGGCATCGTTAAATGCAAAGCCGAAGCACGTTCCCGGTTTTGGTTCCCTGGGATTGACGGATGCATTGAAAAAATGATCTTAGATTGCCCAATTTGCTCGCAGTTGCGTACTTCCCCACCACGGGCTCCGCTCGAGTCGTGGAAGCAGCCTACAAAATGCTTCCAAAGAATACATATGGATTTCCTTGGGCCGCTTAATGGCAATATGTATTTAGTGATGGTGGATGCGTATTCAAAGTGGGTAGAATGTTATGACATGAAAAATAATATTACAACTGCTAAACTATTAATTAAAATGAGCGAGTTTGTGTCCCGGTATGGTATCCCTGACTGTGTAGTAAGTGATAACGGCACTTCATTTGTATCTGGAGAATTCAAACATTTTTGCGTTTTAAACGGAATCCAGCACATCACTAGTCCAGTTTATCATCCAGCCAGCAACGGCCAGGCAGAATGTTACGTCAAAATTGTAAAAAAGGGTATCAAATCTGTATTATTATCGTCAAAAAGTAACAATCTTACAGTTCATTTAAATAAATATCTATTTGATTATAGAAATTCTAAGCATTCCACCACCGGATTTTCGCCGTCAGAATTAGTTTTCGGTCGACAACTTAAATCTAGGTTAGATTTGCTTATTCCGAAAGAAAGCTCACCCTCATCGTCGCAAGTTGCTATTAACGTTAAACGTAAACAGTCCTTGCAGAATGACAGTTTCGGCGGCACAAAAAGAAAATCATTTAATAAAGGAGACCGTGTACATTTTAAGCATTACTTAAACAAACATAGATTTATTTGGTGTAAGGGCACTATTATTAAGCAACTGGGTAAAGTCCTTTACTTATTGGAACAAGAACAAACAAAACAAATTATTAAAAGACATGTAAACCAAATAATTAAAAGAACAGCAATGAAAGCTCAAAACCAAGTCACTGACACCGAGATTGGTGTGAACAACGGCCACACTTTGGAAAGCCCAAGCATGTTCCAGCCTTTATTCAGCCCTGGAGAAGGAGAATCGCGATTAGCCCCAGAGGAGGGACAAAGAAGGCGACCATCCGCGGCCGGTACACTGCCGGCCATTGTAACATCCGCGGCCGGTACACTGCCGGCCACTGCAACGACATCTCCGGCACCAATGCAATTAAGAGACTTACCCAGAGTAGATTATAAGAAGTATTTTTAGGTTTAGTTGTATTTAAGAGGGAGGATTGTGATGTAGGTAGTTTAAGGTTGAGTGGCTGCGCCCACCGCCCGCTTCAACTTGAAATAAACCAGTACGAATTCGACTACCGTTCTTGTTACTTGTGTGCCCCTTCCTCCAATATCCATCAGTTATGGTCATTTATTTTCTACTTTCTCAGTCTGAATGCATTCAGAGTCATACATTTCATTACATACATTCATTCACTGTCCACATTTTATTAGCTGACAGCGCTCCTTAATTGATTGCACAGAATTCCAAACTTTTTACCCAGAGTCAACGTTCGCATCAGTAAAAGGCCGCAATCTTCATAAATCTCCACCACCTCGACCTTTTGTCTCTGTCCCATTCTTTCAGGGTTTAGGCAAATTCAGATCCGAAACAAATTGGCCTTACAACGGGCCCCTAGCAAGGTTATATATTTTTTGGGACCACTTCTTCCTGCATTTTCTTTGTGCCTGTAAACAAAGGTGGAAAAAGTTGGAATCGTATGTAAATCGGGTTATGTGCGCCTAGAATAAGTAAGTTTGCCCGCTATGCATAAGAACTTTTGTCTCCCTTCTTGGGTAAAGGTGGACTTGAAAGGTTGATCATTCATGATGTTTGCGAATGATAATATTCTCCTTCTTTGTGTCTCACTTTCTTGTAACAAAATAATATACAAAGGCAAGATATTCCTCATTCAATTTTTTATTTGCCTTATCAATCACAAAGTTGTTTCTACTTTCCTTGCTGTGAATTGAAAAGCATTTCTAGCTAGTGTACTTAAAGACAAAAATAGATAGTTTATTTCGTAGTAAGGGCACATCAGTTCGTTAACAAAAAGAGAAAGATTTGTCGGTGTTCTTTATTACGATAATATAACGATACAATACATGTTTAGCTCAATTGCGACCTCCTAATTATTATCGTTCTGTTGTATCTTAATGGGTACCGCACCGCTAAGGAAGAAAACTACGGTGTCTTCATGGCAAAAGGGAGTCATCGCTTACCAAAAGGTAAAACTGAGGCCAACGCATCTAAAATAAAACATGGAAGCAAAACGGAGTGAACAAAATCACCATAATTCAGAACCACTTTGCAAAATTAAAATATACACGCGTAAAAATAATTCTGCTAATGTATAATTGAGCTGGCTAAATACATATAAAGCGGCACTTAAAGTTGGTACTGCTCTTAGTATTAAAATGGTATCAAGTGTGCTTCATTAATTATGCAGGTTGAGACCGAATCGTCCATAAAGGAGCTCTGTGAGTGTCGCCGTTACATTAAATTGTTATCCGCCACGAGCCTCTGGGCGGTCGCTTTTTTAATTAAAATAGGCTATTTGGCGCTGACTTAGCCAAGTTTTGCAATTACACTTTCCAGTTCGTAGGAAAGATGTTTGTGCAATGTGGGAAGGTTTTAATGGTTATTGCTGGTATTGAGTATACAATTAATTAAGGTGGAATAGTTACTTAAAACGGCCTCTTGACTTTTTTGTTCTATTGACTTCGGTACTACATATTTCACAAATAGGAAATCTGAGACATTTTACAACAATTCATACTAAAAACACATTTCGTCTTAACTATGAGTGAAATAATGATGGCCTACACAATATCTTTTTCCATCTAAAAAATTGGGTGACACTTTTATTTTGTTACCATTATAATCCTGTAGCACTAGCAAAATTTGATAGTCTGATGAAAAATAACGTAAATAATAGTAATGGGTCAGGATGGCGGGTGTATGGTTCCCAAAATAATTGAAACTATACTGTATAAATGTCACATATTTGTAATATTTGTACTGAAAAAAAATCTGAATGTACTTCAACATAGGCTAGAAAACACAATTTGAAAGTGAGCCATTGTGACGTCAGGATGGCGGGTGTTTCTTTTTCTATGGAACCAAATTGATTTTGAAATTATGCTGAATAACTCTCTCATATTAGTACCATTTGGACCGAAAAAAATATTGAATTCACTTCAACACACGTTTAGGAAACACGAATCATCCTTTCTTAACGTATGTTGAAGTTAGTTGTGTTTATTAAACCTATGTTGAAATACAGTCAATATTTATTTCAGTACAAATGTAATAAATACAGGACACATTAAAGTTTTAATTAGTCGTAATCTTTGATAATGAGACCCTTCCTTCAGTTTGCCATATAATGTTACTTCCCCGAATATGACCCTTATGAGCGACACTACAAGATGGAATTGTAATTCAATCCGATATAAACAACCACTAAGCCACGCCTTAAAGTGAAATGAAAAATGTAGTCTATTATAAACTATTGAAAAATTCTTCACAGACTAACGGCGCATGTTTTACAACTTGACCAAACTGTATAATGGAAAAGTTGTATTCTAATAGGGTTGACTCATCACGGTAGGATTTAAACAGAGCCACTGGAATGAGATAGCAGATCCAAATTATCGAAATATTTTCTAACGTGCAGCTATAGTCAAAAATCAACTACAGTCAACAGTCAAATTCACAAACTCCGTTGGCCTAATGAATAATTAATACAGTAGTCCGAATAAATGAGATGAAATACGTTCATAATCTGAACAAAACAGTTGTCCTATCTGCATCGGAATTTCATAATTATACAAAGACATAATCACGCCCTTAACATTTGGTACGCCGCCATTGACGATCCACAGTTTAAATTCACTAACGTTTTTCAATTAAAATTAAATCAAATCCTAATTATAAACTTTCGATGTACATAAAAAACAATATGGTTAGCGTGAAAATATTTTTTTACCAGAAATAGGTTTGCGTCTGGCCTGGTGGTAAAAGAAAACAGACAATGCGGCCGGAGGTGATGGTGACACTAACCCAGTAAATAATTTCTTAAAGATTATCCAAAAGATTTATCTATAAGGTTTTTTGAACTAGCGATTCGGATCAGGGATTCTGAAGTGATTGGACTGCTTCACGTCACGTTTCCAAGAGTCGCATCGTGTTATTAAGCACAACTTTTATAGATGCGTAAATAGAGTCACGATCCGGGCTTACGTAGATCCGTCGGACGATTTTCACTTTGAGTTTTAACGCTCCAGATCTCGTTACAGATTAAGGGAATGATTCGCTTGTTTGTGCAATTCACGTCGGCACTATAGATTTATCCCGTAAAAAGCTGGCATTTTGCATTTACATTTTCTTGAGAATTTTATTGAATGGATTTTTTAACATGACAGGGGTCATAAACTTATGAACTGACTGAATATATTATGTGCAATTTGTGAGAGTCAACAACTATACATAATATTCTAATTCTTAAAATCTTATATTATCTGAAAATTTCATTACTGTGCAAACTTCCACCTAAATTTGGTTTGAACGATATCTAACAAGTAAAAAAAGGCTTCGGAACCTTTCATAGGCGAGCTTGACTCGCCCTTGGCCACTTTTTTACTGTACTTATCAACGACAAAATGTAGTCTAGATCTTAGGTCTGCTGCCCATCCGATGAAGTGCGTTCAACTTGAAAAGAACCAAAAAAAGGTTACTTGTAAAAATATACATAATACATTGCGTCGACAACCCTAACAGGTGCTAGCCGGGGGCTATGGACCCGCAATGTTACAACAAATTTTATGCTACCTGCAACGCCGGCAAACTTTCTGTGCTCAGTTCAGCAATAAATAATACGCCTGAATATCGAGCGCGATCGATACATAATATTTTAAAGTTGTTGTTAGTTGTTTAACTAAACAGCTAAAGCTTCTGCTGGGAGTGTTTAATCTGTACTTATTATGCTTACTTCAGCTTCGTCGGTGCGATTATGGGCATATTTCAGAATTTGCATAGGACAACGCAAAGTATCGAGTCTAATACGGTATGTCGACACACAAAATATCGATGGACGCTGATACGATGCTGAAAGACTGCGACTCACGTTACTACGAAATACCATCACTACGAAGCTGCAGGTTTTCACTGCGATAATACTTATATTCGATGCATGTTACTGCGAAAATATTTGACTAAGTCGAATGTGAGTTGCGTTGTGATGGGTCGAGGGCAGAAACAAATATGGCCATGAAAGCATAAACTTGACATATTGGGCTTCTACGAGTATAGGTCCAATCAAATGCCCAATCACTGGGCAGAACAAATGTTTTCATAAGACTCGTTAGGTTATTCAAAACCGACCAACAGATTTGTAAGCTAGTAAACTGGTGGGTTTCAAGATAAATAGCTTCACTTGCAAGGTTGCTTGTTTGTCGATATTCTGTAGGCTGTATTTCGGCGAGTGCGCTATCGAGATTCACGAGCTTATTCCACCATGCCCGTTACCAGGCGCTCTACAAAATATCACCAGTATGTGTGGTCGATATCCCTGCTACTCGAGCGAAGCGCTTCACTTCCAACTTCAAAATGCGCACAGTTTCTAGAAAACTCACGCTAATATACTGCAATTTATAGTAAATTTTGAAAAAATACGTCTAACAGCAAAACAAAGTAAAGTAATGAGGAAAAACGATCAAGGTGATTGTTTGAATAATAACTTTCTCAAATAGTTATTTTTGCAAAAGTAAACCTGAATATAAATATTGATTATTTATAGGTTCAGGCAAGAATATTTTCTTGTTACAAACAGCGTGATTTTTCAGTAGTTGAGTTTGAAGTAATTACTGGGTTGAATGGCTCGATGAATATTCACATCTAAGGCGTGACTCTAGAAGATGGTTCCCATTATTATGTTACTGCATAAAGCAGTTACAGATACATTACAAACTAGGGTTTTCAACCAGTGCGTTCTACCCGTCATGACATACGGAGCCGAAACGTGGACACTCACAGTGCGGTTGATGCACCAGTTCAAGGTCGCTCAGCGAGCTATGGAGAGAGCTATGCTCGGAGTTTCTCTGAAGGATAAAATCCGAAATGAGGTTATCCGACAGAGAACCAGGGTCATCGACATAGCTCTCAGAATAAGTAAGCTAAAGTGGCAGTGGGCTGGTCACATATGCCGTAGGACGGATAACCGTTGGGGTAAGCGCGTTTTAGAGTGGAGACCACGTCTCGGCAAGCGTAGTGTGGGACGCCCTCCGGCTAGGTGGAGCGACGATTTGCGAAAGGCTGCTGGCAGGAGATGGATGCGTCTAGCCGAAGACAGGGCGCGATGGCGCGCATTAGGGGAGGCCTACGTCCAGCAGTGGACCAGCATAGGCTGATGATGATTATGATGATGAGATACATTACAAGAAACTTAATGAAAGGAAAACGAATCGATACTTACAGTACAGTTAACAAAGGTTATTTTTTTATTGAAGCTAAGGAACCCCTTCAAGTTGAAACCTAATACTCAATCAATCAATCATTTATTTTTCTAAAGAAAACCAGAAAAAGACATTTGGTCATGTTGGCATCAGGCAGGACTTGAACCCGCATCCCTCGCAAGCCGGGCGACTGCACTACCAATTATGCTACCGAGACCATTAACAGACCGGCCGAATCTTTCTGGTATATTTTGCCCTATGAGCCAGGGTGATTTCATCAATGTTATAGGCATCCACCTCTAACACTCGGAAGAAATATTATTTCAAATATTTAACTCCCAATTATTGGTTTTCTTTAGAAAGATACTGCATGGAAAATGCTAAAAAAAATAATAAAATATAATCATTTATTTGTTAACTCGTATTACTATAAGGTTCAGGACCACAAAATATTTAATTTCATGTAATGTAATCTTATAACTAGAACACAATCAAGATGCTACAAACGCGTTTCGCGTTTTATCGCTGCCAAAATAGCAGACTGTAAAATAGGCCTAAGAAGTATATTTACCTTAGTAGACATTTAATTTTTGTATAAGTCCCAGTGCAAATTTAATTTCAAGGCACATTTCCTTCCAAATTTTTATGTAATTGGATTTATTTCATGATATTATTTCCCTCCCTGGCACCTTTTAAGCGTCGCAAAACGCCGCAGAGCAGCCAAAATATAATCAACTGAATATTCATAACAGAACTCGCTTGAAAGTTTTTAATAAGAAATTATGGTAATCATTTTAAATTGACCTAATCCATATTGTGCGGCAGGAGTTTTGCGCAGCGAAACTTGTTACAGTGGTGGTCTGATGTCTCAACTCAAAGCCAAATTTTGTAATTAATTTAGAGCCTCTTGTTAGAGTTTTAATAGACTTTCAAAACGGGGGACAGCATGACATTTGACTAATAGCTCGTGTTGTTTTGGTTGAAGCAACATTGTAAGCGTCTGATTGAGCTCGCAAATATTCAATTAGAGTTTTATAACCCAATGATCCTTTATTTTGTATTCTATATTGTCTTGGAATTTTTAAAGTTATAAAAATTGAAATTTTGAAATAATGATTACTGATGCTGTATAATTTAGTCCTGATTTAGAATCGTCACTCAAATCTAGAAAACTCATACATTGCTTTTATTCCTGCAATATAATATCAGCAAGATTGTGAGTGACAGTAACACTTGCAAGGTCTCTCCTAATCTTGAATGATTTTTTCAAATTCGGGCGTTAAATTACAGGCCTCAAACAATCTAACAAAGGCTGCTTTAAGTTGTAACTGTTGTAAATTTCCTGTTAAACAACTTTTACTGCAACATATTCAGATGTGTTCATGTTTTTCGTTCCACTGAAATAGCTGGCTCCATACATAAATATCCAGCAGTGTTGTTGGAAATACGAGAATCATCTATCCAAAGTTCAATCTGTGAAATTGATATTGGAGTGCGCGGTGAAGGAAGCGCTGTCACGGCTACCGACACGGCAATGTTTCACGACGAACCGACTCGTCCTTTTATTCTCACATCACCCTTTTGTTCTACAAACTTTTAGTTTCCAGATTGGATTTCGTACGTTCGGCGGATTACGCTGAATTCGCATACAGCTATTGTCTTCCGGGATTATTGCAACGATTAAATTGGGGAATGTTCAATTCGTGTCTTTAGAGTTTGAAAATGTTGGTGAAGGAGTGGTTTGTATAAAAATCTACAATTAACAATAGACCCAAGCCAGTAATTGGTCTTGATATTGAAATTAAATACATACAGGCATGAATCTATGTCTGAGTGTTTACCAACGTTTCAAAGTACGGGTTTTACAAAAGCACGTTTTAAAAGTGAGTTTCAAATACATTTCAAATATCTCCGTATGTAAGGTGATTTTCCTGATCACGGCAAGCCAAAGTTCAAAAAAATAATTCAAAAGGAAGTTTCAAATTACGCTAATAAAATATTTCACATGCCTGTCTTTGATATAATTATTATAACTAAATTACCTACAGAAAGAATAACTGCCAAATATTTTTTGACTTTGATGTTTATTGCTCTCATATCTTTTCATATTATGGACGATACTTTATTGTTCAGAATCGAAACAATAGCAAGTTGTTGCTAGAAAAAAGTCAACAAAATCGAAGTTGGTATTTGTCTTTTCAATCTTTCGTACATTGTGTTAGTAAGTTTTTTTTAAGTAATGAATCGTTTTATCTTTCTTATAAGAATAATTTCGAGAGTATTTGATAATTCCACTCTTTGCTTAACACGTTTCTTTTATGCAAACGCAAAATGGCTCTCGTTTTCCAACAGAGACAAAAATAGTTTACTTTTGCTAAGTGTCTAATAAACGCTGGGAAAGAGTACAGTTTCAAAAGTTGTTTTGCCTCTTGAACATCTTTTTGGATCTCTCTTTTCTTAAACCTTTTATCTTTTAGATTGCGTTTGCAATATATTCTTACAATCAGTCTAATCTTAGGATTTAGCTAAGAGAAAATTGTCTTTGTCTTGTGAATTTATTACTTTAATTAAATGGGTGTAATGAAACAGTTTTTGAGTTTGAAAATATGTAGTATGCTATTAATCTTCTTTGCCATTTATATTAAAAGTGTTGGATAATATTTTCTGCGTTCAAGTGATAAATGGTCAAAATGTAAGTTAACTTTTATGAAAGTATGTGTAAAACGTGGTGTATTTTCTGTGCCTTTTGCTAGGAAGGATTAGGATTGTCCAGAAAAACATGCGAGAAGCAACTTGTTGCAATTGGCATTATGAGACTTACTAAATAGTTTATGAAAGGTTTTGCAGGTGTGATTCTACATTGGTTTTTGTCTGTCTGTTTAAACCTACAGACTCGTTTGTGCGGAATAGATAGTTGGTTTTTTTAAAGTGACTGTGGTCTTGTCGAGGGAAATGCTTCGAATTGTGTGACGGAAACTGAATCAGCAATTGTTAGATTAAGTTAGTTTTTCAGAATTTTACGCCAGGTACAACTGATTTAAATGCTTCTGTTCTGTTTTCATTTTGTAGCTGAAGTTTGATAATTAAGCTGATTATTTTTTCAATAATATTTCGCCTGTACGTCCTAAATCATTGTGTACTTTGCAATATATCTGATGGTGAGTTTCCAACAGATACACATGACCGATTCTGAATACTAATGCGTACCGAGAGACAATAGATGGTACATTATTGCCATTGGCTTCCTTCCCTTTGCCTAAGTGTTGGCACACGCATTAGCTATTCATGGATTAAGTAGGAACGCATGTCAAAAGCAATTATCGTCTATTAATCAAACAAGGTACAGTCGCCCATCGATAGGAAGTCAAACAACCGTATTGAGTAGATCCCTCAGTGCTTTAAATTCATATACCACTCACGGTCAACAATAGGCTTGTGGTTTGCTGTAACAAACATTGGTTCTGTTACCAAAATTAATGCTACTGTAAATACTTAACTACTGATAGGTACACAAGTTACCACGCTTACGATCAGTTATCAATATTAGACTCGGATTAACGAAGTGACAACAATGGATGGTGTTCTTTGCTTAACGCTTACTATTGTTATTGTTTACTTTGTAATAGTTGATTACTAGCAAGTTTGTTTTGAGCAACTATTTTCTCAATCATTTGTAAATAATAGATTTCATAATTCTCTTGAAGTGTTTGGGCTGAGATCTTTAATAGCGGGTTTTGCAAAAATCTGACAGCGAGGAGACCGTTCAATTATCTTGGCTACAATCTTAAGCAGACTTGCACTAATTAAGTTTTGGAACAGAATACTTACTTCTAAGGAGCAAAAACGGTATTTGAATTTTTAATACATTATACCTAAATTGAGTTAAAATAATGCTACGAAGATAATTTGGCAGGTGGCAGTCGAACATTGTATTCTCGATATTTTTAACGTTATATTTTCCGAAAATAAAACATCGCGCTAATTGTTTTTGCAAAAAAGTCTTCAGCGGTAACAAACCGTCTTTTCTGCGGTTAATTTGTGGAATGAATCGCTTTCATTTGCAGACGTCGGTTGGCGTCGTTGTTTTTGCGGGAAATCGGTGGAAACCGAACCCTTGAGCCAGGCGGCTGTCGGTCCGAAATGAGTTATAGCAAGTATTTACAGGAAGATGACATTTCTGGAATCGGCCCATTAATTCCTAATGGAGCGGCGGGGCTACATTTCATCTGTTTGGCTGCAGACCAGGCCTCGCCGCAGAGCTATTTTCGGTAGCGTATCCGAAAATTTATAACTACGAGTTAGTTCTAAATCGTTGGATAGCAGGAAAGTAAGTGGGATTTATGGAATGCCGCTTTACGGTCTATTTGTTTATATGCTACCTACGGTATTGCATTTTCTCGGATGTTGGAGATTAATCAAACGACGGTTTTACGAACAAAAAACAACGAAATTCTGTTTATAAGGTTGGATACGCCAGAACACAAAATCAAGCGCTGATTAACAAAAAAGGACTAAGTTTTAAGATTAGCTTGATAAAGTAATGTGTTGAGGGATGGTTTGATGTGCATTCAATGATGTGGAAGTAATTTAGTATTTTACTTCAACATATTATTTTAAGGAGACCAACGAGCTTAATAATTACAATATCACCTGATAAAAGTAATGTTGTGCGTTATCTGCCCAGTAAATGCCTGATCACTCTTTTCTCAAAAGACTCAAGTTTTCATATTTTCGAAACACCTGTGCGTGAAGGAAGTTCCACTAAAGCTGTTCGCATTGTTATCGAGTTAGCGAAATGTTTTGTGTGGATGGCTGGAGTTTCAACAACTTAAGGATAGAAAGCCAATGTATGCTTAGTGTCCTGGGGAGGGGAATGTGGTGGCGAAACAAACTCATGCAATTTACCTGCACACACTTTGAAATGAAGCCCATATAAGATCCTGAGACTGAGGCAACTTTACACCTATGTTTGGAATCCTGTAACCTAGCAGTGAGCGCCTGGTATTCAAAAGCCAATCAAAACCTCATATAGTGTCTTTAATCAATTTAAATACCTAATCAATTAAAGGATAGTGGATATACATGATCATTAACGTTACATCACATGTCTGAGACTGGTGCTTTTCATTAAGATCAGTTTTTGGGCAACTAGTGACTTTGCAACTCGCTTTTGAAGGCATCATTACTGTTTCAGGCCCATTTTTCATAAGAGCTGAAAAGACTGAAGATATGTGGAACTATGATATGTTAAACAACCAATTAGATCTGCGTCCGACATTTACGCAGAGCTTATAGAAAATAGCCATATCTTATTGTATATATAAAATACCTTTATATACTCACAGGTAGGCAGAGTTGGTATTCCGTCTTGTTTTTGTGTAAAACAGAGCAAACGATTGTTTTTACATCTTGAGCTGTTTGTGTGATAATACCCGAACCATACAATCTCCCCTAAAACGAATTATCCCCCCTGTTGTTTGGCCAAGTTAATTATACGTTAGATTGCCCTCACTCCGTAAACGTATCGTGCGGACTGTGTCCGGTGAAGGTGAAGTATGCAGGCGAGGGAAGACTAATCTTTAGGTTTCACCGCAATCTGACTGCTCCCAACTGTTTGCTTTTGGGACGTCTTTGAAATACAATGCGGTGTCGAACTTAATCTCTTCGGTTAGAACCAAGAGAGTTTATTGAAGTAGCAGTACTAAATGTTTAAAGCTTGGCATATTTTCCACAAAAGCTAAGAGGATTGAAAATGTGTACACCTATGTTTTTAACTACTATTCAAATATTCGTATTTATAACTTGCGCTCAGTGTAATTATCAGATTACTTGTATTAAAAACAGCTTCAGTCAACCCAACTCTGCCCTGTTGTTGTTGTAGCAAATAGGACGAATGTCTATTTTCAAACCTAGGTCTGTTTATGTGTTAATTTCCTATCCATTAAAACTTGCCCAAACGAACTATCCCGACGGTTGTTTCGGCAATCTTTGGATCAAAACGTTAGATTGCTCTCATTCCGTAAACGTATCGTGCGGACTGTGCCCGGTGAAGGTGAAGTATGCTGGCGAGGGAAGACTAATCTTTAGGTTTCGCCGCAATCTGACTGGCTCCCACTGTTTGCTTTTGGGTCGTCTTTGAAATACAATGCGGCGTCTGGGTTAATCTCTTCGGTTAGAACCAAGAGAGTTTCTTGCAGCAGAAATAACAAATCTTTACACCATTCAAGACAAACCATCACAGACAAGTTTTCGCACTAGTAGAGTTGTGTAAAATTCAAGAATTGAATTCGTCTGTAAAATGTTTTTATCCATCCATTGATAAAGATTTAAATAGTCTATCTTAGGTAGATCAAAGACACTCGTAATAAATATTTGACAGTTGGTAATCGTGAAGGTAATAAGTAATTAAAAATAAGTATATTTAGTATCAAGCTGAAAAAAGGTTAAATCGTTAACAACGTGATAAAAAAGGACAGTTTTCCATAAAGGTGTTCATTATATTTAAAGAAAATTTCCAAAATTGCATCAGATTGTTACGTACACCCTTCAATCCCACTTCCTTTCCTGTTCCTATTCACGACTGTGTCTACATTTGTACTTTTATTCTACCTCTACTACTTTACTAAGTATCAAAAGATTTGAACTATTTCTCAAGTTTTCCTAGGGCTTCATTCCGTTCATGTGTGGCTTTCGAAGTTAATGTTCGGGAAACTTTCAAAAATCGACATTAAAATGTCATTTGCAGCGACGCCTAGTGTGGAAGTTTGAAGAATCACAAAGCTGAGTCTTGGAAATGCCAATCTGGTATCCGTTTTCTGCAACAAAATATGGTTTTCAACCATATTTTACATTTTATGTAAAAGGGTATTAAAAATATAATTATATTAAACGCTGGACAACTATACAGGGTGTCCCAAAATTCAATGTCAAGTGGGCAAAGGGCGATAATCTAGATTATACCGGTTCTGGGCAAAATAAAGAAACAAATCTATGTCACTTTTACTGTGCTCACAAATTCCAAACTTTCGGAGCGTTTTATTATTTATAACCTAGAAAACTATGCTATAAATTATTGTAGCTACTTATGTAATAATAAAAAGTGTACGTTTAGTGGAAAAACAATTGGTGGTGAAAAGGAACTGGTGGAACTAACACATGTAATTCCCTCGCATACTCTCCGAAATGTATCCCATTAAAGACCGCCGGACTAGCGAGTTTCCGCCGAAATCTAAGATCTTGTAACTTTGCAGTAAGTAAGACCTTGGTCACCAATCTCCGTCACTTGGTTGTGAAATAAGAAGAAACAATTTGTTTAGAAACTTTCATAATCATAGTCAACATAGTCGTTGTATATAATTTTTACACACTTTAAGTAAAATGATGAGACGCGACGTCCCAACACATGCCACGTTGAATGAAACGAGTAATACTAAAAACGAGATTTTTAAATAAAAATGTTTTAACTTGGGAAGTATTCATACTATTGAAGTGACTATCACAAACATTTCCATAAATGTAAGTTGTTCCGATAAAATGCAGAAAAGAAACAACTTCTTACCCTATTCCTCAACCTTATAAGGTTATAAATACTAATGAAGGGTCTCTAAAAGTTTCAAAATTCACTACGCGGTCACAGAACCGTCAAATGTTAAAACGTAGCAGCTTTCGTCGCTACAGTCGACTTTATTAAATCAAAACATTTGTTTGCAAAGTCGGTTTTATTTGGAACGAAATTCGTGAAAATGAACTTCTTTATCATAAGTTCATTAAGGACGCGACGTCCCGCTTTGGTCCTAAACTTTTCAACTTTCCAGCGTACGGTTGCTTTTCAACGCCAAATGAAGATGGATTTGTTTTGATGGAAACGTTATTGCACTTAAATAGTTTTTCAAATAGTGGAACATCTCTAAAAATAGCAGGATTTAAGAAGGCACCATTTTTATTACTAATTTTTAGTCTTTTATTAAGCGTATTTTTGTTTGTTTTGTTATATGCACTTGTAACAGTTTTATTTAAATGAAGATATTTTGGCTTTTATTTTTGCTTTTTTTTCCTTTTACCAAGAGAACAGACTTGTTTTTAGCAGAAGAAGCCCTACAACCTTACGCTTTGTAATCGTAATTCAATGTGATGTTATTTAGTAACACTGCATACTTGAAATATATCTTCTAAGAGCCTTTAATAATGTTGAAACGCAGACAGAATAAACAAGATTACCAAAAGATAACTGGCAATCAGCAGCATGACTGATCCTGTTACCGGGAAGTAACGTATTTCTCCCACGAGACAAACAGAAGAATTACCTATTCTGTTCACGTTCCTTTACCAATTTTCACATTTTTTATACTACGGAAAAACTCGCCGATACTAACGGACAGTTTTGCTTATGTAACTTTGAACCTGACTGTGCTCGGCGATTTGAGTTGTCTGTTTTTATAATAATAAATATCACAACATTACACACAGCGCCATCTACCCCAAAACTAAACTTATTCATAATTTTTCCAAAAAAATATTATAACCCAAACGAAAATATTTTAAGTTATAATATAAGGCGAAAATATTTTGAGTTCTTATAAACCTTACTTTCAGATGTTATCAAGCCACCCTAAGCCCTCCGAATAGACTTTTTGTCGGTACCAACTCCTTAACGTGCTTTCCGAAGCACGGTGATGCCTGAAAGATACATCAATGAATTCAGTCAGGGTGGCCACCAATACTATTTCCTGAAAACAGTGATCGCTACCAATTCACTGTCACCATTTAGCCGTTGCACAAGAGCACCATACTGACATTAATATTTCAACACAAATTAATACATACACAAACCCAACTACAACTTACCTATTAGAATTAATTAATTTTCCCCAGTATAATTATTGATGGGTACAAAAGGTACGCCTTTTCGGAGGCGCAATATTCACGTCGGACAAGTGTGAGTATTTAGCCCGGAACACAAACGACGTGTCGCGTATTTCGATCACGTCCGCTCTGATCACAGAATTCAATTTGCAGCGCAAAATAATACAATTTTACGACGCCGAACCCGGTATCGGTTTAAGCAGAAAATTAGATTGTAACCTGCTTTAAATGAATTACTCAGTCATGTCCGCTGCAGTGATATCGATATTTTACTTTTTCTGCTGAATTTTCAGCGCCACCTAGCTAATGGGATGTTGAAAAACGAAAGGCTGAATTTATTGGCAACAATAAAGAATTTTTAATCATTTTTTAATATTGAATTTACAGTTTGAAGGGCGAAGGCGAATCCTGAAAACTTGACAGGTCAATACAGTGAAAGAACATTGAGGGAATAAAAAAAAATGAAATATTTGTAAGACGTGATGTAGATATAACATTGTTTAAGAAAAAGGATGAACACATGGATTGCGGGATGGATGAATTTATTTTATTAGAAATGGCCCTTAACGAACACTTTAACACTGGGGTTGAAACAGGATAAATAAAAGTTTAAATGTGCTCTTAACGTGGAAACTGCAAATCTCAAAAAGTCACATTAATCAATAGCTTCTGCACTTTCCAAGATTAATAGCTTCTGTAAGGACCTGGTGTTTGTTACATACTGTTGATAACGGGTTTCAAAGGCATTTTTGACAACAAAATTACCATAAGGGGTGGGCTAAATTGTCATTTTTTACCGAGTTCACCATAATTTATCTCTGGGGGTTGCAAAGCCCTGCGGAGCTCTAGTACCGTGGAAATAAAATTTCCTTTTTGACAACCGTAAAACAAGAGTCGTTTAACTTTTCATATTAGCGTTGTGATTCTCGACGCTGGCGTTGTTCGGTGACGCCGGGAAAGACGCAGTATTGTCACAATACAAATTTAATTTCTACCTATACTTTTCTCATGCTTCACTTGTTTTAGATTGGCAAAAATAAATCAAAGAGAAACTAGCTGATTATGTTCTGCGAAAATAATAAATAAAAACAACGATGAATATAAATCGTTAAATCCAAACAAAGTCTTTTAATTCTCTTTGAATTATTTTGATTATCTTATTTAGACCGAAAAGCCAATGTCTGAAAATGGCGTCTTTTTTTTTTCTTGCGGCCAGCGACCAAACCTTATATTTTAAATAGAAAATACTGCAATAAACCAAACTTACTATGGCATGTAGACTCCTAGATCAGTCCGAACTGAGTTATGGCCTCTAGAAGTTTGGTGATTTTACAAATTAGATATTTTTTCTTTTGCGCGCAATTTTCGCAAAAATCGCAACAAAATAGAGACATTATACGAGTAAACATTGTGTGTGATATTTTTCGCAAATAGAAAAATATCTCATATGTCATTCGTCTTTTTTTCGGGTGGTCATCCACCAAACCTTGCTCTTATGATTAAAAAAAGTGTAATAAACCAAACTTACTACGGCATGTAGACCTCTAAACGCAGTCCGAACTGCGTTATGGGCTTTAGAAGTTGGCTGATTTTACAAACTACATTTTTTCCTTTTGCAAGTTTCGCATGAATCGCAACCAAATAGAGCCATTGTACGTGTAAACATTTTGTGTGTGATATTTTGAGCAAATGGTACAATAATCCTCTATGTCATTCGTTTTTTTTTTCGGGTGGTCAGCAACCAAACTTTGCTTTTATGATTTAAAATAGTGCAATAAAAAAACTAACTATGGCATATAGACCCCTAGCTCAGTCCAAACTGAGTTATGGGCTTTAGAAGTTTGGTGAATTTACAATCTAGATATTTTTCTTCTGCGCGCATTTTTCGCATAAATCGCAACAAAATAGAAACATTGTATGTGTAAAGATTGTGACTGATATTTTTCGCAAAAGGAAAAATATCTTATGTCATTCGTCTTTTTTTCGGGTGGCTATTAATTAAACCTTAATTCTTTAATTCAAAATAGTGTAATAAACCTGTTCAGGCCCCTATGGTCCTGGACCCATGCATCATACGGGGAACGTACATTGCCTGTTTGCTCGCGACAGTAGTTACGTTACGACAGACGTTGCGATGGACAGTATTGTAATAACATTCTAAAATATACCAAGTTGATAGAAGGATAGATTGAATTAATTGATGGCCTCACGAAAAAAAAGCCGTAAGGCATAGGTATAAGATATTTTTTCTTTTGCGACGAAATATCACACTCAAGGTTTACACGTACAATGTCTCTATTTTGTTGCGATTCATGCGAAACTTATTCGCGAAAGGATAAATATAATTATTATAGCTGGGTTTAATTGTTCTTTTTGTGCAATAAAGTATTTTTTATCTTATCCAGTTCGTAAAATCAACAAACTTGTAAAGCCCATAACTCAGTTCGGACTTAGCTAGGGGCCTATTTGCCATAGTTAGTTTGGTTTATGACATTATAAGATTATTGTTCCATTTGCTAAAAATATCACACACAAAATGTTTACACGTACAATGGCTCTATTTAGTTGCCATTCATGCAAAACTTGATCGCAAAAGGAACAGATCTAGTTTGTAAAATCAGCAAAATTCTAAAACCCATAACTCAGTTCGGACTGCGTTTAGAGGTCTACATGCCGGAGTAAGTTTGGTTTATTACACTTTTTTTAATCATAAAAGCAAGTTTTGGTAGATGACCACCCGAAAAAACTACGAATGACATATAAGATATTTTTCCATTTGCGAAAACTATCACACACAATGTTTACTCGTATAATGTCTCTATTTTGTTGCGATTTTTGCGAAAATTGCGCGCAAAAGAAAAAATATCTAATTTGTAAAATCACCAAACTTCTAGAGGCCATAACTCAGTTCGGACTGATCTAGGAGTCTACATGCCATAGTAAGTGTGGTTTATTGCAATATTCTCTATTTAAAAAACGAGGTTTGGTCGCTGGCCGCAAGAAAAAAAAAAGACGCCACTACCCCTAACAAATCTTTTCAGCAATGACGAATCCAAATTAGCTAGAGTGTTGCAAGTCCAACAGTTATCGAATTACTTATTTTACTACAAGTTCCATTACTCTTAATAGGTTTTAATTGATTTAAACTTTCATTATCAGTTAGAAATAAGAAACGGCGAGTAGATTGCTTTGCACTAATTATTCATAGGAATCTATTTCTCATTGCGCTGGTATTACCATCTAGACAGTTGCCACAGATAGAAGTATTTTTTGAAGTCATTGTTGATAGCTTAGGAAATATTCTAACAACATCTTGAGCAAAGCAGAAGCTAGTGAAACATAAAAATAAATGCTAAGATGTCCACCCTCGTAGCAGAGTCAAGATAGAAATCGTTTTGAAACTAAGCATATTTTCTGTTATCTTCCTGTCCATGTAAGCTGAGAAAAAGTATTATTTTTCATTCTTTCTTTCTTTCTATGTGCTTCCCTTATCTATTATTTTGACCTTTTAAATTTCTAACAACCGTAAAACTAGAACAAGAGTCGTTTAACTTTTCGTATTAGCGCGGTGATTTCAGACGCGGTCTTTGTGCGCAGACATCACGATGTCGCAGAACTATTTGTCTCGTGTCGTCTTTTGTACTAGAAACTACGTACGGAACCGTTTTCTTGAATCATTTTTCAAGAAGATACATAGCCATTTTACATGCACGAGCTACGCAGGAAATAAATGGTGACACGGTCCAAAGGAAAATTCGCTAACGGAAAATTGTGCTTTTGTACCATATGATAGTGTAACAAACAACTAGTCTTATCAAGATCTTTAACTTAGGTTTATTACTATGAGATTGGCTACATGAGTTTGCGTAATAATTGTTAATGAAATCTAGGAGTGAAATACTGGACACTTTAAATCTAAGTTTAGTAACAAAACTAAGATTGACTGATTAGTCATGTTACTTACCTTTCTTCATGCTTAAGACATACAAAACTACTTAATTTCACACGAACTAACTTACCCAAAAATAATCTCAACACATAATACGCAAACGTTTTTAATAATATGCTGTAAATATAACAGTTAACCCCTGAGCGGATAATATTATACTGGCAGTGCAGTAAACAAAGCAAGAACACAACTTTTTAATACACGACCTATCCCGAGAGAGAATTTGCGGACGAAGTGAGAATAATCCGCAGAAGAACTTTCTAATAAGGCCCTCCTCTAGATTCATTGCACCTTGCAGAAAAAGATACACAAAAGTACTCAATTTCACTTGAACTAACTTACCCAAAAATAATCTCAACACATATACAGAGGCGCTCACATCAACCTTTACAAAACCGTTGCAAAATGGGTCTCATGTCAGCAGCATAAGGTGCCCCTATGTAAAGGTTGATGTAAGCACCTCTGTACGCAAACGTTTTTAATAATATGCTGTAAAAGTAACAGTTTCCCCCGAACGGATAATAATACACTGGCAGCGCAGTAAACAAAGCAAGAACACAACTTTTTAATACACGACCTATCCCGAGAGAGAATTTGCGGACGAAGTGAGAATAATCCGCAGAAGAACTTTCTAATAAGGCCCTCCTCTAGATTAATTGCACCTTGCATAAAAAGATACACAAAAGTACTCAATTTCACATGAACTAACTTACCCAAAAATAATCTCAACACATATACCGAAGCGCTCACATCAACCTTTACAAAACCGTTGCAAAATGGGTCTCATGTCGGCAGCATAAGGTGCCCCTATGTAAAGGTTGATGTAAGCACCTCTGTACGCAAACGTTTTTAGTAATATGCTGTAAATATAACAGTTTCCCTTCCGAGCGGATAATAATATACTAGCAGCGCAGTAATTATATCAAACGTTGTTCGATCAAACAAGGGTAAACCCAGTAAACAAAGCAAGAACATAACTTTTTAATACCCGACCTATCCCGAGAGAGAATTTGCGGACGAAGTGAGAATAATCCGCAGAAGAACTTTCTTATAAGGCCCTCCTCTAGATTCATTGCACCTTGCATAAAAAGATACACAAAAGTACTCAATTTCACATGAACTAACTTACCCAAAAATAATCTCAACACATATACCGAAGCGCTCACATCAACCTTTACAAAACCGTTGCAAAATGGGTCTCATGTCGGCAGTATAAGGTGCCCCTATGTAAAGGTTGATGTAAGCACCTCTGTACGCAAACGTTTTTAGTAATATGCTGTAAATATAACAGTTTTCTCCCCAAGCGGATAATAATATACTGGCCGCGCAGGAAACAAAGCAAAAACACAACTTTTTAATACACGACCTATCCCGAGAGAGAATTTGCGGACGAAGTGAGAATAATCCGCAGAAGAACTTTCTAATAAGGCCCTCCTCTAGATTCATTGCACCTTGCAGAAAAATTTCACAACTTCCCCGAGAACTTACGAGATGTTTGTGAAACTTTCAGAATGACATTAATCCCCGGTAATTCTCGCCCGATTTTAAAATTAAAAGTCCGCTTTTCTTCAGGAGCTACGAGATTGCGATATTAATCTTTGCGAAGTATGTCATTATTATGTTGACGTACAAATATCTATTATGTTGAATGATTTAGGTATCCGATGCTGTTTTTAACTTTTGTGTGGTTCATGACTGTGTTGTAAAAAATAATAGTTATTTGGTAACTTTATTTTGGGACCAGAACGCAAGATTCGATGTTTTTTCAATTTCTAAATGATAACCTGAAATAAGTTCTGATTCCGTAGTTCTGATTAATTAAAACCGTATTTAACTTCTAATGAACGTCTCCCTGCTGTTGCTGAGCTCAAAATTTATTAGAAGCGTAAAATAATGAACATACAGCTTATAATAATGAACCTTATTTTTTGTTATTTTTTAAAAAAAATCGGTCGTTAATCTGTCAAGAAAAAAGCAAGATCATTGGATTTGTCGCATCCATAAGTAACTTTGTTTATTGAAAACATTGCAGCAGTTCCTCAGTTAATTGTTATTTAATTAAATAAGATGGGATTTTATTAACTCTACCATTTGAATTTACAGTTTTTAAATTCTGTACAATCCCTTTCATTCCTTGATAAAGTTTACTTATGGTTTAACCCACGAATGCACGGCCTGTAACTCAGGAAGAAGGATTACAATCACTTCACCAATAAGCTTATTTACCAATGCAAATGCAAAACCTGATAACATGTTAAATTAGGTGAAATACATTGAAATAAGACGTGGAGGTGCCCGTGGCGCAGTTGTGACAGTGATCGGCGACGATCGTTGTTGTAAAGCAACACACGCCGGGTCGGAAAAGGGATGGGTGACCATCCGACCGAAATTTAGTGATGTGTATTTCGGGCATTTCCGTGCTTCGGAAGGCACGTTAAGCAGTTGGTCCCGGTTGACGTCGCTAGATGTCAGTCGTTAAGCCTAGTCAGAGGCCTTAGGGCGGCTTGATAACATCTGACAATAAGGTTGCTCACTAACCTTACACCCCTCCAACAACCCGCACTGAGCCCGCGTGTTGGAGTATGGCTTGTTCCACCTCATAGTTGAGGTGAGGCCTGTGCCCAGCAGTGGGACGTATATAGGCCGATTATGTAAGACGTAGGGAGTGATTCAAATTCAAGAGCTAAATAATCATAAGAATGTCAACAAATGACGTAAATAAAAAATGACAAAACATTAAATTCAACAGTCATGTATAATTTGATCAAAATAGCTGAAGGGTAATTAAAATTGGATTTGAGTTCACCTCTTAGGTTTTTTAACAAAGGTTACAGGATAAGTTTTGCTGTAAATTGATTCTTACACCAAAAGTTTAAACATTTTCTTCAAGACACGTTAATTTTGCCATGGTGCTTCAGGGCATAATAACTTTTAAAGTCTTAACTTGTTTCTCTTCGATTAAAAATTAACGAAAACTTGACCGCTAGCACGACAAACTTAAATTAAAATACTTGAGCAGATTGAGCAACATTTATCGGAACATAACTAACCAACAAAGCGATTAAGAAAACGACGGTCGGAAACTCGAGTTCACTCCAAGATCTAATTACAAAGACGCCGGCAGACGTTCGCAGTTCTACGAAAATTATTACAGTAATTTTTCACTCAAAACTTTCATGAGCGCTTCGGAAACGTGAGGCGAAGTTTGCCAAAGGAGATTCATTCCCAAATAATATAAACAAAGGTAGCTTATTTGTCTACGGTGGACACTGGACGTGAAAACGGCTAAAGAATGAAATAAACGTGTGCAAGATTTTTTTTGATAATTTTTTTTTTATTTTTTACAAAATACATTTTCCTATCAGATATAAGCTTTAACCACAAAATGTCAATGCTTAATGCCTAGACAATTTCACTTATTGGTGTTTTTGTTAAATACATAATGTATTTATTTTTGTAAATATTTTTGCCCAAAAAAACGGTTAGTGCAGCGCTGATATTATGTACTTTTTTGACAATATGAGCGTTTTGGTAGGTAGTAAAACGATATGAAATAATAATATTGTCATTAGTAAAGCAATCACTTTAGTGTAATTAAGCTTATAATTACTATTACCATCAATTCAATTCAAGCCCATATTTATTAATGCATGGTTTGAATGCAATATCTGAATGCTATGACTAATAGGAATTTGTAATTACACAGAAATTGGCTGTGTTAATAGCCTCAGTGGGTAGTGAACCTAATATAACGCTCCATTCTCGAGGCAATCTTGGTTCAAATTGCTGAATAACTGCAGAATCGTATTTCTGGTTTCAATGTTAATAGATTAAGAACACTGTTCTTTGAAAATTACCTGTTTCAGTTCTAGTAGAGAGAAACTGGTTACCCATTACAATACAATTACAATAAACTATTCACTTTATGTTATGTTAGTTTACGTTTAAACGGCGATCATCACCACAAAACGAATAATACCTACAATGTAAGTAGCTGAGCGAGTGAAAACACTGTGATGAACAATACAATGAAAAGTTGACGACATAATTTGCAATATTTTACACCAATTAAATAAATAAACAGGTCAATTATTAGACACTTAACCTTAAAAGAGAAGCGGTATTGAAAATACAACGTAAGAATTGAGAATTAATCAATAAAACAAATAAAAAGCCTGGCAGCAAAAAGCAGTCCTAGAAGATGACTAGCTTAAAACACAGAAAAGTTGTCGAAAGTTTTTTAAGCCGCTTATCAAGCTAGCACCTTGTAAGCGGTTGGCTTACAAATAGTGGATGAGGCTTTCAGAAGACTTAATAATAATAACTCTCAAAGTCTGACAGCGCACTTTGGCAAAATTTGGTTCAGAATTTATGAAATGGCTACAGTTTCATGAAGCCGTGCAGTTATAATTAGTTTACTTTTAATTAATCCACTGTAATTAACTTTTTGATGTTGTTAATAAAATGAAAACGTGCGTAACGTTTTTGAGGCAACGAAAGTAAGGCTCGTTATAATTTTATCAAAATATTGTTCTCATTTTAATAAATTATCAGGTTATTTGACGTGAAGGCAATTATTTTAAATAACAAGGCATGAAATTGATATTTGAACCTTCAATATTGATAATTTGAGTCAATCTTACGTTTTGAAGGTTTATGCTTAACAATTAAGTCTAGAAGCCAATTAAAGGCAAGATAATTAAGTATACCAAATTTAAATTTAAGGTTATCAAAGATGTTTTTGTGTCCTTATATAACATCCTCTTTAAGAATAAAAAAAACAAACGAAGGAGGCTCATGTAAATGATGGAACATTTTGCATTGTAATTATCAACTTTGCGAAATATCAACTGAACTGCTCCGACAAACGAGTAAATCGATTCATTGTTTGAAAACATACTTACTGTGTCTGAACCCAAAGCTTAGGATTAAAAGCAAAGCTGGGCAGTAATTGAAGACGTACTCAGTAACGAGGACATCCAAAAAGTACGTTCAAAATCCGCGAAGAGGGCAGAGACATAATCACTACTTCTCTAACTAACGAAAAAGTATCATAACACTACGTGCTAAGGTAGAGTTCCGTGCAGCGTTTTGATACAGTTGTTTACGTGTACAAAGTCCAAAAAGTTCCACAACGCTTCGTTAAACTAGACGCCCGGGATTACATACTTTGACACACTGGTTTTGATTGTGCGGTGAACAATGCCAAGGGTGCTAGAGATTTTTATGTCTGCGCCATAGCTGGAAGAAAGTAGTTTTCCAGTTCCGCAGCTTTCAACCCTAAAGCATTGTTAGAAAAACTCATTTTTCACTGAAGTTTTGTTAAAATCTTAACTTTATTTCTTGTTTTATTTTAACTGTTATAACTAAACCCCCTGTGGTGGCGCCGGGCTACATTACACAAGTGGTGGACCTGATATCATACGAGTAGATGTAGTAGATGTGTAAAGTAAACATGTTATCGTATTAATTACACATTCACAATATTAGCATTTTTTATTATTATCATCTCTATCACAATAATAATAATATGTGGGAAAGTAAAATATCTAAACTTTAATAACAAACAAGTGAAAATGCATTTGTGCTTAATAAGTGCACGTTAAACTAAATATTGAGAGCTAAATGTGTATGGGACATTTAAAATCTTCATAGTAACACTTTCTGTACCATGAAATAATAAAATAATTTGGTGAATTATTTAAATGTTATAATTAACAGTGGATGAGAAAAAGTTTGTTTCCTCGAGTGTTATCATTTTTCAAAAATTGGTTGAATAAATAACTATGAAAACAGAGCACTGGAACTGGCAAGTTTTGTTTTGACGAAGTGCAATCAAGCATTAAAAAGTACCTTTAGAAATAAATTCCCCCGTTTCCACGAATTACCATGTGATAAAATTCTACACCAACGATGACAACAAATTGCAGGAAACAGATGGCAGTTTGTTTTTTCCATAAACAGAACATTCCGAAAACGTTTGCCCGAGTCAACCTTCCAATTTGCTCCGTTTTAGTTGTCAAGCTTTGTTTAAATTCGCTGAACGGTCCAACAGTATACTCAGAGTTGCCAACTAAAGTCGTTCAATTTAAAATTTTCCTGCATTTGATGAATACCCAGCGGTGCATAAAATAGTGTTCACTAAATCCTCTAGAGGTGTATCACCGCAGGACTAATCTCGACTGACTAAATAAAATACCCGGTATTCGGGACCTCGGCGAGGAGTGTTCGGTGAACTCAAATGGCTAGTGTTGGGTAACTTTGCAAATAGACGTCTTTGGAACTTGTCTTGAAGTTTTTTGCTAGGGTTTTTGTCCTTGAAATTTAGTTGAGTGGATTTTGACGGAGTTATGATGCCCTTTTTATGTCATGATGCTCAAAAGGTCAGAATAAAACAGATTATTAAATTGGTGATGTTGTCTCATTTTCAAAAACTATTAGTTTACAACATAACATAAACATAAACGGCCTAACGGCCTATAAACGTCCCACTGCTGGGCATAGGCCTCACCTCAACTATGAGGTGGATTGAGCCATACTCCAACACGCGGTTATTAGTTTACAAGAAACGATATAATTCAAATATTTTTCCTCTTAGAAATATAAAAACAATTCTGGCCATTAACAACCTGATTAAAAGTCTACTTAACTCTTGGGCGCTTGCTCAACGCTTGGTTGCTCAAAATATACTTCGTTTGCTTACAACCTTTCCTAATCCCCCTTGAAAAACCATAAAAACGTGTGTCAGGATGCCATACTTAGTTCTCTCTCAACGCACCGTTTTTTGTAACGACTGGTGAAAAAGTGTCGTAGAAAAAGTGTCTCAGGACCAAACATTCTGCAAGTGCCTCTTCACTGAGTACATAATGACAGAAAGTGCAAAAAGTATCCGTGCTTAGTTCACCCGAGATCGTAACTTCACGAGGTTTATAAACAAGCGTAAAACTTTCCTCCAGCGAAGTTTTCATTGTCTCCTCGTTGAATTAATACGTGAACTTCGCAAAGGGTTATCTAAGTTTTGGGGACCACGTTTCTATTAATTACCTAACTTCAGCCAGGATCGATATTAATTAATTAAGAACTTTAGTTTGCCTTGCGACGCCTGCTAATTCGGTCCAAGGCAGACTCATTATCGAGGTACCCTTTTTGCATCTAAAATATAAGGTTGGTTATAAATTGTTTGATATGGTTAGTAAGTTAGTGAAGTATTCGGATCATACTAATGTAATTAAAACTACGTAATGTCCATTGATTTGATTTACCTACGGAAGTAGGTTAAGTTGTTAATTTCAAGAATAAAACTCACAACGCAAATCGCTACTCAGCTGTTGTAACACGTACGAGTGCCATCACCGAATTGGGTGTAATGATCAAGAAACTGGCAAGTACAACAGAGGTCACGGGTTCGTTTCCAGCACAATAGTCATAGTAGCGTGTCTGTTTGTATTAGTCTAGGTGTTTGCTATGTACTATGTAATTTTGAAAAAGGATTATCTAGTACACGTAGCAAAAAATGCTTAGTTTGGAGCTAGACGACGCTGTGTAAAAACGTTATATGAATTTCTTTATTTTGTTTTAAAAATGCCGGACCAAAAATATGAAATGCTAAAAAGCTTAAATCACCCAGTTTTTGCCGTGTCACCTAGTTAGACCAGAAAAATCGAAGGTAATTCAAGAGGACGTGAAGCGTGTTAAGCACGCAAGAAGTCACCAGGTTCGCATTATACACTCGCCTACTTACTTCGCATTAAAATCGGGTGACTGAACGAAACTTTCCAATTAAGCCATTACGCAAATGACGGGGCGAGTTACTTTGAATAAATATTGCGGGGTTGTTTTGCGGAGGCTAATGACGACCGTGGCATGCAATAGATTCGTTTGGGCCTTCAATTTAGCGGTTATTGTTCGTGTGGTTCGTTTAATTTTATAATCCTTCTTTGAACATTTTCTTACCTTGAATTTAAATAAAATAGCTTATCGAACAACTGTTCGTAACGCATGTAACTACATGTTGGAGGCGTTCAAATGTTTTTTTGGGGTTTAATATTTGCATCTTGATAATTCAATTCCACAATCAAATCTAATTTTCAGCTGTAGGTATCGATGGCTTCTGAACTTGTGGTACCCTAGAGAAAAGATCACTGCTCTGGTGCTGATGCTTCACAATTGCAAGTCTTAGTGCTATGGCAAACTACTTAGCCGCAGGGATGGTCAGGTCAAATAATTTGCAATAAAGCAAAAAACATTTAATTAATTAATTTGGAAAATATTTAACTAATAGTTAAATCCTTTTCAACACAGTTTTTAAGTTAGCTACTGTCTCAAAATGCTTGGATTTTATTTGTATGAGAGCAACAAAAATGGAATAAAAAAAATACACACATAAAAAGGTCATGAACCAAACATAACATAATATTATACTGGCAAAAAGCTTGCTAGTTATTACACCCATATAACCAGCAAAGTTATTTCCTTGACATTTGCTTTGCAAACAAACAAATATTGGATACCCATATCATCGCCCTACTTGCCTACTTACTGTATACTTGCGTCCCTGTCAAACTGTCCAACTAGTAATACAGGTACGACAATTTTATTTATCATTTTAGCTACACCCTATCGTTTGCAGCATAAAGATCGGGTTTGCTTGGCAGTTATTTAAGTTTGTTGGTCTACTGTCCTAGAGACGTTTATTGCGTACTCAATAGTATGCGAAAGAGGGTGTGATGCATCGCTATAGAAATGACAGCTACACTGTTAACTTAAATTATTGATAATACGGAATAATAGAGTATCAATTTGGCCCAGTCTGTAGACGGTAGACGGTCTATTATTATTGTCAGAGTTTCATTCTCGATAGGTCATGTCAGTAATGACGTGAAGTCAAAAATTCTTACCTGGCGTACGTACCTATAATTGACCGTGTGCCGTAGCATAATTATTTACTAGAACGTAAAGGAGACAGATACATGATGCGCAGTGTTGTCTCAAACTGTCAATGCTTTACTCAGGTGGTCGAAGTCCTGATTTTCTGTAACCTATCTACGTCTTTTTATTATAATATCATTGCTTCAATTCAAAGGAGACTGATGGGCACATTGATATGGGAAGTGGCCCCTTAACCAACGGCGATGCTGTTGTGATATTCATGTTGGGATACACAACTACGACGACATACTAAGTGCCAACTAAATCTCACCCGGTAGAAATGAGAATACAATTAGAAATACAAGATTTTTGTTCAGAAAATAGCAATACACTATTAAAAATGAGACCTTTCCTATGCTATAATATAATTCAACTTTCCCTTTAATAAGGGAGGCCGTCCAACTGATGTCAGTAGTCTGATAGTTTTTGTATCGAAACACCTTATTTTCGAACAACCATATAACAATTAAACACACTATTTGCTTTAATGTTCATATAGTTATGTTGTTAGTCTTAATAGTAAGCAATGTGCTTTTGTGCTTTTAAATTGCAGACTGCCTTATTTCATTTGTTGTTAATGAACAATAAATATAAGTATGAATATTTACTAAAAATACAAAGGAGAAAATGGTCATGACATTGGGCATAACCCTTATCAGTTAATTAATTAACAAAACACAAATGAAGCTAAGTTTAAATTAAATAACTTAAAGCAAATAATTTAGAAAGCAGTGAGGCACTTCGCGTTTTAATTCGACTTAAGAATTCATCTCCCACGTAGCAAAAGTTGTGTGGAACAGTAACAACTTAGGACAAGTTGCTCCTGACTCCTTACTCCTAAGTCACCTTCACTTGTATTTCTTGTTAATTAAAGTAACATGAGCAAGAAAGCATAGTACTTTATCAATTCTTACTGTTGTTTGTTTTTGCTTTCAGAGGTAAGAAATAATTTAATAACCTACGAGATGTGCTGTGAATTAGACTGAAGTAGAGTGGGTTCGATCTATATTTAAGGCAAACATTTTGTTTTTGTTAACAATTTAGGTTTTCTAAAATTGACTAAATGAACTAAGAATTGGTGCATAGTTACAGGCTCAGTTTTATTTCACACCAATTTGAAGAAATCAAAAGAACGCTTTTAACTAAAGTGGATTATAAAAGGTGCTCACTTGGTCACTTTTTAATAATACAGGTAGAATTAATCCTTCACACTAGACAAATTAGCCTAAATGTACGTATGTGCTCAAAAGTGAATTATACGGGAAAGCGGACCACGCGCGGCCCCCACGCTGAAGCTTTTAAAAATCGTCCTTTTGTTTACGACGCAATGAATTCCGAATTTCAGACACCTGCCCGCCTGGGTAGGTGTCTCTTTTGTTCCCTGTGAATAATTTTCGCCGCAGCACCGCTTTTGTCGAGTAATTCGCTCAAAATGAAACAGGTTAGACGAAATTGATAAATGCTGTCGAGCTCTGCGCGGTTCGAGCGCGATTTTTGACGCTGGTGCCGTTCCAATATGGCTTTAAGCAAAAAATATTAAACGGAGTACAGGTGCATGCGCGGTGAAAATTAAAAAATATTCCATTTTGATATTTCTACCGTACCTTGGATATTGCTTGTCAGAGTTTAATCATTTCCTATGTTCACTTTTATTGGTTATAGGAAGTCTTCTTTAATTAATGTCTGTCAATGAGGCAGATCTTAAATTGGTTTGTGTTTTAGCCCTTGAATATGTCTGCAGATTTTGGGAACCATGGTTTCCAAAATCCGAAGGTGTTGTATCATGTGTCCCGTGTGTATCTAATGAAGATACATATGCGTCTGGTTTTAAATTTTCTTGATTTCTCCTTTGCATCAAGGGAAAACTTTGTTCGGAACAAGACAACAATGTTGTCACATAATTTCAAGTTACTCATGCGCTGGAATTTACACATTTATACACAACATTATCAACCACACAGTATTTGAGCTCAATATTTAGAATGTTTAATTTTGAACATGTAAACAAATCTGCCCGTAATCTGTTTTGTCCGGCAAAACACAGTCCATTTAAAGTCCTAATGACAACTAACTAGTTATAGTCGGTCGATAATCGCTGTCGTAAATCACAATAAAACGCACAGCAGGTCGACGCCATTTTGCCCAATTTATAGCCCGATGTATCCTTCGCAGTGAAACGAAATTGCGTAAATATATGTCCTTGCCGACTGAATTAATCAGTTAATAAAGTCTCTCCGCACCCTAAGTGTGTAATTCTTTTCAATTTGCCCCTTAAGCCTCTTTTCGTAAATATCGTCACGGTTTGTTTACATTATGAGAGTATTAAGTTCTGGACTGTAGATTCTCTCCTTGGCCCTTGGCGACGGCGTTTTACAAACCCAAAGAACGCTTTTGCCGTTTATTTGAGTTATGAACGTGACGTTTTATGAACGGTGTGTCATGTTTTGACGAATTTTTGCTATTATTGTAATTTTATGTGAACAAATAAAATGGGTTTAAAGCAAGTTGTCGGTGACCCGATTTGGGTATGCTACTTTCTTATTTCTTACCTGGTCACCCGACTATGAATAGATTTATCAATGAGTGAAGACGCACGTGACTTGAAGGTGCCATCAGATTTATTTAGGAAAACATGTCGTGTACACTCAAACAACTCATAGCAAAATGCAACGACTTTTTAAATTTTGGAGTTTTTCATGGCTGATCCCATGGTTAGCCAAAAATCTGATAAAAAAATGACATGAAATCGTTGCCCCAGGTCCACTGTAAAAAATATAAGAATTCTCTTTTTCAAAGTACCAACGGACTCGTACTTTGAAAAGGTTGTTACCCCTTTACCCAGCTTAGACTTTATAATTAAATTATTCTAAAAGTTCAAGTTTTAACAAACTGTAGTCACATTGTCTAACATTTGATAATTTTCAAACAGACGAAATTGAACATAACCGCGTAAAATTTGTTCGTAACTCTTAGTAAAGTTTGGATCGAGTGTAGTAAGTTAAATTCGGCGTGGCGCAATGCAAATGTTTATTTCATACGCTTACGCCTGGGGAAAATTCGAAATTACACGTCACAGAAACTTATTCGTGCATCTTTAGTCAGCGAATTCATAATTAATTCAAAGTTTAAATTGCGGCCTGAAGCTAGTACAACTCATCAGCGTTAAAAAGTTGCTAAGAAAGTAGCGCTTTGCTCCAGGCTTTGTTGTACAAGGAGAGATGTGTGCCTAGCAGTTTGTTTAATTAGGACATCAAACCTAATTTCACAAAGTCATCCAGTTTTAATGACCTCAATGAAAAACTTAGAAAAGTTAAATTAAGGCCTTTTCGTACAAAAAAGTCACGATCTACGTGGAGCGAAAGCTGTGGATGGAATCCAATTTTAGAGTCTCGACTTTAATACCTCTGGTTACAGTCTCATATCTTCTGTACTGTTGGATAAAAAGAGCAAGGACATTCTGTCACCCTTTTCAATATTGAATTACATTACCAAACACAAAAGTTAAAACTCGTTTCAACAGTGTCTTGGCCCGTTTACGCTGTAGCGGACTAGGTGAAATTAATTTTGAAACTTATATTCAACCTCCAAGATTTTCATTGCAGTCATTTTGTACATTGTTCTTATACCTACTTACAAAGTACCGTAATTTAGTGATAAGATGTCAAGTTATCCAATTACTTCGTACTGAAACTGAGGAACAAAAAATGTATCAAATTAATGTAAAAGGTTACAAAAAACACAAAAATTGGGTAACGGTGACGTTTAAATCAAAAGGCGGATCCTTTAACAGGTTCAAGCCACTAGAGAAACATTATTTGTTTTCTTTTCATCATCATCATATCAGCCTAACGACCCCTACCAGCATTCGTTGTGGGCGATCTCTACAACGAATACTGGAGTTTATTCGGTCTGAACCGCATTCACATTCAGTTTGTAATCATAGTTTCATTCAATTTACAGTCATACTATATCTATTTAAGAATTCATGTATGGCTTACCTGGAGTGTTATAAAGCTTACTTGAATAAAGATGAATTTCTTCGTTTCTATATACTTTTTTCCCGACCACAACATAATACTATTTTAAGTCACTGTAGCACGAATAGTTAGCCCAGAAAACACATTACTCTCATCATCATCATAATCATCAGCAGCCACATGATGTCCACTGCTGAACATAGGCCTCCCCCATAGATTTCCAGAGTTGCCGGTTGGAGGCGGCCTGCATCCACCGAGACCCTGCGACCTTTATGAGGTCATCCGTCCACCTTGCGGGCGGGCGTCCCACGCTGCGCTTGGCCTCGTATGGTCTCCACTCGAGGACTTTCCGGCCCCAACGGCCATCAGACCTTCGAGCTATGTGCCCCGCCCACTGCCACTTCAACCTGCTAACACGCTGGGCTACGTCGGCGACCTTCGTTCTCCTACGGATCTCCTCATTTCTGATTCGACCTCGTAGGGAAACACCAAGCATAGCCCTCTCCATAGCCCGTTGGGTGACCTTGAGCCTTCTTATGAGGCCCACAGTGAGTGACCATTACTCTGCCATCACAGAAACACTAAAAAACACATTTCTTGCACTGTTACATACACTCACTCAATTATATTACTGTAACATACACAGTTAACCCTAAAAAGCAAATTGCTGCTACACAAACTTTTAATTCCACGGTTACTCTTTCAGAAGTTCAATGCTCCGAGTGGCAGTATAAATAATTCATAACCATATTGCTTCTAGCCGTTTGCCATTATTAAGGCATCACAGTTATTGGCGCGCCAGCGGTTCCTTTTCCCGCGCCCTCTGTATTTAGCTTAATAGCTCTATTACAGTAATGAAAGAGCGTTCAAATGATCGAACGACTTCATGCTACGTGCAATTTTTTGTCGCAAGTTTACTATTTAACAAAATGTTTGCATGTTTTTATTTATACTGGAATTTTAAATCACGTTGTTGCAAGTTACAATTTACATTTTCTTCCGCCTTGGACAACATGCAGCAAGATAATTATGGTTTAGTGCATGATTGAGTGTGGATCGCTGATGGTTTCAGATGACATCCTATAAACCCAAGAAGAAACCATGCCACCGTAGCAATTGAATTGAATCAATTTAAATAAAAATATGTACCTACACGCATAACTTCAGATACACTGCACCAAATTAAAAGACAATTATTTTGCTTGCTGTTTTTGTTATAATCATGTTTTGTTGTCATGTGTTTTTCTTTGTATCAAAGATTAAAATTACAAAATTATGATAGTTTGCAAACACTCTATGTTTTTAGAAAACCTAATGACTATTTAAACTTTGCACGTTTGACCTGTCAAACGTGCAAAGTTTAAATAGTCATGTCCTGACATAGTACGGCTGGCCAGCTATATCATTAAAAAAGTGTAGCGAATATCGACAGTATCATCATGAACATTTTCTGTGTCCAGAGTCATCCGTCCTTGTGTGTCTGTAGGCGTATATAACAAAATACTCATTTATGTCTAGTTGTCCAATTTAGAAGTGGCAAAAGCAAAACTCGGTTTGCGTTTGTGTTCAATTTGTATTTGGCGCAACACATCCTATACAATAGACAGGCGGCACTCTATAGAATTGGGATTCTAGGAGGTCGATACTGTTTTATCGTATTTCCCTGGGCGCTCATGTTTGTGTCAACTGAAGTGTGTCTCAATTTGAATGTATGTGAACAAAAGCCAGAGGAGTGATGATGTGGGAATGATTTTGCGTTTTGACACGAAAATGATAAACTGTTATTTCTTTGATGTAAATAATTATCTACCCCTTTGATAAATTCAATGTAACTGTATTATTGTACCTAGATAGAATACAAAAAAGACAAGAGTGCTCGTTCTCTTTTCCAGCGGAGTTTTTTTTTGGTGGCGTAAACGAGTTACCAATTAAATTAATAAACGCACTGTTGTAATTGTATAGTTTAGTTATTGAGTAAATAATAATTGACATATTATTAAAAAGAATAAAGAGTTTGATGAGTATGTAAATTCATGTCACATAAACACTGCTTGTAACCATAGCTAATCGTTTATACAGGAATTTGCAAGATAGGATAAAGAAAACACTTCATTGCACATGAAACAGAGCAATATATACAAATTTAGTAATGCATTTTTCATGAATTCAACCAATTACATTGAAATTCTTTCAACCTCCAATGGGTATGTTGTATGTTGTGTATTCTCAATGTTCAATGTTTATGGTCTTGATGCTATCCTGTAAAAATCGCCAATTCTATAGGTTATGTACCTATATAATTCGCGTTTACAGTCTGTTACAGGATAGCAGTTTATTTAGAAAACGTTATTTTGCTAAATAGTTACCTCAATTGCAAATGATTATTAATACTAAGAAACTGATTTTCAAGAAGATTCGATCGAAATACTCCAAGTAATTCTCTCTGAACCTCTAAAAGCATCAGTTCGTGCGAAGAGCTGGCTCGTAAGGGCATTTCTGAGCACTCGCGCCGTAGATCAAAGTGTAAAAGTATCCGTCGCATTACTCTCTGCCTGTCAGCGACACCGCTGGGATTCCACAGTGCATGTGACCTGTGTAGTGCGAACACTCAATTTCACTTCTTTGTGACATATTTTCCTGCTAATGTGAAGAGAAGTGCAACGAGTGTTTTTGAAGTCGATAGTGGAATTGCTCACATTTTTAAAGCCTGTTATGCAAAGTCAGTCAATTTTGTCATGAAATAATTGGATTTATATTTTATTATCATCTGCTTCACCTTTTCAAGGGGGAAAATTTGTAATTTTGCATACATGTTGGAATTTGTAACAAAAATATTCACATTCAACGTTTTTTTGTGTATATGAAGTTATCGTTCAGAAGAGTAATAATCTCTACTGAACTGATGAATAAAACCATCGGTGTAACCAAATAGTTAATTAATATCAAACAAAAAACAGGTTTGCAAGAAGATTCGATTGAAACACTCCAAGTAATTCTCTCTGAACCTCTAAAAGCATCAGTTCGTGCGAAGAGCTGGCTCGTAAGGGCATTTCTGAGCACTCGCGCCGTAGATCAAAGTGTAAAAGTATCCGTCGCATTACTCTCTGCCTGTCAGCGACACCGCTGGGATTCCACAGTGCATGTGACCTGTGTAGTGCGAACACTCAATTTCACTTCTTTGTGACATATTTTCCTGATGATGTGAAGAGAAGTGCAACGAGTGTTTTTAAATTCGATAATGGAATTGCACACATTTTTAAAGCTTGTCATACGAAGTCAGCCAATTTTGTCATGAAATAATTGGATTTAAATTTTATTATTATCTGTCTCACCTGTTCAAGGGGGGAAATTTGTAATTTTGCATTTAAGTTGGAATTTGTAACAAATATATTTACATCAAACTGTTTTTTGTGTTTATGAAGTTTTCGTTCAGAAAAATAAAAATCTCTACTGAGCTGATGAATAAAACCATTGGTGTAACCAAATAGTTAATTAATAAACAAAAAACAGGTTTGCAAGAAGATTTAATCGAAATACTCCAAGTAATTCTCTCTGAACCTCTAAAAGCATCAGTTTTTGATTTTTGATTTTTGATGTCAATAATGGAATTGTTCACATTTTTAAAGCCTGTAATGCGAAGTCAGCCAATTTTGTCATGAAATAATTGGATTCAAATTTTATTATCATCTGTTTCACCTGTTCAAGGGGGGGAAATTTGTAATTTTGCATTTAAGGTGGAATTCGTAACAAATATATTTACAGCAAACGTTTTTTTGTGTTTATGAAGTTTTCGTTCAGAAAAATAAAAATCTCTACTAAACTGATGAATAAAACCATCGGTGTAACCAAATAGTTAGTTCATATTCAACAAAAAAGAGGTTTTCAAGAAGATGCGATCGAAACACTCCAAGTAATTCTCTCTGAACCTCTAAAAGCATCAGTTCGTGCGAAGAGCTGGCTCGTAAGGGCATTTCTGAGCACTCGCGCCGTAGATCAAAGTGTAAAAGTATCCGTCGCATTACTCTCTGCCTGTCAGCGACACCGCTGGGATTCCACAGTGCATGTGACCTGTGTAGTGCGAACACTCAATTTCACTTCTTTGTGACATATTTTCCTGATAATGTGAAGAGAAGTGCAACGAGTATTTATGAAGCGATAATGGAATTGCTCACATGTTTAAAGCATCTAATGCGAAATCAGCCAATTTTATCATGAAATAATTGGATTCAAATTTTATTATCATCTGTTTCACCTGTTCAAGGGGGGAAATTTGGAATCTTGCATTTAAGTTGGAATTTGTTGTCTACTGAACTGATGAATAAAACCATCGGTGATAAATAGGAAAAATGTGGCACTGTACTCTAGTTCGAAGATTGGCCAATTCCAAATGAGAAGGATGAATAAACAGGAAGCATGATGCATATAATTATAAGTTCCAAGTAATGATTATGTATTTAGTAAAGTAGTTATTAATTTTAGCCAATATTCTTCATTTTATCCAATTTTATGAAAGTCGTTTCATAAATCTTTCGTTTTTGTGTCCTAACTCTAAAGATACTTTAACCTCTTCAGACCCTTGGTACACATATGTGTACCTACCTAAATCTCGTTTTTACTACTTGCGACATCTGTTTTGATAGTTTGGTACTATTAGGATGTGTTCTTAAAACATAATAGTTCACAAAAAAACCACTGACAAAGCGCGGCAAGTGCGACAAGTGTTTGACATTTTTATTTGAATTTCAAATGTGCATCGTTTTTTTCACGACACCCACGCAGAGTTTTTGAAAAACAGGTAAATATGGAAAGACCAAGTAACTTAACAATATTTTTGTGTAATTTAGTCCATAAAGTGTTACTTATTAATAATTTTATAAAAAGTTTACGAATTTTTTGTTTTTTTTTGTAAAAAAATATGTTTTTTGTCAAAGTACACATTTGTGTACCTCAGGATTGTAACATTGGGTGTTTGCTAGTATGGAAAAAAAACCTTATTTTATTTTTGCCATGTAGATCATGGATGATGCTGCTATCGAGGTGTTACTTAACGCGAGCGATGTGAGTTTTTCTGGAGACGAGGATGATCTGGAGTATTTGCCACCTGATGCTGATGGGCCCTCATCTTCACAATCGGAAGAGGAGCAAGCACAGTTAGAGGAGGAGCAATCAAATGATGAAGTATTGTCTTCATCGCGTCAATTCTGGCTTGCCAAAGAGATGGTTTGCCGCGGTCCTGACATCAGCGAAGATGTACTCCTCACCCAAGGTAGTTCAGGCACCAATTGTTTGTTTTCATTTTTTGAATATCTTGATCTAGACTTTTGGAAAGAAACAGCAGAGCAAACCAACTTATATTCTGCACAATCAAGAGATTTGAGATCTGTTCGTACTAATCTTAGAGAGATGATACAATTCACTGGGATACAGATTCTCATGGGGACGCTGAAGTACCCTCAAGCAAGGCTTTACTGGAGCAGAGACCTTTCTGTACCCCTCATCAAAGATACGATGACTCGTGATAGATTTTTCGAACTACGAAACTATCTCCACTTTGTGGACAATGCGACAGCAAATGCTGATGGTGACAAACTCTGGAAAATAAGGCCAATTATTCAAAGAATCCTTCACAAATGTCACAGTTTACCCCGATCAAAGCACATGTCCATTGATGAGCAAATGATTCCTTTTGCTGGAAGGTGCGAATATCGGCAATATGTCCCGTCAAAACCAAACCCACTAGGGCTGAAAAACTTCGTTTTGGCTTCTAAAGATGGCCTAGTGCTAGATTTTGAAATATATGTTGGTTCAAATACGATACCGCAGGAGGATATGGCATCTCTAGGACTAGGGGCAGGGATAGTAAAACTGCTTTGCCGCACGATTCATGAAAACTGCGTGTTGTACACAGACAGGTTTTTCACAAGCATAAAACTTGCTAATTATTTGAATGAAAATAAAAACAATATTTACTTGACTGGTACCGTCATGAGCAATCGGTTTGGAGATGTTTCCAAGAAACTGAAGACTGACAAACAGCTGAAACGTGGGGAATTTGATGAGAAAGTCCGAAATGACGAAAGAGTATGTGTAATAAAATGGAAAGACACTAAAGCCGTCACCATGCTTTCAACATGCACCGGAAGCTCACCCATGACTACATGTAAGCGATGGTGCAAAGTTCAAAAGAGAAAGATAGATGTACCACAGCCTGCTGTAGTCAAAAACTATAACACCTGCATGGGAGGCATTGATCTCTGTGATAGGCTCATAGCATACTACCGAAGCGCTATGCGCACAAATAAGTGGACAGTTAGAGCTTTCAGTCACTTTGTGGATCTAGTTATTGTTAATTGCTGGATAATGTACGTTCGTTGCTGCAATGAAGAAGGCGTCGAACCCAAAGACAAGCTTGGGCTGCTCCAGTACAGGGTGAACATAGCGACAGCCATGGTAAAATATGCGGATGGGAACGTTGTCGCTGACTTCACGTCCAGGCCCAGCACAAGCAGGGGAGAAGTTGGGAAAGATTCTGCATCAATTTATGAACAAGAAGAACCACCGAAAAAAAAACATCGTGCAGTGGTGCCCCTCACGAAACCTGAGGTCCGGCTGGATGGCGTTGGACATCTACCGCGGTTCCTGGATGATAAAAATGCATCAAAATGCAGACATCCACAATGCTCCTCACGATGCCGAACCATTTGCACAAAATGCCAATTATACCTTTGTGTCACAAGAAACAATTGTTTTGAATTATTCCATAGCGAAAAATAATGTGCTTTGTGCCTAAAGTACATCCTCGATCCTGAGGTACACATATGTGTACCTATGTTTTCTCGTAAAATAAAAATAAAATAATAAATTATTTAAAACACGTATTTTATTTGATGCCCAACGAATAATATTCTAGCTTCAAATAACTTTAAACATGCTTCTATAAGACTCAGGTCTGAAGAGGATACAGAGCTATACTTTATTGCTTTCTTTCACGGGACCGAAGGCAGTGAAAGGACTTGAAATAGGTCGCCGTGTTTTCATCCAAAATATATGTGTGAAAGCTTTTACTGAAATGTGAACCTAACTTTGAAACCTAATAAAGAATAGCCGCGGAATAAACCTCTGAAATGGCTTTGAAAATATATGAAACGAATGAAACACAAAAAAGGTAAACTAACATACAGATTTGAAATTCGGATAAAACTGTGCCGCGACACAAACTTTTACAGCCGTATTTTTTGGTGTCAATCAAAATATTTCAGACGAAATTGCTTTGATGTAATAAAAAAAGGTTGTGAATTTTTGCCGCTGGCACTGAAATAAGATTTGGCGCTTTTGATAAAATTAGATTAAATAAGGCCTCTTTTAAAGTTAGAAATGAATGCAATTAGCTATTTTGAGCTGTGTTTTACTTAAATTGAAGTTTTCAATTTACCAAAGACTATAAAATTTTGTTGGGACAAAAAGCCAGCGCTGTAGTCACGAAAACTTTGTAACAGTTTAAAATTTCTCAAGCAAGAATAACTGGACATAACAGGATAAAATACTTTTCGTGTGTTAAATTATTCAAAAAACTGTACATGTTTCGGAACCTACTTATTCATGAAAACGTTTTAGCAAGTAAAAATGCAAATTGAATAAAACGCTTAAAACTTTCAGCTGTATATGAATAGATTAAATATAACACATTAGCCACTAAATACCGTAAAACGTCTTGGAGTTGCGAAGTAAAATGCAAATTGAAACAATAGAACAAGAATTCTGACAGGCCTCATAAAAAGTTGGCACGCAGTGAACTTCCTCTTTGCATATTCATGGCGCAAACTCACTCGGAAGTTTTTGGTGAGAAATTATGATAATAATTTTATACTAACTTCATCCGTCTTGCAGCTTTCATAAATTAGGAGTTGTATAGAAGTCGGTGTGGTCTGACGCCGACTCAAGCGGGCTGGCTAAATTAATTTAGATACCTCGGCTTTTGAATCCGGGATCGCGCTTTCTACATACTCAGTTAAGTTACAATCCAACGAGAATGCGGAATTTGGGAGGACGTGTATTTTTATCATTGCTGGTAAAAATTGTTAAACTTGCGTAGCAGCATCCGACTTATTTTAACAAGCAGAATAACTGAAAAGTTGAAACTCTTGCAGGAAAAAGGAATAGGAATAACAAAATTGTGTTAACCTGTCGTTTGGTTTTATCTTCAAACTCTCAATTTCCTTGGATAGTAATGAATGTGATTCAAAAAACTAGGTGTAATTGTTACGTTTCTCTTAGAAAATTGAACTGACCTACTGGTTAAGGTGACTTTAATTTTAAAAAAACAAACTGTTTACGGCCATACTCAGAGACGTCAACGAAAGTTATTTGAAATCAATGGCCTTTGCGTCTTTTAAGACGATTTATGCAGTGAAGTTGAAGATAAAATAATTCTTTTTGTGACTGAAAAGGTCTGAATAGAAATATTAATAGAAACAGACAAAAGCTAATAAGTTTCAAATGCGTAGCTATAATACTATAGAAATGATTGATATCTAAAATTCTCCGATTTGTAGCTTATAAATTAACATTATAATATACAATATTTGAAGCACATGTGAACGTAACTGGGTAAACGTTAACTACGTTGGCTAATTCATTATCCACCCACTTCTGGTTCACTCAGAACGCCCAATTTCGACGATGGCGTGCTCGAATTTGCCTAAGCTCGGAGGGCATTTACCACTCCAGGGCTAAACAAAAGACGGCATATAGGGAAATTTATGAACAGTTCACGACGCAATGATATGGGGTATCTATTCAAATCCTCCGTAGAACTCGGAGCAGGTACTGGCAAGATGATATATGTCCGTGGGTACAATGGGTACATTAGTTGGGCCACTTCACGGGAATTGAATTTTGTTTGACATGAAAGCCCATTTGCGTACTACGCACGTGTAGGTCTTTTGAATGTTTGCACGCTATTTGTCTAAAAGTAATTTTGATGAGCGGCGAGTCTTTGAGTGACAAAATTAAATAACTTTTACTGGCGATATTTCGTAAGCTATGATTAATAAAAAAAGATGTGATTTGGTGTGATAGATAAATTGAACCTTCTAGTCATAAAATTGATGCTTTAGTCACAAAGGAACTATTTGAGTTAAAAGTCAAATGTTAAAAAGTTAAATTTAGTGATGTGTATTTCGGGCATCTCCGTGCTTCGGAAGGCACGTTAAGCAGTTGGTCCCGGCTGACGTCGTTAGATGTCAGTCGTTAAGCCCAGTCGGGGGCCTTAGGGCGGTTTGATAACATCTGACATTAAGGTAACTCACTAACCTTATACCCCTCCAACAAACCGCACTGAGCCCGCCTGGTGTATGGCTCAATCCACCTCATAGTTGAGGTGAGGCCTGTGCCCAGCAGTGGGACGTATATAGGCCGTTGATGATGATGATGATGTTGAAAAGAACGAGGAAAGGACGGTTTGATCACGTGTGATTTTTTAATCGATGATAAATCATCTTATTTAACAAAACAATATTAAAATATACTATTAATTATTGGCTTTGTTATTAAACTTATTATTTCATTATATTTGAAGAATGAGGCCTTATTAGCGCGTTGCGTTGCGCTGCGTTGAAACATGCGGGCAACGACGCAACGCAATTTCAATCACCAGAATGTCAATTGATATTATGTATGATGTAATTAAACAACGGTTGGAGCTTCACACATTGGTTTAATTCCTAATTTTGTAGCGGCTATTACGGTTCAACCATTTTAAAATACGGGTTAATAATATAAAACCATAAGTTGACACTGATATCACAATTGTCTCATTATGATAGATAACATCAAAATGTTTTAGAATTTCAGAGTCTGATCCACATTTAAATGCTACATATTTACTTTCGAACAGCAAATTTTATTTGATATACGTCATTTAACATAAAGCTTGCACAAGTAATTATTGTATCAATCTAGATCACCGTAACAGAAACTTCAAAGGGTTTTTGTAACGACCAGACAATTTGTATTACTGAACACTACGATTAATAACATCACTCTAATGTTTAAAGAACACGCGATAGAGTGATTCCACTAAAAGCATCTCTGTAACTTCACCAATTGCTACGCGCGTTTTGGTAAAGGAAATTTTTATTCAACCAACGTAGTTGACTGAATAGTGTTTCGGATGCCTCAAAGAAATATTTTCGGTGGAGGCATCACGAGGCAGCATTAAATATTCACAGCAATATGCCGAGCGCGCGTTTTCAAATAACTTATGCAAATACACGAGATTTACAGGATTTTAAGAGGTGCCGTCGTATTTCTAAGTCGATTTCGAACGCGGCGAGAAAAAAAAGCGAAATGGTGTCATTCCACTGGGACGCAGGTGCCGTTTTTTCGTCGTATGAGAGAATGTAATGAATGCCTCGAATTAAGCCTCGTACATATCGCTATTTGCCGGTTATATTCCGAAGTTAATATCAAGTGCACACACAAAAAGCGTACGAAATTTTTACATTTTGCTAAAATGTTTGTTAGGTTCCGTTGTACAGAAGGAACTTTTATAGTTTCGTCATCTCCGTCACTCTGAGCTAAGCCTCAGATACCGTATTACTGGATACTAGTAAGTAATCAGCAATACGGTATCCAACTCCAAAAATATATGTACCCAACACAGTCATACTTGATTGGGTATCCAAATTGAGCAAATACGCCAGCGAAGTTATCACTTCGCTGACGTATTACATCGGTAAAAAAATGCAAACCATCTATCTCTCTTGTCTATTCCATAATGTTGGGTATAACTACATTAAGTCGTTTGAAGCACTTATCATATCCAGGAGCCGTTTGTAAAATATTAAGCTTTTAAGTGCTATTTCTTGTAATCGTCACGGGCACCAATCTGCAAGTTGAATGATTGTTCTATGAAATGTGAAAAAACACGTGAGCTTAAAAACAGGAAAACCAGAATAAGACTTTTGGTAAAGGTATATGCCTAAACATTAATTAAACAAACCTGGCTGCCAGGTATAATATACCAGAAAAATTCGGTCGGTCTATTAATGGTCTCGGTAGCATAAAGTAAAGGTTAGTGCAGTCGCCCGGTTTGCGAAAGACGCGGGTTCGATTCCCGCCTGATGCCAAGTAGACCAAATCTTTTTTCTGGTTTTCCTATCTTTAGTAAGATGATAATGCACTATCCCTAATGCTAAAAATAAAAATAACCTAACACGTGAGCTTACTTAAGGAAGTTAAACTAATAAAACCATCAAAGCCTTAACAAGTTCATAGTTTTATTCAGATCAAACATAAAAAAAATTGCCTGTATTTTGTGTCGACCAGCTACATACGTAACCTCCAAATTGTGCATGGTCCGACACGCATTTAGCAGTTTTTTTAAGTAAAAGGTTATTGGGTTTTCTGATAGGCTGATGTGTCAGAGATAGACCCTTTTCGGTGTGAGGACATTAACGAACCCTTTTAACTTTGTATTTTTTTGTTTGGTCACGTCTCTACAAAACATAAATAACCACAAGTTTATGTTTCATCCTACAATTTTTGGGTAAACAATACGCATGTTAGTACTATCTACTATTGATATGCAAACGGCATTAAAATAAAGGAAAGGATAAAACAATTAGTGAGTGATAGTTGTAACTTGTATTCCATTTATTGTATATTATGTATTATAGTCATTTCGCATTTATTTTAAACATAATTTCAATGCAATGTTTTTTAACATGCCTATATAGTCAGTTGTTCTGATGCATACTTATTCAAGAAATCAATGGGAAACACTCGTCAAGACAATCTGTTCATTAAACTATGTATTTCATTTAGTTAACTGCAAAATTTCAGTGTGAGCATAATAAAATATTACTATTACTATTATTGAGCTCACTGGTGAAGTGTTTCCACAGCACTTTAACTTGGGCCTCTTCAAGAAAAGAGTGAACAGCTATTTGTTAAGCTGATATGTACCAAGTTAGACCACATCATCCTTTAATATCAGGTGAGATTGTGATCGAATGCCAACTTAAACACAAAAAAAATACAATTTTTTCAAACAATTTATCCAAATGTTTATTTAATACAGATTCTTTAAACCTTTGCGAAATTGAACGTCGTTAGAGTAGATTCTGGAAGAGATCGCTTTTAGCGATAAGGCCGCCTAAATTGTGTCAACGTTTTAAAAGTTCTTGTAATAAATTTCTATTTTTTGTAGTGTGTGCATATAAAGTATATTATCTTAGCTTATCGGAGGGTCTACTAATAGATTATGCTCACACAGTTTCTTCACTATATACTATAAAATATGTTAATCGTAAAATAATTCAGCTGTCGCTAGCTTCTGTTCATCGTTAAACTATTTAATATATTTGCTAAATGTCTCTACATTTAGCTTTACGCTATACCACAGAGAGGCAGAAACTGAATTTAGATACTCAATCAGATTATAAATCTAAGATTTTCAAAACATCTCAAAACGAAAAGAGTATTTAATATTCCTAGTCTATTTCAGAACAGCACCGCAAATGAATGGTTTCATAAGTCTTTACCCCTGGTGTAAATTCACGTGAGTTTCGAAGCATTTAGATGGCATTAGTGGTAACTGCAAAGCTTGGTCCCATACGGCAGCATGATTATACGTTTAGCGGGAAAGCGACTGTAGGCTGGATCCTATTTCTCGAAGGGTGCACAGTCTGAATGTAAGCTCTCAAAGCCGGGATTTTCTTCACTGCACTATTTGTAACATCTTCACTGCTATTACGGTTTCACTGCCTTTAACATTTACAAAAATCTTAAAGTGAGAACACCAGAAAGAAAGAAGGTGTAGTTTGTTTCACAATGTCAGCTTTGTGAGCCAGCTACCCGTCTTAAGAAAAATGATAAAAAACTTTTGGATATTTCCTTATTTTTGTTTCAGGAGGACTTAGATATTATTTATAATATTGTTTATAGGTACAAAAATATGTTAACATGTTTATTTATACAGCGGCTTTTACAAGTAAAGCTAAGAGCTAAGCTGTTGCGTGACGGATGGTTTCATTTCAAATATGATTGAGAGGATAGGTTGATTGAAATATTTATTGCACATAACATAACAGTAGTAATAAATTACGGCTATGGCTAATTAGCCGAGCTATTCAAAAAACGCTCACTTGGTATTAATCCACCTTCACATTTCCTGAATAAGCCTCACAGACTAACTCAAACAAATTCCACAAGAATGATCGCGCAAAGACTAAAAGACCGTCCATTTCCCGCGTTTTTGCCCTCAATAGCTCCTTTATAAATCACGATATCCTCCGCCAATCCTAAATCGTAACAATATAAACTGGGCCGTTGCGAAAATCCACATAAAACCGCAAAACATTCGAAAATGATTTATAGTAGCCCCGATCTGTTTGGGAGGCTTCGCGGAACAAAAACAGATTATCGGAATCCCAGTTATTCCTAACAATCGCTTTAGCGCTGCGAGTAGACACACAATATTGTGGTATGAATATTGTAAGAATTTCAAAAATGCATATATTGGTTGAATACATTTTTGAAGTTGGGAATTCTAGTTTAGATTTCATTCAATCTGATGAATTAGTTTCACTATGAAGCTTTTTTTATTAATATTTGGCTGGAAATCCAAGTCATATACCAAAGATGCTAATAATAAGTGACATAGATATGCTGCTATCTATGATATGCTGATATGTGGCCGCTTATAGATAGAAGACAATTCAGAAATGTAACATTTTAAAACATTCGTTTTATATCGTATCGTACCTACTAATGCAAAACGAGTCCGAAGTAAATGATAAAATATTAAAAACACGCTGAATTTTAGTTTCTTCAAAACTGAGAGTTTTACCGATTCAAAGAATTTAAAAAGACAACTTTATTTAAAGTTCATTAGCGAAACGACGAAAGGTTTCAGACTTGCTAGTCTTCCTGAGGTTATTTTCATCTCGTCTAATTAATTAGCTTTACTAAACGCGTCGTTTTGAATAAACCTTGTAACAGAAAAAAAAGTTAATTAGTCAAAAACAGGTGAATAAAATATACTGTATGTATAATACTTTAGCTTCCGAATTAGGAACAAATAAAGTCTCAAAAACGAACAATTCAAAGATAATCATTCAATCTAGCGATATCTTTGCTATAACTAGTTAACCTAAAAAACTAACCTTGGCCTCCACTCTTCCCTCAATAGAATGTTGAATAGTTTTAACGCCTGGAACACATTACTCGATCTAGGTGTTTATCGCGACGCGTATGTATGCAACCTCCAAAAATTAAATAATTGGATCTACCTTTTCACTTATTAACCCATGAATAGTTTGGCTTTTTGTTTTAGTTATTTAAAAAAGTGTTTTTTTTAAATTATTATATTTCGGCAAATATTATGTACGCCGTAATTGTCATATTTTAAAATTAGATACAATAACATGCAATGGTTTTTAGTTTTTATTTAAGCATTTTGCTTTTACAATATTATGAAAACGTTATTAAATAATTTCAATAGAGGCAGTATTTTTGAAACTCGATATCAAATTATTGAACATAAACAACGGTTTTAAGAGGTATTAAAAAACGCTGGCTCTCCCAAAAAAGTTGTTTGTTTTCCAACCGATTTTAAGCAAACTGTTAAATAAAACATGTTTTTAACTTCATTCGGAACCTCACTTCTGCCAATTTTCATGACTAAAAAAGAGTATATTGAACATACTTACTTTATTTTTCGTGAACTAGATTCAATTTATGGGTATGCGTCATGCGAGGCAAAATGTGAAATCTGTAACCAGGGGATTATATTCATGTAAAAATCGGAAATAAAAGAGGAATAAAAATTTGTAGATGGATTGGAATTCCTTTAATAAGAATTCACTTCACACGCTTAAGAATTCACAATGTTTTAAATTCATGAAATATGACCAAGCAACACATAAAAAACTAAACAATGCAAAAGTTCACAGACACTATTCACAGCAGCTGTTACCTGGGGCCCAATCACCTACACAATCTGACAGTTAACTTAAGGATTTTTCAATTTCTTGAGATATAAATAAATAACATAATACTAATAAGGTTTTTACCACATAAAACAGTACATTGAATACTCGTATTTATGCAAGAAGATGTGCTGACAGAAAGTGTCTGGATATAAGAGCTCGTAATAAAACGTTTTTAAAGCTTGTATTGTCTGAAATGGGAAACACACATTGAATCCAAGCAAAAACAAACTAGCTGAAAGCGAAATATAGGGCATAATTCCTGCCGAAGTTACTACCGATACATTGTTTTTTTTTTCTTCACTAAAATCAATCAATCCTGTGTTTTAGTACTGCTTTACAAGCTGTATGCTTCGTCCTGCTTAGTAAATAAATAAATTGTAAGTTTTGAACTCCATAAAATAAAAAAGAACGACATTTTATAAGTCATCATAACAATTTGTTGATTACATTGTCTAGGCGGTACGGTCAACACTAGACACAAGTCATTCGGGTGTAATTTGAGTGGCGTAATTAGCGCGACCGAAAATGAGCCAGTCTGGAGCCGGACTTAAATAACTTTGCGCCACACTCGGGTTTTTCCGCCCGAACCGAACACGCCCGAATGGAGACATTCGCAGACTACGCGTCGTAGCGGCCGACGCGGCAGTCACTACGTAGCCCTCGTAGCACGTCTACGCTGAGCACTACGACTACGAACGAATCGACGCGATCTAATAGCGAACTTGAATAATTGATGAACGAAGAATCGTAAAAATATTTTGATTGGACTGAATCTGGTGGTCAGATTTATTTAGAGATAAACTTAGTAGTTTGCGTTAGTGTGCTCGGATATCCGTTTCAACAGGTGAGTGACGTTTACTTATAATGAGATTGTATGGAGTATGTCTTAAAATTCCACGCTGGTCAAATAGGTTACTTGTTTCGGGGCAAGTTGTGTTTATTTTAATACTGCCTTAAAATAACAAGAAAACCTTTAATAATTATATTGTTTACAACCATTAAAATTATAGTGTACTTTAGCACTCCAACCATGTTTCATCACTAAAATATTTTCTTTGGATTGATTCTTACCAATGAACCTTTTTTTCGATAAAGTGTTTTTATTCTCTTCGTTCAAGAAGGCTTCGTTGCAATTTTGATGACTTTTAAATTAGTTTTATAAGCTTTTTGTTTATTGCTTCTTACGGATGGCGTATTATTTTTCTGGAGTATGATCATCATAATTATAGAAAAAGACTGCGGCTGGAAGGCAAAAATTATCAAAAAATGCCGCCATCTTCTTTAGGTGTAAAAATGTCCAGTACAACAATATGAAATGGTACATGTGTGAAATAGAAAAAAAACTACATATAATTTGTTAAAGCTATAATTAATTTTGATGCTGAAAGCACGCAATTAAATTTGATTAGTGGACACGAATTACAGTGACATTACGTCAAAATAATACTGAGATGATACAAATGTACTTACTTACGTGAAGAATATAAATTGTTGTGCTACCGAAAATTTAGCAGTAAATGTTTTTTATATAAAAGTCAATAGAAGTTGACATAATTATAAACCTTCTTGAATACACGTTCTTAACTACACAATTAATACCTAACAGTGATTTGATTTGAGGACGTAAGGACTTAAAAGTGTTGTCTTTTAAACAACGTTCGTTATGCGTTATTTCACAAACTGCCTGTGTACAGTTCATTAACTAGGTACCTACTTACCCTCATGCATAGGCATTCTACTGAGTATGGCTTTGGAAAAAAGTTAATAATTTAGCTTTAGTTTCATGAAGTTGCTTGCTAGATCCGATAAACCTTCTTGAATACACATTCTTAACTACACAATTAATACCTAACAGTGATCTAATTTGAGGACGTAAGGACTTAAAAGTGTTGTCTTTTAAACAACATTCGTTATGCGTCATTTCACAAACCGTCTGTATACAGTTCATTAACTAGGTACCTACTTACCCTCATGCATAGCCATTCTACTGAGTGTGGCTTTGGAAAAAAGTTAATAATTTAGCTTCAGTTTCATGAACTTGCCTGCTAGATCCAACTTCATTATATAAATAATAGGTGAGTTTGTACTTCAAATACACCTCTAAAGAAAACCAAAGAGAATGGATTAATAAACATTAATTAAGCCAGTGTATTGTTCGTCTTCAAATCTCAGATTTCAAAGGTAGAAGCTCTTGGCTGGCTTACTTACTTATTTCAACAAACTAAGCTTTCATACTCTCTTAAGGATTATAATTAATTATGCCGGATTCAGTAGTTTGAGACAAGCTAAATACAGCTTTATTGTGAATAGAACATTCCTGCACACTCGCTGAGGGAACCAAACGGCGTGGACTTACTGCCACTAAGGTGTCTTAGGGATTCAGAAGGTTGTTCTTATTGGTTTAGTACCTGTACTTGCAGGATTATAGTGAGCACCTATTAGGTGTTTAAATATCTAAAAATCAAGTAAATCAAGCATCACACTAATTGTTTAACATCTAAAATCATATTAATCATCACATTTTCACAAGAAGATGGCCCTGAGCACGTTCTTCTTCTTCGTTTATTTTAAATGGCGATGTCTGTTTTTCTTACCACAATTCCGCAAATGTCACGTAGGTAGCCACTGCACGGTAGGTATAGGATTTTCGCATTATTTTTACCTTATGCCTGTTGCTCAGGAACATAGGAAACAGTTTGTTCCTATTGATTCATGCTGTCAGTGAATGATGGCTTGTCATGCTGACACCCTCGCAAGTGACCTGTAATTACCACACCACAAAATGATTTTGATATGTTGTTACTGTAATTAGAAGTATCAAATACTGTCACATTAGCTGTTTTGAAGTTGTCATGGAAATGATTATCAAGTGGCTATTACCTCAGCAGTTATGCCAATACATTAAATCAGTGACTTTTGTTTCAGACAGTACAGTTAATTTAGAGCCTTTCCAAAAAAGTACGTCGTTCGCATTTCCGCTTGCGTATCCGTTGTTGAACACTTGCCCCAGGGTACATTTGGCTAAATTACGAATGCCCGCAATAATTAATTAGGCTTTTTAGTGGTCGCTACTTCCTTTTTCTGTGTCCTTTGAGATATTTCTTTATTTATTTAGACATTTTCGTTTATTGCCGTTTTGATGGCCCAGTGTTTTTATTGCCAGACACATAAAATATCAGGATTAGAAAATGTTTACGAGAGTTGTTATGTTTATTTTGTACCGGCAAGCCAGCAACCCCCTTTGTCACAAAAGTTAATGCAGTTCTGTAGCATTGGTTTAGCCATGTCATTTACTAGCACATTTTGACAGCAATAATAACATAAACATAATATAGCCTCACGACCATATCCTTAATGGGTTAGTCAGAGGCACACTGATTGTTGCCGTCATGATGAACGTAATTCTCAGAAACCCACATTCTGCCTAGGAAATTAGAAAAGGCTCGCCCTTACCACGTTGACGGTAAGGGCGAGCCTACCGCCGTTATTCGGGTTGCTTGGGTTTTATATCGGTGTTTCCCATCACCGGAGTTAGCCGCAAATGTACAATGAACACAAAGTAGGTGTGATCCAGTCAGATTTGATTTTGGGACCACCGTGTTCCAAGCCAGAGTGTTTAACCACGGGGCCATAGTGAAAGAAGTGAAACTAAACAGTAGTTTAAGTGCTGATGTACTCGTAAAGCTGTTTGAGTTTTTATTAAAAGTCTTTAAAATCCATATGAACATGAGTGAAGAATGCTGCGGATTTCAGTTTGGATTATGAAATATAACTGCACAGTGTTTTATTTCAATCCATTAAGCAGTTTCACGAGATGCTAGAAAATACAAAAATGAAAAGTAAACTAAAAGCTTATTTTTCTGTTTTAAGTGTCGTTTATGGATGTCATTTGTAATATTTAAATGGCGCACTTGAATAAATCATGATCACAAATAAAAATAATATTATGATAGATAATCTACTAACTTTCGATTACTTTTTTTCTGTAGCAATCACAGTTTTAAGTGAGCGTATGAGTGTAACATTTATCAATATAGAGGACAATAACCGTATTTTTGTGTATTTTTGTTCGTTTGATTAAGTTTTTGACGATTTGAAAGTACTTGTAACAGGTCTATTTCAATAAAGATATTTCTGATTCTGATTCTGAACCATGTGCACGTCAGGAAGGTATATAATACGATTAGAGGCCATTATTAGGATAAATTCCACGTTTCTAATAAACGTTACGGTAATCACGTGTGCGAAACTCCAACGCATACGTTTTCTCACCTCATCCTTCTCATTTTCGTATCCATTGTTTACATAATCGTGCCCGCTTTGGTGCACATTCAACGTTACGAGTCCTCCTGTTAATTAATTAGGCCTTTTGATGACGCCGCCAGCCCCGCTCCTTGTGGGCTCTTTACGAACAATGCCTTGGTTTTTTTCACGACCTCATTTTCAGGTTTGAATGTGGAGATGGATGTCCCGGTGTGCGTCGTTTCGTTTGTTCCTTTTTGAACTTAGTACTGGGTTGAGGGTTTTTTGTTTTTTTTATGTACTTGACGATTTAGAAGTACTTGTGTAAGGTTTCTAATAGTGTTTGAACTTGCTGAAAAGTTTTGAAATCAAGTTTTTGTAGATATTGAATATTTAGCTATGGTAAAATTGTTGCTGATTTCATCCATTATTTTAAACTGCATCAACACATAAGGTCACACATGACGTCCACTGCTGAACATAGGCCTCCACCATAGGTTTCCAGAGCTGCCGGCCTGCATCCACTAAAATCCTGCGACCTTTATTATGTCATCCGTCCACCTTGCCCATTATTTTAGATAGGTTTCATTTAAAACAGTGGTTTCTAAAACGACGTTACCACACTTTCCTTGAACTATGCACTAGCACCTATTTACAGTAGGAATAATATTCAAATAAGTATGATTTAATTGAATACAAAACAGTTTTCAGATAAAATGAGAATATAATAATTCATATTAAATAACCACCTATTCGTAGTACGAGTACTTAAGTGATTAAACAGTTGTTTCTATAAATATTTTCGTAAGACTTTTCATAAAATATTGCAGTAATACCCACTCTACGTAGGAAAAGTTTAAAGTAAGTAGATAAAGTTTAATAAGAAACGGAGTTCAGAACACAATAAGAATAACTCGTTTATGACGGAGCGAACCCTGGATCCGACGGGGGAAAGTAGTTTTCCTTTCAAAAATAATAAAGTTTAAATTTATTCACCAGTAGTCATCCAAACAACTGCTACTTTTCGCTGTGCCATGTGACTTTTTAGCAGTCGCTATGCACTTCAGCCGTTTTTGAAACAGACTTTGTAAGAAAAACAATAATGAACATACCTCAGAGTCTTGTATATTTAAGTCGAATACCTATGTATTCGTTGTATAAAAGCTGTATCATACAATGTATCTATCCATACTTCTAATGTATCTATCTTACAATGACTATTACACATTTGTTGTATCTTAATCTAGTATCTTTGCATACATTACGGTCTGTATCCCTCACAAACGACATCAGACTATTATGTTTCACTACTACTTTAATCGAAGTACTCCTCAATGTTTAACCTGTTCACCCCTGTCACGTTACTTTATCGAGGTAAACTATCACAAACAGACTCGCAGACTTGTTTGTCATAAATTTCCATTAGTGATGTCAAGCTACCGATAGCTTGATAATATTATCGACCTGGATTTTTGAGTTGGAAGTTTTTTAGATAAAATTGCTTGATGTATAGTAGTAATCATTGCGATAATGGCAAAACAATCGTCAGTTTTGTTTTCATTCAACGTCACCGACTCATAAAATTTTAACTCTAGGACGATTGTTATAATCATAGCCCTGTTAATATTTTTGATACAAGACTTATTACAGTTGCACCTTATGCTTCGTCAAATGACTAAGGAAAAGTATTCTGTACCATTACAAAAAAGGTTTTGACTTGTCAAAGACAATTTAATACGTAACCAAAAGTGCGTTAGAATGGTCAGCAGCATGAGTCTTTGGGTGGTAGGGTTAGACGCTTACCCACAAGGTGGACGGACGACCTGATAAAGATTGTAGGGCTTCGGTGGATGCAGGGCGCCTAAAACTAGCCGCTCTGGAAATCTATGTGTAGGCCTTTATGTTTAGCAGCAGACATCATGTGGCTGTTGACAATGATGATGATGATAAGTTCTTGTGTATGAGGTACTTGAACTAAGCTAATGAAGACAGCAACCATCTTAAAGTCATTGGATGTCATCGTATGGACGCTGTCAAAACAATTTGTGGCGAAAATGCTTTTACCGATATCAGTTGCACGATTGGTAGTACAAAGGCAAACATAGACCTATACCTACAATGAAGTAAAGCTAAGTTCATAAACCTTCAAAGGTTCATTACTGTTTATTTTGTGTTACTGGAATAACCTTTCGTAATTTCACCGGAAACATGTTGAAAGGCGTTGGTATGAGTTAGTGAGGCTTGCTATAATTAAATAGGTATCCTCTTTGAATTACTTAACACCCAAGCTCGTTGACAGCCTACATTTATAAATTATTCAAACATTACACACGCAACCCCAAAATATATGTGAATGTTGAGAATTAGTACTTTTACTACTGGTACCCTGACTTTATTCACTTTGATTTTGATTAGAAACTACCTATAGGAGAGAAATAATGAGAATAGTAACTTCAATATCTACTGAAAAACAAACGTTTCTAATTTTGATGTACAGAGTTTTCATAATTTCAGCACATAACCTAAAGTAAAATAATTAATATTTATCAAGTAGTTTTTTCTTCCAAAACTATATATTTCATTACACAGTTTATCAAGTACAATGACGAATTCCACAATATGTTAACTATGTTTAGCACTTGTGTCCTTGTTCAAAGCTGGGGCCCGATAAGAGCTCCCATTCATTTACATACATTAAGTTCCTAAATAAACAGTAGTTCACAAGAACCCTTTAAACTACTAAGGTGCTTTAGTTAACTTGAAATGCAACACCTGGTGGGAAGCCTGTAATCCAAGGGCTTACAAACTACGTGGTAATTAAAGTAACAGTTGTACGTACTCGAACTTAGTAAGCTGTAGTGAAAATAAAATTAAACGTGTTTCATTAGTAAGTATGAAGAACAAATATTAATGTTCTTTGTCTCTAGATCTTGATAAAATAGTTTCAATAACTTAAAATGTAAAATCAAGATTATTTGCATTTTATAAAAGAGACCACTTTAATTCATAACGCACTGTACTTGTAGTAATTACGCGTATGCGTGGCTAAAGTATGGGATCATGCTATGGGGAAACAGTACCTACATACCAAATTTATTCACACAGCAAAAGAAATTAATCCGAATTATAGCAAACATAGCACAAAGAGATAGCTGCAAACCTCAATTCCAAAAACTTGAAGTACTTAGCCTATCATGCATTTACATTTTTGAAATTTGTAAATTTGTCTTTAAAAACCCAAATGTATTTACTAAACGACAAGATATACCCTCAAAATATAGCTTCCGGCCAAAGACCCAAGCACGATTAATGTTACCCGCTTCTAAACTTCACTTACATTCAAAAAGCCCCTTAGTTATGTGCATAAAAATATATAATGCATTACCAACTACTTTCAAAAGTATTCAAACAGAAAAGGATTTCCTAAAACAACTGAAAGATCATCTTATATCAAAATGCTACTATACGCTGGAAGAATACTTTAAAGACTGCACTAAAATATAGTTTTTAATTTAATGAAAATTGTAACCTAATTGAGAACCGTAGAACAGCTTCACCTAGTGATGCTTATAGATGATGGTGATAAGCTCACATAAACTCTAAATATCTATAAGCCCTCCTCTCACCTACTTTTGCTGTGCCCGACAGGGTCCGTATTGTTACCTAAATTAATCTTAAGACCAATTTATCACATACGAGAAAGCAATAAATAAATGAAATGAAATGAAATGAAATAAATGATTCCATTGGTCAGTTTTAGTTTCAGTATAATGTTTCTGTTATTTTGCAAAAAGAAAGAAATGAGAAGCCTAGATGCATGATTTTAATCTATTTTTATTATGAAGTCCTATTACAAATTTCGTATGGACTGTAGTCCATATACATGGTATGGTATGGTATATGTATTTTGTAAAAGACATATACCTAGGTATACTTATCAATACGACCACTAATTTAATCTTAATATCACGGTCACAATATTAGACCCAGTATTTGCTAAGCTTTTGCCTGTTCGCCAATATTAAAATCGTTTAACTCAGAATTGTCACCATGCACCTTATTTATAACGAGTTTCCTTTGGTCCCGATTTGAACGATATCAATGGTAGTGACCATGAAAGAAATATATTGTCCGACAATATCCTAGGTGCCGGTGTTTTAATGATAAAAAACTCCACAGTACAAAATATAGATGCTTTACACATAGTGTTGGCGATGAATGCTGGCTTTTTTATTAATATTTTTTGGAGTACTTTTTTTTGATAATCTTTTGCTTTTAAATATCTTCTTGATAGTCTATTGTATGTTAGTTAAGTAAATACGTTAAAAGCTGAGAAAAGTAGTCTACAAAAGTAATATAAGTCAGGCAGGCAGGGACAGAATCACCAAGGCTGATCCCCAACAGAGAGTTTAGCAAAAATGTTTCACTAAAACTTAAACACAAAACAACTTCCTGTATGTGCATGATTCACCACGTGCCATAATATATTAAGAAGATAAATAAACCCATTTACAACAAAGTCTTGCAACGTTGCTTCGCGTCATATTTGATGCTGAGTTTAATATAAAAGTTTGTGTAATGCAGCGTCCATTTATCTCGCGGGAGACGCATATGCCGTCTACGCTCTCGCAATATGGCATTTTCCTTTAGCTGTTGTGCCAAACTTCTAAGCTAATCTTTTTGTTAATACAAGTCTATGAAACAAAAATTGCGTTTTTTCCTTTATTTATTTACTAATGGCCGCCCGCGATTTCCTCCGCGTAGACTAGGGTTTAAAAAAAAAGAATCAAATATCTTTATAAATTTTAGCCTATGTGTTATTCAGACGCATAAGCTATATTATTGTAAAACTTTATTATAATCCACCCAGTATTTTTAACGTGAAAGAGCAACACGGCACATCCACACATACAAACTTTCACATCTATAATATCAGTAAGATTCTTACATAAAATAACAACAAACACAATGACAAAATGACGTTAAAAGTACAGCACACCTGTACCTTTTACTTTTTAGCTTTTTTCTGAAGTCTTCTTAAATGAAGTAACGATAAAGTGGTTGTAAAAGTATTCACTTAGCCAACTGATTCAATATTCATTTGAAGCATTTTCTAACACATGTTCACATAAACTTAGCCTAGAAACAGTAACAGTAAAAACAGTAAAATAAAGACTGTCCGTAGAAACACTCCTAGCAATAGAAATACTCGTTTACTTATTGTCAAGAGTTACTCGTGTCTTACCACTTCAAACCAAATAATGTTTAGATTTTTCGTGTGAATGATGAATAATAAGCTGAAATCTTTACAAAACTTTTACCCTTTCTTTATTTTTTTACATCTATCCTGTCATAATGGTCTGCAAAATCTTTTTTTAGAGATAAGCTTACCTGTACTTGTTCTGTGTTAAATGTTGTACCACTGTTAATATGTGCTTGTGTACGGATAAATAAATAAACTCTACTTCACTTAAAGCTCTATTTTGTACCTTATAATTCATTTGATACTATCATTTCAGTTTACTGTTTAGTCAGTTTGAAAACAAAGGCAAAACCTTAGGATTTATAAACCCATAGTCATAGTCACGGATCGTTTGAACGTAACTAATCCTATTACGGGATTCTGTGAACAGTATCGAGTTATTTGTCGCTATTTAAACGACCGTTAGATTATTTCCGAGCCTGTACAATTTATTGGGTCGATCGATTCCCGACACTAAAACCTCGATTCGATTTCAATGCAACCCATTATTCTAATTGCCTAGTTCGTTTTACGTTACAGTAGATGTTGACGTTGTATCCGTTTAGATACTTTTTGTTTCTTCTACAAGAGTGGGCACCAAATGTCTATGCCGTTTGAATAAACAATTCTACAACTACAATGATAGAGACGTATGTTGTTTGTACTGTTACGCGTCACTCAAATCGAAACTAGGTGAGATACGAAGGACAAAATATCATCCACAATAATATCACTAGAATAAAAAAAAACTTATTTTTTACGTTCATTAGCTTCACAAACAAGTTTGTTTGTTTGTTATCTGAATTAACATTCAGATAATAAGGTAACTCTTATTATCAAAAAATAAGAATGATTTGACCTAATGAATGTTATAACGATAATTTGAAAACCTATTTTACCAATAAGATGTTTTTTAAATAGATTACAACTGCAATTTAGTAAAATATCATATCGAAAATACCCGCGTGCGACGGACCGAGATAACTGGCTATCGGTCAGACAGTTCCATTATATGTATTTGCCGTCGTAGCAATTTATCTCGCTGCGCTTTTTGTTGGTCTGCTCGTAAATTATGAATAGCAGAATCAATTCCAGCCCTGGCACTGAAACTGATGGTATTTGTAATAATGATTCAATATTGTTCGCAGATCTCATGAGCGATGATGAATATTTTGAAGAAGGAGTTGAAAAAGCCGAAGAATAAAAAACACAGAAGTGACGTTCAGAAGATTGATAGTGAGAGTTTTAAGTTACAAATGCAAAACTATTAGAGATGGGTCGCAAATTTGTTTGTGTGCTGACCATAGCACTGGCGCTGCAAATAATAGGCGCGTCGAGACTGGTGTGTCCAAGTGACCCTAACTGCGTTTGTGGTGGTACGCTCGCTGTTGAACTCAATTGCAACATCGACGGTGAGTGCACAGTTGAGTGTTCGAGTCCTCGAATGCATTTTTGAACTAACACAAGAGTTGCATGTTCAAATTTACATCCAGTTAGAATAACTCACTTGACGTTGACCTGAAATCCAATTTTTATTTGTTACACAATTTTCGGAGCTTCAAAGACTTACAAACCTGCTTATAATCAACCTTTCTTTTTCAGGAAGAATAGTTAAGATAAATCTACTACCAAATACATACATAAACATAAAATGTGAGAACTCTACAAGTCTTGACTATAGAAAACTACCAAAATGTGCCAATATTACAAATTCATTCAAATCGGTCAGTTTCAAAGACTGTCCTTTGCCCTCATCATCCTTCAAAGATGTTTTGATGCACTTAGGAGTATCTAAAACAATGGCGTTAATATTCCAAAATGCCAAAAACTTGTCTGGATACTTTGATAGAAAACACTTCGCAGGACTGCAAGATTTAACAAAGCTACTTTTATCAATTAATGGAGTGACGCAATTGCCTGATAACCTATTTCAAGACATCAATAAGTTAACTTGGTTAAATATAAGATCAAACAGTATCAATCTTTCAGAGGAACTGTTCAAGCCATTAGAAAGACTCGAGACTTTAGAGATTAGTCACAATCACATGACCAATATATCTTCGAACTTATTTTCTCATTTATCATTCTTACGAAAGCTTTCATTATGGCAAAGTAACGTCACCTGGTTCTCTAAGGACTTTTTCACGGGAGTAGACGTACTTGAAGAATTAGATTTAAGCTCTAATGGACTTAACGAACTTCCTGGGTCAATTTTCAAACCGCTCAGGAAATTAAAGAAATTAACATTATTCTCGAATAAGTTCTCGTCGTTGCCACTGAATTTGTTCAAGACTAACAATGACTTGGAAACTGTCGTTATCCTTAACAACGACGTCAAATTACAAGAACTCCCGAAGTATCTATTTGGGAACCTGCCGAATTTGAAGTTGATTTACATCCAAAGATGTGGCCTAGAAAATATCCCTTATGAAGTATTTGCTGACTCTCCCTCAATCACAAACATATCATTAGCATACAATGACATAACATCGCTGCAAGAATCTGTATTTAATGACCAAATAAACTTACTGGAGCTAGATTTGAGTCACAACAAATTGAAGCAATTAGAGTCAAAACTCTTTTCATCGTTAGTAAGATTGGAAAGGCTTGATTTACGATACAACTCATTGGTTGAAATCAGCGGGTAAGAAAATAACATCGTTATGGTTTGTTATGCTTTTGACTTTAGATAACGATCGTAACGAAATACTCTACTTTCAGGTCAACATTTTCGTCCCTACTGAGCCTTATCTACTTGAACATGGAAAACAACGATTTAAAAGTAATATCGTCGTATTTATTCAGTAATAACAAACAGAAGATGACTATTTCGCTCGCCTACAATAAACTTGATTTCGAAAACAAGGAACTCGTTAACAATTCATGGGTTGTTAATAAAGTTTCCCCTTTTGCCCACACGTACAACCTTAGATTGTTAAATTTAAGCCACAATGAATTCAAAACAGTATTTGATGATTGGTGGGTTAATGGACATGATCATTTAGATATCAGCTTTAATAACATTCAAACCTTGTGGGTAAGCATCAAAAGTATTAAAAAAAATCAAATAACAGTAATTTATTGGATCAAAACACTATTTCATTACTGTTTCATTTCCAGAGCAAACATAATTCACAAGCTGAAATTGAAAGCACCAAAAGCAACTATCAAGACTTTCTTAAGAAGCCATTAAAGGAAGTATGGATTTCCCATAATCCACTGAACTGTGAATGTCGGAATTTCCAACTCCTAGATTTTATAGAAGAACACACAAGAACGAAGGTAATTGTAAAACTTTATACAGTGAACTACCAACAGTAGCTGAACTTATATTAACTTTTTCTTTATGTTTCAGGTTGTCGACGCTCATGAATTTAAGTGTCCAATTTGGTCTAAAGAAAGCTGCCACATGAGATTCATCATATTCATTTCAATAATTACAGTTTTAGTATCACTGTACATCATTGCGCTAATACTCTTCATAACTTACAGAAAACAAGTTAATTCAATGATAAAGAAAAAACTTTGTGAACGTAAAAACAAAGCTAATCAGCCGCTCACAAATAAATCTGACATCGTTGTTAAATATTGCGAGAATGATGAAGAATTTGTATTCAAAGAAATTCTCCCAGGTTTGAAAACCCACAAGGAAATAAAGATACACGTAAATCCGACAAGAAACACGAGAAATAAGCAATTCATAGACAATTTGAAAATGTGTGTCAAAGATGCGCCCAAACATACAACACTCGTTGTATTTTCCCCGAACTACTTAATGTCGTTTTACAGCCACGTGAATATAAAGAGAATTCACGGTGAAATGTTGAAGGCGGAAAATACAGTTTATGTTTTCGCCGACATTGGTCCTGAAAACTCGATTTACGCGTTCCTCAAAGAGCAAAGAGATGACCGAACATCAGTTTTGTGGAGTGAACCAGATTTCTGGAATAAATTTCTTGCTATGTTGTCTGCTGAGAAGAAAACTGATGCATTGCGACTGAAGTTCAAAATCCCTAAAGCCAAAGCTAAATTACCATCAAACATTTCATTTTCGGGGCTACCCGATTGTTCAAACCTCAACAACGTAAACACATTTACACACAGCCATGTTTAGTTGATATGCTCTGTAATTTAGCGAGGTAAAGACTGACTTCTCCGATGTAGGAAAAACTTGTAAAATTCATCAGTTTCTATATCAATAGATGTACTTATAACGGAATGTTATTTTATAAAGATCATGGCCAACATTTGTGTTATTAGGTAGACAAAAAGGAGTGTAAGGATTTGGTAATAAAATGATTACTGTATGTAAAGTTTTTACGAAATTATTTTAGGGTGTAAAAAGTAGCTTGTAAGAAATATTTTATCATTTGTAAACGATAAATTGTAGGTAATAACCACGTAAGTCTTGTTGTTTTGTGGATAAACCTATTTCCTTGGGTTGATGCTTACTTCAAAGAAGTATTTGTTAACATCTATCAAGGCTAATGTAATAGAATTGTAATCGTCGTTTTGGTTATGTAAGTGTACATATTAAAATAAAACACAAACCATTTAAGTTTCATGGAAACTGTATGTTGTTAAGAGTTGTAAACTACAGCTTATAAAATAAAACGTATACTTTACCGACACATACAATGGTTTTATTCAAATTACATGAGGAATGAGAAACATAAAACTCAAATAAGGGTGGTCAACATCGCGAGTAGTCGCGACATTTACCTTTGTTGAGAATTTCGTAGAAATTCTTATGTTTTATTTAATCATTTATTTGACTGTGTATTCTGGTACTTACCGACGAAAAAGTACTAGAATCTCGGTGGAAGCAGGTCAGGCAGGTAAAGTCGGCGTTTCTGGGAATCTACGAGTATGATAAGTCTTGATTCATCAATCAATTCAAATTTTTTTTTCTAAAAATGAGATTTTCGTCCGATCCTGTTGGCAATGCATGGCCTGTTAGTGGAAATGTGGTCGATCTACGTGATTTTGGAGCTTTAACCAGAGTGAAACTACACAACACCTTTAAGCTGAATCTTTGGAGTAAGTTCTAGTAGTCTTGACATACGGCTACTTTACCGGAAATAAACATAACTTTTACTAAGACTATGTTTAGGAGACAGGACTTTACCACTGAACTACCGAGCCAATGAGAGAGTTACACAAAATATCAAAAGGTTTCTTTTCTGGGGTTATTCATGAGACTGCAATATCTTATTAAGCCATGAGGATTTTTCCGACAGCAAACCACTTGACTCAATGGTCGATTAATTTAATTATTTTACCAACATTCCTGCGGAACTTTATTGAATACACTGATACCTAATTTATTAACGAAAAAACACTGTATTATTTTTCATATGCCAACTCAACTGACTTATTAATCAACGCACAGCACACAAAAAATCGATCGAGCGTGCTTGCCATTTGATTACCTGCAAAAAACTCACAGATTATTTATTCACCAATGCAACAGAAACATTACAGAAATGGCACGTCAGGTAGAATACATTTTTAATGTGACAGAAAGAGTGATCTGGTAAATTAGTTTAATCCACAATATAACTAAACTAAAATGAAATGAGCCTAAGTTACTAAGCCCAGTCGGAAGCCTTAGGTTATTAAGGTTTCTCACCAACGTTACTTAAACCCGTCTGACAAACCGCACTGAGCCCGCATGTAAGAGTATGGCTCGCGCCACCTCATAGTTGAGGTGGGGCCTGTGCCCAGCAGTGGGACGTTATTACGTATTATCACGTCTCTTTCCCAACGGGATAGGCAGCGACTACTTCTATCCACTTGCTATGATCCTGAAACACACACCTTGCGCCTCCTCTTCTTTCATGAATTCTCTCATACTCGTAAATGCTCATCGGTTAAAGGTACTCCTGACCTGACCGTTACTAGGGACGGGACGTTATAAGGCCATTTATGTTATGTTATTAACTAATAATGTTGAAAAATGACAAAATCAGACTGAACTAAACCAAATGCATTGAGTACGGTCAATATCTTCAATAATTATTATTTTCGACCTTCAAAGCCAGCAGTAGTTGAAATACCCAAAAAAATGGTAAAAAAGGTCGTGTCTGCCCATTTCGGACGCTGTCAAAAGCATAGCTTTCAAATTTGCGAACCGCATCCCATTTTGCGAACAACGGCGTATATTGAACGAGATCTGTTTCACGTATCCCTCGTGTATCATCCATATCGCTCGTGGGAAATGAAAGTTGGCTGAGCGATACATCAACGCTATGGCGCATCTATAGCTTTGGCTGGCGGCGATTTGACGCAGTAACAGTTTTAATCGACTTCAAAACTGACCCGTGAACGAAACGTATATGAAACTTGGTTTTTGTTCGAGAAGGCAAAGTTTGAGTCGATAAAAAAAAGATATTTAGAACGTGAACATTTCAAAGAGGCTTAACATACAAGGTTCAACATATCTGCATAAAACATTTTACGAAAAGATTAGATACATTATTTGAAAAAACTTAGTCCTATCCAGTATTTTCAAGAGAATCTAACATTTCATACGGCCACACTCGGATTCGTCGCTTGAAGAAGTTAAAACTATAATATACATCGATAAGTGTGGCAAAATTATAATATCTCGTCGTATGACGTCATTAATTCTACGGCCGCGGCAGTTTTAATATTATCTTGTTATTGGCTAATTCTATATACCGTAAAAATATTAATAAAACAAAAAATGAACCTCGGCCTCTTAATAGGCCAAGAACTTAGCGACAGAGGCAGGAAGGCAGCGACATTGGGGTCGAGAGGCGAGAGGCATCTTAATGTCACTCAAGTGACTGAGCATTTGAGCGACTTCAACAAAATTGTATGTCATCAGGAGAAGCAGCCAAGCCGCGTAGATATTTTAACTTAATTTATCATGACACACCTTCATAAAGCTGAACTTCGTGAGGTTCATGCTTAACAAGGCACATTAATATCATAATAAAAAACTGAGCAGCGGGTTTGATCCCCGCACAATACAAACATGTGTAAGAGAACCGAACCCGTGGACCATACCCTACTCCCAGAATCTACAGAGAAACTTCTCGTTGTGAAAGGATCGGCCATTTTGTTGAATATAAAGATCATCATGATCATCATCGTCAGCCACAAGACGTCCACTGCTGAACATGGCCTACGTTCATCCTGAACATGTCTGTTTGTACTGGTCTGGGTGTTTCCTGTGTATATTAACTACCTATGTATTTTTAAAAAGTTCAGTCTCACCGTAAAAATGCATTTGACAGAACGACGTCCATTAGGACAGCTCTTGATAATCTGCCTGCTGGCTGATAAATGATTAAAAATCAGCCATTCAAAACTCTAGCAAAAGCAGTGAAAACACTGTTTGTTTTGCCCCTGCATACGGTATATGAAACCTTATAAATAGGGGTTGGCTGCAAGAGCGAGGGTGGAGAGCCCTGTCTCATGTCGCTTCCCGAGGGTTGTCATGTGAATATTAATGCATTGACACAAAATAAAAGCAGCATTTTATTGACAAAGTACTTTACGAGGATATATTGGAGTTAAGTTACATAAAAGGTGAAGTATTTCTGAAGTCTTTCATCGATCAAACGGTTCCACATAAATAACGACCTCTATCAAAGGTGTTGTGTCTTTTGCGGTTTTACTTTTAAAAGCCTGTTGAAAACGAGGAGCAGATATTTTATTAGTTTCATAAGACTAATGGCACCCCGAAACTATAATCTGTACTTCAGTGCCTTAACTGCACGGTTCAGTAAGAGGCCCTTTGTAGGCTGCCCAGCTGAAAAGTGGATTTCATCATTTATTATTTAACTATTTTAAATCCCTTTTAAACATATGTCCAGCAGTGGACATTGTGCGCATGTCTAAGACGATGATGACTTCAGCTCACTGCGTGCTTCACCGCTACGTTTAGGCTGCGTTTCCACCAGAGATGCGTTGCGGGGGATGTGTTTTTAAGAACCGATAGATTTCCTCTATTTCCCTAGCTTCGCTCAAAGAAGCGATTATATTATAAGCAGGACATGGACTGTGACAATATTTGACAACCAACAAATATGGCGATCATCCCGCCGCGTTTTTCAGGTACGAAACACAAGAAGTTAAAATTGATTTTTACTACGACAATTTTTTCATTCTTTATCTCCGTAAGAGCCATCCTCGGTCTTCAAGGAATATTTTTTAAATTATTATCGAAATCGATTCCGCTGCTAAGCTCTCGAGAACACATTCGAAGATTAATTTTTATACTAAAGATAATTTAATAATTGTTTACTTTACCAATATTTCCCTTAATCGCCGAGTTCATCCAACCACTATGGTGTCGATTCTTATAGTATTTGGAACATAATATATTCAGGTATTATTTTGGAGTTTAAACTGATACTCCTAAGAGCTAAGAAAATTTAATGAAAGCGTTATACAATAGAAGAAAATAAAGTAGAACAAATCCAAGCTGATTTTATATCACCTGCAGCTATTATGCAATGCTATTATACAATACAACTATTTCATAAGTATTAACAACTCGAAAAAAGCTCCGAGCCTTAAGCGGAATTCAATCTGAAATAACTCATGTTAAAAGTGGTTAAAATATTATTTACAAACCAACATTAAGAGCATACACACAGAATTGTGAATTATTTTAGCTCTGTTCATCCTTTTATCACGGCCCGCATCTCCGATCCATTGATGTTCCGAATTAATAGGTAGTGGTGCCTGATGCAACATCATTTTGATAATTATTAAAATACCTACCAAACAATAAGCACATTATGATAAAGTACGAGTAATTAAGTTTAAGAAGTATTTAAATTATATTGTTTTACTTGGTCTTATGTGATGATGCGGGGAAGTCCTTTTTGAGAGTCTATTTGCAAGTAAAGATTGTTTTTTTTCGTATGATTTGTACGTTTTTTTGTATCATATTATTATTATAGTCAAATCGATTTCAATTGCCCGAATTGATGTGTACCAACTTGTTTAATACTTGTTTGAGACTTTATAAGTAGCTTTTTCCAAGGAACACATACATTAAGTCGATTAAAACAAACACAGTTGGACTCTGTTCTGTTTAGCATCCAAAGACTAGATATAAGGGCAGTTGAAAATTTTGCCATCTAAATTATATATTAAAAAGTTAGGGGCTAAAAATTCAAAGCTGCAAATGAAGTTGTCAATTACCCAACTAAATTAAGAAATCGTATTAATGGCGGTGATTTATTTTTCCCAACACTATTATTAAACGTGATCAAGTTCGTTGATTTATGGAATAAAAACTCGATAGCGAAACGCGCACCCGTTTAATGACTCCCATTAATACACAGAAGTTGATTTATTTCTGTTATTTAATTTATCATCGTAATTAAATATTATGACGCTCGTAATGGTCAGTGGGGCCTCCTGACGTAATTTAGCTGTGCCGCCCACGCAACATTCACACGCGAAAGGATAAGTGAATGAGGAAATCCCACTATTTGGAAGGTTAATTGGTTGGAATAAAAAGTAATGAGAACTGGGCCAAAGAATGTGCTACTGAACATGAAAGATCCTGTTAGGCATTGTTATCAAGGGTTTAGGATTAAATTTACGTACAGAAAACTTTATAATGTTGTGAAAGGGCCAGGAAATTAATAAGAATGCGATTACGGCCGATTAGGCTAATTGTAAAATCTACTTATTTCAGTAAAGTAAAGTAAAAGTAAAAATAGTCTTTATTCAAGTAAACTTATCAAAAAGCACTTATATCACAACATAAAAATTGAATAGTAATAACACATTATTAGAATCACAATTCTACCACCGGTTCGGAGGTGTTGATTCTACCGAGAAGAAACCGGCAAGAAACTCGGTAGTTACTCTTTTTTAATCTTCAAAATTCTGTGTAGAAATATACTGGAGTTGCTCTCGCTGCTGAGGTCGAAAGCCTATTTACGTAATGGCTACCATTTCGAGGCAAACGCTAAGTTAGCCCAGCCACGAAATTTAAGGTTGCCATGATCAAGGTCGCAGGATTGACACTGAGTGCAGACCGACCATAATCGACCATTCAATATAATATGGGGTAAGCCTATGTTCAGCAGGAAACGTCGTATGATTGTTGGTTATGATGATAGTGATCATGTGCTTTTGAATGCATTTCAAAGTAAAAAAGTTCTGTTAGCTATTCTTTTATCGTTCTGTTATTTTATTTTAGAATCCTTCTAATATTATAAAGGCGAAAGCTTGTAATGTGTGGATGTGCCGTGTTGCTCTTTCAAGTCAAAACTACTGAATTCATGAAATTGTATAATAATGTAGCTTATACAAACATCTAAATCGTACATAGGCTATAATTTATGAAGAAATATTATTTTTAATTTTCAACTTAAGTCCACGCAGGCCAAGTCGCAGGCGGCCGCTAGTGTGACTATAATTGCCCAGTCGTGTTTTATACTCGTGCTCAAGGATAACAAAAAAAATCTACAAACTATTCATAGATACCTAGGTAATCTGCATTGTAGACACTCCAAACATCGAACTTAGCCCCTGTTAGTTATAAATGAAAATAAAAGTATTGTGGCTGTATCTGAATCTACGACTTCCTAAAACCGAAGATTCACAATCAGCACGAACGACAAAATACCAGCTTTATATTACTGGCACGTTCCCCACGCCTGTAGACGAGAGCATTGTCTATCTCGTAATATAATCTGCATCTAATACAGTTTAATTATAATATTGCTATATTGCCCTCTAATCTGGAGCGCAATATTCTGTTTCAGACCAGACGTTCTGTTTGTCCCGAGGGCATACTGGAAATTGTAATGGGATATTTCCACCATGTTCAATGTAGACTGTGGATGAGATTGAATGACATCAAAAATGAGATTCGGTTAATATTGCGGCGGGAATATTAAAGCAAGAGATAGTGTACTGAATATGGATTTCACAATAAACGAACATCAAAACCTGTGTTCAGGGTAAATAATATTATTTAGGGCGCGGAGCAATTAATAGTGAGCGGCTGGCTATCCACCTGCTGAATCTGAGCAGCGTATCAGTCACTATAGTCCGTTCGCGTTAAGAATGCAGTAATTTCATACTTGTCCTTTGTAGATCAAAGGACAAGTATCAAAATAACTGCATTCTCATGTAATTTTATACTTGTCCTTTGATCTACAAAGGACAAGTATGAAATTATCATTCTTAACGCGAACGCCCCTTAACCAATCAAATCGTTCCTAATTATAAAGTCAAGTCCACAGTGACCAGTTTAACGCATACTTTCGAACGCAAAGGTTGGATCTCATCTCATCTTTTTTGTATGCAACAGAATTAAATTTTAAAATCACTGAGTTCTTAACGCGAACGGACTATATGAAAGCATACTGGAAGCAAATAGTATGCTGCTCACTGTTCGCCTACGCCTAGGTATATCGGTTTCCAGTCAGGAGAAACATGAATTCGACGTGCCTACATTTGTGTAAGTTTTGGGTGTGGGTGTTCTTATTATTTAACCTAAGGGAGTAATTTTGTCTGCAGTAAAAGGACTTCAGTTGACTGCCCAGAGTCCTAAGCAAACCTTACGGTATGTCTTGTCTGCCAAAATCCTCTTATCTTATTAGTAGTCTGTGGAGGTTGCCTTCGTTCGAAATTATGAATAAACTATGGAACAACATGATATTCACTATAATTTGTTGTATTTTTTGTAAAATTCTTAACAATTGCTCATATTTTGTTTCAAAAACATTAAATTGACTTTCATGAACCAGATTAGATTGCAAAAGTAAAGTCTAGCATACAATAGTATTTAAATTGAGCTCGTACGAACGCCACGCAGCTCGCAGCTGGATCGAAGCTCATCCCCTCCCTCGTGGGATGTGACAACGAGCCAGCAACGTGCTGCGAATGCTATCAGCATTCTCGTTCCAAGAATTGCAATTTAACGCAAAATATTATTGCGCTGGTGGACGGATTTAAAAAAGAGTCGATTAGTTTTTAGCTTTGGTTTTTACAAATGAGGTTCAGTTATAGTTTGCCTATTTCGTTATTATGTAATATATACACAGATGAAGCAATATTTATATACAATTTTTAGAACACAATCTTTTACGGAGATATTTTCCTAACCGTTACTCGTATAGTTCTTTGCAATTGATTCTAAACTAAACTATCTGCAAGCTTATATTCTAAAACACAGAAAACAATAACAGAAGTTTTGCTGTTATGGAAGTTATGGAAGCTGTTATGGAAGTTGGTTACTACACCAGGTTCGCGGGTTCGGTACGAACATTTGTGTGATATTGTATTTTTTAAAAGTATTTAAGTATTTTTATCCGTTTTCTAATATCCCATAATACGAGCTTTAATTAGCTTACTTTAGGCTTACGCTTTCTATATTATAAGGTTATGGTAGACAGCAAAACTGCAAAAATCATTTGGAAACTTTTTTAGACTAATTTTCATCACAATCATCTCGTGTTTTATTTGACATCATTATCTCAAAATGTGTATCTTTCTTCCGTACCTAGTCAGTTGGGGGCACCTCATTCATTCCTTAGTCTTTCAAGCTGTATTATCTACAATTTCATGTTAAAGTTGAGTTTCAAGTGGATCTCCATATCTATAGTATGACTTATTCATCCAATGCATAATCACAACGGAATCTCATTCTAGCCCCCTCGGGATGTGAGGACGGCCGCAACGTGTCTCGACTCTCGAATGTTACTTGAGTGTTGCAATAGCGCATCATAATGAAAACCTGGACTTCGAGATGATATTTTCTATCTCACTCACTCGTTCATAATGCAAGCAGAGAGTGAAATTGGCATCCTACTACTCGTAATACAACTTGGGGAACCTTCGAGAAGAGAGCGAACTGTCATTTGTTATACGAGTATACGAAGACAACCTTATACTCGATTTCATCACTTTTGTGAGTTTTTTTTTTACTTTTGATCATTATTGTAAGTTTTACAAAAAAATATCCATAAAATCTTCCTACGGAGGCCTTAACAATGACCTCACAATATGTGCATAATCACAACGGAATCTCATTCTATCCCCCTCGGGATGTGAGGACGGCCGCAACGTGTCTCGACTCTCGAATGTTACTTGAGTGTTGCAATAGCGCATCATAATGAAAACCTGGACTTCGAGATGATATTTTCTCTCTCACTCACTCATTTATAATGCAAGCAGAGAGTGGAATTGGCTTCCTACTAAAACTTGGGCTCCTTCGAGAAGAGAGAAAACAGACATTTGTTATATGCAAGGTGATTTTGCAAGTACTTGCCAAATTAAGAGCGACTTGGTAGCAGGAACAGGGTCTATTCCCGTGTTTTAATAATGTTTTTGGGGTTTATCATGTGGTATTTAAAAAAAAAAGTTAATTTACATACTTTATTCATGGAAAAATACGCCAGCGCACGTTATTGCACGAATTGATCCACAAGAAGTGTAGAAGTTGTTTTTGTACGCGAAAGTAAGCCCAATCCTTAACCGACTTACTTTTAAAATAATCTATATTTTTTTTATAAAAATCAACTACTACTTTTCTACTTTTGAAAAATAAATACGACGAAGACGTAGTTTTACATTGTTCTATACAGTTTATTTTAAAAACTTTGCAAGTACTTGCAACGTCATCCTGTATATACGAATACGACCTAGACCACATCATCTAGCTTAGTTTACATGCAATAGTAACTAATATTCCTGCTTGATTTTATTCTTAGCCACAGCCAACAAAAGACCTGCTTCCCCGATTTTGCACTAGTAAACAACGCATATAAGAAAGAAAGAAGGAAGAAAGAAAGAAAAACTGTTTATTGGCCCCAAAACAATGAAGGCAAGCAAATAACAATAATGAAAAAAGGAAAACACTATATGCATTAACTGCACCATTTTTCAAAAAATATATAATGTCTTCAATCATAAATAAATAAAATGATAACGAATCCAAGTATCAGTGACACATTCCCGATATCCTCCCCAGCACGCTGTTACTCGCCCCAAAGGGTTTGCATGAATCCCGCTCCGATACAGAAATGTAGATACTGCATTAATTAGACGTAGGAACGTCCTATATAAAAAAGTAATTAGCAAGTAGACGCACAAATGTTAATATAGCAGCTTTATCTTATTAGTCTTTTACCAAAGTAAAAATAAAAAATATCCTACAGGAACGATGATTTTACCATCGTATTTATTATTACTAGTTGTGCCCGCAGCTTCTAAAGCCAGGTGGGTTTAGTCTGCCTAAGAAAGGCTTTACTCAACCAATTTAGGCATAATCCTAAACTATGAGGAATACATAAAAATGTGCAAGGGTCTCGGGTAAGATTACATAGCTAGAGCTAGGTGAAATAGCGATCAAATTACTACCCAATCCCTAGTTAAAAAAACGCGAAAACAGAAAAAACTAAAACTACAAGAAAACCTCTATAGCCATAAACTAAATATGTAGGTTGAGTACTAATTGCACTATCCCCTTGTATTACATAAGGGGATCAAATTCCGTACATATCTGGCTATATGCAACAGTACGCCTATTACATAGCATTGAGGAATGTAAGCTTACTCTTTGAAAGGATCAATTAATGTTCGTAGTACTTGGCAACACCTATTCGAGTACGGTTGCTGATTAAAACAGAAGTGTATTGAGGCGTAAGTGTTCTCAAAGTGCGATTACAAAACAGAATAATTTATTTTTGCTTCTGTTACTTTAAAAAAGAAGGATTCATGTACGATTATGACCGAGTATTTTTGGGGTTTTTTCTAAGTATTTTTTAGTTCAATTTGTCTTTACATATTTTTATCACCAGACAAGCTGCATGTTTTTCAGTGACACATTGTATCTGTAGATGATTATTATTAATTTACATGTCTTTCAAGATTGTTAAATTCGTTGTTAAACATTTCAACCCCTACTCAATTCGAGTAAAGATCAAGTCTGACAATGTATAGGTGTTTCGGTCGAGTAGTTATAATTGCTAGAGACAGTGCTGACGTGGCCGACGGCAAATATATCGATGGGGTGTCCACCGGACCCGCCGCCATGAATATTGCATGAGCGAGCCCTGATCACCGCTCGCCGGGGCAACCTTTGCCTAATTGTGGAAAGCTTAGACCTCTGTAATCGCTATTTTAGTGCTCACTGTGGCGTGTGATGAGCGCTCAAATTAATAATTTAATGGTATTGCTTTCAATAGATGTTTCCGTTTGTTTACTTCGGTATTTTGGTTACAAAAACAGAAACATATTCCTGAAACAGCTATTTTAATAGTACCGTATTTTATTTACCGTAACATTTTTTTCAGGCTAAAGTTAGACACAAAACGTTAACCGCAGAGGTCAAATTGTCTTTTTATACGTGTTGTTGCATGTTGGTAACGAGAGACAGGAAACGCAGGAAAAATGTAAATACTAGCGAACCATTTGTTTTAGACATTTTGCACGAACAATTTTCAACAATAGCAAGTTCAGTTTTACGTTTGCAAAAGACGTAATATTGTCATAAAATTACAGTTTTTTAAAACTTTTTCGGGTTTTTATTTTTATTACCTAGTAACTAAAGGGTTCATTAGTAAAATCAATTTTTAAAGAATTAAGATACCTATGAGATACCAAAAAGGTTTGTTTTGTTTTATTTTCAGTGTCAGTGAGAGCCGAAGTTTGATTCTATGAACGTGCAATCTGCGACTAAACGCAAACGCTACCGTAGATAGCTCATAATTTTAAACAGAAAAACACGACTTGACAGGGTCTTGATCATCTGCATTTAGCTCAGAAAATTCCGACAGATTAACCCAAAAAAATATTTTTGTTTTCAACTGAAAATGTTACCTTGTAATTATTAATTGCCTTTTTTAACTTTTCACATAAAAAACAACAAGTTTGTCTTTAAAAATACTTTTGTTTACCTTCAGTTAATAAAAAAACAAAACAGCCATAAAATAACACAGAAAAAAACAAATCCCGTCCATCTGCTGCAAACGACAGCGACGAACGTTGACGAGACGATATTTTTTCCTTTAATTCCTTAATCAGAACAGCGCATCCAATCGGGATGGATAGCGTCAGCTGTGCCCGACGGGTTTGGTCGTGGTGATTTCATAATGGGTCGCGATACCGTTTCCGTGTTAGAGCGGCCCGGAGCCTGTTTTTGTCGACGGTACGAGCTCGTTCCGTATCGTTCGCGCAATGTTTATGGGAACTTGGACTACATCTGCGATGTAACTGATATTAGAGCAGCTGCTCACCTTCAGCAGTTTTTTCTTCTAAATCTGTTTTTTTATAATTACTTGGTATAAATAATTTACATAAAGTAAGTCTTAGCGTAACTTACTTCAGAAACGCTCTGTCCGTCAAGGTGAACGGAATATTCTGAAGCTCACACAAGTTAAAAAGGACATCAATATGGCTCATTTATTTATCAAAAAATAACTAGTGCCTTTTATTTGCTATAAAAACATGTTTTGTGAACAGATTTCACATTGGTTACGTACTTATAATGTATAGATTAGTGCAATTCACTTTGTACCAAGACACAAAAGCTCTCAATCTCTTGCTTGTGATACATCAAAGCAATCAATTAACTGACAATATCGCTAAGCACTGATCTTACTAGTTGGATTCAATTACAACCGAGACAATGTGATGAATATGTCACGTCACTGAAGCCAATGGCTTGGTGATAAAGAGCAAATTCGGTTGGCAAACATAAGTTTGTGTATTTGCAATGCCAAATATTCGGATAGTTTGTTCACGTCAGAGATATATCTAGCTCGCTCACGCAGACGTTGATTGATGACTGTGTATGCTTGTCCTGTTGCGGTAGATAGGCCTTTTTGAAATTTTACATGATTAAATTAAATGGTCATCACATGCATGGTCGATTTGGTGGTATGGTAAGGAAGTTGACTACTACACCAGAGCTAGGTTCGATCCCCAAACCACAGTACAGTAAAAGAAGTAAACTTAGGCGCCGAGCGAGCGATAATTGTCTTAACAAGTAAAGCTATCGCTTTTATTTTTAGGCGATCGGCAGCGGCGCAGGAAAAATGAAACACACAGGTGAAAACTTACTTACGTAAGTTTGGCCGCATGTACCGCGACAGGAGTATCGTAAGAATCAAAAAAATCGACAGTGTGTGCATACGACGACGCGCACGCACATGACGGCTCGAGATGACATGTTTGTTTGTATTGGTCTGAGTGTTAGCCATGCAAACTATCTACTGATGTACTGTTTTTATTTAAAAAAATATCAACCTTTGTCTAGGACCCATACTATATGAGGCTTAGTTTGGCGATAGTGAAACATATTAATTGGATCTAGAAATAAGTATTTGTAAACGAATTGGGTAGGCTTTTGTTTAAGGATGAATATATTTTTAGAGCCGACCGGCATAACTCAAATCTGTCCCTACTCTGTCGTTATCCTAATCTCTAAATCTTACATAATTTGGGACATTGCCCATAATGGCAGTCCAAGATATAGCCAGCTTGACTTTATGGTCCCCTTGAGTCACCATAACAATAACCAAAATTGGCGAATATATCCCTTCCTACTTCAATATGCATAAATGGAGCACGTTGAAAACATAATTATGTAGTAATGACAAAGCTCCATTTCAAGATCAAATTCTTGAAGTAGCCATACTTTTTCAAGTCAAACCAAGTCATCAGGAGTTATTTAGATAGATAGATTTGATGCAGTCGTTTTTTGACGTTATATTTCAGCGACTTTACTACTACCAGCCTGATTGACGAGCATTAGCGTATAATGTAACATTCAGTGTGAAATGTATTTGCGAACGTACACTTTTGTATTGGTTGATTGATGTTACAAGTTGTAGATACCAAGAAATCATACATTGTAACATTGTAATGTACGATTCTCTTCCTTCACTGATTTAATCTCGTTTTCTATCATTACAAGGTGCGTATTGTAATGTTTGGTTCTCCTCCCTCACCGATGTAATGCTCGAATGGTACATTACACGCGAATGCATGTGGTGAGGGAGAACCTTAAGAGCTTGCTATCAGACGGTCGACTTCTTTGTTTAAGTTACTGACTTTGTTTAAATCCGCCAAGATTAAAATTCAGGGTTCTGTCAAAATAGTTCAGTTAGTTGCCCGATAAAATATCCTGTCCTATACAATAAGTAGGCAAAAGCTAAGCTACATCTAAGTAATTGTGAATGTCTACATCAAAGTTTATTTCATAACTATGAATACAAAGTTACATAGCAAAACTAAGTATAAGGATTAATAGAAGTTTTATATACGAGTACCTACGCGTGATGTAGGCGTGGGTAGGGTGATGTTTTATAATAATATACTCCTAACTTTTTCCGCTAGCAAAGTACGTTTACAGGACGCTCTAGTTCTCAGCCCACGTCACAAGTAGCCATTTCCGCTCGCATCGTCAATTCTGTCGTGAAAAATAGCAACCTCTGCCTGACAGCAGTCTGCAGAACCGGTGAGAACGGTCAATTTTTATCTGTGCCGCTTACTCGAATAAATCGTGAGTGATTTTTCACTGTGAAATATTAGCGGTCCAATGAACCGGTATCTCCGGTCGGAGCCTGTTAATAATCACAGACATTCTGAAAACCGAAGCGAAGGCTTATATACGCTAAACAGGGAACAGAATTCAGGCAACCAAAAAAAGTTAAAATAAAATCTACACCAAATTCATACAATATTGTTTTCACAAGGTGAGTGTTGGTTTAAGTACTGTTAGATAGATATTTGTAATTGATGTGTACAATGACCCTTACTTACTTTATAAGTCAGATAGTCTTTGACAGGACTTTGTCAAGTATTGAGATTGTACCGCGCCTTGTGTTAATTTGTTTGTTTAGATAAAATAGTTCTACAGTTTGAATCAGGTTTCATTCGAGCTTCCCCGCTTTGAGTATATTAATAGTTTCTACTAAGGAGTTAAGAGTGAGTAAGTACCTAGTAGGTATCTAAATCGTATATTTTTTGTAAATATTTAATTTTTAAATGAATCGTGAATCCCACAGCTTTAAAAACGTACTTTCAGAATACCTGAAGATACTCTTTTTATAACTAAAAACAACAACACACAAGTCGTATTTTTAGTTTTTTAGTCGTATTTCATAAAACAAATATTAAAAAGTCGTCACAGCAGACTTCTAATAATAATGTCTCCTAGACAATATAATAATATAAACCAATAAACGGTTTTAAATTAGAAAAGAAAAAAGTTGATTTGGTACATAATACAAATATACACATTCAAATCAACAATTACCTACGTAATCAAATCAAGACAGAACTAAATCATTTCTATAACAATATCATCGTGGCGGTATCACGTTTCGTACTGCGTTTTCAACTGTAAATTTGCTGAAAATCATCAATTCGATACCCACCCTGCCCCGTATAGCAGCAGTCCAGCGCCAATTGCCTAATTTGAAAAGTCCCTTAGTCAATCGAAAAACCTTGGAAAATGAACAAAATATCTCTAAATATAATCGGTCCAATGGACCAGATCTCCGGGTGAGCGGCCTGTTAATATCAAAATCTTTCGTAAAACGCCAGTCAAGCTCGGAAGCATTCGCCAAATGAGAATCCCTTTTATTACTCCATTGTCCGCGACTTTGAGCGCAATAAAAGTGTTTTTATGTTTCTTTTCTTCATATATATCTGTTTGGGTAAGTTTATGTTGATTTGTCATCTCGTCAAAATTTTATGTACGAATAAACAGATACAATTAATTTATCTAGAATACCTTTTTATTTGAAAGTAATTCATATAAAACTAGTTGTCAGCTACTTTGTCTGCGAACACTCAAACAAAAGTAATCATCCCATTGCTTTACTCTGTTTCCCTGTTTTACTCGCATGGTATTTTAGCACGTGAATTTGCCTAAATTTCTCCACCTTATTTTAACGAAATTTTAAGATGTATAATTTTTAGCTGTGTGGCATTTTGACCTACCCTTGATCATCTGTTAATCAGCAATGTTAGTAATCATCAACTTGAGGTAGCTATAGCCAGCCATCAACTTTAACATTAAACCAAAGGGGTATTTTCTAGATTTTAAGAGAAGTGGAACGGCAACACTCGGAATAGAAAGTCAAAGCCATTTGATATAATACCAGACTATTTACAACGGAATTAAATTTAGAGACAAACAAGAATGTTGACATATAAAACAAACTGTATAGGTTAGAAGCCCTACGAGTGTGCTATTTACCGCGCCGGATTAGCGTCTACAAAGCCAGGAAACTTTTTGAATAAAATATTTTATTCAGCCTGAGAATCGAACCGATGGCACCAAAAATCCTTCCAAGTACTTTAACCATTCGCCACCTAACTGTGAACCAATGAAGCGCCACATTTCTACACCATCTCCTACAGCTCCATACATAGCGAAGTGACCGAATAATTTGCTCATTTGTCAACGTCTTCGCATTCCCTACGAGAAAAATGATTCAGTGAATCTGTCAGAGCTTCACTTTGCTGAATTAATTGAAATAAATTACCCGCTGCGCGTCAACAATTTAATCTTCAGGGAGAATAATCTGAGACCTGTCGCAATTACTCAACACGGCAATTAGTACTAGGAGACCCTAAAGTAGCTTCTAGTAGACTGGACCACAGTATAAACCATACAGTAGAACATCTAAATACAAACGTGCCACTCTCGGTTTGAATGTGTGCGTGAGCGTCGCGCGCCGTGTCGCGATTGAACGCCCACGCTAGCATAAAATAGGGAGGCATAGGGAGGCGGCAGTACGGACGGGCTGTGCCGCGTGTCTGTGTGCACGCTAGGCTAATAACTCGGCGGGCGGCCTTAGATAGCCTACTGTATGGTTTATACTGTGACTGGACGCAGCGTTCGGAATACGCTGCATAACTATATGCAAGTATCTCAGAAACAAGCTGGGAGTAAGAGGAGACTATTTTAATTATTACGAGTTTGTAAGTGGAGTGGAAACTGGTATTTTAGCACTTTTTGTGAATCCATGTGTACTACTTTTACTTTTGCTGATCTTAAGGGTATGAAATCACCAAATATAAGTTGATGATATTTTCACATGAAAAAGCTATCTACGAGCTATATTACTTTACTATTAGCTGTATTACTTTGCTGAATAAAAATAGAGTCATTTTTGATTAAACCACCATTCAGACTTTAATAATATCTAAATCGGATTGTTTCATTCATTTGTGAGCATTCAAAGAATTCACTCATCATGATTAAAAAATGCTTTTATTCAAATAACAGTACTTTCGAATTTACAAAGTCCATAATTCAAAAAATACTTCACTTAGTTGAGCATAGTTCTACCTGCAAGGGACTGAGTAATTACTCTTTCAAAGAGATGAAAATGATCCAACCAGCGATGGCTACCGTCTGTTCGTACTAGCACACCTTCATCAAACAATGTATGTATTATACATCGCCATACATAAGGCAACACAAGAACGTTACCGCTGATGATACACGAAGCCTTACGGCCCCTCAAACAGTTACGGTCAGGGCCTCTCAAGCCCATAGAATATTCAAAGGTTGGCCTGTGAAAATATGGCTCAATTGGCACGATCCACGCGGGATTTCCGCTTTAATATTCAACCGATGAAAAATATCCCGTCATAAAAACCTGGACCGTATGAGTTTTTAGAACCCACGTATTTGAATATTGATGTTTATGGAAAGTAGGTACGAGTGCCGCGCCTTTTAAAGTATGAAATGGGACTATTATTCCGCGTGCCTCAAGCGAGTATACAGCGACGGCTAAGTGAATACATAAATATATGAAAAGTAAAATGAGCAAGCACTATTTACAAGTGGTTAATAAAATGAATGAACTTCATAAATGAAATGAAAAAAAAAAATCTAAACTAAGGTGCTGAAATGAATTAATAAACACAAAGTTTAATGGGTTCATTGTAAAGATGATTTCGAGCAAACAATAACGAATAAATAGTCAGCAGTAGATATTTCATAGAAATCAAAGTGGTGGATCTGCTGCGTCTTAACAAACACGTGATTATTTACAATAAGAAACAGGACAAGGTTTCATGAACAGGCACGAATGTTTGACCCAGTAATATTTTTTCTGAGTGGGACATGACCTATGACGTAGAAGACGCACACTTACCATTTCGCCCTCCCACCACGTGGCCGTGGGCATATAAAAACGACTTGTTAACTTTTGTGATAACTCCCACACCAACCCACTTCTTTCTATCTAAATAATCCATATAACATTTTTCGACGTAATTGTCAGTTTCAATAGATAATGAACCTGTTAATTGTATACAGTGGAAATGGGGTATTATTTTAGAAATAGATTATAACTTAATTGTTAGTGAGCTTGACCTCATTCTGCGTCAGACAGTTTTATTTAAAAGGTGCAGTTCACTTACTAAATTAATTAATACGAAGCTTTTGGAAAATATAAACGAGCGTTTTAATGTAACCAAACAATTTGAGCGTGTCAACATTGGCTCGAAAGCACGTTCAACGCGATATTTTATTGGCATTTCTTAAATAATAAAGTTTTATTTTAAACCAGACAAAACTCAAATACATTTGATTAATAAAAGTTACTGTTCAGTTTACATAATTATGTTAACATAGCAATCGATTGACTTTGATAACAATGGACATAACCAGGAAGTATGTGTTTTAATTATTTTTTTAATAAAATAATGGTTTACAAAATAACGCAGTTCGAGGACGAATATGTATAAAGAATCTTTATAATCTACGAGATCGATATAATCTATAAGAGTTCAAATTGTATTCCTAAATTAATTTCGGAATATTTTATAACAATTTCAAGGGTTTGAGTAACTAGTTTAAAATCTTAGCCGCAATTTAGAAGCTAATAAGTAATATTCGCTCTCTTTCTTGGCTGTAAATGAACCTTTAATAAACTTAACTGTAGTATCAACCTCAGTCTTCATATTTTAATGTGAAGATGAATACTAAAATGTTTCGGGTCATCCGTACACATTGCCACTTTTCTACAAACCATGCAGAGGTTGCATTAAGAAAATCAATGACTAGGCATGGTTACAAATACAGAGGCGCACATTATCAACCTTTAGAAAATCATTGCAAATTGGGTCTAATGTCAGCCGCATAAGGTGCCCCTATGTAAAGGTTGATGTGTGCGTTTCTGTACATAATTTGATCAACAGAACACCCACCCATAAATCAAATATTCAAACCGAAGTTTAGTAAAGATCGCTAAAATTAAAATTATCATCGGCATAGGAACTGTCAAACCCCATTTTCATAAAACTAAAGCAACACTGCAACACTGGTTTAGAGATTGATGTGCCCTAAGTATCACTTACTCGGAAATGTCGACATCAATAAGGGGCTGATAATTATTGTAAATAATTGTCTTAGTAAATAAGGTGATAACACACTTTTCTGAAGACTCTAAGTTATATATAAATGAAAGATGTCGGTTTCTTTTTTGATTTAAAATGTTAAACAGAAGCGTCCTTATTTACCGACAACACACTCAACTAGTGAATTCTTTAGGAAAATAACAAAAAAACTACCATTACCTAAACGTTACGTGAAATTAAGCTCACAAAATAACAAATTAATTGCCAGTTTTGTGATGAAAGAAGGTAGCTTAGCATTAACCAACAATAAAACACGAGCTCTGCTGATAGGCCTGAACGAAAAAAGGCATTAAGGTGTAATTTATCACAGTTTCTGCGCCATTAAACAGGGAGACTGCAAAAACCGTGCGTGATAAGCTCCATGAGAACTGAATTGTCTGCAAACGTTAAAATCATTGCCGTCATCCGAGTACGCGAATTATGTTTAAAAAGCCCTCTCTACGATATTGCCCGGTCATACTGAAAACTCTTCCATAATATATATTTATTCCTTAAACGTTAACGATACCCCCCCGAAACTGGGTAGTCAAAGACACACTGATGGAACCTTTATGGTTAATTGAACATCCAGAAGACGTCAGTTAGCCGGGGAATTTAAATATAATGTACTAAGGAGCCATCGCCAATATCCGCTTTGCTTTTCCATCAAATTGTATTACTAACACACGCAATGATCATTTTAATGAAAAAAATATAGTAAATAGGTTCTGTCAGTACTGGACGCGACAGAGATTGTACTCGGAGTACGACGTCGTTAATTTGACCTTGTTATAACCGTAGAAACAAGATAGTATGATAATTTACTAGAGCGTAAACGGAAGCGTAAGATACTCGTACATGTTGCGCAGTGTCGTCTCAAACTGTCAACACTGTCAATGCTTTGCTCAGGTGCACTGAAAGCTTTGATTTCAGGTGCTATTTTTTTAGCACGAGTAACCTATTGACTTCTTTTATATTAAAATATCATTGAAAGCACAGGGGTAAGATGGTCATAATAATTTCCGATCTAATGTAGTTCCAAATTCAAAAACATGGAACTGCACTAGTTCCAATTTTGGGTTCGTAGCAGCTGCGCCAACTGCGGAACGTCGGTTCCCACATTGTTTTTTTTTAAATAATGTTTTTTGTGAATGTTCAAAGGTGAAAAGGCATTTATGCAGGCCTTCAAAATGAGATTGACCAGCAAAGTAGTTTTCAATTACTGTGCTTGTCAACCCCATATCTGGACCTCACAACTGCTTCCCATCAGGTGGAGTGAGGTCATCTTGAAGACCACTATAAAAAAAAAAAAAAAAAGGTGAGAATATATTGAAGATAATACACTGAGAGTCATTAGAAGAAATACAATTTGTGCATAGGTACAAAGTGATACAAACTGTCGAAATGTTTTGAACATTTATTTATACAAACTTTTAACTGACAAACACAATGGAGTCATGTCGGAAAAACACCAGAAATGAAATTTAAGTCGAATAAAAGCAAAAGGCCCTTTAAAGATTTGTTTTGATAAATTGAATAAAATGAAGAAAGGATTTCATTGAGATCAAAAGCATCCAACATCAAAGTACATAACCTTAAGAGAGAATAAATCACAATACTTCCATTAAAACTGGATCAAAAGGAGTTTGCATTTAACTTTATTGAATTCTTCTGTTTTTAATATTTATGTGAAATAATGCTTCTGTGTGGGACTTTCCGTTTCAGCTAAATCAAAATAAAGTGAAAATAAAATAAAGAAAAAAATATTTAAAGATTTTTCTTCTCCTTTAGAACAAACAACAGCTTTTATACGCCCATTGCTGGGTACCTCACCTCAACTATGAGAGTCACAAACATAGTGCGGATTGTCGAGGGAGTGTAAGGCTAGTAGATATTGGCTAAGCTGAAATGACGCGCTCCTCCACTACATTTACGTTTACAAGCAAGCAGTCTTGTATGCGTAGACGATCTCTAATGAACTCTACGGCCAAATGTTATCGAGTGACCCTAAATCCCACTTGGCTTAACGTTTGATATCTGTCGACATCTGCTAGGACCAGCTGCTTATCATGCTTTTTGAAGTAAAGAGATCTCGAGAGAGTTAGACTGAAACTATGTTCAATACATAGTAATATCTTGCTGTTCAGACATCGGTGATCATGGTCGATCCACTGTCACCACTCACTTCACCAACAGAATACTAATAATGTTTTACAGATAGTGTTTTGTTTTTCTGACCATATGGTATAAGGTATGAGTATGAATAGTAACGAAGCACCTTAGGTCACCATAATGCTAATACTCCAGGGACCTTTACTAATGGACACAGACATCAAGACCGCTGCTCGGCCATTGTTTCGCTTAAAGGCTAATGGGGTACCAGCGCGCCGCCGTGTATTCAAGTGTCACGAAGATGAATGTCGGGTTATTTATGGAGTGTCGTGAAAAACTGCCTTTTTGAAAGTTGAGCCTTTCATCCTGCGGCCGCGAGCACTCGTCACGTGGTAGGTTTATCAGTGTCACGGCTTGTTTATTTTGGTCATAATGTTTTGTGGCTTTTACTTTTTTAGGCCGTTTATATCTTTTTTTCTGTTATTTAGCGTCATCAATGTTGATCGTTTCATTTGAAGATGAAATACCAGAAAAAAACCGTTTAGTCTAGGTTGCCATGAAGGCATTCGCACCCGCTAAGCCAGTAGTTTTCGATCATATTATCAATATTTACTTTTATAATTTTTTTTTTGGATTTTTTTAAAAAAATGCAAAAAAAATATTTAAAAGCATTTTCACTACCAAGCAAGCAGAGCTGACTTAAAAAGGTTCGTAACATTAATGTCTTGAGAGGAATATATCTCACACTCCAAGTTGGTTAACTTTTTTAAAGTCTAGTGTTTAGTGGCAGATTTATAACACTGGTTAAGTCCAACACTTTATGAAGACGCAAGTACATTACATTGCTTTTAAACTTTGCTGGCTCTTAAACTGGAACTCAAATCAAGTTTAGATAACTTTATATTTCTATAGTTTTTGCCCATATAAGATAAAGTCATATAAATTGCTCTGGTCTCAAAGTTAGATTTTCTCATGTGTTATAAGAACCAGAAACCATAAAGGTACTACAAACACCCAGACTTAGCACAATAATATCTGTTGCAACAACTAAAATATTTGCTGGCGCGGAAATCAAACCCGCGACCCTTAGGTCTCAACTGGAGCTAATGCCACTGCACTAACTGCCTTTTTGGCTTCATCATCAGTCATGTTGGAGCACGCAAGATTTTTATCTTTTACGAGTTACTACGTCGTTATGTGTAGGTATATACCTACACATAACGACAACAACGATACCGTTGTTGTGCGCCAGGAAAAATCTGAAAAAAAAAGTAACGATTGTAGTCAGTCTTCTTTAACATTGTACATCATTCAAATATTTCAAATACTTTAAAAACGAGGCTTTAACGTAACGCTCTTCCAATCGAAACCCGAGTGTATAGTTCCAATTGAAAACCTACTTTGCATCCGTTATAAATTTCGACTCTCCGTCTGTAAAAACAACGTTAAAAATCCAAAGTACAGCTTCACTTACCAACTAAGTATGTGTTTGTTTCAGCCCATTGTCTAGATATGCGAAGGCTTTTGACGGTTATTGATCGATGTCTTTGTTTTCCTTTTACTTTCTTGCGGTATGCGCCAGGATGCACTCGAGGCAGCGTCTGCTGTTCCTGCACATGCAGTTTTAATATGTATGTAGACGATGCGCTTTTGTTACAATCTGTTTAGGCAAGCAATGACAAAATAATGCAGCTTGAGTTTGAATTCTTTAGCGGTAGAGTTTCAAGAGCTTGTTCTTGGTTTTGACATACATATAGCTTGTTCTTAGAATTTTCTAGTGATAGCAGGCGAAACTTACAATAGGTACTTGGTTAAAGCACTATTTTGTATTATTTTGGGAAATTTACTAAATGGGAGTATATAGAGTTGTGTCAAAATAGTATCTCAATTTAAACAGTGGTAAGACACTCATTGGATTTTACATTGAGTCCTTTACTTCGTTTTTTGTAGCGGAGACTATGTTTTGTGTCGGGGCCATCATTGGCACAAAATAATCCACCCTTTTTAATTTTCAGGCTAATCATAAAAAAAAACAATATTTCAGGTCCAACAGTTTACCATCAAATAATTCCATTAGATAACTTTTTACCCTTACGTACTTCAGATCTTAACGGTAAATAAATGCTCACTGCACTTCAACTTGCTATAAGATGTAATTTGATTTTCTTCTGTGGTATTTCATTATGACTACTACAGATGAACCTGAACATCTTAATGCAAACGAAATGATAATGATATCTTGTGTAAAAAGAAAATATAGCAATATACGTACGCAATACATAAGGAAATGTGCTAGACTTAAAATGGAGTGATCATAGTTATCGGCTGCGCCAGCATCTTCCAGATTCGACTTTGTCCCCTAAGACTTAGGTACATTATACTTAACAATGTAATCATCTAAGAACTATCAAGAAAACCGTCGCTTCATCGATTTGCAAAAATATTCCTATGCACTATGCGCCACGGTGAGTACTTGGAGGCCAATCGCTTCGATAAGTGCAAAGGATTTTGTCCCTTAGGGTGTATTAAGCGTTCTCCTCGACCGTACATACTCATGTAATATTCATGGGCCGAGAATGCGGCAATTCGCCCAATATACTCTATGTCCCACAAACATCATGCAGATGTATCTTAAGTTATGCCGCGGCACAACGCTAGCGCGCAATGGCCCGTTGTCTTCCGCTTAATTTCGACCGAATTTAATTCCGCTGTAGTTAGAGCATATTCTCCGACTTTCATTATATTACCTTAGTTGCATTAAGTCACTGCTGTGCTCAACTTCATAAAATTAGTTCTTGCTTAAATAGTACACATATTTGGACAGTCAAATGGAGTTTTGATTCTATAAACTATTATTTAAGAAGTGTACAATGTACATGGTGGTAAAATAGTCGAAAAAAAGATATTAGAGGCTGGAAGACTGTTACCATCATAGCGCACAAAACTATTAAAAGCCCACACTTTAAAAACGACGGCCTGCTATTTGGATTGTTTGTTTCTCATCACTGACGAGTTGTGTAATCAACACAAAGTAGGATTTCAGACCAAATTTGAATTGGGGACCACTCGGCTTTAGTGCTCTCTTTGCATCCGGATTTAAATACTTCAAAGGTATTAATAGTTAATAAACTTAACCAAAACAATTTTCAATCGTACTTTGTAAAGATAACTAAAGCTTCATCACAGCCAGTGGCCGTTTCCCTTATTGAAATAACTTTGCTTGTACTAGTTCAGAGCCTGTGCGAGAGTAGCCTAAAAACAGGAAAATCCTCAAAAATATATTCTAAAAAATTCAACTCGGCTAATAAAGATTTATCGTCGCGATAAAAAAACTTCATGGCCGTGAGTTGGTCGTAAATAATTCGTGGCATACCTGCGAATGCTGATTTGACATGGGTCAGGGCTAGCCTGTCTAATATTTCATTTCTTCCAAGGCGGATCACGAGTCGCAACCAGCGTAAATTGAAATTCACCCTCCCCGCACTCTGAAATTATATTGGTTTTCTAAATGTTTGCCATGACAGGGGCCGCGTTTGGTTCCATCGATCTACTTAGCTGTAACAATTAACACAAAAATGCATTAAATTTCGTGGGCCTTAGTTGAGCATGACTCGTAAAAAACTAAGAAGTTTTTAATTTTACGAAGGATCACTTGTATTCAAGTAAATATTATGTAAAAAACATACAGTCGAGTTGGGTAACTTTGAATTTCAGTGTAACATTGAATCCACTGTTTAAGAATAGTAAAAGTACCTACATACTCTTTTTGATGGTTTGTTTTCGATCCAAACCCCTCATAGACTCAACAACATCTTTTAGTTGGAGTACTTGTCAACAGTAACAGATCTAAAAAAGTGGAAGTGGACTGAAATTCAAAGTTACCTAACTTGACACATTTTTCGTTAATTTCCTGCCTACCTAGGACATATTTAGGTCTCAAGATATGGAATCAGGAAACCATGTCTAAGAAATTACTTAAAAATTAATCATCATCATACTATGTTAAACACTGTCAATACAGTCGTTGCCACAATGCCCTAATATCATTGTTTTGTCTACACCATTTCAAACAGACAAAAACCACACACTCCAATCCGGTGTTGTCTCACTCGAGTCCATTATTTAGTTGAGTGGCTAACCCTGGAATATCCTGAGCTATTAACCTCTGGAACGGGGTGCACCATAAATTTGGACTTTTCATATATAAATCAGGGTCAGACGCGCCCAGAAGGTCCGGAGATAAACCCTATGGCATAAAGAGAGGAGAGACATTATCCGAGCAGCTGGTCCGTCGCACTCTGTCACATTACGACGGTTTATGTGAACTAGGGATGTGAAGACTTTTGAGAAGTTTAGCCGAATGCATGTTCAAATTCCATTCTAAGTCAAAAAAGTGTACACATTGAACACTAGTGACCGCCTGCGACTTCGACAGACTCCTATTAGTCATGCCGTGATGTTTTATAACTTTACTCAATAAATGTTCCATTCAACATAAGAAAATTTGTTTAATTTAAACCAGTTGTTCTTGAGATAAGCGCGTACAAACAAACTAGTTGGATTTATACTATTGCATAGTAAATATTAATAGTATGGATCAGACAGGCTTTTTAAAGCTTTAAAAGACAGCATTCCAATCTTAATGTCAGGTGTTATCAAGCCGCCCTAAGACCTCGGACTACGGAAACCAACTGCTTAGCGAGGCTTCTGAATTACGTATTTGTATATAGATGGCTAAAAAATACATCACTTAATTTCGGCCGGATGGTCACCCATCCCATTTCCGCCCAGAGTGTGCTACTTTACAACCAGCAATCATAGCCGATCCTCTGTCACAACTGCGCTACGGGCACCACGGGTTTTTATTTCATGATTTATTCGCTGACATAGCTCTAATTCTGTTTTGTGATATTTTTAAACTTCAACAAAGCCACTAGATGTATAGCTAGTTTCTAAAACGATTTGAAAACGGCGCTCGACACATTGACAGCGGTAATTTAAATTGAACTGACACTAGCACATACTACGATACTACGGCAGGCGAAATGAACAGGCCGATGCTGACAAGCGTTTGAAAATCGTTGAATTTAGCGTATCGTTCTCGCCACAGAAAATAAAACAAGCCATAAAAAGTCTGCCCATGATAAAACTGTTCAATTAAAACTGTTCTTCGTACATAATGGCGCATTAAAAATGCCTAACAGCCAGCTCGTTGTGGCGCCACTGGCTATGACGCTGACTTTATTTGCAGCAGCCGTGGATTTTAAATTCCTGCTTGTTCTGGGCTTCGACTTCAAGTGATTGATTTTAGCAAAAGATAATTACGTTATTAACAAAATCAATCTAATAGGGCAACTGCGCCATGAAGCCAAAACGGGAGCATAAAATAGATCGGCTGTGCAATATTAAAACAGCAAGAGACATGATTTCACAGCAAGAGACATTTTCTCAGGCTTGCCGCAGTTCGTGCATAAAGGTACAATTCCAAGACGGACTGCCGACCGCAAACTGCAGCCGCGAACAGCAAGCGACACTACTGTTTTAAATGAAACTTTATAAAACTGATTCCAAGCGTGGCTGCAATGCAGCGCCGTGCATGCAAACAAAAGTGTGTCGCTTGCAGGTTGCGGTCTGCGGTCCGTCTTAGAGTTGCACCATGATCATTTATAAAACTCATTTAAAAAAGGTATTTTTTAATTAATTTTGTTCCTTGCTAGGTTGCATAGCCGAGATAAGAGTTATACAATTTAGAAGCCGAACTCAGTCATTGCCGACCGGGAACATCTCTAAACTGTGTGGAGACAAAATTGCCCTCAAGTCCCGAGTTTTCTTCTAGAAAGTTACACAAATTGAAACTCGTATCGGAGACTTTGCGTAATTGGACCATTTGCGCGGTCTGGATGTCCCATTGTCTATTCGAATCGAATTGAATGTCGCAACTTCAAATACCTGCCTAGAGAGCTGTTTATTGGGAGTCGTTGAACAAACTGGATAAAAGGTGCTCAAGTATCATACTCGTACGATAAAACATCAAATATAAATTGCATTATTACATTGTGATGTTTTATTATTTTTGCAATGCATTGTTGCCATTAGTAGTGTATCTTTGCATGCAGTAGACGACGGAAGTACTTGATTGATACAACTACATAATAAATCAAAAAGTTTAAAAGTTTTGGCGCGATAGTTTAATGCTTAATGATTGACAATGACTTCAAAAAAACTAATCATCAAAAAAAAGAAATCAGATTTTGAAATTAAATTACCCCAGAGGTTAGAAATTAGCTAGGGGCTAGCTCAGTTATTGGATCGGCCACAATCGCGGTTGTAGACCACACAGCACTGAATCAAAAAAATGGGATGGGTGATCACCCACCCCGCCGAAACTGAGTTATGTATTTTACGGTCATCTCCGTGTTTTGGAAAGCAAGTTAAGTCAGTTGGTCTTAGGGCGTCAGGAGCGGCGGAGCCCTAGCAGTGTTTTGGAGTATAGAACGCCAAGTTGAGGTGACGTGCCCAGCATGATTGTATGAAGACTGTTTTTTATGATGAAACACCTTCGCAAGCAATGTATTCTTTTAGAACTATTCGTATTTTGGTACAGTGAAGACTTAACGCTAACGTTTTTATATTTCTTAAATTAAGACAAAATCTAACTTAAAATGGCTCTGTTGTAAACCTATAGTCTACTTAAAAATACATTTTGACAGCTGTGTCATTGAAAATTAAACTATTTGCAATGCTCAAAAGGGTTCAAGTGTACTGTTAAGCTCAAAAGTCAAGCTTCTGCTCATGAACCGTATTTCTGTTTGATTAAAGTTCTATTTTTAATGAATTTGACATCTGTCGAAATCTATTGCTAAGATTAGTTGGACTATTATAGCACAGTATAAACCATACAGTAGGCTATCTAAGGCCGCCCGCCGAGTTATTAGCGTAGCGTGCACACAGCCACGCGGCACAGCCCGTCCGTACTGCCGCCGCCCTATGCCTCCCTATTATGCTAGCGTGCGCGTGAAATTGCGTGTGCGTGATATCGCGACACGGCGCGCGAAGCGCACGCACACATTCAAACCGAGAGTGGCACGTTTGTATGTAGATAGCTTACTGTAAGATTATAGTGAATCGCAGATTCGATGTTGTACGTTGCGGCGTCGAAGTGTTTGCTGTGTTTTTGTTTGTTGGAATGTTAGTTTGTTTTTCTAGGGAAATAATATAGCGAAGGTTTGAAACGCTATTTAATAATTCAACGAAATATTCCAATATCGGGCAAATGTGGCTAAAGGATTTATTAGGATTTATTCATGCTCTTCGTGGAAATAAAACGTCAATGTAATTAACAAACTGGGTTGGTTCTATTTTATTTATTTGATTGAAAATCAAAGGCCTTTTTACTATGTTATGAAAATTGACAAATATTCAAGGGTTTTATGTTTTTTTTTTGAAATATTTTAATACCTGAAATATTTGAATTATTTTTATGCATTTATCTGCAATAAAATTACTCAAACTTTCAGCTAATAGCATGCTAAATCCTAAAATAGGCTTGTCTATATACTGAGTTCCTTTAACTATCGTATCTGTTACTAGTATGTAAGAATAACATTTACATTTAGAAATATTTTCAATCATAAAAGATTGGGATTTTTTTACTATCCATGGGTGATCGATTATTGGCTTCTATTGAGACTGTAATAACTTTCGTCTTAACTACACGTCGAGCCATTACTATGGGCTGTATTTATCAAAGTTATACTTTTCAATTTTTTATATTTAAAGCATTGCAAATCAGGTAGAGTTCTGTTCTCGCTGCATAATAATTTTAATTCAAAAAAGGATTGAAGAACATTAAAGTAAGAAATTATAAATGAAAATCTACTTAAAAGTATACCGGATCCACCATATTCCAGACAGCGTTTCCTTTTTGTTAAACCCGGACGTCCGGGTTCCTTCTGAACTCGCCTTCACACTGTCTCAGAAATAAATAATAGTGAAAGAATATTTTAAGTTGAAAATAAAAGTTAATGTCTTTTGGTTGTAATCGCATAAACCCAGATGAGATTGTTAATAAGTAATATGATTTTTATTCAAATCTAATCAGATACACTGCTATTTATAAAACAGTTGAAGAAATTACAATGTTAATTTAAATCTTCTATGAAATAGACTTCACAAAGGGTCGATCTACGCAAATGTACCAGTTATTTTACCTTCTGAAATGATATTTTTTTAAGACTTTGTATTTTAATGAACTACCAAAGTGACAAAAAAACATGCAGACCATCTGATAGCTGGCTGTTAATAATGTCTCTGTTCATTAAAGCACAAACACGTTCAAAGTCTTGGATAAAAGTAATAAAAATGGAACGTATTCATCAAAAGTCCGTGAAAAAGCATCAACGGGAAATAAAACAGTGTTGTAGATACATAGCTATTGGATGGGGACGTAAAAACGCCAATTCCTCTCGAGCTATTAAATTTCGCATTTTTTTCTCCGTAATAGCGACACGATATTTCATTTTCGCCCTTCACGCTCAGTAATTTTATTACGGGATCAATTTTACGACATTCGATACTTTTACGGCTGTTGGGCCTTAAACGGGAAAGGGTTGCAGTTACGGTGGCCATTTCCTTCTGCTTTGTTCTTGTAAGACATATTGAGAAACAATTCCGATTTTAAATAGCCTTAATTTTATGGCCTCTGGTATCGATAACAGTTGTTTTGTTTTTAATAGATATTAGTCTTTTCCAACCAGTAGTCGTACAGTTAAATGTTCCAAAAAAATAAAAACGTAATTGAGTCGTTAAACTTTGTTGCTTTGTTTGTAGCTTTCCTTCACAGACTGTCATATAGTAATATGCTTCATTATTGAATAGATAAATGTTTCATTTCCTAAAGCTGTAATCCATTTTGCGGTTTCCAGTGAAAACTAAAGCTTAATTAATATTGTTTGCCTTTTGACGCAATTTTGCAGAACATTTAAAATTCACATCACAGTATGATGTCCTTTTTTATTTGTGATTCTGGAAGTTTTTTGAATATTATAATTTTTTGGGAAAACTGATTTTAAGGCTTCAAAGGTTGAGCCAAAATTTAAAAAACCTAAATTTTCTCTAATGCTAAGACAAGGTTTTCTCTTGAGTTAAAAAAACTTAGAAAGTACCACAAACAACCAGACCCAGGAAAAAAATAAATGTTGATAAGAAGTTATATAAATAAACACATTGGGGTAGATGCAGGAATCGAACACATGACCCTTCAACCGGTGCTCTATTCACTACGTTAACGGGTCGTCAATGGTTGCTTTTGTATTCTCTGTTTTGCAAGCAACTTCCGCAATAATAAGTAGATGATCATTATTCTCGTTGTACAAATTGAATTATGGTCCAGAGTATAACAATATGTTAGCTACATTGTACACGTGAGTATGTAATATGTTGGAATGTTTATCCGAAGTCACGTATGACTGAACTTTACGATCTAATTAGCGACCAACAGCAGTGCCAATTACTGTAACAATACGGTGCAACCAGGGTGCCATAGATTTGATCTCAGGCCGTCATTGCTGCAAGACCACAAAGCTTGGTAAGTATGGGCAGACACTACGTTCATATTTTTTTTCGGTTTTCGATGGAAAAGTCTCTCCATCTCTTTTCTCCATTTCTTTTTCGTCTCACACTTAACAAAACTGATTCAGTACTGATGTATGTGGTAAAATAATTTCAATGAAATAACTAAAATAACTACTACTCCATGCAATTATAAGCTTCCCCTTGACGTAGATGTAAGTAATACAACTGGCAAACTGTTCAACTGTTCTTGACTTTGAATTGCTTCGCCTTTCCGAGCTAAATGCCAGACGCGACGTATTAAAGGCCCGACCATCCGCGGAAATACGTCATAATATTGTAAATGGTACCATCACATATTGTCCACAGTGTTTGTACCGCAGTGTTGTATTGCGGGCGTTTAACAAGGACGGCTACGCGAGGCATATGAGAGTGCATAGGCGGTGCCAGTAGGTAGGGAGCCGAAGTGGTCGCCGTAACCGAAATCATGTATGGAAGAATATGTATATAGGTACAACTGGCAATAGATTGTGAAGGTCTAATCATACTACATACATATTAAAACTTTGAAAATACTTGATGGCTAAGTTGTTGTTTCACATTTTAATATGAAGCTAATAATTTGTAAAAATCGACATAAAGTTCAAACTGTAAGTTTATTTTAAAAAACTAACTATTTACTATATTAGAGAGTTGATCTCTTCTCTTGGAAATCTCCATTTGCTGTAGCTCCTCAGTTTCAGAACACTACCCTCACAATTTCCAACAGTATTGGGATCCATGGTGTCGATATATCCAGTGACGTCCAGTTCCGTAGTCACCTTGAAAACAAGGCGAAGTTGGTATCTAAAAAGCTCGGTGTGCTGAATAGAGCGAAGCGGTACTTCACCCCAAGGCAGAGACTCCTGCTGTACAAAGCGCAAGTCAGGCCACACGTGGAGTACTGCTCTCATCTATGGGCAGGAGCGCCTGGATACCAACTGAGTCCTTTTGACTCGGTGCAGAGGCGTGCTATTAGGATTGTCGACGATCCCAAGCTCACCCGCGACCTGGAACCGCTAAGTTTGAGGAGAGACTTCTCCTCGCTTTGCGTTTTCTACCGCTTGTATAACGGGTTTTGTTCTGAAGAGCTGTTTGATATGATGCCCACGGCTACTTTCTACCATCGCACCGCCCGCCATCGTCAGGGTGTTCATCCACATACTCTGGAGCCGCCATGGTCTCGTACAGCTCGGTTCCTGAGATGCTTCCTTCCCAGGACACTTAAATTGTGGAACGAACTCCCTGCCGAGGTTTTCCCGATGAGCTATAGCATGGAGTTCTTCAAGAGGGGTTTGAAAAGGTTCTTGCAGGGTCGGCAACGCACGAGTAACGCCCCTGGTGTTGCACGTGTCCATAGGCTGCGGTAGCTGCTCACCATCAGGCGGCCCGCATGCTTGTTTGCCACCGTCGTAGTATAAAAAAAAAAAAAATCGAATACAATCGCGATCTCTCATCCCGAAAGGACTCACTTTGAGTCGTTGAACCTATGATCAAATTCCAACCAATCACTTCAACACAGCTGTACCATCAAATCACATGTTCGTTTGATCAAATAAGCCAGCAATACTGGCTTAGGTTACAATACAACCACCATCCCTCGGTACGTAATAAGATCTGCGACCGCAACTGGTACGTGCAGCATGAACTCGATCTAACGGCCGACTTCAATTAAGTACTAGCCGACTTGTTGGGAACGCCTCGATGGCGGAATAGATAAAGTGCCCGGCCTGGATCTAAGTCCTTGGTTGTATGGATAAAGTGTGTTTTTGAACTTTTTAAGCTTCAGATAGCATGACAGTTGCTGCAACTATTGAACGTTTAAGTAGCTGCAGTGAAATGGATTGGGTGAAAGTGACAGATTATTCTTTGAAATCTCACCTTATTTGTTAAATTTGAATTACTTACTTATTCATTGCATTGCATCGTATTTTTGATAGTCCGATTAGAGATGACTGTTGCAAATCCCAATTTCAGACTGTTTCCGACAGTAGTCGATCTTAAAGGACTACTGTCGGAAACAGTCTTAAACCAAAATGGCCCAGTTCTAATGGCCACTCCATCTCCATCTGTTGCTTTTCAAAAAATGGCGAACCTTGAAGTTTTAAAACAAAAACGATTTACGATATTTTAATACGATACGAAAGATCTCTTGGATCTCTTGGATTGAATACGATCGCGATCTATCATCTCGGAAGCCAAGACTCACTTTGAGTCGTTGAACCTGTGATCAAATTCCAACCAATTACTTCAACACAGCTGTACCATCAAATCACATGTTCGTTTGATCAAATAAGCCAGCAATACTGGCTTAGGTTACAATACAACCACCATCCCTCGGTACGTAATAAGATCTGCGACCGCAACTGGTACATCATCATCAGCCTGTTGCAGTCCACTGCTGGACATAGGCCTCTCCCATTACACGCCACTGAGCTCGATCTTCGGCTGCTCGCATCCAGCTCCTGCCAGCCATCCTGCGCAAATCATCACTCCACCTTGCCTGAGGACGTCCTACACTACGCTTGCCGAGACGCGGTCTCCACTCAAGAACACGTTTACTCCAACGGTTGTCGGTTCTACGGCTTACATGGCCAGCCCACTGCCACTTCAACTTGCTAATCCGGTGGGCTATGTCGATAACCTTGGTTCTCTGCCTTATCACCTCATTTCTAATTTGGTCCCGCAGAGAAACGCCGAGCATAGCCCTCTCCATAGCCCGCTGGGTGACTTTAAATTTGTGGACCAGCCGTGCCGTTAGTGTCCACGTTTCGGCTCCGTATGTCATGACGGGTAGGACGCACTGATTGAAGACTTTTGTCTTTAGGCACTGTGGGATCGACGATGTGAAGACCCGACGTAGCTTCCCAAACGCTGCCCAACCCAGCTGAATTCTTCTATTCACCTCGTTCTCGAAGTTGTTCCTACCTAACTGCAATGTCTGCCCGAGGTATACATATTTTTGAACAACTTCGAGAACGGCGCCGTGTACCGCAATCGGTTCCGGTAGTACATGTTCATTGAACATGACCTTGGTTTTGTCCAAGTTCATCCGTAGACCGATGCGCACAGAAGAGTCAGCCAGGTCATTCAGCATCTGTTGTAGGTCCCGCAGCGTTTCCGCCACGATGACAATGTCGTCAGCAAATCGCAAGTGAGAGATGTACTCGCCATTGATGTTGATGCCACGTCCTTTCCAGTTCAGCGTCTTGAACATATCCTCCATTGCATTTGAGAACAATTTCGGGGAGATAACATCCCCTTGTCTCACACCCCGATGCAACGGTATGGGACTTGTTTGCTGATTCTGTACTTGGACGGACATAGTGGCAGCTTTGTAAAGACATCTCATCACTTGGATATATCGCCAATCTACTTGGCATCGCTGCAGAGACTCCAGAACAGACCAGATTTCAATTGAGTCAAAGGCCTTCTCATAGTCCACAAATGCTAGACACAGGGGCTGATTATACTCTCCAGTTTTCTGTATAAGCTGCCGCACTGTGTGTATGTGGTCTATGGTGCCGTATCCGCTCCGAAACCCAGCCTGTTCCGGTGGTTGGAATTCGTCGAGTCTTCGCGCAAGACGGTTCGTGATCACCCTTGAGAACAGCTTGTAGACGTGGCTTAGAAGGGAAATGGGTCGATAGTTCTTCAGTAGGGTTTTGTCTCCCTTTTTGAAGAACAGGACGACCACACTCCTACTCCACGCCTCTGGAGTTCTCCCTTCGAAGAGGACAGCGTTAAAAAGCTTTTGAAGCTTCCTGAGTAAGGGTCTGCCTCCTGCCTTTAACAACTCTGTTGTAACACCGTCCTCTCCGGGGGCTTTTCCATTTTTAAGCCGCCCAAGAGCGATCTCGATTTCGTCAATGCTGACTTCTGGCAGGTCTTCGGTGTAGTGGCGTGTTAGAGTGGCTCTAGAGTCCTCATTTCCGGGGTCAGGTCGAGATGCATGCGAAGCGTATAGCCGGCCATAGAAGTTTTCTACTTCCGAAAGGACTGCTGGCTTCGAGACAACGACTTCTCCACTTTCTATGGTCAACTTCGTCAGGTGGCTTCTTCCAAGAGATCGTACGAACACTTTTGATCCCCGGTTTTGCTCGATCGCTCTCTCAATCGAGAGGGTATTAGAGCAACGGAGATCGCGTCGCACGTGCTTACTAATCTCTCGGTTTAGAGTCCGTTTCCCTGACGAAGTGACGGGTGGGTCTTCTCGTCGTCTCTTCATTAGCCCTAAAGTCTCTTCGGAAAGCTTCGACTTCTTGCCCTTGCGCTGCATTTTACAAAATCTCGTACCTTCTTCCCTGAGGACTCGAACCACATCTTCAAGGTTCTGGTTAACGTCAATTGTGGTTTCCACGGCAGCAAATCGGTTCTCCAGATTTGACTGGAACGCTTCAGATCCCATCATAGTTTGAAGCAGAGTTGGTCGGAGCCTGGCCTTCATCAAGCGGACTCGTTCAGCTCTGAAGTCGATATTCAGAGAGCCTCGGACGAGTCGGTGATCGCTACCGGTATTAAACCTATTGATCACGGAGACGTCTCTGAATATGTGCTTTTTGTCCGCCATGATGAAGTCGATCTCATTTTTTGTCATAGTGTCGGGGCTTTGCCACGTCCACTTCCTTTGGGGTTGCTTCTTGAAGAATGAGTTCATCAAGAAGAGCCCCTCCCGTTCGAGGAAATTGACGAGCATTTGGCCCCTATGATTTCTGCTTCCATATCCATGGGATCCTACTACCGATTCACTGCAATTCTGTACTCCCACTTTAGCGTTAAAGTCCCCCATAACAACGGTGAAATGGGTCTTGGTAGTGGAGTGGAGGGCCCTCGATATGTCATCGAACATATCCTCCACCTCATCGTCCGAGTGTGACGAGGTCGGTGCGTACACTTGCACCACCTTGAGGCTATACCTCTCGGTGAGCTTGATGATGAGGTACGCCACCCTGTTCGACACACTGGACATTTCCACAACGTTGTTAGCTAGGGACTTATTAACCAGAAACCCAACGCCACCTTGGGATTTTTGGTCTCCCTCTCGGAAGTACATCAGGTGGCCTGAATTGAGAGTTATGGTGTCCTCTCCCTCTCTTCGGACTTCACATAACCCTAGTATGTGCCACCTGATGTTCCCAAGTTCCACCTCAAGTTGCGCCAGATGCGAGTCGAGCCGCAGCGTGCGTCCGTTATACGTCGCCAGGGTCAGTCGGTTGTGGTGGCCTCCCGTAGCCCGGAGATTCTTTGCACCCCCCGCCCCACCGTTACCATGGTCGTAAACTGGTACGTGCAGCATGAACTCGATCTAACGGCCGACTTCAATTAAGTACTAGCCGACTTGTTGGGAACGCCTCGATGGCGGAACAGTTAAAGTACCCGGCCTGGATCTAAGTCTTTTGTTGTATGGATAAAGTGTGTTTTGAACCTTTTTAGCTTCAGATAGCATGACTGACTGTTGTTTAAGTAGCTATTGTGAAATGGATTGGATATTTGGCAGAAAATGACAGATTATTCTGTGAAATCTTACGTTGTAACGGGTACGTGCGGCATGAACTCGATCTAACGGCCGACTTCAATTAAGTACTAGCCGACTCGTTGGGGACGCCTCGATGGCGGAGTAGTTAAAGTACCTGGCCTGGGTCTAAGTCCTTGGTTGTATGGGTGAAGTGTGTTTTGGAACTTTTTTAGCTTCAGATAGCATGACTGACTGTTGTTTAAGTAGCTATTGTGAAATGGATTGGATATTTGGCAGAAAATGACAGATTATTCTGTGAAATCTTACGTTGTAACGGGTACGTGCGGCATGAACTCGATCGAACGGCCGACTTCAATTAAGTACTAGGCGACTTGTTGGGAACGCCTCGATAGCGGAATACTTAAAATATCCGGCCTGGATCTAAGTCCTTGATTCTATGGTGGAAATGTGTTTAGGAACTTTTCTAGCTTCGGATAGCATGGCAGTTGCCGCAACAATAGTTTTATTCTATGGAATCCATTCTTAAAAACTCGCCTTTGTACTGCATCTACTATTATTTGAGAGTCCTATTAGAGATGACAATCGTGAACAAAAGCAAACTTTATAAATGTGTTATACATTTATAAAGTTTGCTTTTGTTCAGATTGTTTCCGATAGTAGTCCATCTTGCTGCATGTTAGTTTTAAACCAAAACCGTCCAGTTCTAATAGCCTTTCAAATAATAGTGAAATTTTATTGAATCCTTTTTTAATTAGAAAAGCTAATTGCCAAATACTGTTTTAAAAAGGACTAACGTAAGAACAAAGATTCCAAAGAAAATCTTCCGTTCTTTTAATTATTTATTTGAAAATAAAGTAGTTCAGTCTTTACTTTATTTCTTAGAACATTAATAAGTTTACATCCGTCCAGTTCGTTTATTGCCCGTGCCGTTTCGTTCTCAATTCTCAACTTTAACGTTTTAAAACAACAACGTTGTCTCGGCGTGTTGCAACTCCGGTCACGTAGGGGGCGCGCCGAGCGTTGCGTTTCCAAGGCGGAATTACCAGGCGGTCCTTGCAAACACGTGACCACTACTGATATCCGTATAGCCGGATCTAGCGAACTTTGCGATAAGATTAAGGCAATTCTTAACAGCTACTTCATAGCAATGGACGATCTTAATTTCTCTATTTATAAAAATGGATTGCTGTTTGTTAGTCTCGCTCAAACTTAGGAGCTGCTAAACCGATCCGGTTAATTTTGGTTTTGAAATATTTGTGGTAGTTCAGGGAAGGTTGAAAAGGTGAGTGTATGTCAAAATTCTAGTAATATAGTAAAAAACACAATTTAGTCTTCTCTGAGCAACCGTCAAATGTGCCTCCTGGTCACTTTGTAGCCATTCCTTCTTAGAACCTCCTGAACATGCTTCAGCTCTGCCCCCACATGCTCAGGGTCGTATAGACTGTGTGCCCTATTCACCAATGATGCCAAAACGGCTTGTAGGTGACCCGGATGGTGATGCGATGAGGCGTGCAAGTATCTGTCAGTATGTGTTGGCTTACGATACACTGAGTGTGCCGAGGTTCCATCCAGCCTCACCGTTACCTGCACATGCAGAAATGTCATGGATCTATTCTTTTCCATCTCACAGGTGAACCTAACTTTCGGGTGAATGGAGTTAAGATGCTGCGTTTCTAAGGCGGAATTGTCCGGCGGTCCTTGCAAACACGTGACCACTACTGATATCCGTATAGCCGGATCTAGCGAACTTTGCGATAAGAATAAGGCAATTCTTAACAGCTACTCCATAGCAATGGACGATCTTAATTCTCTATTTATAAAAATGGATTGCTGTTTGTTAGTCTCGCTCAAACTTGGGAACGGCTAAACCGATTTAGCTAATTTTGGTTTCAAAATATTTGTTAAGGTAAGGTTAAAAAGTGGGAAAACATGAGAAAATTCTAGGAATATACCTAGTGAAAAACAACAATTTAGTTTTCTCTTAGCAACCGTTTCTACCTGTCAAACGTAAAAAAATTGACAACCGAACTACGTCTGTCGTGACAGCTAGTTGTTTTTTAAAGAAACACTTTGTTTTTATTTAGAGAAAGGATGTGAATTTAATACTCAAAATGAATTTGAGTGTTTAATGCAAGTTTTTTTTTATAAACTTTAGTTTTTGAATATGTCCTTAAAATGTGTGAGATACACATATCTCACACATTAGACACACATATGACAAGTCTTTGTTTAGTTGGAGTCACATCTCTTCGTTGGAAATTGATTTCCAAGAAACTTAATTGCTTTTCGTTGTTCCGTAATTTCTCTTATCATCCTAGTGCAACGCTCCGCACCTACATTAGCAGTTATAAATCGTTTCAGAATCTTGCGGCAAATATGATCTGGATATTAAGTGGAATATAACAAGTAATGATAGACAACATTAACAGAACTATGAAATAGAAGGGTGAAGTTGTTTAAGGGGGGTTATTTTGACGTTTTCACCTACTAAGGCCCCTTAAACTTAACCCACCGCCAGCTAAATGTAGATTGGCTAATTTCCTAGAATAAGTAGTTCACAATGCGCATAACTTTCGTGCGGGATACATACTTATGTTACTAAAAATCCATTTATATCAAATCGTTTGACCGAGTGGTGATGGTGGGAGTTGAAATCCTTACTTACTGAATCATTGATCGATTAAAATGAGCAGAATTAGAATCAGTAGTTTTTACGTGAAAGAGCAACACGGCACATACATACATCCACACATACAAACTTTCGCATTTATAAAATAAGTAGGATTGGCTCTGCATTGTGCAGCCTCAAACATCCTTCAAGTGGAGTTTTATCAGTCTCTAAAAATGAGTTAGTATAGCAGTAACGTCAAATGTCACGGCAAAAGGTCATATCTACTTTTTCAAGGCATTCTTGACTTTCTAACTTAGTATTTCAAATTGATTTTGGTGAGAAGACTTAAAAAATGTCGTAAAATGTTTAGGCAATAAACATTTAACATGTTGTTAGAAAAATGATTCCATAAATAACGATTCTCTTTCCACCTAGTCTGTCATGTGTTCTTATCCCCATTAGTGGAATTTAGAAAACCTTCTTTAAATTTACTCTCTCTATTTTCTTATCGTTTTTCTATATCATCTATTTTGTCAGTGCGATCGATCGCATAATTGCGGAAACCAAAATGCGGTTGTGGTTTTGGCATGATTTCGTACCGACAAATATGGCGGGGAATTTAACACACGTCTAACGCGGCTTCATCTATTAATTGCGTGTTGTGGCTTATCCTGTGATATTGAGTAGTTTGTTTAACACTTTTGCCTTGTGACCTTTTGGTAAAGGAGAACATCGTTAAGAAATAAGGCATTGGACGTTAGGACTTTTTGTTTGGCTCATAACCAAAAGTTAAGTCCATGTACATGTAGTTAGTTACTAGCTGCCGCTGCAGTTGGTGTACTCCGCCAGCATTCGCTTTTGTTTGAGGATTGTCCGTATCATCGAATACAATGTTTTAAGATCATCTCATCATCACGTTTTTGGCCTACATCTTTGACGATATCCGTCCTCAGGTTACCATGTAATGACGATCCTAGCCCATTTTTTACAGGTTATATGCAACATTAAATCCGCATATTCTCACCTACGGAACACTCACGGCCCGATATTCAATTTAAGAACACACGAATTCCTACTTGCTCCACAGAATGACCACTGCAGCGGGACAATTTGATAGATCACCTAAGAAGGAATTCGCTGAACGTGATTGGCATTCCCCTGCCTCCTGGCAACCCGGCCACGAGAGTACTACGGCTTCACGATACACGTGTTAGTGGATCGAACAGAGACGCTCACATCAACCTTTACAAAACGACGTTGCGAAATGGGTGTTATGTCAGATTCATTACAGAATTTTAGACGGTTTATACAAGATGCCATGGAACCTGTAAAATCTGTTAGTAATAACATAACAGAAATATAAACGGCCTATATACGTCCCACTGCTGGGCACAGGCCTCACCTCAACTATGAGGCGGAACGAGCCATACTCCAACACGCGGGCTCAGTGCGGATTGTTGAAGGGGTGTAAGGTTAGTGAGCAACCTTAATGTCAGATGTTATCAAGCCGCCCTAAGGCCTCTGACTAGGCTTAACGACTGACATCTAGCGACGTCAACCGGGACCAACTGCTTAACGTGCCTTCCGAAGCACGGAGATGCCCGAAATACACATCACAAAATTTCGGTCGGTTGGTCACCCATCCCTTTTCCGACCCTGCGTATGTTGCTTCACAACAGCGATCGTTGCCGATCACTGTCACAACTGCGCCACGGGCACGGGCAGTCAGTTAATTTATTTTTTTGTTTCTAAGTCTAAAAGTTGACGCAATACCGCCTATACTATCATTTTAGGCAAACCTAATAGTGCTTAAATAATAAACATGTTGTTACAAATAAATATTTATTTTACATTTTGTATATTTGGGATTATAATGCACAAAAACCGCATATGCCCATAAATAAACTGTTTTGCTTATGAATAATAGTAACAGTTTAATGAAAAATTTCTCCTATGTTTCAATCAATGTCGTATATGAATCAAATATAGGCGATTCACAAAATACCCAAGCATACATCTGGCCCGTTTTGCACTCAATCAATCAAGCGCTGTCCGTGAACAACCACTGTGCAGGTTTTCATTTAACCTGTTTGGAAACTCAGGTGAAAAGTCGTGTAGTAGTTGCACCATGGGCACCGTGCATCAAAGTGCACTCATGCGTGAATTCGGAACGATGCTACGTGAACACATTTTAATAAGAAAAAAGAAAGAAATAAAATTGTTTTTCATTAATCTTGTCAGAAAACAGAAATTATTGATTTGCTTAGAATGAGGTAGTAAATTCAGATGATCCTCTTAATTACTAACAACAACTACAACATAGGCATGATTATAGGACATACCTACCAACGAAACTATGTCAAAATATAACAAAACTGCAAGATGAAACTTTTGTTTTATTACAGACACATTTTTATTGAAAAATTTGTCAGTTTATCAAAACTGCACCTTTTTTATCCGTAGGTAAAACTTCGAGTACTTGTATCTGGATAAAATATGAAACATCAAAACTGTGTTTTTTTCAAAACAACCTATCTATCAAGTTGACAAGACTGTTAGACATGAAAATTAGTAAAAATGTAATGCCTTTTTGGAAAACTTTTTGATCTACTCTAGGCAAATAACTAAAGTTCAGTCACCATAATAAGTGAGGGCCTCACATGTGAGTTAGGGTCTCACGTGAACAATGCAGCCAGAGCACTGTCCGGAGGATAATTTGAGAGATTGCCCGAGATGGCCGGAATGCTACGGGACGTGATTCACGTTCCTTTCTTAAGAGAATTCCAGGAACGAGCGTACTTGGGTCGAGTTAATTTTTAATACATAAGAGAACTGTAGAGTTTGTGTATGCAGCAGCTTGTTGGTAATTTTATGACCCTGTTTTACCTGAACATGTTATGTGCAGGATGTAGACTGCCTAACCCATATATTATTATGCTTAGAACTATTTTCAGCTTCGATTTGTATCTCTGGCGTTTTAGAAGCAGGTTGGTGCCGGAGGCACAAAAACGATCCCATACGCCTATATGGGCTAAAACAAGTCGCTCAAGAAACGAATGAGTGGGGGTGAACTAAAAAAGCCGATGATCCGCGTTTGACTGCTTGGACGATGATAATGATTAAGAAAGTTCTTCCATCGGGTCAGGCTCAGAAAATATCCTCCATAAGTGATTTTATTTTTTACTGTTTAAATAATAAGTCATTAACTCTTGCGTCAATATGAAATAATGATCCGATCAGAAAAATGTAAAACATGCGAACGCATCAAACAATATTATTTGCAAGCCTTTAACAAAATATCTCTGCAAAAGATTTCAATAATTGTGGTTGGCAATTTGGCATTTTAACGAAGTTAAATCGTTAATCTTTGATGGTTGATATTTATTTCAATTTCGATAAAGTGTTGCAAGTTTACACTCATTCAACACCTCAATCAATTCCGAATTGGCCTACAAACTGGTCTCTGAGCCATAAACTTTTGATGGTCATAATAAAATGGGCAATTAACCAGCTTGTAGCTGCACCCAGCGTGTTTTTATTAAACTAGCGCTCGTTAAACTGACTGCGGACGAATTAAATCAGAGGTCATTTGGTTTTACTGACGTCGATAATTGCTCTTGCACCGCCCGCCCAACTGTTCAATGTAATTCTGAATGCACATCCTGACAATAGATGAAAGCGCATTGTATCAACGTTGGATGAGTGTTATTGTAAGGCTGAAAATAATGGTCATTGACGAAAAACTGCTAATAAAATAACTACGCCATTTTCTTCTCACCTATAAATAGTACTGCAGCCTGTTCTCTTTTATAATTTATGATTTTAATATTCCAATTTTCTGTCACAATGCATAATCAACTCACACTATCGGTAATTTTATTCACATACGAAAAAAAATTTCAGACTTTGCTTTGGTTGAAAATATATTTTGCTTTCAATAAAACAAACCAAAATATGAAAAAACCAGTCAGATTGCTACGCTTGAAAACACTTCATCTTTCATTGGCTTTTGTATGGACTCGAAGGAAAAAATATAAGAATAGAAAAGTGTTTTTGCTTACCGTATTTTTTTATCATAATGCTGAAATGAATAAATTAGGGATTCTTTTCAGCATTTCACAATATTTCAAGTCAGAATGTAAGGTAGTTAGTTAGGAACATAACTATAAGTCAAAGACACTGTAATGACGTTTGAAGCCCTCTGTAGCATTTGTGAATTTCTTTTGCTACATTTTTTTTTTTTACATTTTCATCACCAAGCAATTCATTCAAAATTTATAAAATATCTTTGTTGAAACAGTCTAAAATGGCTGTCAAGTTACCAATTGATCGGTAGATCTTTTGAATAAATAGCTTATCAGCTAGTTTTTGTTTCTCTGCCCTACAAAAACCTTAATATTAAGGTTTTATACGTGTGAAACGTGTAGGTACCTAAAAGTCTTCTGCGATCCAAATCTAGCTTTAATGACGAACAAATGTTTCAAATAGGTACTTCCCAGCATTCGAGCATCTCACAGTATCCGCGCTGGGTATTGGCGCTCGCTATCGTAGTATGCAAATTCAATGGAGCATTGAATTCTAGTGGGTTCTACTTTAAGGAGGTGCAAACGAGGATATGAACGGTTAAAGCAATTGAATGTGTAATCAATTGTTTTCTATCGTAATGAATTTTTCACCATTTAATTTCATTCTGACTGAGTTTCCACAGTGTAAAAAATGGCTTGATACTGCTCTAAGACAAACGCAAAACTTTAAAGTTGTGGCTTATTGCCAAATACGAAGACACTGAGCTGTGCTTTGAAATATATAACCAAATCATTATTGAGTACTACTTAAAAACTGGAAAGGCCGACCAACGTGGTAAGTGCATTGACTTTTGAGGTTCCACCAAAGGAGGGTTGAAGACTATTGTGCAAGAATGAGTAACAACACCAGATGCTGTTTCAAGTGTCCACTTCAGTACCATCATTAGACGGTACGGGTTACGGGCATCATGTTTGTATGCCATCGACGTTACACAAAAATGTCATAGAATGAAAAACAAAATGGCAAACCTTTGTCAACAGCCGTTTGTTTCATTCTACACGGTGATTGCGACCCTTTCTTTTGAGCACCTAACCTGTATATAAAGACTGAGCTCGAATGTGTTGTTCAGTTCATTGCAGTAACAATACAAGTGAGACATAACAGCGAATCCTGGAGTGCATGATACTTTGGCACGGCAAAGCGGCTACAACGGTGATAATAATATGACTCAAATATGTTTACAGCGGCAACTTTATATTTTAACGTTTATTAAACTACTCCTGTAAGTAGAGCACATAAACGGAAAATTATTACGTACTTTGAGAAGGGACAATGGGAACAAAGTATTCTAGTCAATTTTTAATTACTTTCAAACAGATTACATAGATTGAAGTTAGCGTTACTATGTTTGTTATGACAAAACACGATGAGGTGGCAACAGAGGACAAGTTACCATCGCCATTGTGATGCAATGCACGGCAGGTTGGGCAATGGGATGGGTGACCCCTGCCGTAATTTAGTGTCGTATTTTTCGAGCATCTCCGCTTCGCTAGGCACGTTAAGCCGTTGGTCCTGACTGATTTCGTCAGTCGATACCCTACGACCCTTGTCACAGGCCTTAGGCCAGTTTGAAAACATCTGAAAGAAAGGTTCCTCACTAGTCCTACACCACTCTAACAATCCGCACTGAGGTTGCGTGTTGGAGTATGGCTCGTACTACCTTAAACTTAAAGTGAGGCCTATGATTAGTGTTGTTGTATTGATTGTTGTTTTGATGAAGCAAAAGAAAACTATCCATTATTGTTTTCTAATATAAACGTAAACACTGCGCCATGAAACAAAACTAATTTATTTTATTTTTATTTTCTGCTTGCTATCTTGAAATGCATAATTACATTCTACGAAATATTTTTCAAGAGAGCTCTCATAAGAACACTTCATAACTCACGCCTATTTTGTCTGCTCAAACCGGAGTAATGGCGCATGGGGGGAAATAATCCAGCTGCACTGCAATGCTTTGTGCAATTTAGGGTGTTTCCTTTGTCTTTATTGGTCCAGACTGCATAATACGCTTTCAGTAGTTTTTTAACTAGTGGTTTTGCTATTTCGCTGTTTCCTCGACTGTGTAAATGAAACTGTAAGATTCGACCAACCACGTAACAACTGGCAGTGAAATTTTTGTCTTTTGTTGTTCTTTGAAACAGCTTGTGAGTTAAGTTGAAGAAGAATATGCTGGTGTAATTAGTTCGTTTAGGTTGAAGTTTGAAAACTTACAGGTTAAAGCAGGTCTGCTTTTGTTTTATGAATCGTATTTAACTGCGATTATCTAATTGCCAAATTACAATGACTTTGTTTTATGTAACACCACTTCATGGCTTAGACTTTTGGTGCCTAAAATTCCTCACTTCGTAGTATGATAGGTTTTATCTAATCTCCCTTGTGAAAATATTTGCTGCGTTATTTTACGGGTGTGCGGCATTGTTGAGTGCTTGGGCTCGTATCTTGTAATATTTGTGACAGTTACCGACTCATATATACGAATTACGCCCCTCACCAAAGGGGTTTCGGGTGTAGTTTGAATCGATTTTAAATAATGTATAAAAACCTATAGCAGGTTAACCTTTTAACTCTCCTTCCAGTTGCATTCAAGTCATCACCATGCTTCTAATGACAAAATGAGAAGCAAGAACGTTTAGATGGCAACGTTTTCAGAGTTATGGAGTACGTCGTGTACCTGTATTCATTTCTTTACTCACAGCTTGCTATAAGCATAATCGAATTGTTGGGTTAAACTATTAAAAAAGAGAGAAATAAGAGGCATGTTTGCTGTACTTCCCTTTTTTATTTTGTAAGCTTTTATACATTCGCTTTTTATAAAATGCCTGTCGGACACTAGCTCTTATTTATACAGCGGCTCACCACTGCCCAGTTTGGCAAGCTGCGATGGCCACAGATGCAATATAACCCATTTTTCATTTTCATGTCACACTCTAACTCAGTGTAAAAACAAAGTGAAATCCGGCGAAGAACACATTTTCCCGGAGTCACAGAGTAATAAAATAATTTAAAAAGTCGTCGTGACTTGTACGCTGGAGTCACGCCAACGCTGTGGCTGCGCGTTATCCCTGTCTCTTGTGTAAACTTTTAAAGAGCACCCTCCAGTCTAAGTTTTGGACTATTATAAAATGTAAGGGGCGAGGAAATAGCATAGAGGCGGAACTGAGACGGATTTTTAGACGGTTCAAACAACGATTATGGCCCAACTCGAACCATCGTCGATGCTCGCAATTTTTTATAGGCATTACCGTCGTTACAGTTGTGTGAAATGGTTTTCTATGAGGGTTCCTCTTACATCGATTTCCTAGTCGCCGTATATTTTCATGATTTTGAATTCAATATCGCTGTAACATCACTGACTGGGGTGAATCAGAGACCACATAATTGAAAAACTTTTGATAGTTATCACAGAAGGAAAAAAATAAAAAACGGCGGAGCAAAAGAAGAAGGCTAAAAAGAATTGCAAAAAACATGTCAAAGAAACAACGGCCAATTGCATATCAGGCCACAGTATGGGGTTCCATATACATAATATAGTTGTCTGTCACAAATGTAAATGACTCACAAATTATAGTCATACTAAATTACTTTAAGTAAAAATATGTTTTTTTTCGGAAATTAATCCAATGATATTACAACAAAAAAGACGTAGATAGGTTATGTCAGTACTGACGCGTAGTCATAAATTGTCCCCTAGCGTACATACGTATAATTTGACCGTGTGTACAAGCTAGCATGATTATTTACTTGAGCGTAAACAAGACACACATTATGTTGTGCAGTGTTGTCTCAAACTGTGAATGCTTTGCTCAGGTGGTCGAAGTCCTAATTTCGGGTGCCACTTTTTTAGCACAAGTAACCTATCTACGTTTTTTTCAATATAATATCATTGGCTATATTTTTGGATCATATTTATATTTTTACCTAAAAAAATTTAGATGAATACAGCAACATTGTTATTAGGCATGTATGCTGAAACGCAGTGCATCAGCTGGCACAAAGTCATGGTGCATTGAATTAATCCCGCACCAGAATTGGCAATCGGTGACTTGGAACAGATGGCACATCGCACTCATGCATCATTCAGCATTTGCGTCATTGTTGAGGTCATAAACTATACTTTCGAATTGCAAACGATAGGATCTGAATAATGCAAGGCAATTTTGTGCAGGCTTAAAATATTTGCGATACGGTTTTACCCATTATTTTTAAAAAAAGTTTTATAGTTAAGTCGACGTGAAAGGAACATACAATATTCCAAATCTTTGGGTCAAGTTATTATAAAAAAATGTTTTTCATTCATCAACTTCGGCCCACTGACGATGGAGAGACCAGAAGGTCACACTAACTGAATTGTCGCTATCACCGGAATAAGCAGAAAACTGGACATTACTACAAACTAACAGTAGCAAGACCTTACCTTCGAAATAAGAGTACTTTGTTAACCGGCGGCATTAAAACGAGCATCTTATTAAAAAAAAAACACTCAATTTTTTCACGAAGTTCTAATATTCACAAACACTTTACCGAAATTGAACATCAAAAATGCAAGACAAACGTTGTAGGAGTAATGTCATAAGAAGAAGACTGCCTTCTTAGAATATTTCATTTCAAAGAAACGAACTGTTCAGCTGTTTAACAATCATTTATATCCTATCATAAAATGATGGCCACATTTTTTTCCCAACCCTGAGAACATCGCTCAGCCGTATCCTGCAGCCAATCGCCTCCCATTTGCGTTATGACCACACCGTGACAAATCGCTTCTCCCAACAAACTTGCTCTCTCATCACACCGAAAGCAGATGTTACATCATCTCTTATCTGATTTTCTCGGCCGGCTGAGCACGCTCATGTAAAATGCAAGCGGGACGTGCCAATGTAATTGCTGCTGCAATTTCGCAAAAGTCTAAGAAAATGTACCAACTGGGGTTTAATGAAACTTTATTGATGGCAGATCTTATTTAGCTTATAAGTTTACCTAGGACCAAGCATTCTCGTGCTTTCAATATAATATCATGTGAAAATTATATCAGGAAACTATCAGAGTAACTACTAATTTCCTTCCGAAACATCTTAAAAACAGGGTTGCTCAGCGACAGTGGTCCAAACATTTTTATAGGTAGAGGGCATCATGACAAAGGGAGTGGTTGCTTAGTTAGGGGCTAGATGACGCTGTGAGGAATAATGTCTAGTGGTATTAAACAAGTCATTTGAATAAAACATTAGACCAGCGAAAACTTCTTAACTCCAATCGTGGAAATCACTTTTGTGTAGAAAAATAATACTCATAATTAAATCATTTTTACAAATTAAATAATTCTGTATTTGTATACCGAGTTAGATAATTTGAAAAAAAATATCTATTCTAACTTAATTATGTCAGATTTTCAAAGGTTTCAGACCTTATGACAGCTAGATAACAAACTGCAGTCTTATAATATACATATTATGCGGTGTGATGAGCATAAACAAATTGCTATTAAATTCCAGACCCATCTGCAGCAGATGTCTGAATCGCTTTTCTATCAAACAGAGAGGCCAATTTCACACTTGACAAGAATTCCAATCACCTTAATTTAATAGGAAACGGTTACCGCTCTGGATAACGCATATTGCTTCCCAGCATTACCGTACTTAGTCCGTACTTAACGTAGTAATGGAACAAGCCTGGGAATAGGTGCGCTGAACTAATATGGTTTATGTTGATGGAATTTTAACGGAGTTTTTGAGCTTTTAAGTTGGTGACTATGTGTTTTTTATGCCGGTTCGTTGATGAAGTTAAAGTAGGTTGAGCATTTTATGAATAAAGTTATTAATTTAATTTTTAACAAAGTTTTTTTGTAATTATATTGTTGGTGAACATATTTAGATCCTCTTTCAAAAGCATATTTAGGTACTCTCATCAAAGGCATTTTTTTTTTTAGTTGTAAGACATATTTATGAGTTAATAGTTACTAACTTATGAATATGTTTTACAGCTAATAAAAAAAATGCTGCTGCCCCCAGTTGAGGGCTGCTGTAGATTTGAACGGTTGCCACAGCTCACAGACACATGTATTAAATGTAGGGGTATTATGGGCGTGTATTGAATCGATAAGCAGGAAAGTCATTCCACAATATATTTATAAATCATTTCATAATTACTCATCACTGACGTCAGTCACATCCTATTTACTTAAAAAGAAAATAATATTATTTTCTTTAGTTCGTGATACTGGCTGTTTGGCCAGCCTTGTACCTCTGCTTTAAAAAAGCAAAACGTAAAATTTATTCCACTCTTTCTTTCTGCTGTATTTGTTTTAAGGTCGAATTTTATTTATTTCCTCGCAACTCTGATAAAAAACGTCGTATGACATACGTGCGGACTTATATGGTAATGTACTATTTTACAGCACATCATTCTGCAAATAACTAGTGCATTTAGTTGTTAAACAGAATGTCACTAACCCACAGATTCCGTAAAAATATTTAACCCCATGAGCATGTTTATCGCACAATTTCCTACATGTTGTAAAATTAAGCCTTATTTTAACAACACGAGTGAGTAAACTCAGCACCGTACAAAGCGTCGTGAGAACTCTCAAAACTAGACCGTAATTTACTACGACGTGCTGCAAAAATTACAACGGCAATTACTGTGACACACTTCGCATGCATTTTGTATGAGCTTTCTCAGCTGGCTGGGAAAATCAGAAGACTGTTGCGTCTGCCATTTTTGAAAAACTACGAGGGAGAGACAAAAGGCGCGGCGTAATTAGGAGATATGAGGAAAGTAATGAAAGAGAGGTGAATTGACAGCAATTGACGACAAGACGAGTTGAGAAATCTTGAGTCTTGTCAGCACTGTCAACAGACACTGATTCATCAACAGGTGTAACTTGGGTAACTTTCAAGTTCTAACAATGAATCCACTCTTCGTGTCAGCTACATTTGATTCATGTAAATTCGACTATATTGACTTTGAGCTATAAATTAAAATAATGTGTTGGTTGTGTCATTGTAACCAATTATTTTCTCAATATGAGATGTATTACTTTTCTAATTAGTCACGGTGTATTTATTATTAAGTTAACCTGGTTTAGAAACTATGTGATGTTGCCTTGTATTATATTTCATCAAGCTGTCACCGACCGCGATGAGTTTGTTTCAGAACACTTCTCTTGCGCGTGCAAACAAGTCAATATTAGTCTTCTTCCTATGATATTCTATAATACAATGTTAGTTATTTTAATTAGATATTTTTCGTTGCTTATGGGCTAACAACATCTTTCAAGTTGATCTATGAGAATATCTCCACGATAATTAAAAGAAGTTTTACTAAATTACTGTTAACATGCGGATTACACAAAGTGACAACTACACAATGTTATGATTGTGTTACCGCGACCGTTGAAGTACGAGTAGTTACGAAAATATTGGTTTAGTTTGGTTCAGGAAAACTTAAAAAGAGAAGTGCAATTACTCTTCTTTGATTTAAAACATGATTACTGGCACCCTTTCTGTAACATCAATGCAAAAAGCTATGATTGCAAGAGATGCTTTTATTTTGATAACTAATAATATCACTTGGTTATAACTTTATAATTCAAGATTACTTTCGAATTTTCAGTTTATCACCTAATTTGGCAAATGATTAGGTATCTGAGGTCATCAACTTTTTCAGCCTGCTAAAGAATCGTTTTCTTCGTAAGCAGAGATATTTATATAAGGTAAAAATAACATAAAAGCACTTGTACTAAAAACATACCAGCATATTGGAAAACGTACGAAGTATCGAACGAAAATAATAGATACGAATGAAAGCGAAATTCAATTTCGTTTCATGAGGAAAATATTATGAACATCAAAAGGACATATGAGAGAGAAAATAATGTTGTTTAGGCCTAATCTAGCAAAGAAAAATAAATGTCTGCCATTGACAGACAGTGGTTGTAGATACCATTGTTTTAAAAAATATTTGCTTTTGTCAACCATATTTCATATTTCGTTGTATTTGTTGAATCATTGCTTTCACTCGAAGTTCTTTTTTTGAAAAGTATTAGGGTTGTTTTAATTCTGTTTTTTTATCAAAATCTACTTTTGATGATTAAATGGAGAATTGCAGCAATTTTAATTTGTATTTCAATAGGAGTAGTAGTTTTCAGAAAAAATGAAAGGATTCTGTTTCATGTCCTAATTTTTGTTTTAATTATTTTTATACAATGAAGAAAATTAACAGACCCAAAAACACTAAAAATAATCAGTAAAACACGAATATTGATTGATGTTGTAAGTGTTGCAAGAAGCCTGGCTTTGTTGAGTATATTTATCCATATTTTATGATAGATTTCGTAAAATGAAATTGAAGCAAAAGGTGGTTTTAATAAAGCCAAGTTTAGTGGAAATTGTTATATTAATACTGAACTAGGTTCTTAGAAATATTCTCAGACCAATTCACGTCCCATTCTACGAATTCAAGATACTCGTAATTAAATAGCAATAGCGCGCCTAATTATGAATGGCTTATTAAGGATTTGTTTTTCTAATAAGTTATTTTGTTATTTGTTATATTATTTTTATTATTTTGTTAAGGAACCAAAATAAATCTTAGGTATATATTAAGTACAACCTATGAATTAAACATGTATTATGAACAACCTAGGCAGTCGTATAACCTTATGAAGATCGCTAGATTTCGATGGATGTAGATAGGCCTGTTTAAAAAATGTTCCACATAATCAACTGTGTCTAGTTTAACGCTAAAAGCGATGGAAGATAAGATGGAAGATAAACAAATAAGTACTGACACATTTACAATTTCGAGAAGCTATCTCAACTAGTTAAAGTAATGTACTTACTATATCCGACTACTTATTAACTCAGCTGTATGTAAAACCTTATTACTCGTTCACCAAACTAAACAACATAACGACCGCGGTCTAGATAAAACTAACAATCTTCCGTGAACCGACTCGTTGGACTCAACACGAACTCACCGTGTTAAGCCGTGACTGGTACTCGCTTCATTTTTTACCTCAACCAAGTCTATCATAAACAAGAATAACAGCGGAGACCGGGACCGCGAACAAAGCCTTCTTGATGTACAAATTAGCTATGTAAATAGGCAGGCCTTTTTATAATGGTCTTGTCTTGAAATGGAAAGTAATTTGCTGAGATGTGGTCACCGACTTGAACTCTGTTTTGCGAAGGCTGTTGTTAAGCCAATGACTAATGTGTTTGTAAGTACGGGTGTAATCAGGGCTTTTTGTTTCGCAATGTCTCTATTCGTAATTTTTTGAGTTCATTAAGTAGGTTAACGTGCGTACAGACAGTGGTCAAATATGTCTGCATTATTCTAGTAAAGCAACCCCGATAGGATTGCTTTTTATTTGTACAGAATGAAAATAGTGTTTAGGTTATCCACTTAGAGCATAATTCTAAATAGCACAATCGCGAATAGCACATACTTATCAATATTTTTGGCATTTGTTGTTCGTAGATTGAAATTATTTTTTGCACTTTTGTCCACGAATTGCACATACATACAACTGCGGTGTTTTAGATACTTAGCCTGGCTGATGTCGCTAGATTTCTATCGTCAAGCTAAGTAAGTGGCATTAGGGCAACTTGATAACGGCTGACGGCTAAGTTTATACTATTCCTCAGCCCTCCACATGCGTGTTGGAGTATGGCGCTTATTGTTAATTACCTGGTCAGAAAGCATTTGCATATCTCAATTTTATCGAAACTCAGTAGATTAGATTAGTAATAGGATTGTTAAATATAAACCAAAGCTTCCTATTATGGAGCCAGGTCAACGTTTTGTGAAATCAAGCATGTATCTAAGAATCCTTTAACAAAGGAATATTACGGTTAAACTGTTTTAATAAATAATAGGTACTACGTATTTTTTTAGATTTAATTTATTACCTTAAAACTTTCGTGACTTACTTTGTTCATGTTAACGTTTACCCAGCGATAAGTTGACGACAGAAAACCTATGAAACTAACTTTGTTTTGATAAGCTGCCTTACAGTTTCACAAGACCGCCCTGTTGTTTTTGTACTGAAATGTCTTTTGAAATATGTTGGCAAGTTTTCGGAATTTATTTTAGCAATTTAACATTTATTATCAACGACGTAATCGTTTTGAAGATAGCACTATTATTTAGATTTGTTTATTACTGTCACGATTTATGAATAGTAAAATATTGAAACGTAGGTATATTCTTCTTTTAAACCTGGAGAAACCTACCTGCAAATACCTGTAAATTTGATAGATTCATTTTATTTTTGTGAAGGGTTCTGCCAAATTCTTACTACCGTATGTGATGAATAGCATGGGCGCCAAACAGAAGTGGGAGTGGCTGGGTCCGTCAGTCAAATGCATCTAAGCAAATGGCTTTAAATCTTCACACTATTTTGCTGCAGGCCCAAAAACGTCCGCTAGAGTACAAACAAATTCGACTTGATCCTGCAAAATTAAATAACACACATATATAACATAACAAAAACGGCCTATATACGTCCCACTGCTGGGCACAGGCCTCACCTCAACTATGAGGTGGAACAAGCCAAACTCCAACACGCGGGCTCAGTGCAGATTGTTGGAGGGGTGTAAGGTTAGTGAGCAACCTTAGTGTCAGATGTTATCAAGCCGCCCTAAGGCCTCTGACCAAGCTTAACGACTGACATCTAGCGACGTCAACCGGGACCAACTGCTTAACGTGCCTTCCGAAACATGGAGATGCCTGAAATACACATCACTAAATTTCGGTGGTGTGGTCACCCATCCCATTTCCGACCCGGCGTGTGTTGCTTTACAACAGCAATCGTCGCTGATTACTGTCACAACTGCGCCACGGGCACCTCACCAAAATTGAAAAACAGTGACAGTTGAACATCAGTCTCACATCGCCTTTTCTTGGATTTGTACAACAATCAAACAATTACTTTAAGGTAGTCAAACACAGCTAGCATGATGAATCTATTGAAGTCACATTTTGTTTTAGACAATTGCTCTAAAAATAGGTAATGTTTAGTTTATAACAAATGTTTAGTGGAAGGCCTCTTCTTAATACGATACATGCTGGTATGCGTCTAGTATCTAGTATCTAAACTAACTAAGTAGAAGTTAACTGTAATATTGGACATGAACAATAAATGTATCTTTTATTTTTTTCCTCTCTTTCTCATTTTCAAACTAAAAAAGTTATCTATTTACCCTTACTATCATCAGGTTTTAAGCTAATGTTTAACATAATGTACTAATATCTACACATAAGTATAACACCAAAGATTAAATCTTGTGCTCTTTTCTACTTACTTCAGGTACTTTAACTAACTTTGATGAAATTCTCCATGCCGAGTATTTCGAATCGTTGTATCAAAATTTGATTGGATAGCGATAAAATATTCCTTGAATAGACACAAGCCAACAGTCTCAGGTGGTACAAGAAATTGTCGCCCATTATCTTCGCCTTGGCAGACCATTTTATGGGAACTGATGGGTATTGTTTGAAACGTGAGCCGGGCTGGATCCCTTTATATTCACGTCGAGGGTGAACCTTACGACTTACACGCGAATTCTGTCTACCAGATTATTACATTTGTATCCTTTTTGATATTTATTCCAACTGGATGCTATAATTGGGTGACGAATGTAAATAATATGTCTCAAAATATAAGAACAATACGGAATCACAGAAATATGTGCGTAATCATTACTTTTAGGGTCATTTAAAGTGAAGGTAACCCACGCCCGAAGTTGTATTTTCATCATTAGGCATGTTTACAATTTAAAATAATACAAAGTTATTAGAATTTCAGTAAATTTCCGCTAGCAGTTATTTTCACTATGTGTATTAAGTTATATCAAGATGATTACTGACGGAGTCTTTGGGGTAGATTTGGCTTACCTCTAAGTCATTGAGGTTTAAAAAGAGTTGCAAGAGCTAAATATGAAGTTTGGTTAATTATCCGAAAGTATCTATTGTAACCAACTTGTTTGACCTGTATCGCTTCTTTTATCCAATGTGATACTTATTCGTTAAATGGAATCCGCAAAGATAAGGACTCAGATTTGACAATTACCATGACTTTCAGAAACCACACTTTGATTTACTCAACACAAACTTAACTAAAACTTGAACAGCCTTTTAATTCAACATTCGAGCATATTCTCCAATCTTCTCGCAGTTTACTACACAATTAACTGTTTATAAGCAATGAAGCAAGATTAATAGAGGCAGTGATCTCTCAAGCAAACGAGGCTGTGTTGCCTTAACACAATCACTGACTGCCGAACAACAAAAGCTATTCCATTCTCACAAAGGGGTATTAGGTGGATCAAACAGCAATTTGCCGCTATACGGCCTGGTGGGTTCGGTACACTGGATCGCATGTTAGATGATTAACATGGGTTCTCGGTTCTCGTCAGCTAGCCACTTCATGACAACGTAATTATGTGCATGCGGCGTTAAAATGCCAGTGGTTTCCAAACGGAAAACCAAATATTTCTTTTGACTTCAAAACGCTTTCCATACAAAAATACAAAAAAAAACTTTTTATTGCACACCTCGATTGAAGTTAAAGCAAAAAGTTCGTCCGGTTTTATGTGTTTCTTCCTTTATTTTTGCAATACAACTCTGGAACAAGCTTCCTGTTCCGGTGAAAAAGTCGTGTAGTAAACAGAGGTTCAGAATGGCACTGTGCGAGCACTATAAAAGATTGACGACGAACCAACATCAAGGTTTCTTTGGATCCTGCTGTTCCGTCTTAGGTTTCTGTTCAGGTTTTACATTTTTGTGCTACCTGTGTTATCTGTGAGGTGCACTGGCTAAATTGTGGATCGGCAACAGTCGTTAATCATCATAGAAAAGTTTTATTTAAAATAGAATACATTTATAGGTAGGTACATGATTTTTATTACACATTTATAATAAACCAAGAATAAAAAGTTACTAGCTTGAAAAATGTTTGCCTTCCACCGTCAGCCAGTAACAAACAACAATGCAAATATAAAAAATACTAGTCATTTTTACAGTGCGTGAATTTGTATTTTGTAGATAGTACTAAAAATCATTTTCGATAGCCAAAAAATTTAACAAAATGTACTCTAACTGTATCCAAATTGCTACTAAAATATAGTATTCTTGCTACACTAAATATTTGCATAATTATTAGTTTGAAAGCTTGAAGAAAAAATGAAAGCGATTTGTTATCATGCCAAAAAGTAAAATATGTGCGACAAAAAAATGCCTTCTACTACTGTAACGTTTCCAAAACACTTACAGGCGTGCATTGGAAATCCCTTTTGCCATAATTCAACGTATCAGCTCCTATTACAAAGATAGCCTCGCTACACACAATTCCTTTTCTAGCGTGAGCCATTAGTAGCTCGCCTTTACCTCGGTATCTTTTATTCAGTTAGTTATTGTAAGAACAACCGGTTTGCTTTCAGCTAATTATAGCTCGCTATATCATAGCCCTTATGTGCCTGTGTTAATTGTGGATAGAGTGGAAAGGATCTTTCATACTAGTTTTGCGAATATTTTTGAAATAGTATTTAGAAGTCGTTTAACAAGTATTTGCCACCATTTTGGAGATTTCGAGCATTCGTGGCACAATTGACAAGCAGATAACTACTAGTTATAGGCTTCCCCTATACATCACCACAACCCCGGTAGCAGGTGGTTTTTATTATTCGATAACCTTTGATCTTCAATATTTCGTTTGTTTACTTTGCTACCTACAAGTAAATATAATTTAAGTGTGAATTGAACAACCATCTAATTAATTATAATCAGAACTCGTTCACGAACAGAGTGTGAATTCGCCAACAACCAAAGAATTAATAATTACGTTGTTTCGTTCGGCCGATGCGACCTAGAACCAATCGCCTAGAAACCTCTCGATAACTTTCAAGTTCTTGTTTGTTGTTGTTAGTAGTTCTGTTCCCTTTTGGAGACCTCTATTAATCAATAGAGACTTGTAACGTTTAACCAGGACTATTACTTTCGATGTTATAAGTTACGACGGACATTGTTACATTAATTTGATATTATTTAGAGATTACATTGTAATACTAGCTACAACTAGTAAATTAGTTAATTGTTAATTGCCTCTAGGCGATTGAGTGCCTCTAGGAATATAGAAAACACAAATACACACATCTAAATTCATTAAATCTAAAAGTTTTTGTCTCTTTTTATCTAATTATTCTAAATACTTGCATTTTAAACGTTATAAGCATACACAACAAAGAAAGAGATAAAATCTTTCAACTCAAACACTACAATCTCTTTTGAAACACTCAGTTTGAAACACTTTGTGATTTTCTACATAAATGAAAATATCATACACAGTTGCCGGATGTTTTTTATGTAACGTCTAATCAGGTTATTCATGCAGAAAACTTGGTAGATCATATCACAGAAGATTATCTACCTACAGTGTACCTACATCATACATACAACACACAGTCCACGCTTTCCAGTATCTAACTACGTAATCCAGTCGTAATTTAGCCCTTACAGAAGAACTCAAGTCTTCAAAAAGCTCTAGCTAACAAAAACCTAAATACAGTAGAAGCAAAAGTACATTCAGCGACACATAATTGCGACCACCATCAGCGCGAGTGAATGGCGGCGTGACGAGCTGTGATGGTAGCTGCGCAGGCTTTTGATGAAACCGTGATTACACCCTACATATGAGTATGTATTTTTCTAAGGGTATAGAGGGACTGGAAACGACATGAGGAAAATTCGTACTCATACTGTGAACTTTTATTATGTTGGTTGGTGACTCTTATTTACTGGGCGTTTACTCGGCAATATTTATGATGTTTTGGTTAACTTTGCAAGACTGAATAGTCAACAAAAACAAGCGTGGAGGTTTCATATTAGGTATTTTGTACTGTAATGTATTTTTTTTTAAATACCCATTACAGGATACATTTTCAATTGTTTTTTTTCAACACCTACGGCGTCCTGTCATCATACAAACGTGAGTATTAACGTGCGTATTATGACATTATAAATCATTAAATAATTATCATAGTTTTAGGTTAGGTTGTTTATAGTAGAAACTTGTGAGGTAATTAATTTGAGTCATAACTAGTTTATTTTAATTGAAATTATTATAACTTTGGCATCGATCCTGTGTCGTACTCATTATACCGTAGTCGTTACGTCGTAGTCGTGATTTCTCGTAGTCGATATATCTCGTAGTCGTCTTAGTACAATTTTTAAAGTCATTGCAGTGTACGTTTTTGACTTTCATAGAACAGAATTCGTAGTGCCAAACTATCATTTCCATTCCTATTATGGCTTGGGCTCCGAAGTAGGTACCGTACGTTGACACGCCTTTGTATTGCGCTTCAGCTATGGGTTAAATAAAAACTGGGCTTTGAAATGTGAATATGAAACCACGCTCTTCAGTTTGCACGCCCGGTCTAGACTATTTTGTAGCAATTTGCATAGGCCAAGTTTTTCAACTTTTTTGTAACAGTGTATACGGTGGTAGTAATGAAACTATGGTATTCAAGTTTAATGACATATTGCAACTTGTTTTTGCCAGAAGACTTCTTGATGGCCATGGGTAGCTTTTCTTTCAAACATTCTAAGACAATCGTTAATAGGTAGGAGCCTACGTGAGTAGTCAAAATTTCTTGGTTTATCATTATCATGTTTCTTATGTGGTCTGTTTGTTTTTTTTTTTACTTTTTTATCGATACGCCTTCGTACATAGTCATAATATTGCAGTCGATAGTTGTCATAGTCGTCGTAGCAGAATAAGGGCAATAAACGCGCAATGAGAGTTAAAAATGCTCTAGAAAACAGATTTCGTAGTGCCCAACATATCATCGCGACTAGATTTTGCTAGTTGACTTGATGGCCGTGGGATTCTTTTCTTTCAGTCATCGACAAGCTACTACTTATGCTATGTCTTAAAAAAGTAATTCAAAGGCATATCAATATTGGTTTGCACTGATGCAGAAATGGAATCCGAAACCAACTTCATATCCCAACTCATGAGCGCTAGCCATAAGCTTAAGTTCTTGGCATCGGTCAAAAATTTATTATTATATGTAGATTTCCACGCTTTCTGCATGTCGCTTTCGGTAGTCGACCCCGCTCCCATAACACTAGCTACATTTTTAGTTCAACTCGCGAATCATTGCCAATCCTAGGAAAAGTGACGTCACTGTTCCACGCTAGCATCACGTCAATCGCACATTCGCTCGGCTCTCAATAGCTGTAGACATGCAAATCGGCCGTTTGGACGCTGCCCAGCTGTTTTGCTTACCTTTCACGTATTTTCTTGGCAATAGCACACTTCACTGCGCTGTAATGAGTCCAACTCGCCAGCGAACGCAGACATGTGATCAGCAGTTTAGGGTTCGGCACTGTACTATGTGTTTCTGTATGTAATGTATGTTACAATTTAATGGTTAGTCGTAAGAATGAGAAGCTACCTAAAAGAGAACAGAAATTTAAAAGAAAGGGTTCAAGGGGAGGCCTTGTTAGGCACTGACGTTTACTCAAATGAGAGGTGCAAACTATATTCCAACACCTGGCCTAGTGCAGATTATTGGAGAGGTGAATAAGATAGTGGTGATGAACCTTATAGCCAGATGTTATCAAGCCGCTTCAAGGTTTAGGACTAAGCTTAACGACTGACATCTACTGACGTCAGCCGTCCAGGTTGATGTGCTGTCAAAAAATGTAAAATACCTCTGTCTGGTATACGCAGCTAAGAATCGGCAATGACTATTAAATTTAGCATGAGCGCTACAATAAAAAATGCGATATTTTACTTTTATTTAAAAACTAAGCAAAATCTCAAGTAAGTCAACACGTTATCTTCTCACATTGGTAGTATGTTGATACCTAATTGAAATTGTATATTTCTCGATGTTTTGAATCTGATAAAGTAGAAGAAAAAGATCTTTTGAGTTAATTAGAGAGCCGCTGGCATCTTCGTATTATTCATAGCATCAGTACCTTTTGTTTGCGTTTAATTTCATTTGCAAGATGCAGCATGAATGCCTCGTATTCATTATATTATCTTCACACAGTAACACGCACTTTAGAACTCTGTTATTTTGCACATAGAGTTCAAAACTGCCTGACATTCTAAATGTATCTGGAGCCTACTATGTTAAACTTATTCCAACTCACAACACGCACCTTATTAAGAAGGGGTGGGACCTTAATTTGGGCAAAGTTATTAAATTTTAGATAAACCCTTAACCCAACTAGGCTTGAAATAACCTACACTATTTCAAATACAATACCACGCACTGAAAAAAAAAACCTTTCACTTAGTGAAAACAGGGTTTTTTGTAGATAACAGCTCAGTCCGCAAATTAATTTAATTTGTCATTATGAAACTATTTTAGATCAGCAACAGGTTTTTTTTAAATATCGCCGTCAAACCCGTACACTAAATGAGATTACGAACTGAATTTTCACGGAATAAACGTTTTTTTCTTTATCATTGAACCACGTATGCAAAATATAAATGAAATTGAAAGAAAAATTGAGCTTTGAAAGTAGAACGGCGATGTGATGTCCCATTTAACACAATTATTCATAGCTCCTAGAATCTCGTCTATTATACCGAGTAAAATATGCTCGAGTTAAACGAACAATGATGCTGAAAATACCAATATGAAAAGTATACACACACGCACGTACGCATATCATTACAACGCATTTTAATCTATATTATTACTAATAACAATCAAAATCACAAAATACAAAAATTACACAGAAAATAAAACAAACAACAGAACTAAAAATAAAACAAAAACATGTTCTCCCTACCTATGGGTCGAATAGACCACCCCGAACCGCACCCGAAGGGAATGTGCCCATCACACTGGCAGCATTACCACGCTGAATGACCAGTGAGATGCGTTGCATCAGGTACGATTCGGAGCGGGGATCGGCTCCATTTGTCCTCAGGCGCCGCCCCAGTTCTCGGACAAATTGTCTCGCCTCGGCGCACCATGCTCCGCTCACCTCCACCGCAAAAGGAACGAAGATGTACGCGTCTTTGAGGGGGGAGTTTTTGGAATGTTTTTGGGCTGCGGCCCATTCCGCAGCGGAACGCGCTTCCCGGGTGGTTCGCGTCAGATGAGATGCGGCGTACGTGCTGACACATGTCGCATCCCAGACCAAACAGCGGCCTCTTTCCCATGGGACCAACGTCAAGCCATCAGGTCGCTTGCCATCCGAGCGGCTCAGTCCGGGTGGCTCCAGGGTGCTCGGCAAACCAGCAGTGACTAGGGCACGGTGAATCACGTCATTGAGCATGTGGTGTCGTGGAAAGCGTCCCGCAGATTTTGCACAGCTTAAGCCGTGGTAGCCCTTGCTGTCCACCCGAGACCCGCATCTGCACTCGTGTTCCTCGCAAACATTACTACCAAGTCTTAGAGCCACAGCCACCCTTAGAGAAGCGTCATCAAGAACGGTGCCCAGGTGAGGTGAGGGTAGGGCATGTAGCCAGGCTCCAGACTCAGGTAGGGATGCGGCCTTGAGGCGTGCGATGTCATTTCCTGCGGCGGTGCTCACTAAGTCAGCTAACTTAGAAGTGCACAGAAGGTCGTCCCATTCGCGCTGCACCTGTGGCTTATTAGGAGGTTCAGCGGTGGGGCACATCAAAGTCCAAGCAGATAAGGCCTCCTCCACAAAGGGTATACCTGTGTTGTCGCCCTGAATTTGAAGGAGTTTAGCGACTAAACCGGCAACCCCATGGGAAGACGCTAAGAAGGCCAGCAAATTGACGTCTTGTATTCGTCTGACCCCCAATCCACCATAGCGAACAGGTAACGATGCCTGCGCCCAACGCATGTCGTCCAAGTGGATATTGAGGATGCTCTCCAGGGTGGTTCTTATATCATCATCAATTAAATTAACCTCCTGTGGGTAGAGCCAAGTTGGAGAGACCCTCAACTGGTATATGAGTTTTGGCATAGAAAGACAACTACGAAAAAGAATCAGAGCTACATGGCTGGATAGTTGATCTAAATGCTTACTGGCCTGTTTTAGTACTTCACGCTTATTTTTCAAAGAAATCGGCACCGCATCATGGAAAACAGGAGCACCTAACAACTGAAAAGAACTACGGTCCAATATTTTGATGTCCTTGAAAAAATCCTTGATTGCTGCAATATGTTCTGGTTCGGCCTCTCCACAAGGAAACAGCTCGCATTTAGTACTGTTCACTTGTAGCCCAACGTCTCTCAGCCTAGGAACTAGGACCTCTAAATCTTTGAGAACAACTTTGGGATCACCACCAATAGTTCCATCGTCGAGGTACCATACATTGAGCGGTGAACTTAGTGTGGATATAATATTGTTTATAGCGAGGCTGAAAAGTAAAGGACCCAGCGGGTCACCTTGTTGGGCACCCATTTGTGATTCAATCTCTTCACCGTTAAAAAATAATTTACTGGGAGAGACATAACACTGCTCGAGAAAAGGACATAGTGTGGGAATGTTGACCCGCACTTCGGCTAGCATGAGTTCCCTTTCAACACTATTAAATGCGTTTTTAACATCTATTTTTAGGATTATATTGCTACTGTGCTCAGGGTCCATTGCGAATTGGCGGGTAGCATGTATGGCCGCCTCGCAACCTAATGGAGTGCCGAAACCCAACTGATGTGGCCGTAACTTTGCCGCCATTTGATCTCGAACCGATCGGCATCCTAGTTTCGCCACCAGGCGGCGAATAACACTGCCCACCGCTATTGGTCGAATACCTCCATCTTTTTTACGTAGGGCGCAAAGAGATGCTCCATACAAATATGGACATACCGCGCTGTTCAGATTGCCTCCAAGAAGAAAATTGCAAAGCTTGGTAAGCGACTCTAGCAAACGCGGTCCGTTGTCACCGGCGGTTATACCAACCAACTCTTTAAAATGTTGTGGACGCAGCCCGTCCAGACCCGCAGCTGAACTTGAATGGAATGAGCCAATGGCGTTTGCTACGTCTGTTGCGCTGACCATCAGCGCCTGAGTACAGTTTTCAGAAACCGGAGGGATTGTGACCGGACGTAATGGAGCCGGGTGTCTCTCTTTCAAGTCAGTCAGGGTTTCCTGGTCCGCGTTCGCCAGGCTGCAGTCTGACGTAAGAAGCCTAACTGCTCCTCTAAGATCCCCCTCGTAAACTTTACTTTCTATGATTTTATAAATGGACGCCGATCCCTGAGACTTGCCGATATGAGGGCCGATTGCACCGCTTTCTATATTTTTCTTCACTCTGCTGGTAAGGGTCTCGCCCCCATTTTTACTTTCAGGGACTCGAAAACCTGAATATGCGAAAGTAAGTAAGTCGCACCAGTCAGAACTTGAATTAGTTTCTAGGCATTTCTCAATTATGGCTCTCAGTTTCCCAGCGGCCATGTTTCTAGCACCCTTAGGAATGTGTTTAAGTACCTTCACATTCGTCCTGTACTCTCCTAGGCTTTGCAAATCAGGTAATGTTGAATGCGCCGTTACCGCTTCCCCGCTAGGGGCTACTGCCTGCGGGCCCAAATTGAGTGATTGTTGTGATTGAGCTTGTAAGATTGCAGGTCTTGGTCTATGTTTCCGGGTAAAGTGAATGGCAAGCCCACGCTTGGTAAAACGCCGTGAAAACTCTGGAGGGCAATGCGGACAAAGAACGGTAGCACCTGAGGACTCCGAAGTGAGATCCATCGTTACAAATAATAATTAACAGCAGTCAGTTTTTACAAGTAACATAACTAGAAATACTACAGTAATAGTAAACAAAATAAATACCTATGTAGGCAAGTTATAAAAACAAACGAGAAAAAATAAAGATCTAGGCACTGCCTCACAAACTCAGTCTTAACAAAATCAATAAAAGTATAAAACGTAAAGACGTTGCTTTTACAAAACATAGTTAAAAGTTAAATAATAACAAGCATTATCAGTCTCTAAAATCTATTGCCACGGTATTAGGTATATTCCATTACCGTGCTAAATGCTTTTACAGAACAAGGTTAGGTAATCACAAACATTAACAGTCTCTAAAATCTGTCGATATACTAACAAAAACAAAAAGATAGGTAGCCATACAAATAATAAACATAAACTAAAAACAAATTTTTACACGTTCATTTTAAAACAAGAAACAAAATAAAATGCAACTAATCACTATTACTCAGGTAAAATATTACAAAAGTCTTCCGGGGGCGGGACTCCATACAAAAAGTCAAAGCCGTTACTTGGACTCGAACCCTGTTTCACAACGCACTTCGTATTTAACTCGCTGCTCTAGCCAACGCGGCCGCGACGACACTTCTGGGACCCTCGAAATTAGGATTCTGTAGACGCTTCACACGGGATTCGTACATCATAGGCTGTGTGCTTCTTTCTCGCTTTGAATGCATTGTTCCAAGTTATTATGCAAGATTAAAACACTGACGACTAAGTTAAAAAAAACGACTAAGTTAAAAAAAAAGGGAAAAAGAAAAAAAAATATATATAAATAAACCTTCAGATTCGAACTCCAATCACGCGGGAGGCGAAAATTCAATTCCGTGCCGAGCCAAACCGATCCATGTTATGCGTCGCTTAAAAAAAAAAAAAAATATATGAAAAGCAATAAACTTGATTTGTGGCTTTTCTGAACATAATAATAAACGTGTACTAGGACTTTATACTGGCTTAAGAGTGCGTATAAACCCAGCAAATTATCAAAATTCACCCGCGCCCCCCTCTCTGCGAACACTATCGCCCGCCGAACCACAATACATCTCTCTCGCTCACTCAACGCGTAGCTTCCGTAGTATACGTAAAACAATCAGATAACACAGTGAGCATTATTTTTGTGAATACATTACCTACATTTTAATGTGTGTAATTTTACTTTGTATATAAGTTAATTACTTTGTAATAAAAAAACAGGACCCTATTACATAGACTACACTGTCTATCTGTCACCAGTTCATTTTATCACAATAAATACTAAATACTAGCAGTCGCCCGCGGCTTCAGAATCAGAATCAGAATCAGAAATATCTTTATTTAAATAGACCTGTTACAAGTGCTTTCAAATCGTCAAAAACTTAATCAAACAAACAAAAATACACTTAATAATAGACTTAAATACTATAATAGAAATAATAAATAAATACACAGTATACAAACATAATGTGACTCAACCACCGGTGTCGGAAAGTTGTTTCTGTACTGAGAAGAACCGGCAAGAAACTCAGCAGTTACTCTTTTCAATATGTTCTGTACAATAATCCGTTAGTAAATTACAATTTATAATTAAGTACACATACAGTTATACAATTTCAAGAAAATGGTTAGTGCACAAAATAATGGTAAATTATTAAAAGCAATTAACAACATTGTTTAGAAAAGACTACTGGTTAACATTATAAAAAAGGAGTTTTCGAGGACTTCGTCCGCGTGGACTTAGCTGTATGTGAAAAAAGATTTTCCCGCTTTTCTGTAGAACATTTCCTGATTTTTCTTTGCTATAAACCTCACAGAGCCCGAGACTATTCCAACGAATGCAAAACCGTGGAAATCGGTTAGTGCGTTCTGGAGTTATAGCGTCAGGAAGGAAAACACGACTTATTTTCATATACTAAAATATAAATAAAATATTTTAAAGTAAATACACAAGCGGGTTTTTTTTGCGTTCTTTGTTCTATATTAGTGACGGTAATAGGTGGACGCATTTGTATATTTATAAATAAAAGCTCCCCGGTGTCAGGATTTGACCCGCCTTTTTTTTCGTGGGGAAATCTTCATGGATACCTCGCCGCCCGGGGAGACGACAAAGTTATGTTGGACTCCTACCGACTTAAACCCCGCGGCCGCTTCCACGCGCCTCAAGGCGCTTGCAGGCCGCACTGGCCCCGCAACCCCACGTGTCACCCTTACGGGCCTCAGCGAGTGGGTGGCTAGTCCACCACACTGCCACTCCTGAGTTCTATTCGCTTTCCGGCGGTTGGACCCTACCACCGGTACTAAGCCCCCTCGCAACGCCAAGGTGCGAACTCATGAGGGGGTGGTTTGACTCTCCTCCACCAACTGAAGACGAATTAAAGGGTCGCATCCCGCCTGGCACGATTGTCAGCGATTATAATAATAGATTTTCAATTGTATCTGGTTTATAGGGCGTTGAAAGGTGAATGAAAAATGAAAATGAATGCCAAAAACATCATCTTTATTTCAAGTATGTACATATTATACGAGGCTCATTCAATAAATACTTACTTAGCCTACAAAAAGTAAAGGAAAATTTTGGAAAATGGCAATTTATTTTTCAACATAGTCTCCATTCAGTTCGATACACTTAGCACAGCGATGCTGAAACTTTTTTAACCCGTCCGAAAAATAGTTTTTGTCAAACTCTGCAAAATAGGCCTCCGTGGCGGCAATGACGGAGGTCGAATAACGAATGGGAAATCCATTCGTTATTTTTCTAATGACAGGTCTCCACTAGTTTAAATGTTATCGATTGTACTGTAAGAATTTAGGCGGATACCTTTCTGGAGTATTCTCTTCATTCCTCGAGTAATCATTACGGTAAGTATTTTTTTCTGGCTGACAATAGTCTGTAGATATAGGCTGTCTATTAGGGTCTACATTTTCCAAATTCAATGTTGTTCTGTAAAATAAACACAGTACTTAGTATATTTACTCATGTGGTAGTAACTAGTTATTGTTTCAGCCAGCTTCTACTAAAAAAAAAAACCCCAAGATGGAAAAGCGAGTATGGATACTATTTTTAAAGTAACCTACATAGTCGACGACGCGCATGCCTCCACAACTTCATTTTGATCGCACCTGTCAGATTGTGAAATATTTTGAGATACAGCAATTCTGAAAATTAAATATTATTTGAAAACAATTTACTTACAATAAATACCTGGTGGATTGAAACAAATTCCTTCGAAATCAACCTATTATTTGAAGAGACCAACTAAAATCATGTGATTACTTAGCATATACTTTACACCATCTGTTTACGTCATCTTACCAAATCGACTCAAATGAATTTATTTCTCTTAAAATACAATACAACATACCTTCGACAATTAGCCATCCTTTCAGTTTGTAACTTTTTTAGCTCTCGTTTACTAAGTCTTTTAAAAGTCCTTTTCTTTTTCCCCATTTCACTATTTATTTTAAAACTCGAACAGCTAAGAATTTGAGCGTAGTCTTCTCGTCTCAACGGAGCGATCGGTACTGATGTGTGAAATAGAAATATGTGTCAAGCTTCACAAACGTGCGACGGGAGATGGCTTTTTCCGCGGAATCAAAACGTATTAAGTGCCAAAAGTGTTTAATCGTTATAAATCCAAAACTAAAAGGAATTTTAAAAAATGACTAGACATAGCCCTTACTTATTTTTCAATATAATTATTTATAAAAAAATTGTCATCATAGTAATTGCCATGTCCAGTATAAAACGAAAAAAAGGGAAAATCAGACGTAACTTCGTGATTTTTTTTTATCGAGATAATTTAATTATTTTATGTTTTTGATCAAACACAACCCTTGAAAATATCATGTAGCGTAACATTTAATAAATTCATAAAATTTCATCTAGTATTTATCACGTACAATCAAGAAAAAGATTGGTAGTTTTGCTTTATGCGCACTCTTAAAAGGTCAATTTGAAACAGTACCTACAACTCACCTGGGGCATATTTACATCATTATCCAAAATAAATGGTAAGGTCAGGGCAATGTACTTAGCGAGTCTGATACTAAACTATGCAAATTCAACACTTAAGATAATATGCTTAACAACCGTCAAAACGTATGATTATTTTTCGGGATGAGAATGAAATCCACAACCAACAAATAGTGGGCGGGAATACAAATTCTTAAGAGAATAAAACGTTTCTAAGAATGACTCATGTTAAAGATAGGAAAACCAGAAAAAGGCATTCGGTCTTGGCATCAGGCGGGACTCGAACCCACGTCTTTCGCAAGCCGGGCGACTGCACTACCAATTATGCTACCGAGACCATTAACAGACCGGACGAATTTCTCTGGTATATTATACCTGACAGACAGGTTGGTTTCACCAATGTTTAGGCATATACCTTAAACACTCGAAAGAAACATTATTGCAAATATTTGACTTTCGATTAAGATGAAACTATGTTTTTGATAGGTTATTTTTATTTTTAGCATTAGGGATAATGCATTATCATCTTACTAAAGATAGGAAAACCAGAAAAAGGCATTCGGTCTTGGCATCAGGCGGGACTCGAACCCACGTCTTTCGCAAGCCGGGCGACTGCACTACCAATTATGCTACCGAGACCATTAACAGACCGGACGAATTTCTCTGGTATATTATACCTGACAGACAGGTTGGTTTCACCAATGTTTAGGCATATACCTTAAACACTCGAAAGAAACATTATTGCAAATATTTGACTTTCGATTAAGATGAAACTATGTTTTTGATAGGTTATTTTTATTTTTAGCATTAGGGATAATGCATTATCATCTTACTAAAGATAGGAAAACCAGAAAAAGGCATTCGGTCTTGGCATCAGGCGGGACTCGAACCCACGTCTTTCGCAAGCCGGGCGACTGCACTACCAATTATGCTACCGAGACCATTAACAGACCGGACGAATTTCTCTGGTATATTATACCTGACAGACAGGTTGGTTTCACCAATGTTTAGGCATATACCTTAAACACTCGAAAGAAACATTATTGCAAATATTTGACTTTTGATTAAGATGAAACTATGTTTTTGATAGGTTATTTTTATTTTTAGCATTAGGGATAATGCATTATCATCTTACTAAAGATAGGAAAACCAGAAAAAGGCATTCGGTCTTGGCATCAATTCGTCCGGTCTGTTAATGGTCTCGGTAGCATAATTGGTAGTGCAGTCGCCCGGCTTGCGAAAGACGTGGGTTCGAGTCCCGCCTGATGCCAAGACCGAATGCCTTTTTCTGGTTTTCCTATCTTTAGTAAGATGATAATGCATTATCCCTAATGCTAAAATAAAAATAACCTATCAAAAACATAGTTTCATCTTAATCGAAAGTCAAATATTTGCAATAATGTTTCTTTCGAGTGTTTAAGGTATATGCCTAAACATTGGTGAAACCAACCTGTCTGTCAGGTATAATATACCAGAGAAATTCGTCCGGTCTGTTAATGGTCTCGGTAGCATAATTGGTAGTGCAGTCGCCCGGCTTGCGAAAGACGTGGGTTCGAGTCCCGCCTGATGCCAAGACCGAATGCCTTTTTCTGGTTTTCCTATCTTTAGTAAGATGATAATGCATTATCCCTAATGCTAAAAATAAAAATAATGACTCATGTTTTTCTGTAAATCCAGTGGGTAAAGGAATGGTCACATGAGTTGATTAGTATTTTTGCGTAACAAAATTGTTTTTTTTTCTATTTTAAATGTCTGGAGGAAAAAAAATCGCTTTCAATCGTGAGAGTTGTGTTAAAGGTGACAATAATTTATGTGTTTATGGAAATGGTTTTGTAGATATGAAGGTACTAATTATAAACTGTTGTTAGTTATAGTATAGCATAATAAGGAAACTTTTGATATTTTTTTTGTGTTTTCACAGGCAAAAACACAAAGAAGGTTCGTTTTCATTAATGTGATCAACCGCTGAAATCACGACCTAAATCAAAGTTGAGTAGCTCTTTCAGCTGTCACTGTCAGTAATAATAAACACTTTATGGGATGGCAAGAGTTTAAACTTGAAGGTGTGCTCTACCTTGATTGACGTTCGCAAATTCGGCGAACCTTCAATCTAAAGATGAGGTAAGATAACATCATGGATTCAACTTTGAGCATTACATCACAAAACTATCTCCTTGACTGACTAGCATTCGCGTTCAATGTAACATTTAGTATAGATTTGTATTTCCAACATTCGATATTGATTTAGATGAGCGATGTTACAAGTTGTATCAAGATATTACACATTGTGTCATGACATGACATGACGCGTGTAATGCTCGATTATCCTGCTTCACTGATGTAAGCTCGGTTTGTAACATTACAAGATGCGCCTTGTAGTGCTCGATTCCTAAATTCCTAATTTCCTTTTTCCTCCCTCGAATGAAATGCTCGAATCTGGGGTGGCATTCCGGCGTACATCACTTCGCATTTCGGTGCTTCACGCTTAATTCACTTATCAATACGCCTCACTTTGAATTAGTGTTTTCCCTCATTTTGTGTGTAACTAATTCAAAAGTGTTATTTTGCCTAGTTATTTTCTCCCAAACGACCACAGTCGCAAAGACATTGAATTTTAAAGATAACTCACCGCGAGCCAAGTGAGTTTTGGCTCCAACCGGAATACTATAGATGTAACGTGGCTTTCACGCGAATGCGTCGGTGAGCCTCACACCTTTATACGAATTAGATACCTATAAAAGCACTTAATCTTTTGCAACTGTTTACTTATTCCCTCACCAGGTGTTACTTGCCGTCCTTGATTATGACGTCATACATCAAACCGTCTCTAACTAGAGATTGATGGCGTCACTCGTTCATTGAGCCTCATCAGTCATAGATAATTCACAGCACCTGGCTTAATATTAACTATACTTCGTTATTTCTAATGGTGATTAGGTCCACATTCATCAAATTCTAGCAATTACTAAATTTTAATAGTTCACTTATGCGAATAAATCATTGAATAGCATTATGGCGATCCATTAAGCACAGTGGTTAAAATTAAAAAGGTCGCGGTTACAATGCCGATCCAAGCAAAGAAACAGATATCCGTGTTGAGTCTGGGTCTTTTATAATATAATAATACTTATTTGTTGTGTTAAAGCCATTGTCCCATCAAATAATGCCTTGAGTAAATAACATTCAATTCTTTTTGTAGTCTTGCCCTAGCCGCGTATGACTTCTCATAATAATATATCTCTATTTCGTTTTCGTCATGAAACGCAATATCATCCTACAAATAGGCTACGTCGGCCGAACCAAATCGCAATTACCTGATAACCGTCTTTATTACAATTATCATTGCTTGAATCATTATCGACATTTATTATAAAAAAATAAGATTGCATTTCCCAAATCCAATTGGATAAACGTTCATGTGGGAGCAATCAACCGTACGTAAGCAAATCCTGAAAGTTAATAAATATGACCTTTGCATCTTTATCACCACTACCAACCATCCCTTTGGACCAACTTGTATAATATCGTATACCTTTACAAGGTGCTCAACGTTTTCTGACTTTAAAGAACTCCACTTATCTACTTTTGAGCTTTTACCACAATCAGAGCAGACTAAAGCAAAGGGTAGAAATCGTACTTACGAATTACGCTTGGCTCGTACGCTTTGTGCTTAAAAGCGTACTCGTCTGCCGTGTAATGCCAATTACTTACCTGCACATCGCAATCGTATTCAACATTGCTGCATCACTTTGCTCGTTGATAAACAAAGTGCATTGGCAAGTTGGATCTTTTTTTAGAGATCCTTGCCCTAAATTTTTTTTTTCAGGTTCATCAAAAGCATGCTTTGGTTATTGGAATATTTTTGCTGTAGTTAATGCCGATATGTCGGACCCGAAACCAACTGACCCTGGCGACGTACAACGGACGCACGCTGCGGCTTGACTCGCATCTGGCGCAACTCGAGGTGGAACTTGGGAACATCAGGTGGCACATACTTGGGTTATGTGAAGTCCGAAGAGAGGGAGAGGACACCATAACTCTCAATTCAGGCCACCTGATGTACTTCCGAGAGGGAGACCAAAAATCCCAAGGTGGCGTTGGGTTTCTGGTTAATAAGTCCCTAGCTAACAACGTTGTGGAAATGTCCAGTGTGTCGAACAGGGTGGCGTACCTCATCATCAAGCTCACCGAGAGGTATAGCCTCAAGGTGGTGCAAGTGTACGCACCGACCTCGTCACACTCGGACGATGAGGTGGAGGATATGTTCGATGACATATCGAGAGCCCTCCACTCCACTACCAAGACCCATTTCACCGTTGTTATGGGGGACTTTAACGCTAAAGTGGGAGTACAAAATTGCAGTGAATCGGTAGTAGGATCCCATGGATATGGAAGCAGAAATCATAGGGGGCAAATGCTCGTCAATTTCCTCGAACGGGAGGGGCTCTTCTTGATGAACTCATTCTTCAAGAAGCAACCCCAAAGGAAGTGGACGTGGCAAAGCCCCGACACTATGACAAAGAATGAGATCGACTTCATCATGGCGGACAAAAAGCACATATTCAGAGACGTCTCCGTGATCAATAGGTTTAATACCGGTAGCGATCACCGACTCGTTCGAGGCTCTCTGAATATCGATTTCAGAGCTGAACGAGTCCGCTTGATGAAGGCCAGGCTCCGACCAACTCTGCTTCAAACTATCATGGGATCTGAAGCGTTCCAGTCAAATCTGGAGAACCGATTTGCTGCCGTGGAAACCACAACTGACGTTAACCAGAACCTTGAAGATGTGGTTCGAGTCCTCAGGGAAGAAGGTACGAGATTTTGTAAAATGCAGCGTAAAGGCAAGAAGTCGAAGCTTTCCGAAGAGACTTTGGGGCTAATGAAGAGACGGCGGGAAAACCCACCCGTCACTTCGTCAGGGAAACGGACTCTAAACCGAGAGATTAGTACGCACGTGCGACGCGATCTCCGTTGCTCCAGTACTCTCTCTATTGAGAGAGCGATTGAGCAGAACCGGGGTTCAAAAGTGTTCGTACAATCTCTTGGAAGAAGCCACCTGACGAAGTTGACCATAGAAAGTGGAGAAGTCGTTGTCTCGAAGCCGGCAGTCCTTTCGGAAGTGGAAAACTTCTATGGCCGGTTATACGCTTCGCATGCATCTCGACCTGACCCCGGAAATGAGGACTCTAGAGCCACTCTTACACGCCACTACACCGAAGACCTGCCAGAAGTCAGCATTGACGAAATCGAGATCGCTCTTGGGCGGCTTAAAAATGGAAAAGCCCCTGGAGAGGACGGCGTAACAACAGAGCTGTTAAAAGCAGGAGGCAGACCCGTACTCAGGGAGCTCCAAAAGCTTTTTAACGCTGTCCTCTTTGAAGGGAGAACTCCAGAGGCGTGGAGTAGGAGTGTGGTCGTCCTGTTCTTCAAAAAGGGAGACAAAACCCTACTGAAGAACTATCGACCCATTTCCCTTCTAAGCCACGTCTATAAGCTGTTCTCAAGAGTGATCACGAACCGTCTTGCGCGAAGACTCGACGAATTCCAACCACCGGAACAGGCTGGGTTTCGGAGCGGATACGGCACCATAGACCACATCCACACAGTGCGGCAGATTATACAGAAAACTGAAGAATATAATCAGCCCCTGTGCCTAGCATTTGTGGACTACGAGAAGGCCTTTGACTCGATTGAAATCTGGTCTGTTCTGGAGTCCCTGCAGCGATGCCAAGTAGATTGGCGATACATCCAAGTGATGAGATGCCTTTACGAAGCAGCCACTATGTCCGTCCAAATCCAGAATCAACAAACAAGTCCTATACCGTTGCATCGAGGTGTGAGACAAGGGGATGTTATCTCCCCGAAATTGTTCTCAAATGCAATGGAGGATATGTTCAAGACGCTGAACTGGAAAGGACGTGGCATCAACATCAATGGCGAGTACATCTCTCACTTGCGATTTGCTGACGACATCGTCATCGTGGCAGAAACGCTGCAGGACCTACAACAGATGCTGAATGACCTGGCTGACTCTTCTGTGCGCATCGGTCTACGGATGAACTTGGACAAAACCAAGGTCATGTTCAATGAACATGTACTACCGGAACCGATTGCGATACAAGGCGCCGTTCTCAAAGTTGTTCAAAAATATGTATACCTCGGGCAGACATTGCAGTTAGGTAGAAACAACTTCGAGGACGAGGTGAACAGAAGAATTCAGTTGGGTTGGGCAGCGTTTGGGAAGCTACGTCGAGTCTTCACATCGTCGATCCCACAGTGCCTAAAGACAAAAGTCTTCAATCAGTGCGTCCTACCCGTCATGACATACGGAGCCGAAACGTGGACACTAACGGCACGGCTGGTCCACAAATTTAAAGTCACTCAGCGGGCTATGGAGAGGGCTATGCTCGGCGTTTCTCTGCGAGATCAAATCAGAAATGAGGTGATACGGCAGAGAACCAAGGTTATCGACATAGCCCACCGGATTAGCAAGCTGAAGTGGCAGTGGGCTGGCCATGTTAGCCGTAGAACCGACAACCGTTGGAGTAAACGTGTTCTTGAGTGGAGACCGCGTCTCGGCAAGCGTAGTGTAGGACGTCCTCAGGCAAGGTGGAGTGATGATCTGCGCAGGATGGCTGGCAGGAGCTGGATGCGAGCAGCCGAAGATCGAGTACAGTGGCGTGCAAAAGGAGAGGCCTATGTTCAGCAGTGGACTACAACAGGCTGATGATGAATGCCGATATGAATGAAAACCATGTAGTTTTTAAATTGAATAAGTCAAATATTCAATCTTTTTTTTTATTGACCCATGTTGGGTTGAAAATCGCGGTAAAGTGGCATGTGGCCTTCTGAATGTTATGTTAATTATGCCGGCTGTATGGAATGTATGTAAACTAGGGATCAAACTCAAGGCCCCTGTTTCGGGCCAAGCGCTTTTCGAAAACCAAGTTAGTAGGTACGTTGCCTAAATTTCATATTTGTCCTGTGATATTACAACGGAACCTCAGCCTCTAAAATTGTATGCACCCATTTTTTGCATCCACAGCCGAACAAATACTAGATAGCTTGGTGGAACTCTATACAAGCAAGAGTGGTTACTCTAGACTAGTCTAGGGGCTTTCAGCATTCCCACTAAAAGCAAGCTGGCTTACAGCAAGTGAATGGCATTGCATTTCAAAAATGCGTCAGCTTTCATCTAAAAGTGCATGTTAGGTTTTTTGTTTCGTCGGCTGTACTTGTGCTGCTTTTGAACTGCCGGAGATTTCGAGCAAGATTCTGTTCAAAATTCAATTTACAAAAGCTATTTCGACCTATATACCTGAACTTTCCTCTGAGCCACCCCTCCTATTTTTAAGTCCTGTTGGGCATTTATCAGCCAAATCAGTGAAATAACTGTATTTGTAGGTAGCTCTAGTCAAACTGGCGTTATTGAATTCTATCTACATCTTCGGTGAATCTCATAAAAAATTAGCATCCCTGAGTTTTTTCTTCCGACGAAAACAACATAAATATTAAATATTTATTAACCGTTCATGCTGGAGCCAACATCTTAAGGCACTTTATTGGTAAATAAATGAAAACAATAATTTTGGTATTTACGACACATGAATAAGGTTTAAGGCAGATTGAGATCATGTAAGTTTTTGGCACCCCCTATCTAAGCAGATAATTATATTTTATATTATTTTTAATTACATTTTTTAATATTATTATCATACTTAATATTATGAAATATGAGCACATCTCATCATAATTAAAATTGAGAAGCTCTGTTTCAATATTGTGATAATTGGTTGAAAACATTAAATTGTTTGTTTAACTTTGTTGTTACCTTGATCTTCAAAGATAAGTTTCGTTAATTAATAAAGATACGATTCAGATAACCCGAGGTTGCGTAATACAACACTATTTCGAGTTAAGCTGAACAATCACTTCGAAATTTAATATTATTGCTATCAGCAGTTAATGTTTGCTAAAATAATTGGTAAAACGAAACGAACTAGATAAATTGCCGATAAATTCTAAATCTCATCTATTTGCCTAAGCCAAAACTAATACTAACTCTTCCAAGGTTAACTAGTGAAAGGTAATTTCTCTTCTTTTATAGTTAATTACTTCAACATCCAAAAGAACGACAAGTCTATAACAGATTTAAAGCCCACGGTGCCCTTTTTCTTACTGAAAAAATGACACGACAAATACCTATAGCATTCATATAAAATTTCCTCATCAGCTTAAATTAATATTGCACTTAACTTTAACTTTACTTTAAAGTTATCTTTTATTTAACCTTAATCCGGATTCAGTATCCATTTACTTAAAACAGAATTAATAAACTAAGCTTTAATAAGACCGTTTCCTTAAAGCTTAATAAAATTTAAGAACACCTAAGAAGCTATGATTTAATCTCATAATGAGTTTCTCTAGAAATATACAACTCACAATAAAACTCGCTGAATATTTTAGGAGGTACTTTATCAATGTAGCTGATTTGACAGGCGCTTGATAATTACTCTAGCAACTTTAACAAGCCTAATGTGACAGGGTACGTATTAGAAAGTTTTTATAACTTCTCAGAAAGACCGTAGGAAAATTCCCAACAAATGTTCCACTTTAATTACATAACTTTTCTGAGCCTTTCTTGTAAATGTTTCAGAAACTCGTGTTCTGATCTACCTCGTATCGTAAATATCCGTTTCTGCAGTAGTAATAGTTGTATTGTCGGAAAGCGCTAAAACTTTTTTGATAACTTCGGAACAACCACACTCCGATCCGTTGTTCTTGGTTCGATGGCTTTGTGCCGACATTACGAGAATGTAAGAATTGTCGTGAACATGTATTCCAGTGTTTAATATCGAAGCCAACCATTTCCTTTTGTTATTGGAAAATGCTTTAGTGCAGTACGATTTCAGTGCCCCGGATTTCTAGACGTTTCATTCCGATTCGTGATTTCGCTCCTTAACATGGGATTTTACTTAGATTTAAAAGAAAGAGAACAAAACGTTAAGATGCGGCTGGGGTAAGGGTTGCTTTAGAATTTGATGTCTAGTTTTCCTGTTTATTTAACCGTTTGCTTATTTTTAATAGCTTTCAGTTACATATATATATATATATATATATTGGACCTAGGCAGTCATTTGACCACAATCTCACCTGATGGAAAGTGGTGATGTGATTTAAATATGCCTTTCCCGATTAGATAGGTAATGTACAAATTTATTTATTATGTCATTCTATAAGCTATCGTGGAGAAGATTTTGTCCTATGTGCTATTTTCCAAACTGAAGTCTGAAGATTTGTGCTCACTTGGGTGACTAGTTTATCTGGACGTTGATCGAACCTAAGACGCACTGCTTTGTTCCATTAACGACCGTCTTTGAGCTAGGCAGAAATTTTAAGAGCTGTGCTTAACACTACACATTCAATGCAAGTTTAATAGAAACTAAATTAATAAATATAGTTGGACATTATTCCATACGGCGCCGTTCCGCTCCAAACTAAGCAACGCTTATTCTAGACAAACTTTTCTGTTAATAAAAAGACTTTTGTGTTGTCCCATTATAAACACACAATATGTTCATGCACACAAAATAATGTTAAGTATAGGTACTATTCGTGATGTAACCTGTTTTTCACTTAAGCAGTAGGTAGAGTTAAAACTTTAGTATAGAATTCATAAATAATAGGTATGTTGCAATTATGTTTGTTTTCAAATAAACAGCAAATTATCGAGGCGATGCTAACGTGTGTACTAGCTTGTCCAAAGCCGTGATTACATGTGCAACACAACATTTCGCGAGATTGATCCATGTTTTCATCAGAAATGAATGTGTTTCCACGGACAGAATAAATAGCAGCTTCATTGGAATGCAGTGCGTGATCTGCCGGCTCTCATTCACGGAAGGGGACAGCGAATTTTGTCTTTTATTTTACAGTATTACGCCGAAAATAACAAATAACATAACATGTGCTCATGGCTTCTGTTTCTGTCACGATGAACTTCTTTTTTCAATATTATGCTATCATAATATTCAGCCAACTTACGTGCAGTGCTGAGATACCTGCTGACAGGCTCCCCCATGATTTTTGAGCGGTTGGTTGTAAACGACCTGTTTCCATCGGATCTTCATCCAATGATAAAGATTGGATGGAAACAGGCCGTTATACAATAAGCCGTAAATACGATTATTTACCTCGCTTCGGAGTGACGAGGCCGCCTAAACTGCATAATGTGCATTTCGATAAATACTTTGTACATACTTTGCTGTAAGTTTTGTTTCTTTGTGAATGTGTGCTAAAATAATATATTTATTTTCCTAATTTTTCCGGTACACAAATAGATACTTACAACAAAATCGCTTAGGACAGAAAATGTACAGGTAAGCTCAGCCCTATAGACTCTTGAGAGGAGAGTTTCAAAAACAAACTAGTAACAAATAGACTCACAGCTATGTAAGGTTTCGGAAAAAAATCTAATAATACTTGTACACAATTATACACAGCTGGTTCCAGTAGACGCCGCTAGATGTCGTCGCTAATCCTAGTCAGAAATATCGTCAAATAATACTCCACACAGCGCCGTTCAGCCCCACACTTAGCAAGATTTCTACTAGACAACGTATAAGCACACTTCAAAACTACAATACTATTTGAGGTATGGCTGTGCTCAGTTAGTGGGACGTATTTAGGCAGATTATTTATTTTGTAATTTAAAATCAGTAAAACCTTTACCTTAGAAAATTAGTCTTAAAAATCTTGTTTCTGTTAAATAATAGTTATGATTAAAGCATTCGGGTTCAGTTTTCAACGCACGAGTGCTCCATATTTCAACGGAGAGAACAAAAAGCAGGTTCATTTAGATGCAGCAAGTGATCTGAGGCTCCGCGTGAGGTAGAGCCTGCCACACGGAGTTCTACATGACTTTGTACTTTATTTTGCAATATAGCACGAAATGGGTATTGAGGTGCAATAAAACGATAAGATATATTATTATGTTCTTGTTATCCCACAAATGTTAAAGTAGGACTGACATATACCGCCATTTGCAAAAAATACAGGATCTTTCGATTGGGTGATTAATTTTGCACTATTAATTTACAAAAACTATCAAATTGTAATTTTGTAACCTGAATCATTTTACGTCTTGTTAATGATCTTTTAAATAAATCAAGCTATCCCAATTATAATAGACCTGCTATACGTACCAATATATCTAACACTGTATAATGATGTACAATGAATCCATTGAACCATGATGGGACTAGCAGACACGAAGCACTGTTAAAAATGAGAAAGATCAAAATGGAAGCCATTTGAGTGCACTTCCGCGAATTTTGTCTGACGTGCACGCAGCAGCTGTACTCAACAGTACTCTCAAACGATTTGCGTTTATTACTATTCAATACAATCGCATTCATAATCGACTACTACTATCAATAGTCCATGCTACTGTGGACATGCACGGACAAAAAGCAGAAAAGTTTTATGAAATGACACCATTTTATTGATTCATTAAGGACATCGTCAATTAGCATACATTAATTTAGATTACAGAAGGAACATTTTTTTGGACAAGGACTTTTACGAAGGTTTTACCGTAATTGACTTGCTCGAGTGTTTCAGAATCACCTATCTGATAATGATTTGGATAAAAGAGCTTGCAAATAAATAAAAGCTTATTTATTTGCAAGCTCTTTTATCCAAATTTGAATAACCTTGGTAGCTGATATAGAAGCCTATATCAGCTACCAAAGTTATTCAAAGGCACTACCTTCTCGCACTCCAGTGACCCTAAAAAGCAAGTTACTATTTTGTATTATTACCGTTGCTACTCATGTGTCCACCCAATATATTTCACACATAGTGTGATCAAGGCAAAACCTGCTATAATGTATAAATAGGTAGCTAGGTATTCCTAAAATATTTTGCGCTCCATTAGGAGTACACTTAGAGTGCTCTAATGCCAAATCCATTAGTATGACAGCAGGTACAGATTTATCACATATTCGCATTTCTCCACAAACAGCCATCAAATATTTATACATTCACCTACATAGACCAAATTTAATTTGATGAGTAATTTACTTTTGGACCAATTTTAGCCTCAAATTTAGAAACATCATATCAAATAGTCCAGAGGAGAAAACGAAGTTGTCAGCTGTGCTTTCTAATTTGTCGTGTAACATTCGTTAGCCAAGTGAGTACGAGTGAATAATTAATACTCGATATTTTAATTTGGCACCATAATCGCATTTTTTTTTTATTATGAGCATAAAATGTGAAGTGACATGTGCCGTAAGTTAAGGGTTGTTTTACTTTTAAATGTTTTGGAACACCTATAAAGCTTGCGACTGAGGAAAGCTTCACGGTCTATACCTCAAAGTTTTAGTGTAAAATGGCATGCCTTCAAAAAGCTTTGTACTTTGCAAAAGAGCATAAGCAAGGTAGACATACGACCAGTGGTCCCTATTTGCAAGAGTACAATCGCTAACAGACGACCGATAACCAGTCACTCTAGTTATTTCCTAGGACTTTGTTTCGTAGTATATGGTTTGACGATAGCTTAAGATGGTTGAAGAACACAGATGCAGACAAGATTAAAATGACTATTGCGATAGCATAGCAGATTAAAGTCAAATGTTGACTTAGCATTGGGTGCAACCCATCCTTTGTTCAAACGTACTGCTATCTACCCATTCTCTTTAATTTCACCTCTTTTATACATTCGTTCTAATTTGCTCTCACAGTGATTTGCAGAGACTGGAGTTTTCACAAATTCAACGCATTCGAGTAAATACTGTTAAATTAAATTACTCCACGCTATGGGTAGGTATTATTCCGCAGTTCCTATTCAGTATCCATTAGTACAACACTGCGGATCTCTCGCAGACCGATTTCGCTCTACAGCTTTTAATTATTTATCAACTGCCACACACCATCGTTTACTAGACACTTGAGTGACGTTCCCGCTGTTTGCCTTTCCAACGTGAAAGTTTAATTTATTTTAGGTACCCTTACCGAGCCAGTGTTTCACAGGGCGTAGCTAAAATTGAAGTCCTAATTTTACCAATTTTTGTAAGTAAGTAAGTAAGTATAAAAAACATGAAATATCTCTACTAATTCTATTTCGTGTCGTTAATACGAAGCTCGCGCAACCTTCGTTCTTCTTTGCAAACTTTTTATCTGTACAAAGAAACATTTATCTCGCTAATAGGGGGAGTTACAAAGAATACACGTGCGGCACTGATACATGATTACCCTCAAGTCCCGAGCGGCCGGCATCCGGAACAGCGTACAAAGAAACAAAACGACTCCAGAGCCGGATCCGACTTGATAAGGAAACCGGATGCCGATCTCGGCTAACGAACAACTACTAACAGACAACCACCCAACTCAGACCTCTCCCTTGTCTTACACAACAACCGATTTAGCACAAACCCTGTAATGAACAGGGAGACGAGGCAGCTCTACCACAAACGGCAGACCTTTGGTATATGCTAATATACTGTAGTCACGGCAAAGTGACGTGAAAGCAAACTTCCTTTGATACTTCATCTCTCAAGTGTACTTGTCTTCGACGTAATGGAAAAGCTCTTTACTTGAGAAAATTTCACTTTATCGTCTTTTCTTAATGCCACTTTATAATAAAAGTGAGAGAACAGGATGATTTATCACGAGCAATTGCTTTGACTCACTCACCTACTTGTTATTTCTAATATTCGTTATTTTAATATCAGTACATTTACATATATTCTTGACCTTGCGATAAGTAAGTGAAAATTACTAATTTAAAATTAGTTAGGGTAAAACTTTTTGGCAGATCTTCATTTTACTCCATATTTATTCAATTCATATACAAACAGATGTAAGTGTACAACGTACATTTCGTACAGAATCATAAAGTTACAAAAAATACACGTCTATTTTTACATTTATACATTTATGACGAAACTCACTCACTCAACTCACGTGAGTTTATTTCTAAAAAGAGATTCCTCCCAGTACGACGACGTGAAAAATGACGAAAGTTACTAAATAAGATTATTTTAATTATAGAAAACAGGCTAAACGATAGTGAAACATTTATAAATCATCGTTAATATCCCCCTATCGTGCCTCGTACTCTTCAAACGTGGAATATATAAATTTAATACCATCGAAATTTTGTCCAACGAAATACTGCATTCAGAGCGTAAATTAAACAGTCCACGAGTACACATGTTCGGAATTATCCTAGATTGGAAGCACCCGCAGCATTTCCACTCAATTTAATGAGTCGATGGGACAGAAATACAGAAACGTGGGCAGGCAGATTTAATCACAAGACATTTCGGGTACCTTTCATGTGTAATTTCCCAGGAAGGGACCGTCTGGTCAATTACTTCCACTTCAGTGGACACCTTGTGTTGTGTTTCGTTTTTTTCCTACCTTCAATGCGGGCTTTAATAAAACGATTACGAATGAGAAGGAGAGAGTTGGGTGAATAATAGTCAATTTCATTTTAAAAAGGAATACAACTGTTTTATAAGAGAGTGTTACTTTGTGTTGATTAAATAACTTGCGAGAGTTTGTCACCACTGCACTGATAAATACTACCGATAATAATGCCCTAGCACCCCGATTATTTGGCTTTCGAAGCTCTCTCGGCAATGACTGGTTTCGGCACTTCCCACAGTAGAATGTTTATTTTAAGTATGTTAAGTTTTGGTTCTAGCTGCTAAATGAGGCCTTTGTTGACAACCTCCTAAAGTATGAATGTGTTCGCTCTACACCAGGACAGAAGGTAGCGATTATTGTCATTCCTTATTATTCCTATTTAAAATTTAACAAAATCATATGGAGCAACATATTTTTATAACAATAGAACACAATACTTTTGCTCACAAGTTTAGCTTTTATATTGATGAGTCACACACAAAAAAAAGCTTAAGCTTTTTTATGGAATACGAAATGTGGATTAGATTCATATCAAAAAGCGTCTGTTGGGACCAGTCGAAATCAATCAGCACTTTACCCGCACAAAGTCCCACTTTGTACAGCCAACGGTAAAGCCAGATACTGCAACTCGTTTTTAAGCTCCAATTTGCTAATGGAGACTAGAATGGTCCAGACTGAATCTGGCAATTGTATACCATTTTCCTATGCAATAAACTATTTTTGTGCTGCTTTTTTTGACGTGATAACGTCTTTAAAATCGTTTTAGTCAGGTGACATGTTCAGAAACTTGTGTCACACCAAAACCTCACGAGCGCGATCGCAGGTATAACGAGAGAGAGACGGACCGATATCCCGTCTCATCTCAAGCGCTGCCAGTCATTCCGTGAAACTTGTCACGCGGAATCCTCACGAGCGGAGGCAGGCATAGCGTTCGAGTGAGTGGACCGATCTTCCGTCTCTCTCACTCTAGCGGCATACAAACGAATGGAGATTTTCTCGTGTGGTTAAGTTTTCGTTGAATGTTTAAC